>CM077675.1:204819025-205470691 GCA_039707655.1 Elymus sibiricus
GATTTGCGAATAGTTGACATCCAACACAATGTTGGACAAGTGCTTGGGCGTCCGCTTGAGTGGTGGGCCAAAAGAATCCGGCTCGAAAGGCTTTGCTTACTAAGGCCCATGCTGCGGCGTGGCGGCAGCCCATGCCAGCATGGACTTCGGACAAGAGCTTCCTTCCTTCTTCCTCAGATATGCACCGTTGGAGTATCCCGGTAGAGCTTTTCTTATATAACTCACCCTCGTGGACCTTATAGGCCTTGGATCGCCGAATTATGCATCTCGCCTCCGTCTGGTCGCCGGGGAGTTCTTGGCAGAGAAGGTAGGCAAGGAAGGGCTCGGTCCATGGTGCGATTACTGCCATGACCTCATGAGCCGAAGGCGTTTCTCCAATTATGGAACCGCTGATGATTTGCTCATCTGGTTCATTTATAGGAGGGACAATCTCTTCTGCACTGATGGCTCCAGCGCCCTTATTCTCGTCCTGCCATACCACCGATGGCTTGAAAAGCCATTCAAGGAAGGTGTTTTTCGGGACGGGGTCGCGCTTGGCCACCATACGGGCGAGTATGTCAGCAGCCTGATTGCTGTCTCTAGCGACATGGTGGAATTCTAGCCCCTCGAACTGTGCGGATATTTTAAGAATGGCGTTTCTGTATGCTGCCATCTTTGGGTTTTTAGCATCTAATTCGCCATTGATTTGAGGGATGGCGAGATAAGAATCTCCCCGTACTTTAAGTCGTTGTATGCCCATCGATGCTGCCATCTGAAGCCCGTGCAATAGTGCTTCATATTCGGCCGCATTGTTGGAATCGGCGTACATGATCTGCAGCACGTACCAGACGTTGTCTCTCGTGGGAGATGTGAGGATAACTCCAGCCCCCAGTCCGGCCAGTGTCTTGGATCCGTCAAAGTACATCGTCCAATGGGAGTATGTACTATATTCTCTGGGGAGCTCGGCCTCTGTCCATTTGGCAAGGAAATCGGCCAACACCTGAGATTTAATAGCTCGTCGTGGGTTATAGGCGATTTCGAAAGGAAGGAGTTCGATGGCCCATTTGGCTATGCGGCCGGTGGCGTCCCTGTTATTGATTATGTCGTTCAGGGGTACTTCGGATGCCACCGTGACCGAACATTCTTGAAAGTAGTGTCTGAGCTTTCATGATGCCATAAACACTGTATAGGCTATCTTCTGGTAGTGCGGATATCTGGGCTTGCATGGCGTTAGCACTTCTGACACGTAGTAGACTGGCTTTTGCACCCGGAATTTGTGACCCTCGTCCTCTTGTTCGACGACGAGCACCGCACTAACCACTTGATTGGTGGCCGAGATGTACAGTAACATTCGTTCACCGGCGCCTGGCGTCGTGAGTATGGGGTTCCTGGCCAGCAGTGTTTTAATTTCCTCTAGTGCAGCCGTTGCTTCATCGGTCCACTCGAAATTTTTGGTCCGTTTCAGCAGCCTGTAGAGCGGTAAAGCCTTTTCACCAAGGCGGGAGATAAAGCGGCTCAAAGCTGCCAAGCAGCCCGCCAGCCTTTGGACATGCTTTAGCTCTGTAGGAATCGCAACTTGAGATAGGGCGCGGATCTTAGCAGGATTCGCTTCTATTCCTCTATGGGAAACAATGAATCCTAGTAGTTTACCAGCGGGAACTCCGAAGACACATTTGTCCGGATTGAGCCGTATATCATACTCCCGTAGACTAGCAAAAGTTTGCCTGAGGTCATCTATCAGCTGGCTGACGTGTTTGGTCTTAATGACCACGTCGACCACGTATGCCTCGACTGTTTTCCTGACTTGTTTTTCGAGACATGTCTGAATCATACGCTGGTATGTAGCACCTGCGTTTTTTAGCCCGAAAGGCATTGTGTTAAAGCAGAATGGCCCGTAGGGGGTGATGAATGCAGTTGCAGCTTGATCAGATTCCTTCATTTTGATCTGATGGTATCCGAAATAAGCGTCGAGGAAGCACAATGAGTCGTGTCCGGCTGTGGCGTCAATAATCTGGTCTATGCGTGGTAAGGGGAAAGGGTCCTTGGGGCAAGCTTTATTAAGGTCTTTGAAATCGACACATAGCCGCCGGGATTTATCTTTCTTCGGTACCATCACCAGGTTTGCCAACCACTCGGGGTGTTTGATTTCTCTTATGAATCCGGCCTCCAGCAATTTTTCTAGTTCTTCGCCCATAGCTTGTCGCTTGGGTTCGGAAAATCGGCGTAGAGCATGTTTGACGGGCTTGAAGCCTGCGATTATGTTCAGACTGTGTTCTGCTAGCCGTCGTGGGATTCCTGGCATATCTGAAGGATGCCAGGCAAAGATATCCCAGTTTTCTCGTAAAAATGTTCGCAGTGCTTTGTCCACCATGGGGTCCAGCTGAGCTCCGATGGACACTGTTTTATTGGGGTCCGTTGGATGTACCTGAAATTTGACGATTTCGTCTGCAGGCTTAAAGGACGTGGGTTTGGGCCTCTTGCTAAGGACCACATCATCCTTGTCCATTGTTGACCGGAGTGCGGTCAATTCCTCTGCTGCAAAGGTCTCAGCTAGTGCCTCGAGGGCGAGCGCTGTTGTTCTGTTTTCGGCTCGAAGGGCTCTATTCGGGTCACTTGTGATTGTGATCACCCCGTTTGGGCCCGGCATTTTGAGCTTCATATACTCGTAATGTGGTATAGCCTGGAATCTGGTGAAAGCATCACGCCCCAACAGAGCGTGGTAACCACTGTGAAAGGGCACGATATGAAAGAGAAGATCTTCGGATCTATAGTTCTCGGGCGTGCCGAATACCACATCGAGGGTAACGCGTCCGGAACAACATGCCTCTTTCCTAGGGATGATCCCACGAAAGGTTGTGTTGCTATGTTCGATGCGGGATCGGTCGAACTGCATTTTTCCCAAGGTATCCTCGTAAATGAGGTTTAAACCACTGCCGCCGTCCATTAGCACCTTTTGTAACCTGAAACCATCGACGATGGGGTTGAGGACCAGTGCGACCGGTGTTCGGCTGGGGCGGGTGATAGGTTGATCAGCTTCTCCAAAGGTGATCGGTGTGTCTGTCCATGAATTCGTTGCTGCCACCTGATAGATTTGTTCGAGTTCCTGAAGAGCTCTTTTCCTCTGATTCCTGGAGGAAAACGTTTCGTAGATCGTCAGGATCTCGGCGTTGCATTCTGGTGGCGCTGTTGAACGTCTGCCTAGAGGTAGGGCCTCGAGGATGGCCTCTCCGCTTTTTGCGACCAGCCTGACGACCCAGCAAGCTCTAAGGCTGTGAGTCGGGCTTGTGTTCAGTAATACAGAGTGTATAGGGCATATCTTGTCTAATAGTCCGTCAAGGACAGTTCTGACTCCCGTAGGGGGTCTATTCTTTTTCTCGGTGGGTTCGTGTTTGGCCGGCCGTTTCGGATGTATTCGCTTTTTCCGAGCTCCTCTAGGGTGTTCGGCAGGGACTGGCTCCGAAAACAAACGTTCGGCTCGCCAGGTGCTTTCCATGGCGCAATATTTTTGTACCAGGTCCGATAGCTCGGTGAAGTCATGAATGTGATGACGGGCTAGGGCATTGAGGATTCCTTCATTGTGGCAATTGTGCCTGAAGGTTGCTATTATCTCCTGGCCACTAGAGTCTGGTACTCTGTCTTTAATAAGGAGGAGTCTAGCCCAAAAATGATGGACTGATTCCCCTGGCTGTTGTTGAACTTCCCATAAGCCCGATAACTTGGGCTCTCCTATGCTGCTTGAGGAGTGCTCGACTTGGGTGGTGGGTGGGGAAAAATTTAGCTTCTCGCCAGGATGTGAGTCCGGGATCACAGCGTTTGCCTCCCGTGTCATCGCGGGATCCGGCGTGGCTGTTCGGAGTCCATATTATCAACAGGACCCCTCTGCGCGGGTTCTAGGTCGCGCGCTAGATCGGCGGCCGATCCCGAACTATTTCCGGTGTGGGTTCCGGATTGCGGATTGTAGGAGAGATCCTGACGGTCGGAAACCGGGATGTAAACTGTTTTTAATTCCGGTAGTTGAGAGGACGAGCCTCCAGCCGGAACCTCGACGGTGGCGACTAAGTGAGTGAACGGTGGGGTATGAATCTCCCTATCATCGGGTTTAAACCCGATCCGGTCATAGACTGAGGTTTGTCCGTTGGTCACGCCCATGGTTTGAATCTGACAAAGTAACTCGTCTAATGACGAGATGTCAGCGGGGTCCATGTCGCTGGAGCGCATGGGGTCGATCTGCAACGCCGTTCTCCCAGGGTCGCTCGACGACGTGCCCGGGCTATATTCGGCTGCGGCAGATCCGGGCATATCAGCTGGGTTGGGTGTCATGACCGACCCTGGGATAGAGGCCACCTCAGTGGTGGGACCTGCTGCCCCCGGCGTTAAGGCGTCGGGGCCTGCAGGCTCCTCCATGAGAGCTGAGAGCTTCGTTAAAATGAGATCTCCCCGGGAGTCGATGACGAACTCAAGGTTCCCGAATCTGACTTCCTGATCGGGGATGAAACTTCCGACCTGGCCAAGATGGCCGGCCGGATCGGCATGCAATACGATGCTGCCGAACGCGAAAATCTGACCAGGAACAAAAACGTCCTTGCTGCAGACTTCATCGCTGATGATAAGGCGAGCCATCGATTCCTCTAGCGACCACGCAGCGGAACTCTCAATGAAAGCACCAATGTCGGTGTCAAAACCAGTGGATCTCGGGTAGGGGGTCCCGAACTGTGGATCTAGAATCGATGGGTAACAGGAGATGAAGAAGACGATGTTTACCCAGGTTCAGGCCCTCCTATGGAGGTAAAACCCTACGTCTTGCTTGGTTGTATTGATGTGTATGAAGATTACAGAGTCGATCTACCTCTAGATCAAGTAGCTAAACCCTAGATGAATTCACCTGCCTCTACGAACTAAACCCTTTGGCTTATATAGATACCAGGGGTCCCTAGGGTTACACATAGTCGGTTGCTCGTCGAAGGAATAAACAGGCCTATTCTATCATCTTAAGCTTGAAGGGCACGCCATGCCTCCTGAGGTTTCCCCCCTGGTCACGGGGTATTCGGTCAGTCCGATCCTCCAACGAGTGGCCCACGCGTCCGGCCCATAAGGAATAAGCCGGCAGTCCGAGGACCCCTTAATCCCGGACTCCCTCAGTCAATGTCACAACAGAGTTTTCAATATCTTCCATGCTAATCACATTATTGGCGGTTCCCAAACAGAATTTAAATTTTTACTCCCCCTCCACCATTCAAACACATTCCATGGCTAGCCAAGTCCACGGGTACCATCCAAACAATCAACTTTCTAGGGGGAGTTCTTGTTTATTTATTTTTGTATTATGCAGGATTGGGCAACTTTTTTACCGACCTCTCTCGTGCAATGAAAAGTGAATAAACACTTATCTTCAGAATAACCCACTTAGCGTGGAAGATAATGACCGCCCCGTCACTCCATGAGCGGTACGAGCACACAAAACGGATGTTTATTTGAATGTTTAGAGGTGGCACATGCAAATTTACTTGGAATGGCAGTGAAATACCATATATAGGTAGGTATAGTGGACTCTCATGGAAGAAACTTGGCTCAAGGATTTGGATGCACAAGTAGTATTTCTACTTAGTACGAAGTTTTGGCTAGCAAAAGGTTCTAAACAAGCATCACATGTTAGAGGATCCATGACAATATAACAGCTACGTGAATATAAACAAACATAACCATTATATGGGGATTCACAATCATAGAAGATGTCCAAGATAGTGTATTTATATGTGAAACCTCTCTTCCTTCAATATTCTTTCATGAAATGTTGAAATGACCAATGCTATGTTTGCTAACTTCCAATAAATTTTACCGCTTACACTCCTAGTATGTGAAGTCACTACTCCCCATGGGAGAAGAATATGAAGCATATATAATTTCACATTTATGACATTCAATTCATTCAACGTTTACTCTAAGGATATAAGTGAAGCACAAGAGTAAATTTCGAACTACTCTCAAAAGATATAAGTGAAGATCAATGAGTAGTCAAACAATAAAGTAGCCATGGGAGGACTCTCTCTCTCTCTCTCTCAATAAATATTATCAGATCTGAGTATTTTATTCAAGCAGCAAGCAAAACAAAAATACACTCCAAGAATAGCACACATCATGTGAATGAATAAAAATTTAGGCTCAACATAGGCTAACCGATAGTTGACGAAGAGAGGTGGAATGCATAGCATCCCCAAGCTTAGATGCTTGAGACTTCTTGAAATATTTACTTGGGGTGACTTGGGCATCCCCAAGCTTGAGCTTTTGTATCTCGTTCAATCCTCTCATATCCCGGTTTCACCTCAGTCTCAAAAACTTCATCCACAAAAAACTTGAAAAGAACTCGTGAGATAGGTTAGTGCACATAATAATAAATCAACTCTTTATGTACTTCCAAGACAAGTTGCATAATAATTTTCAAACATTATCTACTGTATACTATCATTTCCACAATTTATATCTACCAATATAAGCCATGAAAACCATCGGGGAAGTAGATAACAAAACTATGACAGCAATCTGTCTAAACAGGACAGTCTGTAGCAATTAATTTACAAAGTGCAATTCTGTATCTCTAAAAATTATGAAAATTTAGGACATGATAAAGAATTTATATGACAATAATGTGTACAAATTTCAGAAACTTTCCACGTTCCAGTAAAATATGAAAATTCAAACACTACAGCAAAAGTTTCTGTTTTTACACAGCACACATCAAACATGCAATTCAAGCATCCTAAAAGGCAATTCTTGGAACTTTTTATTGAAAAACTAGATTATAAATAACAGCAAGCAAATACTAACAAAATAAAATGAGGCTCCAAGCAAAACACATATTATGTGACGAATAAAAATATAGCTCCAAGTAAGATATACCGATAGTATTGAAGACGAAAGAGAGGATGCCTTCCGGGGCATCCCCAAGCTTAGGCTCTTAACAAAATAAAATGACGCTCCAAGCAAAACACATATTATGTGACGAATAAAAATATAGCTCCAAGTAAGATATACCGATAGTGTTGAAGACGAAAGAGGGGATGCCTTCCGAGACATCCCCAAGCTTAGGCGCTTAAGTCTTCCTTAGATATTACCTTGGGGGTGCCTTGGGCATCCCCAAGCTTAGGTTCTTGTCACTCCTTATTCTCCTCATATCGGTGTCACACCCAAAACTTGAAAACTTCAATCACACAAAACTTAACGGAACTTTGTGAGATGGGTTAGTATAATAAATAAAGATCATTTACTTAGGTACTGTCAAGACAAGATTCATAATTGTTCTCGCATAATAACTACTATATTCTACCATTCACATAATTTATATCACTGAATACAAGCTATGGGAACACTAAAACAAGCAAACTATGCCTGCAAAACAGAATCTGTCAAAAATAGAACAGTCTGGAAGATCTGTAGTATAACCACACTTCCCTGTCTCTAAAAATTCTAAAAAATTAGGACAACTTAAATAATGTGCATATAAATACTGTGTAAAAATTCAAAAAAAATTGGACACTCCAGTAAAATCAGAGAAATTCTTTACTGGAGGCAAAAGTTTCTGTTTTTGCACAGAATCAAATCATCAAGTATCCATACTATCCTAAAGGCTTTACTTGGCACATTATTGAAATAAAAGACACAAAACATGATTAATACAGTGACTTAATCATGTGAACACACAAAACCAAAAAGGAAAAGTGTTGGGTTGTCTCCCAACAAGCGCTTTTCTTTAATGCCTTTTAGCTAGGCATGATGATTTCAATGATGCTCACATAAGAAAAATAATTGAAACATGCAAAAGAGCATCATGAATCTCATGACAATCACATTTAAGTCTAACCCACTTCCTATGCATGGGGATTTTTTGAGAAAACAATTTATGGGAGCAAGAATCAACTAGCATAGGAAGGCAAAACAAGCATAGCTTCAAAACTTTTAACACATAGAGAGGAAACCTGATATTATTGCAATTCCTACAAGCATATGTTCCTCCCTCATAATAATTTTCAGTAGAATCGTTAATAAACTCCACAATATAAATATAACATAAATCGTTCTTTTCATGATCCACAAGCATAGAAAATTTATTACTCTCCATATAAGCAAATTCCTTTTCATCCATAGTAGTGGGAGCAAACTCAACAAAATAACTATCATGAGACACTTGATTGACATAACCACATTCAATATTAAAATCATGATGACAAGTTTCATGGTTACTATCACTCTTTATAGCATACATGTCATTATCATAATCATCATAGATAAGAGGCATGCCATCATCATAATAAATTTGCTCATCAAAACTTGGGGGACTAAAAATATCACCTTCATCAAACATAGCATCCCCAAGCTTGTGGCTTTGCATATCATTAGCATCATGGATATTCAGAGAATTCATACTAGCAACATTGCAATCAAGGTCATCATTCAAGGAATTCTCATTAAGTATTTTCATAATTTCTTTCTCTACCAATTGAGCACAATTTTCTGAATCCTTATTTTCACAAAAGACATTATAAAGACGAAACAATGGATGCAACCTAAAATCCATTTTTTTTGCAGTTTTCTTTTATAAAACCAAACTAGTGAAAAACAAGAAACTAAAAGATTTAATTGCAAGATCTAAAGATATACCTTCAAGAACTCACCTCCCCGGCAACGGCGCCAGAAAATGGCTTGATGTCTACTGCGCAACTTTATTCTTGTAGACTTTATTGGGCCTCCAAGCACAGAATTTTGTAGGACAGTAGCAATTTTCCCTCAAGTGGATGACCTAAGGTTTATCAGTCCGTGGGAGGTGTAGGATGAAGATGGTCTCTCTCAAACAACCCTGCAATCAAATACAAGAAATCTCTTGTGTCCCCAACACACCCAATACAATGGAAAATTGTATAGATGCACTAGTTTGGCAAAGAGATGGTGATACAAGTGCAATATAGAAGGTAGATATAGGATTTTGTAATCTGAAAATATAAAAAGAGCAAGGTAGCAAATAGTAAATAGCGAGCAAAATGGTATATAAATGCTTGGAAATAAGGCCTAGGGTTCATAGTTTCACTAGTGGAATCTCCCAACAATGCTAACATAGTTGGATCATATGATCATCCCTCAACGTGCAACAAAGAATCACTCCAAAGTTCCTATCTAGCGGAGAACAATAAGATGAAATTGGTGTAGGTTGTAGAACCACCTCAAAGTTATTCGTTCCGATCAATCTTTTGGGCTATTCCAATAAGTGTCACAAACAGCCCTAGAGTCCGTACTAGAACAACACCAATGATACATATCAATCAACCCTAATGTCACCTAGATACTCCAATGTCACCTCAAGTATCCGTGGGTAAATTATGCGACATGCATCAAACAATTTCAGGTCTATCATATTCAATCAACCACAAAGAATTTCAAGGAGCACCCCAAGATTTCTATCGGAGAACGTGGTATGAAAACGTGCAATCAACCCCTATGCATAGATCCCCAAGGTCACCGGAATCCGCAAGTTGATGCCTCAACATATATTAAGTGAATCAATAGAATATCCCAATGTCACTATGGGTATCCCACGCAAGACGTACATCAAGTGTTCTCAAACCAAAATATTCAATCCAACATACCGATCTCTCATAGGTAAAGATTCAATCCATCACAACAAGGTAGCAAGGGAATAATATCATATGATCCGACTATATTAACAAAGCCCATGATACATCAAGATCGTGGCATCTCAAGAACACGAGAGAGAGAGAGAGATATTGAACACATAGCTACTGGTACATACCCTCAGCCCCGAGGGTGAACTACTCCCTCCTCGTCATGGCCTTCGCCAGGATGATGAAGATGGCCACAGGTGATGGTTTCCCCTCTCCGGCAGGGTACTGGAACGTCTCCAGATTGGTTTTTCATCGATACAGAGAGTTGCGGCGGCGGAACGGAGAGTCTCTCTTTATTTCTGGGGTTTCTGAGATTTATATGATTTTTCAGCATTGGAATCACGCGCAACGTAGCCACGTGGGCCCCACCACATATCAGGGCGTGACCTAGGGGGCGCGCCCTGATGGCTTGTGCCCCATGGGTGGCTCCCCTCCAGTGGTTCTTCGCTCCAACATTGCTTATTTCCTCCAGAAAAAATCATCAAAAAGTTTCGGGCGATTCCGAGAACTTCCATTTTCTGCACAAAAACAACACCACGGTAATTCTGCTGAAAACAACGTCAGTCCGGGTTAGTTATAAATAAATCATATAAAGTGCATCAAACCCATATAAAAGTATTGTAGACATAGGTGAATATGGCATGAATACTTCATAAATTATCAATACGTTGGAGACGTATCAGCATCCCCAAGCTTAATTCCTACTCATCCTCGAGTAGGTAAATGATAAAAGAAACAATTTTTGAAGTGTGAATGCTAGCATAATGTATAATATTGATCAAGGACAATTTCAGCCACTTTTCTAGCATCAAAACCAGCAAGTATTTCTCATAGAACTTCTCATAGAAAATTGTATAGGTGCACTAGTTCGGCAAATGTCACAACACCAATGATACATATCAATCAACCATAATGTCACCTAGATACTCCAATGTCACCTCAAGTATCCGTGGGTAAATTATGCGACATGCATCAAACAATTTCAGGTCTATCATATTCAATCAAACACAAAGAACTTCAAGGAGCACCCCAAGATTTCTATCGGAGAACGTGGTATGAAAACGTGCAATCAGCCCCTATGCATAGATCCCCAAGGTCACAGGAATCCGCAAGTTGATGCCTCAACATATATCAAGTGAATCAATATAATACCCCAATGTCATTACGGGTATCCCACGCAAGACGTACATCAAGTGTTCTCAAACCAAAATATTCAATCCAACATAACGAGATCTCATAGGTAAAGATTCAATTCATCACAACAAGGTAGCAAGGGAATAATAGCATATGATCTGACTATATTAACAAAGCCCAAGATACATCAAGATTGTGACATCTCAAGAACACGAGAGAGAGAGAGATTGAACAAATAGCTACTGGTACATACCCTCAGCCCCAAGGGTGAACTACTCCCTCCTCGTCATGGACTACACCAGGATGATGAAGATGCCACCAGTGATGGTTTTCCCTCTCCGACAGGGTACTGGAACGTCTTCAGATTGGTTTTTCGTTGCTATAGAGAGTTACGGCGGTGGAACGGAGAGTCTCTCTTTATTTCTGGGGTTTCTGGGATTTATAGGATTTTTCAACATTGGAATCACGCACAACGGAGCCACGTGGGCCCCACCACATATCAGGGCGCGGCCTAGGGGGGCCGCGCCCTGATGGCTTGTGCCCCACGGGTGGCTCCCCTCCGATGGTTCTTCGCTACAATATTGCTTATTTCCTCCATAAAAAATCATCAAAAAGTTTCGGGCGATTCCGAGAACTTTCATTTTCTGCACAAAAACAACACCACGGTAATTCTGTTGAAAACAGCGTCAATCCTGGTTAGTTCTAAATATATCATATAAATTGCATCAACACCATATAAAATAATTGTAAACATAGGTGAATATGGCATGAATACTTCATAAATTATCGATACGTTGGAGACGTATCAGGATCCCACTCAGCTGCTCCTCAGGGATAGCTTAGCCTTGGCCATCCTTCGGTTGGACAAGCGCATTGAGCGTGCACTGGGCTACATCATTCGGTTGTGCTCTGCCGTCGCAAAGATCTACAAGGAGCTGATTCCCGAGGAGGAGGTCCTGAGTGACCTGGAGTCGATCGTGGTTCGCATGCATGACGTTCCTAGTCGAGTGCGATCGTGGAAGAAGTCTGCGGCTTGATGCGGCACTGACGTCGCCCTTTCTCTCGTCTGAGTTCACTGCAAGGACATGGACGAGGAAAAGTAGAAGTCCCTCAAGGTCGTCAACAGGAAGAAGGCCAAGTTTGAGGACTTCATGGAGACATTCATCGAGGCCGCCACTCGGATCGCCGATGGCATCGACCTGGACACCTTCGTCCAAGCTGCTGCTCCTCCGCCCGTAGAGTGATCCTCTGGGAAAACTTTAAGTCTTTACTGAATTTGCCTCGGAATGCCAAGTGGTTAATGTAACCATTTATACTTTATTCGAGACTGGGCTCCTGCTACTTGACCTTTTGTTTTTGATCAATTTGCAGTCGGTTTTCATCCGGATGACGAATGTTTGCTGAGTTTGTTTGCCTTAGGCGATTTCTGGATCGCAACCAAGTCTCCGAGTGTGGATGATGTATTCACTCAGAGTATTTTTTTTAACTTAGGCGATTTCTAGATCGCAGCTAAGTCTCCGGGTGTGGATGATGTCCTCACTTGGAGTATTTTTTTAACTTGGGCAATTTCTGGATCGCAGCTAAGCCCCCGAGTGTGGATGATGTCCCTACTCGAAGTATTTTTAACTTAGGCAATTTCTGGATCGTAGCTAAGCCCCCGAGTGGGCATGATGTCCCCACTTGGAGTATTTTTAGCTTTGGCGATTTCTGGATCGCAACTAAGCCCCTGAGAGTGGATGATGTCCTTACTCAGTGTATTTTTTTAACTTAGGCGATTTCTGGATCGCAGCTAAGCCCCCGAGTGTGGATGATGTCATCACTCGGAGTATTTTTAACTTAGGCGATTTCTGTATCGTGGCTAAGCCCCGAGTGTGGATGATGTCCTCACTCGGAGTATTTTTTTAACTTAGGCGATTACTGGATCATAGCTAAGCCCCCTGAGTGTGGATGATGTCCTCACTCGGAGTATTTTTTAACTTAGGCGATTTCTGGATCATACCTAAGCCCCCGAGTGTGGATGATGTCCTCACTCGGAGTATTTTTCTAACTTAGGCAACTTCTGGATCGCGGCTAAGCCCCCGAGTGTGGAAGATGTCCTCATTCGGAGTATTTTTAACTTAGGCAATTTCTGTATCGTAGCTAAGCCCCGGGTGTGTATGATGTCTTCACTGGGAGTATTTTTAACTTAGGCGGTTTCTGGATCGCAGCTAAGCCCCCCAGTGTGGATGATATCCTGACTCGGAGTATTTTTTTAACTTAGGTGATTTCTGGATCGCAGCTAAGCCCCCGAGTGTGGATGATGTCCTCACTCGGAGTATTTTTAACTTAGGCAATTTCTGGATCGCAGTCATATCAATAATTGCACCAATCGTTCTAAGGAAAGGTCTACCAAGAATAATAGGACATGTAGAATTTCAATCTATATCAAGAACAGTGAAATCTACGGGCACATAATTCCTATTTGCAACAATAAGAACATCATTAATCCTTCCCATAGGTTTCTTAATAGTGGAATCCGCTAGATGCAAATTTAAAGAGCAATCATCAAGTTCATGGAAACCTAGCACATCACATAAAGTTTTCGGAATCGTGGAAACGCTAGCACCCAAATCACACAAAGCATGGCACTCATAATCTTTAATTTTAATCTTAATAGTAGGTTCCCACTCATCATAAAGCGTTCTAGGTATAGAAACTTCCAACTCAAGTTTTTCTTCAAGAGATTTCATCATAGCATCAACGATATGTTTAGTAAAAGCTTTATTTTGATTATAAGCATGCGGAGAATTCAACATGGATTGCAACAAGGAAATACAATAAATCAAAGAACAACTATCATAATTAAAGTCCTTGAAATCCAAAAAAATGGGTTCATTGCTATTTAAAGTTTTGACCTCTTCGATCCCACTTTTATCAATTTTAGCATTAAGATCTATAAAGTCCGAATCATTGGGACAAGTATTTAACTAAAGTTGACTTATCTCCAGTCCCATCTTTATCAATATTTATATTAGAAAACAAAGATTCAATAGGAGTCACATCAATCACTTTAAGATCTTCATCATTATTATCACGAGAACACACTTTTTCAAGCCATTCACGCTTAGCACGCATTCTAGCGGTTCTTTCCTTACACTCATCAATGCAAGTTCTCATAGCTTTTAAAGACTCATTAATATCACGCTTGGGTGGAGTAGATCTAATTTTCAAAGAATCAATCTCAAGCGAAATTCTATCAACGTTTCTAGCCAAATCATCAATCTTGAGCAATTTTTCTTCAATCGTAGCATTGAAAACCTTTTGCGAACTAATAAATTCTTTAATATTATCTCAAGATCAGAGGGCATCTTATTATAATTTCCATAAGGATTATTGTAGGAATTACCATAATTATTAGAGGAATTACTAGGAAACGGCCTAGGGTTGAAATTACCTCTATACGCATTATTACCAAAATTGTTCCTACCAACAAAATTCACATCCATAGATTCATTATTATTTCCATCAAAGAAGATAAAGGCATATCATTAGGATCAATAGGAGCACTCTTACTAGCAAACAATTTCATTAATTCATCTATATTTTCACTCAAAGTATTTATTTCTTCAATAGCATGCACTTTTTTACTAGTAGGAGATCTTTCGGTATGCCATTAAGAGTAATTTGCCATAATATTATCTAGGAGTTTAGTAGCTTCTCCTAATGTGATTTCCATAAAAGTACCACCCGCGGCGGAATCTAAAAGATTTCTAGATGCAAAATTCAATCCCGCATAAAAAATTTGTATAATCATCCATAAACTCAAACCATGTGTGGGGCAATTTCTAATCATTAATTTCATCCTCTCCCAAGATTGTGCAACATGCTCATGATCAAGTTGTTTAAAATTCATTATATCGTTCCTAAGGGAGATGATCTTAGCGGGCGGAAAGTACTTGGAAATAAAAGCATCTTTACACTTATTCCATGAATCAATACTATTTTTAGGCAAAGATGAAAACCAAGTTTTAAAACGATCTCATAGTGAGAACGGAAATAGCTTCAATTTAACAATATAATTATCTACATCTTTCTGTTTTTGCATATCACACAACTCAACAAAAGTATTTAGATGGGATGCGGCATCTTCACTAGAAAGGCCGCAAAATTGTTCTTTCATAACAAGATTAAGCAAAGCGGCATTAATTTCATAAGATTCCTCACTAGTGGCGGGAGCAATCGGAGTACTAATAAAATCATTATTATTAGTATTGGAGAAGTCACACAATTTGGTATTCTCAGACATCGTGACAAAGCAAGCAATCTAGCACACAAGCAAACAAAAAGCAAATGAAAAGACGAACGGAAGAAGGGCGAATAAAAAGGCAAATCTTTTTGGTTTTTTCTGAAAATCATTTTAGAAGTGGGGGAGAGGAAAACGAGAGGAAAATGGCAAATAATGTAAATGCAAGAGATGAGTTTGTGATGGGTACTTGGTAGGCTTGATGTAGATCTCTCCGACAACCACGCCAAAAATTGGCAAGTTGACGGGAGAGTTCTTGTCTTGACTTGCTATGTATCCTCCCCGGCAACGGCGCCAGAAATCCATCTAGCTACTAGCTATGGACCCGAAGGTCTGAGGTGAACTACTCACGCATCATCGGAAGGGCAATGGTGTTGATGTAGATGCCCTCTATGATCGAATCCCCCTCCGACAGATTACCGGAAAAGGCCCCAAGATGGGATCTCACGGGAACAGAGGCTTGCGGCGGCGGAAAAGTATTTTTGTGGCTCTCTCTGGTATTGGGGGAATATTCCTGAATTTATAGGCGAAGAATTAGGGTTGGAGGAGCTACGGGGGGGGCCACAAGCCAGGGGGCGCCCCCCCCCCCCCAGGGGCGCGCCCTGGTGGCTTGTGGCCTACCCGTAGGTCTTCTGTCCTCTTCTCGAAGCCTCCTGGGTTCCTTCTGGACCAAGAAAAATCAGCGTAGAATTTTATTCCGTATGGACTCCGTTGGATATTCCTTTTCTGCAATACTCAAAAACAAGGAAAAAACAGAAACTGGCACTGGGCACTAGGTTAATAGGTTAGTCCCAAAAATAATATAAAATAGCATATTAATGCATATAAAACATCAAAAATAGATAATATAATATCATGGAACAATTAAAAATTATAGACACGTTGGAGAGTATCACGCAACCAAGCCCCCGAGTGTGGATGATGTGCTCACTCGGATTATTTTTCACTTAGGCGATTTCTGGATCGTAGCTAAGCCTTTCACACACTGGGGGCATGCACAAGTTTTTGAGTGTTGAAAATCACGATAGTGATTTTTTTTTACCAAATTCGATGAAATATAGGAAAAGCAAGACTTTTATTCATCGAGATTCACTCAGAAACTATTACAATAAGGAAAATTTTATCCTAAGTAAAGAATTTGTGGAGCAGGTCTGCGTTCCAGGCTTTGGGCTCTTCTCTATCTTTTCGAAATCATAGAGCCGGTAAGCTCCATTATTCAGGACCTTCGATATCGCAAAGGGCCCTTGCCACGGGGGGCGCTAGCTTGTGAGGCTTCTGTTGGTCCAGTCAGAGAGCGAGGTCACCTTCCTGAAAGGCGCAACCTCTGACCTGCCTATCATGGTACCGCCTTAAGTCCTGCTGGTAGAGTGTTGACCATATAAGTGCCAACTCTCATTCCTCCTCCAGAAGATCTAGTCCGTCATGCTGTGCTTCTTCGGCTTCGGCCTCCTAATATAACTCCACTTGGGGGTAGTTGTGAAGTAGATCGCTCGGCATGACTGCTTTTGATCCGTACACCATGAAGAAGGGAGTGTGATTCGTGGACCGATTTGGGGTCGTCCGCAAGCCCTAGAGGACCAACGGCAGTTCGAAGACCCAAGCCCCCGCAGCGTGCTTCAGGTCGCGCATGAGGCGCGGCTTCAACCCCTGAAGTATTAATCCATTCCCCTACTCTGCATGTCCATTTGACTGCGAGTGAGCCACTAAGGCATAATCGACCCGAGTGACATGGGAGTAGCAGAAGTCACAGAACTCTTCAGAGTCGAAGTTCTTTCCGTTATCAGTGATGATGTTATGGGGTACTCCGAACCTGAAGATTACCTCCTTGATGAACTTGATCGCAGTTGCCGAGTCAAGGTTCGTGATAGGTTTAGCCTCTATCCATTTGGTGAACTTTTCCACCGCCACTAGCACATGAGTGAATCCACTAAACCCAATTTGTAAGGAGCCGACCATGTCCAGCCCCCATACCGCAAATGGCCAAGTGAGAGGGATGGTTTTTAGTGCCGATGCCGGCTTGTGTGACTCGTTCACATAGAACTGGCAACCGACGCACTGCTCAACAATGTTTCTGGCCGATTCATTGGCTTGGGGCCAATAAAAGCCTGCTCGAAATGCCTTAGCGACCAAGGTTCGAGAGGATGCGTGGTGGCCACACATTCCCGAGTGGATCTCCTGTAGGATTTGTTGTCCCTCTTCAGGCGAAATGCAGCGTTGAGTGACTCCAGAGGTACTTTTCTTGTAGAGTTGACCCCCCATGACAGTGTAAGATTTCGACCGACGGACGATCTGGCGGGCTTCTTCATCTTCGGGAAGCTCCTGCCTGAGCAGGTATGCTATGTATGGTTCAGTCCACTTGGGGATTATCACCAGTACCTCGTGTACTAGATCGATCACCGCTGGGACCTCGACTTCAGTCGGATTGGTAGGGCCGACTGGTTGTGGGGGCTCCTCCACGAAAGGATCTTCCTGTTGGAAATATGCCCTAGAGGAAATAATAAAGTTGTTATTATCATATTTCTTGTTCATGATAATCGTTTATTATCCATGCTATAATTGTATTGATTGGAAACTCAGATACATGTGTGGATACATAGACAACACTGTGTCCCTAGTGAGCCTCTACTAGACTAGCTTGTTGATCAAAGATGGTTAAGGTTTCCTGACCATGGACACGGGTTGTCATTTGATAATGGGATCGCATCATTAGAAGAATGATGTGATGGAAAAGACCCAACCGTAAGCATAGCATTTGATCGTACTAGTTTATTGCTACTGTTTTATCCATGTCAAGTATCTGTTCCTACGACCATGAGATCATGCAACTCCCGGACACCAGAGGAATGCCTTGTGTGTATCAAACGTCAAAACGTAATTGGCTGACTATAAAGGTACTCTACAGGTATCTCCGAGGGTGTCTGTTGGGTTGGCATGAATCGAGATTGGGATTAGTCACTCCGTATGACGGAGAGGTATCTCTAGGCCACTCGGTAATACAGCATCACAAGAATCTTGCAAGCAATGTGACTAAGGAGTTAGTCACGGGATCTTGTATTACGGAACGAGTAAAGAGATTGCCGATGACGAGATTGAACTAGGTATGGAGATGCCGACGATCGAATCTCGGGCAAGTAACATGCCGACAAACAAAGGGGACTGCATACGGGATTGATTGAATCCTTGACATCATGGTTCGACCGATAAAGATCTTCGTAGAAAATGGGGGAACCAATATGGGCATCCAGGTCCCGCTATTGGTTATTGATTGTAGAGGTGTCTCGGTCATGTCTGCATAGTTCTCGAACCCGCAGGTCTGCACACTTAACGTTCGGTGACGATTCAGTATTGTTGAGTTATATATGCTGGTGACCGAAAGTTGTTCGGAGTCCCGGATAAGATCCCAGACGTCACGAGGAGTTCCGGAATGGTCCAGAGGTAAAGATTGATATATAGGAAGTTCCGTTTTGGTCACCGGAAGGAATTCGGGCGTCATCGGTAGTGTACCGGGAGTGCCGAAGGGTTCTCGGGGTCCACCAGAAAGGGGCCCACCAGCCCTGGAGGGGCCACATGGCTGAGAAGGGTGCGCACCAACCCCTGGTGGGCTGGGCGTCCCTCCCCACCTAGGCCCATGCGGCTGGGCTGGTGAAGGGCCAACCCTAGGGGTGGTGCCACCCTGACTTGGGTGGCAAGCCACCTCTAGGGTCGCCGCCCCACCCCTTGGCCGCCGCCCCCCTAGGGTGGGAACCCTAGGGCGCCAGGCCCCTCCTCCCTTCCCCTATATATACTTGAGGGGAGAGAGGGCAGCCGCACCCTAAGGCCACGGCGCAGCCCTCTCTCTCCCTCTAGATCAGTTTCTCCTCTAGATTGGTTCCGGTAGTGCTTGGCGAAGCCCTGCCGGGACATCTCCACCACCACCACCACCATGCCGTCGTGCTGCCGGAGAAATCATCTACCTCTCCACCCTTGCTTGCTGGATCAATAAGGCAGAGTCGTCACCGAGCTGTACGTGTGCTGAACGCGGAGGTGCCGTCCGTTCGGCGCTAGATCGGAACGGAACAAGATTGGATCGCGGGACGGATCGTGATTGGATCGCGAATACGTTCGACTACACCAACCGCATTTCTTAACGCTTCCCGCTTAGCGATCTACAAGGGTATGTAGATGCACTCCCCCTCTCGTAGCTGTTGATCTCCATAGATAGATCCTGGGTGTTCGTAGGAAAATTTTTGTTTCCCATGCAACGTTCCCCAACACTTCCTTGATCGTAGGGCAATGTAAGTGCTTTAGGAACACATCTTTCAGGACTTCTCTCCGAGTGGAGCCGATTTTGGCTAGGTCGTCGGCTGCTTGATTCTTCAGTCTGGGAATGTGGTGCAGCTCTAGCCCCTCAAAGTTCTTCTCCAGCTTCGTGACTGCATTGCAGTATCCTGTCATCGCTGGAGTCCGAATGTCCTATTCTTTCATCACTTGATTCACCACAATATATGAGTCACCGTATACCATCAGTCGGCGAATGCCGAGTGAGATAGCCATATGGAGCCCATACAGGAGGGCCTCGTATTCGGCCTCGTTATTAGAAGAATTGAAGTGGATTTGGAGCACGTAGCTCAATTGGTCTCCCTTGGGGGAAACAAGGACCAGTCCAGCCCCTGATCCATTCAGCATCTTTGAGCCGTCGAAGAACATGGTTCAGTGCTCGGAGAGGTTCAGGACTGGCTGCTGTTGCTTGGTACATTCGACTACGAAGTCCACCAAGGCCTGAGACTTGATTGCCTTCTTCGCCTCAAACTTAATTTCCAGAGGTAGGAGCTCAATGGGCCATTTTGCCACTCGGTCAGCAGCATCCCTGTTTTTCAAGATCTCAGACAAGGGAGTGTCATTAATGACCATGACTGAGTGCTCTTGGAAGTAATGAACCAACTTTTTCACAATCAGATAGATCCCATAAACCATTTTTGGTAATGTGGGTACCTCTGTTTGGAAGGGGTCAAAACCTCTGAGATGTAGTAGACTGGTCGATGGACTTTGAACGCCTTGCCTTGCTCCTCACGTTCCATAGTGAGCACAGTGCTAACCACATGGTTCGTGGACGCGATGTACAAGAGTAAGGGCTCTTGGCTGCTCGAAGCAGCAAGCACCGGCTGGGTAGAAAACAGAGCTTTAAGTTCCTGGAATGCAACCTGCGCTTCTTCTGTCCACTCGAACTTGTCTGATTTCTTCACGAGTCGGTAGAGAGGCAGGGCCTTCTCGCCGAATCGTGAAACGAATCTACTCAAGGCTGCCAGGCAGCCCATGAGTCTCTGTACGTCATGGAGACGCTCTGCTTGTTTCATTCAGACTATAGCACCGATCTTGTCGAGGTTGGCATCGATTCCACGTTCGGAAGCGAGGAAACCAAGTAATTTGTCTGCTGGTACCCCGAATGTGCACTTGGCTGGATTGAGTTTGATCCCAAAGCGACGCATGTTCGCAAAGGTCTCAGCGAGGTCAGTCAGTAGATCGGAACCTTTCCTGGACTTAACCACGATGTCATCCATGTAAGCCTCAACATTCCGATTGATCTGTTTTTGCAAACATTTTTGGATCATACGTTGGAAAGTGGCTCCGACATTTTTTAGTCCGAATGGCATAGTGATGTAGCAGAAACACCCGAATGGGGTGATGAACGTTATTTTTATTTCGTCGGGTCCATACATTCGGATCTGGTGGTACCCGGAGTACGCATCCAGAAACGATAAACGCACACACCCTGGAGTAGAATCTACTATCTAATCTATGCGGGGGGAGTGGTCTTTTGGGCAGGCCCGATTGATGTGCTTAAAATAAATGCACATCCGCAAAGAGTTATTATTTTTTGACACCATGACGGCATTGGCGAGCCACTCGGAGTGGTAGACCTCTCGATAAACTCGACAGTTAGGAGCCGAGCGATCTCCTCACCGATTGCCTTGTGCTTCTCCGTAGAAGAGCGTCGCATGTACTCTTTCATAGGCTTGGCCTTCGGGTCGACACGGAGTTGATGCTCAGCCAGTTCCCTGGGAACACCCGACATATCATAAGGTTTCCAAGCGAAGATGTCCTAGTTGTCACGGAGGAACTGGATGAGCTCGTCTTCCTATTTGTTGTCGAGTTTGGTGGGGATGTTGGTCGGCGCCGCCTCTCGATCAGTCGGATGGATGTGAACTATCTTCGTTTCTCCGACGACTGGAAAGCGGATTCCACAGTTAGCTTCTTTGACTTGAGAGGGTTGGTCGTGTCCACCGTCTTCTTGTACTCGTCCAGCTCTGCCACCGCAATTTTCTCATCAGCAATTTGAGAGCCCTTCTGCAGGCACTCTTCGGCTATCTTCCGGTTGCCAGTGATGGTGATCACGCCTCTCGGACCTGGTATCTTTAGTTTAAGATACACAAAACATGTTCTGGCCATGAAACACGCGTAGGCAGGCCTACCCAGGATGGCGTGATATGCACTGCGGAAGTCCACCACCTCAAAAGTCAGGCGTTCCTTCCGATAGTTCTTCTCACCGCCGAGCACTACATTCAGCACGATTTGACCGAGTGATCTTGCCTTCTTCCCGGGATTACCCCGTGGAATTGCATGTTTCTCTTGCTCAGTCGGGATAGCGGAATATCCATCGCGTTCAGGGTGTCGGCGTAGATGATGTTCAGTCCGCTGCCTCCGTCCATGAGGACCTTGCGCAGTCGGACCCCGTTGACAGCCGGATCAACCACAAGCACCTGCCGCCCGGGGGTCGGAATGTGGGCTGGGTGATCTGACTGGCCGAATGTGATGAGCTTCTTCGCCCAATCCAGATATTTGGTGACGACCGGGACCGCCATGTTGACCTCTCGATTAATAACCTTCAGTCGGCTCTTGCTCTCGACGTCCGCAATAATCATCAGGACCTTCTAGACTTGAGGGTAGCCATCGACGTTCTTTCCCTCCTCGTCATCTTCATCCTCATCTTTCTCCCCAGAGGGATCCTTGCGCATCTCCTGCTTGAGCAGTCGGCACTCCCGAGTGGTGTGCTTTGGGAGAACCAGATTGCCATCTTCATCTTTTTTAGCACAAATCTGGCAGGCTGATCTAGGACATCGCCCTTAGGGCACTCTTCTTCTTGGCTGCCCAATCCTTTTTCTGCTTTTGCTTCCCTTTGCATTTGCCTTGCCTAGCCAGGGCCGCGGCCTCGGACTTAACAGCTTGGTCAACTTTCTCCTTCTGCTTCCTGTTGGACTTATCTTCCGACTGGTGGGCTTCACTGGTCCGCCCTTTGTCGTTCCTCGGTCGGTCTTCCTCCTTGCCATTGGCGTACCGGTTGGCCAACTCCATCACTCGACTCAGGGTCGGTGTTTCAGTCCGGCCAAACTTGAGGATGAGCTCTCGGTATTTTACTCCGGCTCGGAAGGCGCAGATCGCCTGATGGTCGGTGACGCTCTCCACTGAAGTCTGTAGAGTGGTCCAACGCTGAATGTACCCGCGGAGAGTCTCGTTGCTCTTCTGTACACAGTTATGTAGCTCGGACAGTCCACCCGACCGTTTGTACGTGCCCTCGAATGTTTTGTTGAACACTCGGGCCAGGTCTTCCCAACAGTTTATCCTGCCAACAGGGAGTTGGTTGAGCCAAGCTCTCACGGACCCCTCCAACATCAGAGACAGATGCTTCATCGCAACGTAATCATTCTCGCCGCCAATATGGACGGCCGCTCGGTAATCTTCCAACCAAGTCTCTGGCTTGGACTCGCCGTTGAATTTCGACACCCGTGTCACCAACGTGTAGTTGGAGGGGATGTCGGCTTCCTGAATGAATTTGCTGAAACACTCGAGACCATAGGCAATGGAGCCACTCGGCCTTTCTCTGTTGGCCTAGGCCCTATCGACCAAGTTTTGGGCAAGGATGGACCTTGCGTTCCGCGGAAGGACTTGGAAGTCATTGTCGTAGTCCCTCCGACGGCGCTCACTCAGCGGATGAGTGGGGCTACGTCTCCGATCATCCTCGTACGACTGTGATACGTCTCAAACATATCTATAATTTTTTATTGTTCCATGCTATTATATTATCATTCTAGGATATTTTATATGCATCTATATGTCATTTTATATCATTTTTGTGAACTAACCTTTTAACCTAGTGCCCAGTGCCAGTTGCTGTTTTCTGCATGTTTTTGGCCTTTCAGGAATACTGTACCAAACGAAGTCCAAATGCCCCAAAACTTTTTGATGATTTTTTGTGGAAAAAAATAAGACCTGGAAGCTTCGGAGGGAGACCGGAGGCCACACGGGGTGGCGCCAAGCCAACAGGGCGCGCCCAGGGGGTGTGCGCGCCCTGATGGCTTGGGGCCACCTCCCACCGCGTCCTGACCTATTCTCTGGCCTATAAATTCTCTAATATCTGGAAAAGCCTAGAGGAGAGCCTGAAACCCTTTTTCCACCGCCGCAAGTCTCTGTTTCGCCGTGTGGCCATGTGGAGCCATGTTCCGGTACTCTGCCGGAGGGGGGATCAATCACGGAGAGCCTCTACATCAACCATGTTACTCTCATGATGATGTGTGAGTAGTTCACCACAGACCTACGGGTCCATTGCTAGTACCTAGATGGCTTTCTCTCTCTCTTTGATCTTCAATACAAAGTTCACCGCGATTCCTACGGTGATCTATTCGATGTAATCTTCGTTTGCGGTGTGTTTGTTGGGATCCGATGAATTGTGGGTTTATGATCAGATTATCTATGAATATTAATTGAGTCAAATCTGAATTCTTTTATGCATGATTGGTATAGCTTCGTATTTCTCTCCAATCTATCGATTTAGTTTGGCCAACTAGATTGATCTATCTTCAGTGGGAGTGGTGCATTGTGATGGGTTTAATCTTGCGGTGCTCTATCCTCGTGACAGAAGGGGTCAAGACACGTATTGTATTACTGACATTAAGGGGAAAACGATGGAGTTTATTCATATTAGTTGAGTTTACTTTGTCTACATCATGCCATCTAGCTCAAAGCGTTACTCCGTTTTATACTTAATACTCAACATGCATGCTAGATAGCGGTCGATGGGTGGAGAAATAGTAATAGATGAAGGTAGGAGTCGGTCTACTTGTTTATGGACGTGATGCCTATATACATGATCATTGCCTTGGATGACTATCATAACTATGCTCTTTTCTATCATATGCCCAACAGTAATTTGTGTACCCACCGTATGCTTTCTTCGAGAGAAAAGCCTCTAGCAAACACTATGGCCCCGGGTCTATCCAAACATAAATACTAAAACCACAAAATACCTTGCTGTTATTTATTTCCTTTTATTTTATTTTGCAATTGTATTATCCATCTATCCAGTGTTAATCTTGCAAGTAACGAGTTCAAGGGGCTTGACAACCCTCTTGCCCGCGTTGGGTGCAAGTGTTTTATTCTTTGTGTGCATGTGTTGTTGACCGGTGTTTGCTTGGTTCTCCTATTGGTTCGATAACCTTGGTTCTCAATGAGGGAATACTTATTTCTACTCTACTGCATCTCCTCTCCTCTTCGGGGAAAATCCCAACGCAGTTTACAAGTAGCAGTCCGCTTGCCGTCGTAGGACTGATGTTCGTACACGGCATCCCTCATAGGGGGCGACCGAGTGCGACACAGATCGTCATGCCACCGTGGGGGAGTGATCTGATCATGTCTCCAATCCCCATACAGATCTCTCAGCGGGGGAGAATATCGACGCCTCCTGGTCGGAGTCATACTGTGAGCCTACTGCACCGTGTTTGCCCATACTGACTTGACATGGATGCGGTTATGGGACTGGGACACAGACATATTCTGAGCCATGGTGGTCTTTAGGAACGCTTGGATCTTTCAAATGCCTTCTCCTGCTGTAGAACCAGACGGCTGGATGAAGTCGGCTATATGCATTGCCGCGACCAAGTTCTGCAACGGCGTGCTCATCACTCGGTAATTTTGCGAGCGGTCATTCGGAAACAACGACCGGTGGTTCCAACTGGAGATGGGATGATACCTGGATGCCCGGTCGTCGAGTGAGTTTTGCAGCCGATCGAGTCGCTCGCACTCGGCCAAAGTGGCCAGGCATGTGGCCTCCAGGGCCAATGCTTCGGGGGTCGTCCCCGTGATCGGGGTGAGCACGATTTGCTCATCCCGCTGCCTGAGTTCCTCCCGCTGCTCCCGATTGAGGGGCTGCAGGATGTATGGTTCGGCGCCGGCGTTGAGAGCACTGACTAGGTCATCGCCTGCCCGTCCAAGAGAGAAGCCCCCAGCATATCCGGGAGGTCCATTCCGCTGCTCGGTCCCCGCCATCAGGACTTTCGCAGCATAATTGCTGCTCTCACTCAGACTCGTCGGAGGAGTACTTGTGCGTGAGGAGAATAAATCGAGGGTGGGCTCGTCTGAATCGAGCATCGCCACCTGCTCGACCGTGGTTTGGAGAGCCAAAACATGCTTGATCTAGCGTTGGAGCCGTGAGCGCCCGGAGCGCTTGCGATGGCGTCCGACTAAGAGAGGAGATGCCAAACGGTACGGGGCCGATGGCTGCCGGAGTAGTACTCCGAACAAGGACGCGCGGAAGTGCGCCGCCCCGCGGATGGGCAACGCCTCCACATCCAGCGAAGCTTCCTGGAGCCACGCCAAATCGTCAGCGATGAAGCTCAGGGAGCCGAATGGGATCTCTCCGCCTATGATCATGGTGATGAAGATGAAAATCCCACTTGAGCCGGAAATCGCTAGATGCGCTGCCCCACAGTGGGCGCCAACAATCGAGGCAACAATCCTGACAATGAGTACTAGGGGTACGAATGAGGGGCGGAGCCTAGCTACAGCGCAAGTGTAACACTCGCATTTTACGAGTTCGGGCCCCTCTCGGAGAGGTAACAACCCTACATCTCGTGCCTGGAGGCTTGTGTTTTCTCAGGGGAGTGTGATTACAGGAGAATGATGAACCCTTGTCCAGGAGCTCGGGGTGGCTTATATAGAGTTCGTCGGGACCCGTTAAGCTTCATTACAAGGGTGAGTTAATGCCATCATGACGACAATTTCTCGTAACAGCAGCCTATAACTACAACAATTACTAGTAACGGTGGCTATGACTGCACTTGATGTATTTTTTAAGTCCTCCAGCCGTTGCAGCTCCCACGTCGCCCACGTCCCTTCTCTGTTCGAGTGCTGGAGCCTGGCGACTGACGGGGAGACGCCCGAGTGACTTTGTGGATCCGAGTGGATCCTGATATATGCATCCGAATGCACCTATGGTCCTGGGACCTCAATAATGGCGTGGGGTCCTTGGTGGGCCTCGAATATCAGGTCGATGACCCTACCACTAGTATGTGACTCCATCAGGAGGAGTCCTGTCATCTCGATGCACGGTGTGTACCGCTCATCGTACGGCATGACACTCGACGAAGCCCCGTGAGACCGAAGCTTCAAGGGCAATAGATTCTGCAAACATACAAGTCAGAGTATTACGTCATGTCTAGTTGTAACAAACAAAAATTACAAACTACCAACTATTATGCTTCTTACCATATTCTTCTCCGACGCCAAGTAGGACCAGTGTTCAACGTCATAATAATTATCGAGAAGCCACACCATCTACATATTTCAAACAATAGACATATGTGAGCATTATTTTATAAGCGGGCATCATTTCGATTTCTAACCTAATATAAGCAAACTAAAACACTTCATATTTATTGTACATGCATCCAAATTCTTGTAGGAGCATGATTTACCATGGATACTAAAATGAGTTTCACCCAAACCAGGGTTCCACCAATCTCAACATTCAAACATCCATACACTAGGGTTCATCTCAACATTCATACACATGGGTTCATCTCAACATTCATAGGGTTTCACAAATCAACTGATCATATAGGAATCATCTAGGAAATTACATACTCGTCCACAAAGCAAACAAATGAACTAAATACTCATGTCAATCCAAGCAAAACAAGGGTTTCACCCAAACTCACAAATCTGGAAAAATATGGCACACATCTTTGGATAGAAAGATGGGGATCGGAGGAGATTACCTTCTAGGAGCGTTTGGGGAAGAAATCCACGGAAGATTTTCTCGGATTTGATGGATTTGGAAGAGGGTATCGCGAGGGGGAAAGAGGAGAGCCACCGCAGCACCTCTCTGTTCCTGGAAAGAATGGGATGGGTGGGAAGGGCAGGCCCGCGGCAGTTACTAAACTGTTAGTGCAACGCCTATGCGCTAGGCGCTGCACGGAGAAGCGTAGCACCGTTCCCTTAGGCGTTGCACGTGCTGCCGTAGCACCTTCGTGATGGGCGCTGCGGCCTGGCATGGCCCCGGGGTGCCACGCTGATCGGGGGTGCAACGCCTGTCCGTCGGGCGTTGCAGTGTGGAGTGCAGCGCCGTTGTATCGAGTGCTACACAAAACGGTTATGTGAGTAAAAAATCACCCACGGTTCACTTTGTGAATTTGTTGCACCACATGTCATTTTTGTGTATTTTGTCGTTCATTTTATGGTAAAGTCTCCAAAAAGGATCAAATGTGTGCATTTTCACGCAATGGGCGGGCATCGGGGCATGTGTTTCCCTTGACACATTTGACAAGCATGTGCGCATGAAAATGACAAAACTGTCCCTTTTCTGGAACTTCAACCGAGAATAAATCCAATATGAAAGTATTTCACAAGATGATCCTCTTTTGCATGACACCTGGGGCTAGGACGACATGCTAGAGAGCATGACGTTCCATAGAGACATCTGGCATGACGCCCTGGACTAGAGCGCCATGTCAAATAGCACGACGTCCTAGCCGGAAACGTTATGCTATCTAGCATGGTGCGCTAGCACCGGACCTTATGCAAAAGGACCTTTTTTAAAATATTTTCAGACCGAGGCCATTTTGGGTGAAGTTTCGGAAAATGGTCACTTTTGTCCATTTTTACCATGTGCGCAATCTGAGATGTTGCTGGCTACTGGAGCGCGCTTTGGCCACTCACCCGCGAGTGATCACCTCAGACGCTAGCTAGCGTCGGCAGTGGCAGCGGCAGGCGGCGGGGTCCAATAGAAATCAATCACCTCAGGCAACTTTGCCGGTCGGGTCCCGTCGCCACGCCTTTGCCGGACTCGCGCCGCTCGCTGGAACAAAGCAAAGTGTGAACTGCCGTGGAACGGCCGGTCCTTCGTCACCTGCCATTCCGATTCGCATGCTAAATTTGCTAATCGATCGAGACAGAGCGCACCGGCCCTCGTGGCCTCGTCACACCGAATGTGGAAGCCCATCACCACTTCGAATCGGATCTATCCATCCCCTCTACACTGTACTACTACTCCATGCGTGGTCATAGTAATGTGGTCAAGTATAGCATTACTATGACCAACACACATGCGTGCACTGCACTGCATCGCATCAGTATCACGCACGGGGCGGGAGCGAGCAAGCACACGCCGCCAGCGCCAGCTTCACGGCGATCATGGGTGGGAAATGGGAATAGAGGAGGTGGTCCATGTACGCACGAGCCGGAAGCTGGAAAGGGAAGCCAGCTAGCCGTCCGGGCCGGGCCGTTCGATCGGCCGTTGCATCCATGCAACAAGCCGACGAAGCGACGACACGGTGGTGCATCATTGCCCCCACCTACCGACGAGCGCTGCGCGAGGCAGCAAATGTGGCGTCTGGACTTCAAGGGGCCAAGCCACACGGTACTAGGTTCCGGTAGTACAACCATTTTTCTTTTTCGCTCTTGACAAAAGTCCATCTTCTTTTCCATCTTTTGTAGACAGGGTAGTGCTAGTATTTCTTTTGTAGAAAAACAATGATAATCTAATGACCCAGCTGTCCAGCTACGGAGCCACCGGTAGGTCAAAACTTCAAATGACATGAGTTGTTTACATGTTTTTTCGGGTAACAAGAGCAATGAAGACTGGCCCAATTAGTCGGGCTCGTGTCGGTAAAATAAATAAAAACCAAGTTGGAGATGGATGGTGAACGCGTTTACTCGTTGGCAGGAGAGCGTGAAGAAAATATCTACCCGGGGTCTCGGGCTGGACTGACTGACATGCTCAGGAGCATTAACAAACTGGCATGAGCACATGAAGAGCCAGTAATCCGTGTTTGATGACCTGCCGATGTGGGACACGATTGCCTCCTTGCTCAGTGCTTCTGATAATAATAAAAAGACAAATGTGGTGAAAATGAAGAATAAAAGGCAAAGGCCTCTTTGATTCAAAGAATTTAAAAGTAACTTTGGAGTTTTTTTTTTTGCAACGCTTTGGAGAATTCAAATCCTTGAGATTTTTTTTTCTAGCCGTGCTGCTCGTTTAGTAAAATTATAACCATATAAATTCTTACTTACAATTCGTTTGTACTGTACTTCATACTGCATTTCCCATCAAGCCCAACAAATTATGTGCTTTTATTTGCCCAATCTCCCTGAATTTCGCATTCTATATTTCAAAATCTTGCGAATGACAGGGACCCTAGATGACGGTGGTGCTTCTCCCTCGGTATCCGGGCTTTAAATAAATCGAATCAGCGTGCATCACTAGGCCAGATCGGGCAACTGCACTGCACAGAATGCAAGAGATACTACTTGCACTACCAAACACTTATTTTCCTTTCATGATAAAAATTATATTAGTCATATGATAAATTCAGTGACACGTCGACTACGTACAATAGTACAATAATCACTCACTGCTAGCACTACTACTACTACTTCTATCTAAAAACAACAGCTCGATAATACATAAACCATCTTTTATTTCAAACGAAATTAGGAAAAAAAGAATAGGCAGCATAGCAAGATCGATCGACAAAAATGGAACAATATATTGTTCAAGAAATGCTTCCTCCCGAAGCCCAGTGCCACCTCCACTAATTATAGTACTCATTCATTCGTGCTACCGCCAGGAAATGCCATCATACTACCGCGAGGAGGCCCATCAACGCGAGCACAAGGAGTGCCGGCGCCGACACGCCGGCCGCGGCCGACGGGGACTTGCCGGCAGAAGGCGCCGTGGTCGCTGCCGCGCCGCCGTCGCTACCAGACGGGCCACCGGCCATGGGGGCGGGCGCCGGCGCCGGCGATGTCGCGGAAGCTGCTTTGCCAGAGAGGACGAGCTTGGACTTGGAGGCGAGGTTGCCGGCGGCGAAATCGTGCTTGTCGGGGGCCCCGGCGGTGACGGAGGTGCCGACCTGCCATATATGGTTCACCGCCTTCATCCCGCTGTGCAGCTGCAGCTTGCCGTAGAGCCGGATCTTGCCGCCGCTGCCGGAGTCGGCGGCGAGGTCGGTGGCCGGGAACGCGATGGGCGTGGACGCCTTGCCGAGCGGCACGTAGCCGGTGATGTTGTACGTCCTGACGGTGGGGGCGGCGGCGCCGGAGCCCTTGAGCGCCACGAGCGCCTGCGCGCCCGCCATGCCCTCGCCGGTGGGGTTGAGGGCCCAGGCCACCCACCCGTTGGCCCCCGCCGGCGCCGCCACGAACGCGAGCGAGAGGGACGACTTGGCCTCGTCGTAGGTCCAGTGCAGCGCGGCGCCCAGCTGCGGGAGGTCCTCGCACTTGGCGTACGTCTTCCCCGCCGGGAACTTCTCGGCCGCGCAGGCGCCGGCGCCGGCCGCGGACGCCGCGCGCGTGGACGCCAGGAGGAGCAGGAGCAGCGCTATGCGGCGCGGCATTGTTGATGTGGAGGCCATAAGCCGCTAGATTCGGAGCGTCAGTGGTGAGTGCTTGTGCGTGCTTGGAGTGTCAGTGAGGTGTGAGGACGGGGGGAGAGGGTGAGGTTTTATAACAGGGGAGGCGGGGCTATACGCAAATTTTGAAGATTTTAGGTGGGTTTGTGGTTAAACGGGTGTAAGCTCATTGCTAAGTCGGGATTTGGTTAGGTGTAAAGTGTAATGAAGCCTTTCTAGGTCAGTGTAATGACATGTCGGCGATAAAAAAAATGGGTTGAGATAGCTGTGACTCCTGTGAGTTTGGTGCGCGTGTGCTGGCCACGGACGTCCGGGTTTTCAAACGGAATCCATCATAGATGGTGAGTGTATGCAGATGGGTTTCTGGGCAGAGGCCATGCCCAGTGAACTACTCCAGCTCGAAATTTCTGAAGACGTAAATACTGAGTAGTACTACTACTGTAATACGCATGGTCTGTACTTTTGTGCCACCGATAACTCGCACTGAATTCGCGCTAAAGGGGAAGACCATTGAAGCTAGGCAAGACGATGCCTCGGTGCAGAAGGTGCCACACGGACGCGGCCATGATATTATTCCCGTTGTGCCAAGCAAGGAAGGAGGTAACGCAGAAGAGGCGCGATTCCGGCGCGGTCCACGGCACGCCGGGCTCCAAGCAAGGAAACCATGCACGTGACAGCGCTCGAAGCCGGGCCAGTCACACCACTACACCGCACCACCAGAGCCACCTAAAAGAAAGAAGATAACCAACCAATGGTCACTGATAGTAGTATCTCCATAGGTCACTGATAGTAGTATCTCCATATGGGAGCTGACCGAACTTCCCAAGAAACGCAGACAATCCCAAAGAGGCCGGGCTCATTTCAATTCATTGCAACTTTGCGTTGCATGTGGACTGATTATTTTTTTTCCTCTTTCATGGATCACGGCGCGTTCAATGCGTGTGAATTTTTTCTCCGGCGTGTACCCAACGCCCAGCGGCAGGGAAAGAGCTACTGTTCCACGCTCATGGACCGGCCGGTTGATTGAATGCCTCGTGCATGTTACGTTCCCGTGCCCTAGTGACCGTGCCCACAAGGGACGCCGATAATAAAAAGAAACAGTAAGCCTAACATGCAGAGGTTAGCTTAGAAAACACTTCTAAAAAGATGCAAGGTTACCAGAGTTGGTGCTACTGCTCGGGCGATATGAAGTTATCATCGTTGACGGAACTGAGGTCTGGTCACCATCATGTGCATATCTTTTTCTTGGCGGGGGCGATCATGTGGATATCATATGGTATCTCGCATTTATCTCGGCGTGCCAGGGGCAGGGGCCGGCACATGGATGCGTGCATGCTCAGCGCTGCGCCTGTACGCGCATTTGGACTTTGAAGGTTGAAGGTTGACCCGTCGATCACCATGCGCAGAGCATAGGGATGGTGATGACGAATGCTGTGACAGTTAGATGATTCATAGCACTCCTAATTACGACGATGACGAACGCTGTGACAGCTTACAACTCCATGTGATGCATGCAATTATACGATCCACATGCGCGCGGAACCGCACACTACAGAGTGGGGTGGATTCTACGTTGTTTCCGACGAATCGCTTCCGATTAGAACCGGTCAGCACGCAGGGATTGAATTCTGACCGTGTGAGTTTAAATGCTTAATAGTATATCTTTAACAGCAGAATCTTGAAAACAAGAACGTGATCAAGTAACAGAATGGAGTAACGTGGGGATGCACACGAGATTGACAGATTGATTGTGTAGAATGTGAGGGCAATTTGTTATTGGTAATCTGGTGTCAACAGAATCGGCACAGCCGCCTCTACGGAATGAAAGTATGATCATCTCACATCCAAAAATTACGGAGCCATTTCAAACAACTTGCCGTCCTTTCTCCAATAGATCTATCTACCGACCCTGTTGCCGCATTCATGTGCAAGCAGCAGTAGCTCTTAACGCCCATGCTGTTTTGCCTCTCTCCATGTCTTGACCTGTGATCGAATCAATTAGGTCACCGTACCCTGCACAAATTGCAACGGCAGGAAATTCCAAACGCAGGCAAATAAACCAACTCCATTTAGTGCTGCTACTACTACTAGCACTGCACAACTGGGTTCCATCTAGGGAGTAATCAATTGGAGATGATCACTCCACTCCCGTGATGCGCTCATGACACCTCTCGACAAGCTGCCAAATGGTCACCTGGTAGATGGATAGATTAGATTAGTTGGATACACAAAACTTCACGCGACGCCATCGAGAACTGGAAAGGGAAGGCGACAGGCAGGCCGCATTTGGTTAAGATAAACCACACCGGCGGAAGAAACTGCCAGAAACAAACACCATCAGCCAACGCTCGTCGTTTACACAGTTTAGTTTTTTTTTTTTTTGGAAAACGGAAACACAGAAAAGTTGGGGGATCACCGCAAAGGCGCACACATCTCACTCACAGAAGCAAACTCAATCGTCTATGATTATGGTGTGTGGACACTTTCTGGCCATGGCCGTGCCGGCCCGGCCACGCTTTATTCCATGTTTCCACGCTTTCTACAGGGTGTGTGGGACGAACCCACCTCAGCTGGAGCTTTGATACGTGCAGATTAGGTAACGGCGCAGATGTGTGTGCATTATTTCTTCAATGATTTGGGAGTGAGCTTAGGGTTCTTACGGCTTTGAAGTTTGAACTGAATCTACTGGTAGTCTTTTCCCCTGAAAGACAATGGTAGCACTAGATGAGAAGGTACTTGATGCCGGTACATGCTTAGGCTCTGGAGATCTATCATTGACAAACTGGGGCTATCTCACGTCAACATCTCCCAGTGGCATCTTGATGAATCCGTCAACGAGTGATGGGACAAACGAACCGATAACCGAAGCCCAAATTGACATGCCATGACCTCCCTCACTATGCTCATCTCATGGACCATTTGGAACAAGCGGAATGCTAGAGTGTTTCGTCAAAAATTTGCACCACCGCCTGTTCTTCTTACTTCCATCCTAGAAGAGGCAAAGTTATGGGTTATTGCCGGCGCAAAAAAACTTGGGACTGTAATTTTATGCGAGTAATTGTCATGTTATTACCGTGAAGGGTACTGTAAAACTCCAAACTCTATTCTCTTCTTATTTAATAGATGAGGCAAATCTTGTGCCTCCGTTTCAAAAAAAAAAAAAAAAAGGTACTTGACGGAGGATCAATTCAGGTACGGTACAAGCCAATCTTTATCAGAGGCGAGCGCTCCGGTCGTGTTGGGCTGTTTGATTTCACATTAGCGGAAGACTACTGAAGTACTGCACGTTCACATGCCTTCAATCGCGCGGTATGGACTGGGCAACTGGCAAACAGCTCAAAATTTTCAGTTTTTTTTCATGCGGAGTCCCCTCATCTAGAAATGCTTGAAAAGCTTATAATGAAACTTGTACAGTATTAGCTAAGGGACAAACTAACAGTACTAAACATATGCTCATATAAGTGGGCTCCAATATCTAATGTAGATTAACTGATTTTATTGAGGATTTACAGGTTTACATTTCTGAAGGAGGTGTGCCGAAGTTTGCTATGCGTCCTCGTGACTCCTGAACGGAGAAGACAGCAAACGAAACAGCAACAGACCAGTAGAATAAGGGAAAACTTTATTTTTGTCACTCTAGTTTTTGTCCACTTTGGTTATGCCGCTCTAGAATTTGACATCTTATTTTTGTCACTCTTAGCTTTTGACAATACATCACAAATGCCGTTCCGTGGAAAAAGCAATAATTTTTCATTTCATTTTTGCCACTCTTAGCTTTTGCACTGTATCACAATTGTCACTCTGGAATTATTGTTTTTGCCACGAAATGACAATTATGATGCATTGTTAAAAGCTAAGAGTGGCAAAAGTGAAATATAAAATTCTAGAGTGACATAAGCAAAGTTTTTCCGTAGAATAATGGTAATGGGCCTACTCCATTTGCCGGCAAGACGCCGCCCGCATTGGATTTGGGCCAAAGATCTACTTCAGCTGACCATGGTCCAAGGAACGTTCTGTCAAGCCAAACTAGAAAAAAAAAAAGGCCAAGTGGCTGCAAGAGAAACTGAAAAGTTTTTTTAAAAGATAAATTCGGCTACAAAAGATCATCGAGTAGTTGCTAATTCCTAAGCCAAGTGTGGCCATAATTATTTCTGCTAAGCTAAGTTCCCATCGGTTTTGTCTCTGCTGCGGCGCCGGACGACTTAATATTCAGTACGAATCCGTGACCACTCGTACACATTGCAACCTCTTGATGCGTTCGGCGTGATTTGTCTGACTTTGACCAACCAGTGAGTGCATGCAAACGTCAACGGTCAGTGGACTTTTATCTCATTGACACCGACGTTCACGCTTGACTCACACACTGTGGAGCTGTGACCCCGTGTTCCAAGCATAAGTACTGGCACTTCACACGCGTTCGTGGAGATGGAATACCGCATACCGGAACTCATAAATTTGGCGGGAGAAGCTTTGATCGGGTCAGATCAGTTGGCCGTTGTACACTTTTCTTGGATCGCCCGAATATTTCCACGATAGTAGACTTCTTTGGTTTATACGTGTGACCAAATCTGGCAGAGTACGGTCGCAGCTACGGCCAGGAAATCCATGCACGACAGGAACGTACGCCGGACGACCGCCTCAAACATCGGACAGTCCGGTCACTATCAATCGCAAAAATGCAATTTAGGCGGACGCCTCAAACGATTTCAAATGTTCGAGCTCACTCACACCCTTGTATCTAGCATAAATATGGGCCGGATATGGGGCACCTAGACGCGTCTGCCCGACAGGCCTACCCACCGCAAATTGCATCAAATCCACCCCTCCACCCATTTGCTCTCTTCTCTTCTTCCTCCTTCGCGATGTCCGTTTCGTTGCTCCCTCGCCGCGCGAGCACCTGTTCCGAGCGTCTGCGTCGACAACACCGGCACAACACACCTCTCTCCTGTCCTCGCAGCCGAGGACGTCGTCGCCAGTCCGGACGCCACGGTGATACGTCCGACAACTCTCGGGCTGCCCCTTGCATTCTATGCGTTCGACACATTGTCTGACCCTGTTTCTTGCGATTTTTTATAGGAAAAACGATGAATTCCGATGCTTCGTCGGACGAGGAGTATGGACCGACAAAGCTTGATCAAATGATTTAAGACGAGTTCTTCGATTCGTCGGATCTAGACGAAGAAGTGGACATGATCATGCTCATGAACATGCAAGAGGAAATGGACTGCTAGGTGGAGCATATTCCAAATTTTAAGGGCTCAATCAAAGAAAGAAGAGTGATCAATCGGGATAGGGTCTCCGAAGCACGACTACTGCAGAAGGACTACTTTGCTCCGAACCTAACTTTTCCGAATGATCCATGGTTTCGTCGCCATTTTCGCATGCAAAAAAAATGCGAAAACCATCATTTTTGCGCATTGTGAAGGAAGTGGAGGCTTACACTGACTACTTCAAGCTCATTATGAATTGATGCGGTCCACTTTCTTTCTCTGCTAAGCAGAAATGCACATATACTCTAAGGATGCTTGCATTTTGTACTGTCGTAAATGTCGCTGGTGAGATGGTCCAGATGGGGGAGAGCGCATGCCTGAAGACAACTGTCAAGTTTGCCCGCGCCGTCGTGCAGGTATTTGGAGTAGAGTATCTGAGAGAACCAAATGTGTAGGACATATAAATGTTGTTGGCTATTGAAGAGGCCAGAGAGTTTTCAGGAATGCTCGGATCAATTGATTGTATGCATTGGCAATGGAAGAATTGCCCCAAAGATTTCCGAGGAATGTATCAAGGTCACGCAAAAAGGCCACCATCATACTGAAAGCAGTAGCATCACGTGACTTATGGATTTGGCATGTTTTCTTTGGAATGTCGTGTTCTCACAACGACATCAGCGTGCTTCAACGGTCTCCGGTGTTCACGAGGCATTGTAATGGGCAATCGCCATCGTGCAACTACACTATCAACGACTATGACTACAACATGTGATACTATATTACCGATGGCATCTATCTTTAGTAGGCGGCGTTTGTGAAGACCATATCTGAATCACACGACAACAAATAAAAGCAGTTCACAACAATGCAGGAAGTAGCTAGGAAGGATGTGGAGAGGGCATTCAGAGTGCTTCAACCTCGTTGGGAAATTGTTCGTTGAGCCGTAATGATATGGGATTCAGAAACTTTGTGACAGTTGACGACATGTTCTGTTATTTTGTACAAATGATGGTCGAGGATGCAGATGATGGCGTTGCCTAAATCAATGATTTTGAAGCGTCTCGAGAACAAGTTTAAATCCTGAAAGATCAAGATGCAAATCAACTTATGAACTTTCTACAAATGCATCAGAATCTTTGAGACCATCAGGTGCATGCACGATTAATCAATGATCTTGTGGACCATATATAGAACTACAATGGAAGAATTATGTATTTTCAATAAAACTTATGTAAGAACTATGTATTTTCGCTACCAAATATTTGTTATTTACGTGCGATATTGACGTGTATGATTGATGTGTATGGATTTACATGTATTTAAGAGCCCGGATTTGAAATATATGAATGTCGGACAAGGGATACGAGGGACCGTTCGAATGCGTCTCCAAACATATCTGCGGACGTATAGAGGACCGAATTTGCAAAGTCTGGCTGCAAATGCTCTTATGTAAACGGCTATACATAGCACGTCACAAAACTGCTGGTTTTCAGTGTCGCGAAAGCCTTCGTAAGATAAGAGGTCGGAAAAAGTCCAATTTAAACCTTGAACTTGTAGAGGTATGGCGGAATGAACCCCCAAGTCGAAATCCCGGTCATTGCACCCTGAACTATGCAATCCCGGTCTAAATCGAACCCTGGCATCATGTGAACTGGGATTCGTCTGGTGGGCCGGCCCGTTTTAATTTTTTTGTTCAATATTTTTAAAGGGTGCACACCCTACTCCTCGCTAGACTGACCCACTTAAGTTTTATTTCGTTAAAAAACAAAAAAAGAGTGCACGGGGGTGGCTCCCTTTTTCTTCCTTTTCTTCTTTCTTTTCTTTCCTTCTTCTTTTTATTTTTCATTTTCTGTTTTTTCTTAAATTCGTTAATCTTTTTTGAAAATGACAAACTTTTAACTTTTAATTTTCTTTCATTTTCCAGATGGAGCGAGCCGGAGCGACCACACGCGCGCGGTCATCCGGAGCTAGCTCACGCATGCAGCCAGCCAGTGCTAGCTCCGCTAGATCACGCACATCACAGCCAGTAGTACATGGCATAACGGACGCACGCACTAGTACACATCACATGGACGCCAGTGCGCCAACGGCGTGAGCTACGGCGGGGACGTCGTCCAAGCACTGAAGTACAACTCCACATCAACGAACGCCGGCGAGCAGGCGTCCTTGCTGGACACACGTGTGCAAGCTGAGGAGGACGACGGGGCCGGTGTTCGTAAACTTATAGATACATTTTTAAATATATGATGAACATTTTGGAAAAAAAACTATAAGTATATGAGTTGAACAATTTGTAATATACGTTGAACAAATTTGAATACACATTGAACACTTGTGTAATATACCACTGAAAAAAATTCAAAAACATAGCAAACACTTTATATTCATTGAAAAATTGCTAATATACGAAGAACATTTTATAACGCATGACCAACTTTTTTGTAATATACCGTAAACATTTCCTAAATATACAATAAACATTTTGGTAACACACAATGAACTTTGTATAATATAGGCGAAATAAACAGTAAAAAGAAATCAAAAAATAAAAAGTATAAAAATATAAATAGAAACAGAAAATAAAAATAAAAACAAAAGGAAAAAAGAACCATAAAAGAAAAGAAAATAACAAACGAAAAACCTGAAGCAAAACAACGCGCATCACGTGTTGCCGTGAACTGGGCCGGTCCAATCCCGGTCATCCTTTGCCACGTCGACAATTCCCGTTTGGAAAATGACCCGAAGGTTTAATTTAGACCGGGATTGCATAGTTCAGGGTGCAATCGATCGGGATTTTGACTTGGGGGTTAATTCCGTGCGACCTATACGAGTTCAGGATTTAAAATGAACTTTTTCCATAAGAGGTCTTCCTTTCAGATTTGTAGCATCTGATTTGTAAACGTTCCTCGCACCCCGCTGTGCACGGGACGATCCGTGCTTACCAGAAGAATTGTCCTACTACCAAGTATACGAATCCTTCGCCGCAAAAGGGAGAAGTATAACGAGAAAGGGTTTCCCCCCGCTTTGTATTACAAAGCAACCATCCTATACAACCAACGATAGGTGCTGGGGCGGAAACAGCAGAGGCACGCCCAAAAGAAATGACAAAGAAGCAAAAAAGAAACAAATGCCGCTAACGGCGGATCAACGAAAACGGAGAAGCCCCGCGACCGCTGCGCCCACCAAAGACCTCCCACTAAGCACCTAAACTCCGAAGCGCCGGTACCCATCAACACCTCCAAGAAGGAACGCGACGATGACGACGCTGCTGCAAAGGGTTTCCCCCGGTACTCGACGAGGAGAACGGAGGGGTAGCCCCGACGCCCCCCAGGAAGGTCCGGCGGCACTCTCAGGCGCCACCGCGTCGGTGTCGGCCAAGCCGACAGGGATTTCTCCCGATCCCAACCTTCACCTCTGGCGCTCCGGAGTCCGCCACCCACCCGTCAACCTCCCTGCGCCAAGACGGACTAGAAGCTTCCCACGCCGTCTCACCACAGCACCGCGAAGTAGGGCCTGCCCAACGAAGAAGAAGAGCCGGGACTAGGGGCAGCAACATCGTCGGCACGCGGGAGGGCCCAACCTCCACCGTCAACGACGGTAACCGACTGGACGCAATGGCAGGAGCAGACCAGGCCCGTGGGCCCACAGGCCCGGCCGGGACTTCAAATGCCCGTAAAGCTCCCGCCTTCGCGCTGCAGAAGGCACGCCGTCGACGTCACCGCCCCCTGACCAAGCCGCTCCTCCTCTTCCCTGCGTAGAAGGCAGCGAGGTAGCGTTGGAACCGGCCTGCTAAGACCCAGATGGGGCCCTCAGGGCCCAGATCTGGGCTGGGGGCGCGCAGCCGGCCACCCACAACCACCAGCACCGCCCCGCCGCCAAGTGGAGGCACCACCACCACGAGCACCGCCGGCCACCTCCGCCAGGCAGCCGGACCACCACCGGCCTAGCCTCACCGCCGCCGCACGCCCACGACGGGATGACACACCGCAGCCGCAAGGGACCGAAGCCAGCCCCCAGCCGCCGCCCACGCCGCACGCAGCCCGCGTCGTCGGAATCGCCCGCGCGCACCTCCGCATCCTCCCACGCCCACCTCACCGGAGGCCGGCTAGCCCCGCCCGCGCCGCCGTAGCCTGCGGCGCCCGTCGCCAGATCTGACGGGCCCGGCCCAGCCAGCCCCGCCATGGCGTCGCACAGGCCCGCCCGACCAGCTCCGCCACGCAGCCGCCGCAGCACCATCGCGCCGCCGCGCCCAAAGCCCGGCCGCACGAAGCGCCGCCGCGCCGCCCTGCACGAGCGCCGCGCTCCCCGCCCGCTCGTCGCGTCTCGCGCCGCAACCACCAGAGGAGGAGGGAAGAGGGGCCCCGCCGCCGCCGACGCCAGCCGGGCTTCGCCCGGCGGCGCCCTCCGTCGGCGGCGAGGGGAGGAGGAGGCGGGGAAGGGAGCGGGCGGCGGCGGCTAGGGTTACGCCCGGCCCGCCCGCGAGAGCGACCCGAGCGTCCATCTCGGAAGTGTTCTATCGTTTTCCTTTCTTCAAAAGGGAGAAGTATACAAACCCTTTTACGATGAGAAGGAAATGAAGTATAATGGTGAATTTATAAATTCGAAAAGAAGAATGGTTACTTTTTTCTTTTCTTTATGTAGTGCACCACTTTTCTTCCCGAAAAAAAGAAGAAGTGCACCGCTTTTCCTCCCATTTCGATCACACATTTGCCTTTCTGCCTGGCCTCCTTTGGTCGCGAAAAAAAAAGTTGCTATCGGAGCGCACCCACGTAATGCGGCCGTCACGGTGGCGTCATGGGACTCTATTTTTTTGCGGGGGAGCGTCATGGGACCCGTCGCCGTCGAGTACAACAAAAGAAGCACGGGCCACACGGCGGCGACAACGACGGGTCTTTCTGGACAGAGGGGAATCACCCATATGCGCATCGTCGCCACGCGCCAAATGTCACCGTCGCCTCGCCCATCCCGTTCCACGCTTTTCCTTCCCATCCCGCGTCTTGTTGCTAGCAGCAGCAGCACCTACCTCGCCTCCTGTGCGTCGGCGTTAATCCAGCGGCGAGGTCGACGCGGGACGCAAGCGAAATTAATCTCCGGTCCGAGCAGACGAGGAACTCACACGCCACGGCCTATACTAGCGGTGTGAACAGGGGAATGGCTCATGTGAATCTTGACGCCGCGACGGCAACGTCCATGCCATGCACACGACAGCACGGGACGAGGGGAGGCATTTTCTATGGCCTGCATGCCATGTCAAATCCGATGAATCTCACACTTTTTATTTCTTTTTTTATTTTCTCCCCGTTCTTTAACTGTGGCTTGTAGTATAAGATATTACACCTCTTATAGCTCATCTTAGAGCATCTACAACCGGAACTTGCAAATCCGGGTCCTCAAACGTCCGCGGACACTGACCGGTCACGCCTCAAATCTGCTCGTCCACATCCAACTCTCCTATATTTCATCCCCTAGACCCATACAAAGTCATGCGAAAAAGAAATCATACGTACTAGGCACTATCCTACTCTTCGTCGTCATCGGAGATGGCCTCTTCCTGAGCCGCCTCCGTCGCAGCCCGTGCCGCTTCCGTCTGCTGTCTGCTGCCGACGAAGACGCCTAGCCTTCGGTGACTCCGAGCGGATGGAGTTCAAGATGGCCTGCTGCTCCGCCCGTAGATCCACGTCCTCCTCCATCGTCGGCGCCTCCTCCTCCCCCACATCCAGCGCCGGTGCCTCCTCCGTTGGCTCCTGCTCGTCCTCCCTCACACCCAACGCCGACGCCTCCTCCGCCTGCTCCTCCTCCTCTTCCACCTCCACTTCCTCCTCCTCTTCCTCCTCCACCTCCTCCTCGAAATCCTCCTCCGGATCCAGAGGTAGCCCTGCGGCCCTCCGGATCCGGACTTGCTCCAGGAGCCAGAGCCGGTGCTGGATCGTGTAGTGGCGGCGGTGTGGGGGCATGGCTGACGGCTGCGGCGGACGGGAGGAGGGAAATGTGGAGGGTAGGGTTTGGGTGCCGGCGGTCGGCTTAAATAGCCGGGCTAGGATTACGCGGCCCGCCGGTGCGGCGTCACGCGGCGTTCACATTGCGGCGACGGAGGAGGCGTCCGTCGGACCACTGGGTTTCCGGGCGATTCCGCGTTGGTCCACACCGTCAGGCCGACGTGGCGGGCGTGCCCAGGCGAGTCCGGACGACCCCATATCCGCCCCATATTTTGGTTGGATATGAGGGGTGCCGGTCAGCCCGGGCGTTTGACGCCGGTTTGAGAGGCTCGGTTGAGTCGAAATTTCGTGACCGGTCAGTGACCGGGAGGCCTGCCCGGGCGTTTGGGGGGTATGAGAGGTCCGGTTGTAGATGCTCTTAATGTACAACTTTCATCGCATGTACCTGCTCGCATTAACATCTACCTTATTTGCCATGGAGATCGTTCTCTTCTCCCTCTCCTTGCCAAATCAAGTTATCGCAAAACGAGACATTTTTCTCTCCTGACAAACGATTTTTAAGGCGACTAGGGTTTCCGCTGGTCCGCCGCCGGCCGCCTCCTTGGTGGCGACGGGGCGGCCGACGTCTCGCTGTCCCAGGTCGGCGTCTGAGGCGTCGGGCGCTGGTCTTCTCTTCGTGACGTGTTAGATGGTTGAAGAAGTTCACATGAAGTAGGAGCAGTTTTCTACATTGTTCGTCTCTTGATCAGACCAACAACTTGGTCATGAGATATTGAGGTTTGGAGACTGAGGTCCGTCTCGAGAATTTGTCGCCCCCTAGCGATTGAAAGCTCGGGTTTTCTGTCCTCCGGCGGCACGACCGATCGAGAGTTTTTTCTATCCTTCGTAAGCAGGGCGCAATGAGGATATTAAGTTGGAACTGTCGTGGCTTGCAACAAGCTACGGCAGTACGCGCGCTTCTAAACATGCAGAAGCGCAGAAGTACGGATATGATCTTTCTAACGGAAACACACCTAGATGAGTTCCCAGTAGAGTGCTTACGTCGTCGTACTAAGATGGATCACAAGTACGTTGTCCGGAGTGATGGCCGGAGTGGTGGGTTGATTCTGTTGTGGAAAAAAGAGGTGGTTGTCTCTCTAAGAGACAAAAATGATAATTTTATTGACGTGTTTGTGGGTAGTGGCGTTGAATCTCTGGAGGTTGACTGGGTTTTATGGTGAACCCAAGTGGAAAGATAAACACAAATCTTGGAAGAGATTGAGAGAGTTGAAATCTGTAGGGGATATGCCATGGATGGTTATAGGTGACATGAATGAACTTATGTATTCCTTTAAGAAGGAAGGAGGGAACGAGGGACCAAACCACTTCATGCAAGCGTTCAGAGATGTGGTTGTTGGATGTAATTTGTTAGATCATGGGTTCGTTGGAGACAAGTATACATGGCACCGTGCTATGATTAGAGAAGGACTGGACCGTGCTCTAGTGAACGAGGGATGGATCCAAATGTTTCCAGGTGCAGTTTTGGAACATCTTGACTACTATAAACCGGATCACAGACCAATTATTAAAACCGGATCACACAAGAGTCAACGGGACAAGCAGTACTTCGATTTGAAGCACGTTGGCTCAAGGGGGAGAGGTTCAGCGATGTAGTTGAGCAAGCGTGGCAGTCTTCAGATGGGAACTTGGGACTTGCATAGAAGCTAGCACTTGTCCATGAGCGGCTGCATGAATGGGATAAAACAGTATTGAAGAAATCATCGAAGAGAATAAAGAATGTTCAGAGGGAGTTGGAACAACTTGCAAGGGATACCTTGACACATCAGAACGTTCAAAGGCAGAAAGATCTAGCCGAAGAGCTTGAGAGATTGCTACACATGGAGGAAATCCATTGGGCACAAAAGGAGCCGGATCAAATGGCTCGTGTTCGGTGATAAAAATACATCCTATTTCCAGAATTTTGCCTGTGCTAGAAGGCTGAGGAATAGGATAATTAAATTAAGAGATGATCAAGGTGCATGGTTGGAAGGTACTGACTACCTCAATCCTTTTATTTTGGATTATTTTGTGGGACTTTTCTCTATAGAGATTGATGAGCTCGACCCTGGATTCCTTGAAAAAGTTAATCCAAGAGTAACAAATGAGATGAATGAGGCCATTTTGAAATCGTACACGGCAGATGATGTAAAAAAGCTCTTTTTTCAATTGGAGATATGAAGGCTCCGAGGGCGGATGGTTTGCATGCTGTGTTTTTTAAGAAGTGTTGGCATATCCTAGGTGATGCTCTTACTACAGAAGTCTTGAATGCTATCAATAATAAACTAATCCCAGATGGGTGGAATGAGACGGTCATTGTCCTCATCCCCAAGGTCGATGCCCCTGATAGAATCACACAATACATACCAATAAGTCTCTGTAATGTACTGTACAAGGTGATCTCCAAAATGATAGATTTCCGTCTTAAAACTTGCCTTGATGACATTATCTCACCGGTGCAGAGTGCGTTCGTACTTGTCCGTCTTATTACAGACAATATCTTTTGCCTTACAAATGCCTCCACACAATAAAAATTAAGAAGAAGGGGAAAGGAGGATATTGTGATGTTAAACTTGACATGCATAAGGCCTATGACCGGGTAGAATGGAAATTCTTGGAGAAACCGATGGAGAGATTGGGCTTTAATAGAGAGGTTATTGATCTCTTGATGGCATGTGTTACCTCCATGGCTTATAAGGTGAGGTATAATGATCAAGAAACAGAAGATTTCATCCCAACAAGTGTCGGAGACCCCTTATCGCCATACTTATTTCTTATGTGTGCAGAGGTATTATCTAGTGCCCTAGCTCAACCAGAGGAGATTCGTGGCATTTAAGGGGTAAGGGTGTGCAGGAATGCACCATGAGTCTCACATTTACTATTTGTTGATGATTCCCTAATCCTTATGAAGGCGGATATGAATAATGCAACCTCATTGAGACAGGTACTAAATGATTATTGCACAAGCTCTGGTCAGATGGTGAGTGAAGGGAAGAGTAGCATATTCTTTAGCCCTAATGTGAATGTGGATGTCAAAGCTGAAATTTGTGTTGAACTCAATATCATGACAGAAGCACTTTCTGACACATATCTTGGCCTTCCTTCCATGATTTGTTTGGATAGGAGTGACAGTTTTACTCACTTGGTGGACCGGGTGGTCAACCGATTGGAGGGTTGGAAAGAGAAATTGCTATCACTTGGGGGTAAGGACATTTTATTAAAAGCAGTTGTCCAGTCTATCCCTGTGTTTTGCTATGGGTGTGTTTAAAATCCCAAAGAAGGTCTGTATAGAAATCACATATGCCATGTCTGCTTTTTGGTGGGGTGATAAAATGCACTAGTTAGCATGGTGGAAGATGTGCATATCAAAAGTTAGGGGAGGCATGGGATTTAGGGATCTCCATGCTTTTAACTTAGCATTGTTGGCAAAACAAAGTTGGAGATTGATAACCCATCCTGAACTTTATTTGCGAGAGTTCTACGAGCTAAATACATCCATAACGGTAATGTTCTTAAGGCAGGGCCAAAGAAGGGGTCATTTTACACATGGCAAAGCATTGTTTCAGGGCTACACACTTTTCGCAGAGGTCACATTTAACGTATTGGCTCATGAGTGAAAGGAAATATATGGGATAATCACTGGATTTCGTCTAGTCACACTAGGATGATTATGACTAGGAGGGGTAATACCTTGCTCAGGACAGTCGACGAACTGATGATTCCGGGTACTGCAAGCTAGGATGAGGCCCTGATAAGAAGCATTTTCTTGCCGCTGGATGCGGAGAGAATAATCAAATTCCCGTTGTGTGAAAATGCTATGGAGGATTTTGTTGCTTGGAATCACGTAAAATCATTTTCCTTTACTGTCTGATCAGCATATTAGGTTGAGTGGGATCACCAATTTGGATCGAGATGTTCGAGTATTCAGAGCACATCTAATATCAACCTGGTTTGGAAAACGGCTTGGAAACTGGCAATACCTAGCAAAGTTAAGATCTTCATATGGCGGGCGTTGCATGGCTTGATCCTTGGCATGGCTGTGCTGGCTCGACGACATATCAAAGTTTCACCACTATGCCCTGTGTGTCGCTCTGACCTGGAAGACATCAAACATCTAATTTTCAGTTGTGCAAGAGCAGTTTCAGTTTTGTGTGCATTAGGATTGGATGTCATCATTAAGCAAGCTCTTAGCATGGATCGTTCTGGCTCAGTAGTACTTGAAGAATTGTTGCGCGGACCGCGTGGGAGCTCACTAGTTCTTGGGCAGCTGGGTCTACATGAGACGTTGGCAGTTGGTGTGTGATACATTTGGTGGGAAAGAAGGAAATCATGTAAAGGAGAAAGAGTTAAACCCCAAACAACACAACTTTTGCTATTCATGCGATAACGGGCAACTCGGCGAGAAGACCGAGCAACATCCAAGGCTTGAAGTATACATGGGAGAAGCCAGAACCAGGGTCATACAAACTAAACTCTGATGCATCTTTTTTCGAGAATGGTACTAGAGCCATCGCAACGATCGTGCGAAACTGCAGATGAGAAGCTGTGGGTGGTGTGGCAGAACCCTTCACATATGCAGACATCGCTGCTACGACAGAAGCTTTAGCCCTTCGCTGAGGTCTTCAATTGATCAACCAAATTGGCTGCTCAAATGTGCTGGTTGAATCAGATTGCCTTAAGGTTATCTCGGCATGCAAAGGCGATGTGGATATTTTGGCGCCTTAATGTGCGATCTTAGCGGATTGCTTCCTCTATGCCGACGAAATCATTTCAATACGTTTTCAGCACTATCCAAGGGGAGCTAATGGCTTGGCACATTTCTTAGCTAGACATGCTTATGATTCAAATTTGATGTATAATTGGGACGATGATCCCCTGAGTTTTCTGATTCGGCATGTACTGCATGATGTTATACTCGTAAACTCGCAAGAAAGTGTAAGTGATTTTTTTTTTTAAATAACGCAAAACGGAAATCGTTTCCCCCTGCCAGATCAGGTCCCCAGCAAAGCGGGTGCAATCGGAACACGCATTCCGGCGTTCGAGGAAAAGATACAAGAAGCTGACGAGCCATCACCATTGCCGGTGAACTATACGCACCCAACCATCTCATGGTCCTTGGTGATGGCAACCTCACCAACGACGCTTTGCTAGCTGACCAACCTAAACCTCAGTTATCAAGCGTCGTTCAACACCCATGACGACGTTCCAAGTCGTTGAACGTTGACAAGACCGGCCGGCCGGGCGCACTCGCCGTTTCCTACGAGCCCACGCCAACGCTACCTGTCAGCTAGGTTCCTGGTCTGCGAAGACGGGAGTGTTTCCAACGATTTCTCGCCCAACCGCGAAAGGAGAACCTGTCCGTCATGCCATGCGTTTTTTCCGACCCACGTTACCTAAACGCAGCAGTGTCGTCCACCCCAACCCAACTGCACGGTGGCGCTGCGGCCGCCGAGCGCGCGTGGCAGCATGGCACCGTGCCGTGGGGTGTCCGCTGGCGCTGGGACTTGGAGCGAGCTCAATGCGCCCGAGTCAAGGCCCGAGTGCAGGCATCGACAGCTCTGAAGTTCAGGTGAGGCGTCCCGGGCTCTCCCGTGTGGCCACGGCCGACCGACTGGACTGACCACCACCCAGTCTCAGTCCGTCACCCACCTACCGGCCTACACCTTCGTAGGAAAAGCCCGCTCGGTGTGTGCATGTGCATAGATTCGGGGACGGGATCCCGCAGCCCTTGCATGTACACTGATGGAGTACACAGTACTCCATAGGGACGAGACCCAGTCAGTTTCTATCGGCGTCCGACGTAAGCATCGACGGCACGGGATGGCGGTGGTTGCGGTGCGCTCTAGAAAGATTTCAGGGGTTGATACGCCGTCACGCTGCCGCGGCGTGTGGCCACGAGGGCCGCTGCGGATCGTCGTCGTCTGTCAATCCATGTGGAAGTGGAAGTTAGGATGTCAGATATCGACGGAGCACGTAATGCAGGCTCAATGTCTTTCTTAGTACTGCATCATTTATTCATTTCCATTGGTAAGCAGGGCGTGCAAGCTCATCCGTCCGCTCATGTCATCCGTGATGTGTACGTACCAGTAGCAGGCTAGGTTGGTGGTGGAATGGATGGAGCGGATTAGGGAATGATGCGCTGGATGGTTACGTGCGTGGAGGTGGAGCCGTGGACCGGACGGTGGTATGATTTGACAATGCCATGTTGCATGCATGCGGTGGTACGCCATCTGGCGCAACCTGGCTAGGCACTCCATCCGTGAGAATTTGAATCTTTTGCCCTCCATCCGAATCTTTTGCCCCTCCATCCGTGATGAGAGGATACTACAATGGCCGAAAATGCTAAACACACTGGACGAATACGGGCTGATTACCCCTTAGGCTGACCATAGTGATGGTATCTTAGCCGGTATCATGCACTCGAAAATAGCAAACACGCTGATGTGGCAAAGAATTAAAGAAGAGAGAGAGAGAGTTAGAGTAACATAGGTAGATACCAGTCTCGACCCAAAAAAAAAGCCAAAACGTTCTGCATGGTTAGTTAAACTTCCATTGTTTCCATAAATAAATAAAAAACTTTCACAGTTCCCCTAAAAAATGTTGAACTTTTTCGGGCTCAAAAATCATAGACCAATCGATCTAAGACATATCCGTTAAATTAAGTAAAAAATTATTTACAGAGCACACTACAAGCCTAAGGGCATCTCCTACGCCGGCCCGCAAATTCCTCCCGTACATGTCCGTTTTTGTTTCCGGACATGGTCCACGGACACGATATGGGAGGGAGCCATCCAACGCTAATTACAAAGTATCCGGCTGGAAGGAGAAAAAGTAGGTGAAGACCATGCATGTGGTGAGGATATTTATGGTTTAGTGTCTAGTTAGAAGGAGGGAGAGAGAAGAGGGGGGCATGCATGTGCGGATGGGAGGAGAGAGAGAAGAGATGGAAATGCATGTGATTGGTCAAGTGCATGTCCGGACTCCCGCGAAGCTTCCCCACGTTTGTCTCTGATTTGCCGAAAAACGGACGGCCGGACCACTTCGCGGATCGATGCAGGACCACATTGGATTGCAAAAGTGAACAAAAGTGTCCGGTCGGACATATACCGGAGTTTTGCAGGTCTCCCTTGGAGATGCCCTAAAGCTCCAATTCTGCGTTTTTTCTAACATGAAGATGATTTGTAGTCACTTTGTATTAAACCTAGGAAACAATCCATTGGTTAAGACAATTAATGAGATCGGATTTAGTTCTGATCATGATCGGCAACATAGCTTGCTTTAGTTCGAATCTCCAGGAATGCACCGAATGTCTTTTCATTCTTAAAAATCTTGCCATTTCTTTGCATTCATAAATTCCAGTAACCCATTATAATGATATTCATTGCAATCTTTTTAGGCAGAGCAAATTTCAAGAGTATAATCTCTGTTAAACAAAGGAAGCAATCCATTAGTTAAGACAATTAATGTGTTGGGACTTAGTTTTGATCGTGATCAGCAGGATATCTTGCTTTAGTTCGAATCTCCACGAATACACCGAAGGTCTTTTCATTCTTGAAAACCTTGCCATTTCTTTGCATTCATAAATTCCAGTAACCCATTATAATGATATTCATAGCAATCTTTTTAGGCAGAGCAGATTTCAAGAGTATAATCTCATCGGAAGTAGAGATGCCTAGGTTTTTGCAGGATGATAGTGTCCAAGTAGGCTTGTGCAAAAGACAAGTCCCATAGCATATGCAGAGTAGTTTCTTCAACTAAATCATTGCCGAAAATGCACTCATATCTCTCCATGTGCATACCCTTGCGCTTAAGGTGGTTTGTGGAGTTAAGTCTATCATGCAGAACCAACGAGAAGAAAAAATTATGCCTTACTCTACTACAAGCTTTCCAAAGCCATTTGAAAATGATGTGAGCCTCAGATGGACCAATAAAATGGTCGTACATTCCCCCAGATGGGAATTGCTTAGAATTCCAAATATAAGCCCAAGAATCATGCTCAAAAGTTGTAGGGTGATGCCCAACAAATGAGCCGGGTTCTCAAATTGATTGAAAGCCTAAATTGAAAGAGGTGTCTGAAAGCTTTATGTGATGTTTGCTTGATTCAACAAAGCTGCAATTGATGCATTTTGATTAACTAGTTAATTGTCCGTGCATAGTAATGGGGGCGTAGATAGAGTGACTAATATCACTAATACCTATAGAGATAGATCAAGATGTCTAATACCATAAGCCAAAGAACGTACATTGACAAGGTTTTAAGAAGGTTTAAAATGAAGAACACCAAGAAAGGCTTGCTCCCAATGTAACATGGCACAACACTTTGCAAGAATCAATGTCCCGAGACATTTGATGAGAGAGTGTAGATGAGTAACGTCCTATATGCTCCGACAATTGGGTCTATCATGTATGCTATGCTATGTACAAGACCAGATTTTTCGTATGCGCTAAGTGTTAGTAACAGGTGCCATAGTGATCCAGTATTGGCTCATTGGGTAGTGATGACCCACAAGTATAGGGGATCAATCGTAGTCCTTTTGATAAGTAAGAGTGTCAAACCCAACGAGGAGCTGAAGGAAATGACAAGCGGTTTTCAGCAAGGTAATTTTTGCAAGCACTGAAATTATAGGTAATAGATAGTTTGATAGCAAGATAATTGGTAACGAGCAAGTAACGGTAACGGTAAATAAAGTGCAGCAAGGTAGCCCAATACTTTTGTGGCAAAGGACAGGCCAGAACAATCTCTAGTAATAGGCAAAGTGTTCTTGAGGGTACACGAGAATTTTATCTAGTCACTTTTATCATGTTGGTTTGATTTGTGTTCGCTACTTTGATAATTTGATATGTGGGTGGACCGGTGCTTGGGTGTTATTCTTACTTGAACAACCTCCCACTTATGATTAACCCCCACACAAGCATCCGCAACTACGAGAAAAGTATTAAGATAAAATCTAACCATAGCATTAAACGTTTGGATCCAAATCAGCCCCTTACGAAATAGCGCATAAACTAGGGTTTAAGCTTCTATCACTCTAGCAACCCATCATCTAATAACTACTCCACAATGCATTCCCTTAGGCCCAAGGATGGTGAAGTCTCATGTAGTCGACGTTCACATGACACCACTAAGGGAATCACAACATACATATCATCAAAATATCAAACACATATCAAATTCACATGATTACTTGCGACATGACTTCTCCCGTGACCTCAAGAACAAAGGTAACTACTCACAAATAATACTCATGCTCAAGATCAGAGGGGTATTGAATAGCATAATGGATCTGAACATATAATCTTCCACCAAATAAACCATATAGTAATCAACTACAAGATGTAATCAACACTACTAGTCACCCACAGGTACCAATCTGAGGTTCCGGTACAAAGATTGAACACAAGAGATGAATTAGAGTTTGAGAGGAGATGGTGATGTTGAAGATATTGATGAAGATTAACCTCCCAAAGATGAGAGGGGTGTTGGTTATGACGATGGCTTTGATTTCCCACTCCGGGAGGGAAGTTCCCCCGGCGGAATCGCTCCGCCGGAGGGCAAAAGTGCTCCTGCCCAAGTTCCGTCTCGAGATGGCGGCGCTCCATCCCGAAAGTCCTCTCCTTATTTTTTTAGGTCAAGAGACCCTATATACCAAAAGATGGGCACCAGCGGTGGGCCGAGGAGGGCACAACCCACCAGGGCGCGCCTGAGGGGCCTGGCGCGCCCTGGTGTCTTGTGCCCACCAGGGTTGCCCTCTCCGGTAGTTCTTTGCTCCAGTATTTTTCATATATTCCAAAAACATTCTCCGTAAAATTTCAGCTTCTTTGGAGTTGTGCGGAGTAGGTATCTCTGATGTGCTTTTTCAGGTCCAGAATTCCAGCTGCCGGTATTCTCCCTCTTCGTGTAAACCTTGCATGTTATGAGAGAAAAGGCATTAGAATCACTCTCTAAAGCATTATTATTCAACAAAACATAATAAATATCAGTAAGAAATCATGATGCAAAATGGACGTATCAACTCCCCCAAGCTTAGACCTCGCTTCTCCTCAAGCGAAAAGCCGATATTGAAAAGCATGTCCACATGGTTTGAGAGAGAGAGAGGTGTCGATAAAAACAAAATACGAACATAGTAGCATCATGCTTATTATCATAACAACAACAAACTCTAACATAAAATTCATTCATATACTTTCATCATATAACTTCTCATGAACAAGTAACAATTCATCACAACATAGAAGTATAAAGCATAAACCTTATTGAAAACCAACAAACTATGTTCTCAGTCAACTTTGCAACTACAATTCATCATATTTTCAGGAAGGGTCGCATGTCGGAGCCTTTTGGCAAGTCCACATACTCAGCCATCATTTAGTCTTCTATGATTGCTAACACTCACTTCATACCCATGAGCAAAAAGTTTCAACCGGACACATAGAAAGATAGGGGCTTATAGTTTTGCCTCCCAACGCATTCACCTCAAGGGTGATGTCAACAATACTAACTCATGCTCACTCACATCCAACTGGATATATGTGCCTAGATCTTTCCACACCACATGATGCTTGCAAAAAAAGAAAAGTAAAAAGGAATAGGGAAGAATACTTTGACTCTTGCATAAAAGTAAATACATAAAAGTAAAAGATAGTCCCTTCGCAGAGGGAAGTAGAGGTTGTCATGCGCTTTTTGGTTTGTATGCCCAATCCCTTAATGTAAAAGAACGTCACGATATATTGCCACCTATGATAGCAACCTTTATTATGCAGTCCGTCGCTTTTATTACTTTGCCATCATAAGTTCATATAGCGCTCAATTTTCTCTTACACCAATTGATCAAAACACATTTAGAAGCAATTTTTATTGCCTTATTGCACCGATGACAACTTACTTGAAGGATCTTACTCAATTCGTAGGTAGGTATGGTGGACTCTCAAAGAATGAATTTGGGTTTTGGGTATTTGTATGCCCAAGTACTATCTCTACTTAGTGCGGAATTTTTGGCTTGCAAAGAGATTGAGCAAGCACCACATGTTGAAGGATTTATGACAATATAACTTCTATGTGGATATGAACAAACATAAATCATTATGTTGTCTTCCTTGTCCAACGTCAACCATTTTGACATATAATATTTAATGGGGGCTCACAATCATAAAAGATGTCCAAGATAGTGTATTTGCATGTGAATCTTCTCTTCCCTTATTAATTCTTTCATGAATTGCATCATTGACCAATGCTATATTTGTCAATCTCCAATAAATTTTACTACTTATATTTTTCCTTATGTGATGTCATTACTCACCATAAGATTAGCATATGATCCTTTTCATTTATTTCTCTTTCCTTTTAGTTTGATTGCAACAAGAAAGTAGAGAGGCAAAAACTCAAACTAAATTTTATTATATAACTCTCACTCAATTACATAGATAGGTGGACCACGAAACTAACACACAAAAATAGATCATGCTAAACTTTTATTCAACTAAATCAAAAGGGAACTAAAAATCGAACTAGAATAGGTAAAGGTGAATAAAAGTGATGGTGATACGATACCGGGGCTCCTCCCCCAAGCTTGGCTCAAGCCTAGGGGAGTGCCCATACCCGTGTGCTCAAGTCTCCTTTGGTGGTGGTGATGAAGTAGGTGGTGGTGATGATGTGGTAGGCTTGTCCTCCAGCTTCCAGGGCAAGGGCTCACCATCAAAAGTTGACACAAGAGTCCCCTGAGTCTTGCAGCTGGTAGTTAAACTCATACCTTTAAATCTTGCTTCATGTTCAAAAACTTGGTTTTGCAGATGATAAACTTGACTTTGCAGAAAATTAATTTGCTCGTTGAGGGTGGAGATGGTGTCCTTCATGGACCGGCCATCCACCATCTGATCACGGGCGAATTCCGTGATCATGGAGTGATTGGCACTAAGTCCACGCTCCACCATCCTTTGGCACTTGAAGATGTCTTGTTCCACCGCCTCGAGCCTAGCGTCCACGCTTCCGATCCTCTTGGGTCCCTAAACATCGCGGATGTGGAGCACCCCCTCACGCATCTCAATTGCTTGAGGGTGCTTCATCACCTTCGGCAAGTACGGGTTGATGACCTTCTCGAAGAACTTGTCCTTGGAGGAGCTTGGTGGAGCCATGGGGATATAGATCTGACGAGAAAACATCACGAAACAAGAACAGAGGATTTTTCTGCGATGCAGTCGTCAAAACAGTCGGGGGTATGTATAGAGATTTTTTATTCTTGGAAAGCAGGCGTATGGAAGGAAAACAAAGTCGGGAAGGTGTCCGAGGTGGGCACAACCCACCAGGGCGTGCCTGGCACGGCTGGCGCACCCTGGTGTATCGTGTTCACCTCGGTTGCCTTCTTGTTTATTTCTTATTTTCCAAATTTTTCTAATATTCCAAAACTGACAAAAAATATTTTTGCGGAATTTTCGGAGTCCGTTTACTTACCGTATCACGTACCTCCTATTTTTCAGAATTCTGGAGTGTTCCGGAAGGTTTCTTTTATGTGTTCCTTCGGTGTCATGGTTTGGATAACATTGCTTTCAACATTAATAGGCGTACCTGAGATATAGTGCTTGATTCTTTGTCCATTGACCACCTTCGGGTTAGTACCTTCAGCATTATTAATCTTGATAGCTCCAGAACGATAAACCTCTTCGATAATATAAGGTCCTTCCCATTTGGAGAGAAGCTTACCTGCAAAAAATGTTAAACGAGAGTTGAACAAAAGAACATAGTCTCCTATTTTGAATTCCGCTTTTGGTTCTTTTGTCATGCCATCTTTTTACTTTTTCTTTGAATAGTTTGGCATTTTCATAGGTTTGGGTTCTCCATTCATCTAGTGAGCTAATATCAAATAGCCGCTTCTCACCGGCAAGTTTGAAATCATAATTGAGTTCTTTAATTGCCCAAAATGCTTTATGTTCTAACTCAAGAGGCAAGTGACAAGCTTTACCATATACCATTTTGTATGGAGACAAACCCATAGGATTTTTATAAGTTGTTCTATAGGCCCAAAGTGCATCATCTAGTTTCTTAGACCAATTCTTTCGAGACCTATTGACAGTTTTTTGTAATATCAATTTTATTTCTCTATTGCTAAGTTCAACTTGACCACTGGATTGAGGATGATAGGGTGATGCAATTCTATGGTTAACATCATATTTAGCAAGCATCTCATGGATAAAGTGTGAACCACCATCGGTCATTAAATATCTAGGGATTCCAAACCTCGGGAAGATAACCTCTTTAAGCATTTTAATGGAGGTGTGGTGATCAACACTACTAGTTGGAATAGCTTCTACCCACTTAGTGACATAATCAACAGCAACCAAAATATTAGTGTACCCGTTAGAGGAAGGAAAAGGTCCCATATAATGAAAACCCCAAACATCAAATAGTTCAACAACAAGTGAATAATTCATAGGCATTTCCTGACGCTTATTGATATTACCAATTCTTTGACATTCATCACAAGACAAGACAAACTTACGGGCATCCTTGAAGAGAGTAGGCCAATAAAAACCAGATCGCAATATCTTGTGAGCAGTTCTATCTCCCGCATGATGTCCTCCATAAGCTTCGGAATGACATTTCCGTAGGATTTGTTCCTGTTCATGCTCAGGTACACAACGTCTAATAATACCCGCTACTCCTTCTTTATAAAGATGTGGGTCATCCCAAAAGTAATGTCTTAAATCATAGAAGAATTTTTTTTTGTTGGTATGTGAAGCTAGGTGGTATATATTTAGCGACAATGTAACTAGCATAATCAGCATACCAAGGAGTGTTTTGAGAAACATTTATTGCAGCTAACTGTTCATCAGGAAAGCTATCATCAATAGGTAGTGGGTCATCAAGAATATTTTCTAACCTAGACAAGTTATCAGCTACGGGGTTCTCAGCTCCCTTCCCATCAACGATATGTAAGTCAAATTCCTGAAGCAAGAGAACCCACCTAATGAGTCTAGGTTTTGCATCTTTCTTTTCCATAAGATATTTTATAGCAGCATGATAGGTGTGAACAATAACTTTGGAGTCAACAATGTAGGATCTAAATTTATCACAAGCAAACACAATTGCTAAAAATTCTTTTTCAGTAGTGGCATAATTTCGTTGGGCACTGTCTAGAGTTTTGCTAGCATAATGGATAACATTCAATTTCTTATCAACTCTTTGTCCTAGAACAGCACCAACAGCATAATCACTAGCATCACACATAATTTCAAAAGGCAAGTTCCAATCAGGTGGTTGAACAATAGGTGCAGAGGTTAAGGCTTTCTTGAGGGTTTCAAAGACTTCCACACAATCATTATCAAAGACAAAAGGGATATCATTTTGCAAAAGATTAGTAAGAGGCCTAGAAATTTTAGAGAAGTCTTTAATGAACCTCCTATAGAAACCAACATGACCAAGGAAACTTCGAATACCTTTAATATCTTTAGGACATGGCATTTTCTCAATTGCATCAACTTTAGCTTTATCCACCTCAATACCTCGTTCAGATATTTTATGCCCCAAGATAATACCTTCATTAACCATAAAGTGGCACTTCTCCCAATTCAAGACAAGATTAGTTTGTTCACATCTCTGCAAAACTCGATCAAGGTTGCTTAAGCAATCATCAAAAGAAGTCCCGTAAACGGAAAAATCATCCATGAAAACCTCCAAAATCTTTTCACAAAAGTTAGAGAATATAGCAGTCATACATCTTTGAAAGGTAGCAGGTGCATTGCATAAACCAAAGGGCATACGTCTATAAGCATAGGTTCCAAAAGGGCAAGTAAAGGTGGTTTTCTCTAGATCAGATTGTGACACAGGTATTTGAGAGAAACCAGAATATCCGTCCAGAAAACAAAAGTGTGTGTGCTTAGATAATCTTTCTAGAATCTGATCAATGAAAGGTGGAGGGTAATGATCTTTTCTAATAGCTTTATTTAATTTTCTAAAATCAATTACCATTCTATAGCTAGTGATGATTCTTTGAGGAATGACTTCATTTTTATCATTAGGAACAACGGTAATACCTCCTTTCTTAGGGACACAATGAACGGGACTTACCCATCTACTATCAGCCATGGGATAGATTATGCCTGCTTCGAGAAGCTTTAATATTTTAGTTCTTACCACTTCTTTCATCTTAGGATTCAATCGCCGTCGGTGATCAACAACGGGTTTAGCAGCAGGTTCCATATTAATCTTGTGCTGACATTAAGTGGGACTAATTCCCTTAAGACCATCAAGAGTATATCCAATAGCAGCCCGATGCTTCCTTAGAACTTTTAATAATCTTTCTTCTTCATGTTCTGAAAGGTTAGCACTAATAATAACAGGATATATCTTTTTCTCATCAAGATAAGCGTACTTCAAAGTATCAGGCAATTGCTTTAATTCAAACACAGGATCACCTTTAGGTGGAGGAGGACCTCCAAGATTTTCGACAGGCAAATTGTATTTCAGGAGAGGTTGTTGTTCAAAGAAATTTTTATCTATTTCATTTCTTTCACGCAAGTGCATATCATTTTCATGGTCAAGCAAATATTGTTCTAATGGATCAGTAGGAGGCACGACAATAGAAGCAAGACCAATTATTTCATCCTTACTAGACAATGCTCTATCACGGGGTTGTCTACTAAACTTGGAAAAATTAAACTCATGAGACACAACTGACACCGACAGTTTGTTTTTCACAATCTATCTTAGCATTGACGGTGTTCAAGAAAGGTCTACCAAAGATAATGGGACAAAAGTCATCTTTTGGGGAACCAAGAACTAGAAAATCAGTAGGGTATTTTACTTTCCCACACAATACTTCAACATCTCTAACAATCCCAAGTGGTTTGATGGTGTCTCTATTAGCAAGTTTAATAGTAACATCAATGTCTTCTATTTCAGCAGGTGCTATTTCATTCATAATTTCTTGGTATAAGGTAAAAGGGATAGCACTCACACTAGCACACAAATCACATAAACCATGATGCATTGATCTCATATTTTGACAGAGACAACAGGCATGCCCACTATGGGTCTATGTTTATCTTTTTCATCAGGTTTGGCAATTCTAGCAGCTTCATCACAGAAGTAAATAACATGCCCATCAAAATTTTCTACTAGGAGATCTTTGACCATAGCAACACTAGGTTCTACTTGAATTTGCTCAGGGGGCTTAGGTGCTCTAATATTACTCTTGCGAACCACAGTTGATACCTTAGCATGTTCCTTTATCCTAACAGGGAAAGGTCGTTTTTCAATGTAAGCGGTAAGCACAACTGGATCAACATTGTAAATGATGGTTTCATCTCTAGCAATGACCGGTTCTTTCATTTCTTCTTTAATAGGGGGGATGATATTTAAACCACTTCTCCTTAGGGAGATCAACATGAGTAGCAAATGCTTCACAGAAAGAGGCTACTATCTCAGAGTAAAGTCCATATTTAGTGCTAAACTTGTGAAAAGCATCGGTATTCATAAAAGATTTAACACAATCAAACTTAAGCTATATACCTGACTCATTACCTTCGTCGAGTTCCCAATCTTCAGAGTTCCGTTTAATTCTTTCTAAGAGATCCCACTTGAATTCAATAGTCTTCTTCATAAAAGAACCAACACAAGAAGTATCGAGCATGGATTGATCATTATGAGAAAGCCGAGCATAAAAATTCTGAATAATAACTTCTCTCGGGATATCATGATTGGGGCATGAATATAACATTGACTTAATCCTCCCCCAAGCTAGAGCGATGCTTTCTCCTTCACGAGGCCAAAAATTATATATATAATTCCGATCACGATGAACTAGATGCATGGGATAAAACTTTTGATGGAATTCCAATTGCAATCGATTCCAGATCCATGATCCAAGGTCATCACATAGCCTATACCATGTCAATGTTTTTCCCTTCAAAGATAAAGGGAAAACCTTCTTCTTAGCTTCATCTCCGGGTAGACCTGCAAGCTTAAATAGCCCACAAATTTCGTTCACATATAAGAGGTGCATATCAGGATGTTTAGTTCCATCTCCTGCATAAGGTTTAGTAAGCAGTTGTTCTACCATACCCGAAGGAATTTCATAACCAATAATTTCAGTAGGTGCAGTAGATTGAGGGGCAACTACTTATGGTTCCGGTCGAGATGAAGATACCCCGAACAAACCCCTCAAAGGATTGTTTTCCATAGTAGCAAGTAACAATAAATTTCAGCACGTAGTATAAGTTTTTCCTTACCGATTTCCACTTACCAAGAGCGCTTCACTCCCCGGCAACGGTGCCAGAAAAGAGTCTTGATGACCCACAAGTATAGGGGATAAATCATAGTCCTTTCGATAAGTAAGAGTGTCGAACCCAACGAGGAGCAGAAGGAAATGACAAGCGGTTTTCAGTAAGGTAATTTCTGCAAGCACTGAAATTGTAGGTAACAGATAGTTTGATAGCAAGATAATTGGTACCGAGCAAGTAACGGTAACGGTAAATAAAGTGCAACAAGGTAGCCCAATCCTTTTGTGGCAATGGACAGGCCAGAACAATCACTAGTAATAGGCAAAGTGTTCTTGAGGGTACACGAGAATTTCATCTAGTCACTTTTATCATGTTGGTTTGATTTGTGTTCGCTACTTTGATAATTTGATATGTGGGTGGACCGGTGCTTGGGTGTTGTTATTACTTGAACAACCTCCCACTTATGATTAACCCCCTCGCAAGCATCCACAACTACGAGAAAAGTATTAAGATAAAATCTAACCATAGCATTAAACGTTTGGATCCAAATCAACCCCTTACGAAGTAGCACATAAACTAAGGTTTAAGCTTCTGTCACTCTAGCAACCCATCATCTAATAACTACTCCACAATGCATTCCCTTAGGCCCAAGGATGGTGAAGTGTCATGCAGTCGACGTTCACATGACACCACTAAGGGAATCACAACATACATATCATCAAAATATCGAACACATATCAAATTCACATGATTACTTGCGACATGACTTCTCCCATGACCTCAAGAACAAAGGTAAATAATCACAAATAATACTCATGCTCAAGATCAGAGGGGTATTGAATAGCATAATGGATCTGAACATATAATCTTCCACCAAATAAACCATATAGTAATCAACTACAAGATGTACTCAACACTACTAGTCACCCACAGGTACCAATCTGAGGTTCCGGTACAAAGATTGAACACAAGAGATGAACTAGGGTTTGAGAGGAGATCGTGTTGTTGATGAAGATTGGCCTCCAAAGATGAGAGGGGTGTTGATGATGCCGATGGCTTTGATTTCCCCCTCCGGGAGGGAAGTTCCCCCGGCGGAATCGCTCCGCCGGAGGGCAAAAGTGCTCCTGCCCAAGTTCCGCCTCCGTCCCGAAAGTCCTCTCCTTATTTTTTTTAGGTCAAGAGACCCTATATACCAGAAGATGGACACCGGAGGTGGGCCGAGGAGGGCACAACCCACCAGGGCGCGCCTGGGGGGCCTGGCGCGCCCTGGTGTCTTGTTCCCACCAGGGTGGCCCCCTCCGATAGTTCTTTGCTCCAGTATTTTTCATATATTCTAAAAATATTCCCTGTAAAATTTCAGCTTCTTTGGAGTTGTGCAGAATAGGTATCTCTGATGTGCTTTTTCAGGTCCAGACATCTAGCTGCCGGTATTCTCCCTCTTCGTGTAAACCTTGCATATTATGAGAGAAAAGGCATTAGAATCACTCCCTAAAGCATTATTATTCAACAAAACATAATAAATATCAGTAAGAAATCATGATGCAAAATGGACGTATCAATCATTTTCGTTCGTTGGTCACCATCGCCAACGGGTTTGTCCGTGTCGTGTGGGATGGACCCCCTTATCGCCCACACATGCAAGGCGGCGGTTTAGAACTACGTCGCGGAAAGGGGTTAACAACCGTTTGTATAGCACGTCGCTGCACCAGTGTAAGGATCGAACTAAGATAAAATATGATGGTAAAAAGTGATGGTGATATGATACCAGGGCAGCTCCCCCAAGCCTGGAACAAGCCAAGGGTGGTGCCCATACCCATGTACTCAAGTATTCTTCGGTGACGATGGTGATGATGGGGTAGGCTTGTTTTCCGTCTTCCACGGCATAGGGTCCCTGTTGAAGAAAGAAGAGCTTGTGTAGCGACCCGACCCGGTAACGATCAGAGTCTCTGTGCTTAAGTGTCATCCCTGGATCGGTATGCTTACACACACAGTACTCGAGGATTTATAACAGAGTTCAATCACACACTTTATTACATCGAGATCCTCAAAAGAGTAATTATTACAATAATGTGGCCTAAGGCCAAATAAAACAAATACTGTGGAAGCAAATAAGTGTAACGAGTCCATCAACTCCACGAGCAAAGTTGAGTGCAGAACAACAACCTATCGCACCTTATTCCTCGTCGGACAAATCTGCAACATGATAGGTTGCAGCCGTGTAGGTCAGTACATGGAATGTACTGGCAAGTCACATCATAAGAGTGTAATGAGCCTACTTGTACATGCAATTTGGCTGGTGGAAAGCTCTAAGTTTAATTTTGCATAAAGCTAGTTTTTCCCTATCAAATTTTTACTCTATCTCTACAAATATCATAGGATTGAGATGGAAACCCCAACTCAATCCATTCCCAAAGTTGTGTCGAAACCCAGTTGGTTAAATTACGAGTGATGAGAACTCCCTACATTTCCACTACTAAAAGCTCAAGTTGTCCATATCCGGGGACACGGCTAATCGATTAGATTGACACTCTGTAGAGGTTGCGCACTTTTCCCCACAAGACTCGACCACTTCCTTGATCGGAAGATCGAGACATAGTCTTTCTAAAGCATTCCCCCTAACCCACGGATAGGCCGGTACACCTAAATCATCTACATCTGCTAGCCTATCCCGAAGAGGTCATACTATCTACTCCACTAAGCCAGAGCCCATATTGTCTTGTGGCTGCACACGGAAGCTTCAGGACATGAAAAAAGGTTGATCCCTTTGAGCCTGGGTGGACGGACCACTAGTGTGCACTCCCATGGATTCCCATGAATGCTCCCACTGTACTTCGCCACCATACAAACCAATTTCCACCCAGGTAGTTCATTTGGTCCTGATTACTACTTTGTCACTCACATCTCAAGATGATAACACTCCCCAATCCACGTCTACTTTGGCGAAGCATTGTAATATATATCTCGGTGGCGACAAAATTTGTATGGTTCAGACCTATCTCAAATAAACTACTGGGTCCAAAGCATAGTCATACGACATAAATTCCTAACATGCAATCCTACAACAAAGGACCACGTGCATAAATAAAACATAGGTAAAAACAGGTATGATCAAAATGTAACTTGCCTTCGTGCTGGGAGTGAAATTCTAGGGAGTGGTAGTACTCGGCTTCGCACTCCGGGCAATCTAGCGCAAAAGTAAATAAATACACATAAACAAACATTCATACAATTCAAAGTAACATGCAACAAAAATATTTTCAAAAGCCAAATAAAATCCAACACACGCCATTAACATGAAAATTTTCAAAGTATAAAACCACGTGTGAAATTATGGTTCAAAATCATGATGTGCACTAGTGTTCCTACAAGGCATACTAGTAAAATTTATCATGGACAGAAACTAATTGAGTAGAAAATATTGTGGCAAAGGTTCATGGCATATGATTTAGTTTGTGTGACGCGGTGCAAAAAGAATCACTTCAAACGGACATACGGTTTGAGAGTTATGGCCTAATAGAGTTAGAATTCAAATCTGAAATAAGTTCAAATTTGAACTTGCAAAAGTTTGCAAGATGGGTTCTCTGGATAGAGCTATTCGAGACGAAAATTTGGCCGCTGGTTTCATCTCGTTTGGATCTACGGTTAAAAAGTTATGGGTGTTTGAAAATCTTAATAAAATCTGCTAAAAAGGCTTTTTCTGAAAATACTAAAAACTGAACGTACGCGGCTAGAGCGCGACGCGATCGGTTCTGGTTGGTTGGTTGCGTTCGCTGCGGTGGCTAGGCAGTTGACGTCCGTGAATTATCTAAACTATAAAAAACCGGCTGGTTGTTTTAAAAAAACAGACCGCGGTTAACCGCGTACCGGTTAAAAAACCCAATCTTGATCTAAATACCGATTCAATCTAAAAAAAAACTATGTATGCTACGAAACGAGCGAGTGGTGGGGTTACAGCGAGCACGGCGTCGCGCAGGGAGCTCGGCGTCGGCGGGATGGCGGCTCCGACGATCGCCGGCGTCGGTCGGAGAGGCGGGGAGGTGCGGCTCGGCGAGGGCGACCGAACGGCGGTGGTGCGGGACGTCGACGGCGTCGGGGTGAAGCGGGGCGAAGTGGCAGAGCTCCGGTGAACTTCGACAACGCAGGTCATCGGGGTGGCGTCTCGGGTGCGTCCTAGGGCCAAACAACAAGTCAGGGAGATGCACAAGGATGAGGGGGTCCGATTCCGAGAAGGAAACGAGGCTGTGGTGGCTCATGCGCGTCGGAATCGTCGGCGAAGAGCTTCGGCTCCGGCGAGATGCAAATGGACGGGGCGAGCGGTGCGAGCGGCGAGAGGTGGTGCGGATCGGCTGAATGGAATGAGGGCGTCGGCGGCTTTATATAGGCGCGGCTGGGGGTGCGGAGCTGCGGGGATAAGCGTTATCCCGGAAGCCTCGGCCGGCTGGTGCGGACGTGCTCGCACGGCTGAGTTATCCCATGGCCTCCGCTGGAGGTTGGGGACGATGGGGCGGGGCCCCACCTTCAGGCGTGAGAGAGAAGGAGAGTTGAGAGCGAGGGGAGGCGAGCGAACGTGGGGAGGGGCGATCGGGCGTGGGGCGCTGGGCGAGCGCCTGGCTCGGCCTGGCTGGGCTTCGGCCTGGCTGGGTCGGCCGGCCTGGGCCAATGTGTGTGCATGTGTGTGTGTGTGTGTGTGTGTGTGTGTGTGTGTGTGTGTGTGTGTGTGTGTGTTTTACAGAAAACCTTTGAGATAAAAACAAAACCAAACATATATAAAAAAATATCGTAGTAATTTATAAAATCACTATGGATAATATAGAGCATAGTGAACAATTTGTTCTGCTCAAATAATTTAGAAAAATATTTTCTTAATGCAATAATCTAACTTTGAGAAATAAAATATTTTTCAATGCAACTTCAAAACCACCAAATATAATTCCAATACTTTCCCACTCATTTATATTTTGAGGAAGTCATATTATCCTCTCTCCTTTATTTTATTTGAGTGGAAAAACTTTGAACATCATAAACTCCAAAATGCAATAAATCATGAGATGCAATATGATTCTATTAACATCCTAATTTCATAAAATTGGGATGTTACAAACCTACCCCCCTTAAGATGAATCTCGTCCTCGAGATTCGGGTTGGCCAGCAAAAAGGTGTGGGTGGTCCCGCTTGAGGTCTTCCTCTCCTTCCCAAGTAGCTTCCTCCTCGGTGTGATGACTCCACTGAACCTTGCAGAACTTGATGATCTTGGTACGAGTGATTCTCTCGGCAGTCTCAAGAATCTTAACAGGCTTCTCCTCATAAGTCGGATCGCTCTCCAACTGAATTGCTTATAGTGGCACTATATCTCTCAAAGGAACATCTGCCATCTCTGCATGACACTTCTTCAGCTGGGAAACATGAAACACATCATGAACTCCTGACAAACCCTCTGGTAGTTCCAACTTGTATGCAACTTCTCCTCTGCGTTCTAGAACTTTGTATGGCCCCACAAACCGTGGTGCTAACTTTCCTTTGACTCCAAATCTCTTAATACCTCGAAGTGGAGATACTCGAAGATATGCTCTATCTCCCACTTCATAAATCACTTCCTTGCGTTTAGCGTCGGCATAACTCTTCTGTCTAGACTGAGCTATCTTGAGTCTATCACGGATCAACTTGACTTTCTCCTCAGAATCTCGAATCAAATCCGATCCAAACAATTTGCGATCTCCAACTCCATCCCACATCAATGGTGTTCTGTACTTCCTCCCATACAAGGCCTTAAAAGGGGCCATCTGCAAACTGGCTTGATAGCTGTTGTTGTACGAGAACTCTGCATAAGGTAAGTTATCATCCCAACTAGACCCGTAGTCTAGCGCACAAGCTCTCAACATGTCCTCCAGAATCTAATTCACTCTCTCTGTTTGCCCATCTGTCTGTGGATGGAAAGCTGTACTGAACTCTAGCCTGGTACCCAAAGTTTCGTGCAACTGATGCCAAAACTTTGAGGTAAACGGTGTTCCTCTATCTGATACAACGGTCCTCGGAACTCCATGCAGACACACGATCCTGGTCATATATATCTTCGCCAGCTTAGCACTTGTATAGGTAGTCTTCACTAGGATGAAGTGAGCAACCTTGGTCAAGCGATCAACTATTACTCAAATGGAGTCATATGTTGAACGAGTCCTGACTAATCCCATGATGAAGTCCATGCCAAGTTTATCCCATTTCCAATCAGGTATCGGCAATGGCTGAAGTAAACCTGCTGGTTTCTGATGCTCTGCCTTTACCCTCTCACATACATCACACACTGCTACATACTCAGCAATTTCCCTCTTCATACCGGTCCACCAAAAACTTTCCTTCAAGTCCAAATACATCTTGGTGTTCCCCGGGTGTATCGAGTAAGGCGAGTCATGAGCCTCCTGAAGAATCAACTTCCTGATATCTGGATCATTGGGCACGCAAATACGTTGCTCAAACCATATGGTTCCATTCTCATCCTCACAGAATCCTTCTGCCTTCCCTTTGCTGATCCTCTCCTTTATCTCAGCAATACCTTGATCCAACTTCTGAGCTTCTCTGATCCTTACCAACAAGGTGGACTGAACTTCGAGTGCAGCAACATAACCCCTTGGAACTATTTCCAACTGGAGATATCTAAGTTCATCACACAACTCCTCAGGTAATCCTCCCGCGATAAGAGTGTTAACATAGCTCTTACGGCTCAAAGCATGAGCCACGACATTGGCTTTTCCTGGATGATAATGCAAACTCATGTCATAATCCTTTATGAGCTCCAACCATCTCCTTTGCCTAAGGTTCAACTCTTTCTGCGTGAAGATATACTTCAAACTCTTGTGATCTGTATAAACATCACATTGGTTTTCGATAAGAAAATGCCTCCAGGTCTTGACTGCATGTACCATGACATGGCTTGAGACTGCGTCGGTATTTCCCCAAAGAGGAAGGGATGATGCAGCACAACGACGGTAAGTATTTCCCTCAGTTATGAATACAAGGTTATCGAACCAGTAGGAGGATCACCGCCACCCAATAAGCACCACCTGCACACAAATAACAAATACTTGCAACCCGACACGAAAGAGAGTGTCGGGGGGATGACCCCCGGGTACCCCAAAGACGACGAGTCGAACGGGACGTCCGCCTGCCCGGGCCGGCTGCTCCGACTCACACCCGCGGCTGGCCGACTACGTCGTCCCATCGGACACGCGCGGACGAGACGGCCGTACCCAGCAGCGGTGCACTGCTGACGAATAGTAGGATGCTATGCGCGTGACATCGTGTACAGTGCTACTTGTCCCTGGGCACTATTTATAAAGTGACCCAGGGGCAAGTGGGCACACCCACCACGCACACACTCTCACGGGCATGGACACCCATGCCCCACCATGCCAACCTCACCTAGCTTAGGAAGTAAGCTACCTCCTGCCTATAAAAAGGCACCAGACTCCACACACTTAGGAAAAGGAGCATGAGGCACCCCGGCCTCACTCACATCCTCTCATATACACACCCGTATATGGGACAACGGGCTCTCGGCTACTGTCTCTGCTACTGTCTCTTCCCTGATACAGCTCCAGGAGCAGCTATGTACCGGATATGCCACATATATATAGACATGCAGGAGTAGGGGTATTATCTCTCCGGAGAGCCCCGAACCTGGGTAAACCGCCGTGTGCTACTACCCTATCCCATCCCGGATCCTCCACGGCAGCCTTGCTCTCACCTCGATTAGCCCTCCCCATGGCATCTGTCGTAAGAAAACGATGACAGTTGGCGCCCACCGTGGGGCTAGCTGCCGCTGGAACCGCGGCCCGGGCGGGACCCTCTTCGTCATCATCACCGCGACGTCGCCGCCGTCTCTCCGGTGGCGCTCGGGGGCTCGACGCCAACATGCCCTCCTGGGCTGCCGCACGGGACGACGCGTCCCCGTCGTCAGCCTCGTCCACCTCCAGCTCGCTCCAACGCGCCTCCGAGGCGACCGTGCAGGTCGGCGCGTACTCGTCGCCGGCCTCATACGGCTCCTGTCTCCCCTCGGCCCTCCTCGATCTCGCTCCTCCGCGCGCGGGCATGCTGACCACTCCCGTCCCCACGTCGCTGCGTCGCCTGCGTCACCGTCGCTGCATCGCTGCGCCGGCCCGACGGCCGAGACGCCGGCTTTCCGGCGTCCCTGTCGCCGCGCCGGCGCCCCCTCGTCACTGCGCGGCCGGCGCCTCGTCGCCGCATCGCTGCACCATCCGTGCGCCCGCACGCGCCCCCTCCGGCACCCCCGCGTCGCGCCGCGCCCAGCTCCGGCCCGTTCGCTTCTTCCATGCTCGCGCACGCGCGTTCCAGGCTCGCATTCGCCCGTTCTTTCCTCTCAATCCCCATTTTTCTCTCGAATGCACACAAGGATGAGGCCTCCGTGCCCGATCCCCAGCGCCTCTGCTGAGGCAGGCACCGGTCGCCACCTCCAAGCCGTCGCTGCCTCCCTCCCATGCTCGCGCCCCCCTCGAGCCAGCAAGTCGCTGCCCTGCGCCCCAGCTCCGTCGCTGCCACCCCTTCTTCCCCTGGCCCGTTCCTCCATCTGGAGTGTCACACCCTGTGATTTGCCTCATGACTAAATTAACATGACTCAAAAACTAGGGCCAATTAAAACTTTTGAGTGCATAGGAATGCTTGACTTGTGTGCTATTTGCTTGCTTGTTTGATTGCTTGCTAGTGCTCTATATTCATGAAATCCCTCCTACCCTCAAGAACTCCTTTCCTTGGTCCAAACTTCTTGCCCAATGATCATTCCATGTGAATAGTACCCAAAACTATTTTTATCAAAATTTATTTTTACCAAAAAGAATTTATTCAAATTAGGTTTTCAAAAAACCCCTGAGTTGAGGTTTGTACTACAAGTCCTCAAATTGGGTGGATACTTTTTCCCCAAAGACTTTATTTGGAACCTACTATATATATGACTTCCCAAAACCACCAAATATTAATTTTAAAGATTATTTTACAATTTTATTTAAAGGCTTTTTCTTAAGTCCAGAAATGGTCCTTTATAGGGAAAAAATATTTAAATGCTTTAAAAATATTTTAGAAAATTTAGGGAAACTCAGTGGACATATATTTTCCATATATATGAGTTTCAACACATGGTCATGTTCAAAATAATGGGCAAAACCCCTCAAAACCCTTTCTGCCCAAATCAAGCTTTTGAAATATTTCTATAAGAAATATTCTCAATAAATTCCAAGCAAATTCCATAAAGTCACACATGTCATATGTGATTATATTGAAAAGTTTCATCTCAATCCCAATTGATTTGCTTCATAAAAATATTCCAAAACCATTCCTGTCCAGAGCCAAAATTGAACAACTTTACATTGTCAAGTTTCTTCCCTTGACCCCAAACTTTGTGATCATGTGCTAAACCCAAAATAATGACACCACACCAAGTTGTGGATTTGTGGAAAGTGAAATGCATGCCTAGATCTACAGAAATCTGATTCTGTTGATTTCTAGGGTTTCACAAAGTTACATTGTGAACTTTCTTAAAATCCTCTCAAACTTGGAGATCAACCCTATTTCCAACCACCATTTGACCCTTTTAAAACTCATGGCAAGAAAACTCCATTTGCTTAGCCAAACCATCACCAAACACTTTTTGCCCAGGTGGTAAAAACCCTGTTTGACCCCCTTCTGCTATTCTCCTTGATCTCAAACTTTTCCCACAGTCTCTAGGATGCCCCCTCTACCCCCAGTAAGAATCTCAAGTCTCATATCAATGGTTAAGTGGGGTAAAACCCCAATTTCCCCTCCTAGACAGCAGTTTTCTCTCTCTTTCAGCTTCTCTTCTCAACCAAGGAACCCCCTCCAGCATCCAATGTATCCCCTGGACTATTTTTTTACCCCTAGATCCCCTAGACACAGGTGGACGCGCAGAAGCTGCCAAGGCAATGCCATGGCATGCAATAGCCGCGCTCCAGAGCACGCTACAGTGCCCAACCGCACTGTAGCCACCGCCCTGTGCATGGCTCCGACAGCCTCGGGCTCCCCCCTCTCTCCACTTGGCTGGCCTCGGCGTCCGGGACACGCAGGCCGGTCGGCCTCCTCCTCTCTCTCCCTCCCGTTGCCTCTCCTCGCACGCGCACGGCGCCGCCCGAGCGCACCAGTGAGCAAGCTCACACGCGCGATGACCTGGTCCTCCCCCGCTCCCTATCTTTCCTTCCCTGGTCCGGGACCAACTCCACGAAGACCACGGACACGCCTGAGCCTGCCCCCGTGAGCTCTAGCGACGGCTCCGACCTCGCCGAACCTCCTGTCCACGGTGCGCCAGCGCCCAGGCTATAAGTAGCGCCCCCGAGCTCCCCTCCGCACTCCTTCGGTTCCCTCTCCCTCCCGTTAACACCCCTGTACCACCAATTCGACCTCTCCTGCCTTCTTCCTCCTCCTTTCGCCGGCATTGCCACCTCGGGTCCTGCTCAAATTCGAGCTTCCTAGTCGCTTCCTCCCTCTCTAAACCCCACCAAAGAACCTCCTGCATCGCCACGGGTTCATCCCACACTTGTGTCTCCCCTCTCGATGACCGGAGCGTCGTGTCCTCTCTTGCCGACACCGTCCTCCGCCATGACCAACGCCGCGGTCGACCTCGACCTCCCCCGGGGCCAAGGGCCACCCAGGAGGGTGCGGCAATCCGCCCCGAGCCCACCGTTTGCCAGAGCGCCATCGGAGGTGGCCGGAGCCACCGGGGCAGGCGTCGGCGCACGCTCGGTCGGGAGGTGGGAGGAGAACCCGACAAGCGGGCCACGCGTGTCAGCGACCGGCCGGTCTGCCCCCGTTTAAGTGGAAACACTCCCACGGATTCCCGCCTCCCTGCACAGGAGGCGTACTCATGGAATACGCCTTCGGCGTCAACCAGCCCCCTGGGCGGTTGAGCTGCTGGGCCGGCCCAGCTGCTTATCCTGTGCACCGTGCGCTTTTTAGCCAAATTCGTAATACACTTTTCCTTTTTCTTTTTTTTGACAGATTCAAATATTTATAGTAAATTCATTTTAACCGCAAACTTGATGATTCAAATTTCTACATACTCCTAGAAATTCCACCTGTCCAATGATGCAACTCTCATATTTTTCCACCACAAGTCTCTGCCCTGTTCATATTCAAATTCAAATTTGGGCTATTAAGAGCCCGCATTGTAAAATCTCTAAGGGATTCAAATTAACTCCAAATGGAGTGATTCAAGTTCCTCGGTGTATATAAAATCATTTCCTAGGATGTGAACATTTTTCCTTACACTTATTCGGCTATGACAAATATTGGACCATTTCTTCATGCATGATCCACATTGAAAATCCCTAGGAAAATCATGCTAACTCCAAATCCAGTGAAAGCACTTTCCAAAATTTTCTAAAATTGTGCCCTATTTGTTGGGTGCATCCACACATTTTTACCAAAACATTTTTTGTAGACTTCTAATAGGATCATCATTTCATTCATTTCCTCCATTCAAAAATCTCCCTTGATCTATATCCAATAAAACCTCCTTGGTTATTTTTCTTATAGCCAGAGGTGTCCTAGAAAAAAAATAAAACTCCTATTTATAGAGCACTTTTATTTCTCTGCTTGTTGTGTTGCATATTGCGGTTGTTTCCGGCGATAGTGCTCAGAGTTGGACGAGAAGCGTGTGAAGACCTTGAAGACGTTGCTAAGCCAGGCAAGCAGCCCTTTGACCATGACTATGAACCCTTTTAATTGCATGGCATATAGCACTTATTTCCTTGATGTTGATCATGTGGGTGAGGTGCTTCCCCTCCTTCGGTGGGATGCCTCAAATACTTTCTTGTTGATACTTGCATCGTGCACGACCCTACCTCCTTATGAGGGTTGTGCGGGTGGGAGTAGTTAGGTTGCTACTAGTTGCTACGCAAGTGGGATGGGAATATGCATGGTGTCGGAAACAAAGTGTTTTCAAAGACATTTCGAAAACCCCGTCGGGTGCCACTAATGCCTGAGGGAGATGATGATGATCTAGGTAGCCACTTGATAAAGAAGTGGTGTACCGGAGCAAGTTGTGTGTGTGTTTTCGAAAACGGAGAGTTTTAAGATTTGCTGACCGTCCCAACCTTACATGTACGACCACGATACCCCTTATGGGACGGGGCTTTGTTGACTACCTTGGTGGGTACTAGCATAGAGCCCGCATTACTAGTGGCGGGAGTGAAGTGGTCACTCTCGATACGGGGTCGTACCGGAATGGACGATCATGCGCTGTCTTCACAGGCACCGGGCACACCGTTGGTCCCTTCATGGATGGTACGATCTGGAGCGAGGCTCGTATGATGTACATCATGAGGGCTGTGTACCAATCGAGTGGACTCTTTGTTTAGTATCGTCAGGGGAAAGGCATTGTTCGGGTGCTTACCTCGGGTATGTAATATACCGCGAGTCGTGGATGACACGGAAGTTCCTCGAGTCTTGTGGGTAAAGCGTGCAACCTCTGCAGAGTGTAAAACTATTCGAATAGCCGTGTCCACGGTCATGGACAGTTGGAGGTCCTGCTTAAACTGCGTCTGATGTTTTCGCAAAAACTTGGTGTGTGTGTGACAAAGAGATACTTGAGCTAAGTCGGAAGACTTGATGAAATGATTGAACATGTGATGTTCAAACCCTGCTTATGTTGACATCTGTAGCTTGTTCATATGGATGTCTGGAACCTGTTGATGCATGCTTACTTAAGCTACTTGATCATGTCATTGCACTAAAATTAGCTTTCTGCAAAACTTACCTATTAGTGCTATATCATGCTCTGTTGAACCTTGTTTCAAACATGGGTTGCTTGCGAGTACATTCAAAGTACTCATTGGCTTGCCACTGGTTATTTTATTGGCCAGGCATGAAAGACCAGGTTATGATGAAGAGTATCGTGGTGACGAACATGCGAACTAGGACGCTTCCCAGTCAGAATGCCTGTAGGTTTAAGGCAGATGGCATGGGTTCACGCTTTCGATCATGATTTCCGCCGGTTGTTATGTTTAAGTGTTTGTCCTTGTGGCCCTATCTATGTAAGACTTGACCTTCATGGTCCTTATTCGTGTAAGACGCTAAATGTGGATGTAAGACTCTTGTTATTCAGCTTATGTGTGTTGAGTGAGCATTGATCTCTGGGATCACTGTACACGTGCATTCGGTGATCACGACTTAGGAGTCGGGGTCCCCACATGGAGTGCGTGTCCGGGCTGCCAATGTCGCGTCATCGTCGATCCAGTGGCTATCGGTTGCCCCGCGCCGCTCCGCCGTGTCCTAGAGCAGCATCACCCTCGTCTTCGTCCTCCGCGTCTCTGGATCGAGGCTGAGGAGCCTCCTCAACGGCGCCCGTCTTCAACCTTTGTCCCGACGGCCGCCATTGCTCGATTTCCTCCCGTGGAGGGAATTTGGGGCTAGTTGCTGGGAGCTCCTAGACGGTCAGGGCGGCCTCCTCCTCCCGTGCACGGCCGCTCCTCCCGCGCCCGTCCGGCTCGCTGCCGCGCAGGAGCTCCACCTCGCCGGCTCCACCTGCATCGCCTTGCCCCACGCAACCGGCTCCACCTGCATCGCCTCACCTCTGCTGCTCCCCCGCCACGATCGGGTCCCGCACTGGCCGGCCCCGCTCGCCCTGCTCGAGCCAGTCGTCTCCGCCCGCGCCTGCCGGCTCTCGCGCCGGCCGGCCCAGCTCCGCCCCAACTCGAGGCCGACCACGGAGCCCGCGGCGCTCTGGCCTATGGCCTCGCCCCCGCCCCGCTGCGCTGGCTGACCTCCGAGCCACCCCGCCCCGTGCCTGGCCCTCCTACGCGCGCGGCCTTCCTCCCACGGCGGACCGCCCCGGCTCCACTGCCGCGTCGGCCTCGCCTCCCGCGCCCGGCCGGCTCGATGCCCCGCGCCGGCTGCTCCTGCCGCGAGCCTGCCGGCTCGCCACCCCATGCTGGCCGGCTCTCGCGCACCTGCCGGCACCACCACGCACTGGCCGGCCCCCGCGCGCCTCAGCCGGCTCTTCCCGCTCCACAAGTCTCGTGGCCGGATCCCACGCGAGGACAGAAAAGGAGTGGGGGAGCCGGTTAGTAAAAGAAGTGGAGCCGGCTGCCCAAAAAAAAACTGATCCCACGTCCGCTCAGTCGGCTGGTCCGCCCGTCTACTTCGCCGCGTGGCCGGCTGGCCTGCCTGCCTCGGCTTCGGCCCGGCCGGCTGGCACGACCATCGACCGCCGAAGGTCCGATGGCCACACCCAGCGGGTGCGCCAGCGCGCTCCACTCGCACAAGGCCGCGCCAGTCGTCATCGACAACAACCGCTTCGACAACAGCCTCGCCGGCACCAAAAACCAATGTGAGCCTTTCACTGGCACATCCTCGTGCCACACACAAAAATCCGGATACCCCGAGCGACCCTCGGGGGCCATCCCCGCATTTGCTTCAACTACTTTATTATTCACCCCGGCGTGAGCTAGTCCCTGCCCGGGGCTGGCCGTTTGGCCCGATACATTCGTTCCCACGAGACGGCTTAGTAGCGTGTACGGTACCGAAGGCCCATTCTTTGTCTCAGCTACAGACCGCACCACGGCTGTCCGGCTAGCGAGAGCAAAAGCTGGAGGTCACCACACGCGAAAAACGGCTTGGGCGACACGATCGCTTCATTTGCGAGTATCTGCTCGGTCGAGTCTGCTCCCAGAGTCCGAGTACTGTACGCTCCATTCCGCGGCCCACTCTTTGCCTCAGCTACAGACCGGCTCCCGGCTATCCGGATGGCAAGAGCAAAAGCCAAAGAGCGGACTAAACATGAAAAAGACTGGAGGGGGCTCGGACAAAACCGAGTCGGCACCCTTTGTATAAAACTCGCACTGCCACAATCAAACGTTTGATATATCTGTGCCAACTAACTTGTCTGTTGCACGATCATTTCCATGAGGAACCTCCTCGCTCGGAGGCTACGCCCGGCAGGGCTCCGCGCCCATCAGCCGGCGGACCCCTCGTCCGCTCTCGGCGGCGCCTCGCGCCCATCGGCCGGCGGACCCCGCGTCCGCGCCCGGCAGGGCTTCGCGCTTAACAGCCGGCGGACCCCTCATCTGCCCTCGGAAGCGCCTCGCGTTCATCAGCCGGCGGACCCCGCGTCCGCCCCCGGCTGGGCTCCGCGCCCATCAGCCGACAGTCCCCGCGTCCGCGCCCGGCAGTGCCTCGCGCTTAACAGCCAGCGGACCCCGCGTCCGCCCTTGGCAGTGCCTCGCGTGCATCAGCTGGCGGACCCCGCGTCCGCCCTCGGCTGGGCTCCGCGCCCATTGGCCTGCGGACCCCGCGTCCGCCCTCGGCTGGGCTCCGCGCCCATCGGCCTGCGGACCCCGCGTCCGCGCCCGGCAGCGCCTCGCGCTCAACAGCCAACGAACCCCGCATCCGCCCTCGGCAGGGCTCCACGCCCATCAGCCGGCGGACCCCGCGTCCGCGCCCGGCAGGGCCGCGCGCCCATCAGCCGACGGACCCCGCGTCCGCACCCGGCGTTCCCAACGCCACTATCTGCTTCAGCAGCAGCAAAGACCCTCCGCCCGACTCTTCGAGTCGCCCGGAGGCTCGGAGGCTACACCCAGCGGGTGCGCTGGCGCGCCCCCGCTTGAAACAGCTAGCCGGCAGACCCCGCGTCCGCCCCCGTTAGGGCCCCGCGCCCATCAGTCAACGGACCCCGCGTCCATGCCCGACGACCTTGACGCCACCGTCCGCTCCAGCAACAGCGAAGACTCTCCGCCTGACTCTCCGAGTCGCCCGGAGGCTACACCCAGCGGGTGCGCTAGCGCGCCCCCACTGGAAGCAAGCCGCACCGTCCCCGGCCCGCAATCAACCGTCATCAACAACTTCTGCAACGACAGCGACAACTACGAAAACCCTCCGCCCGACTCTTCGATTCGCCCGGAGGCTCGGAGGCTACTGTCGGGGGGATGACCCCCGGGTACCCCAAAGACGACGAGTCGGATAGGGCGTCCACCCGCCCGGGCCGGCTGCTCCGACTCACACCCGCGGCCGGCTGCTCCAGCCAGCCGGCTGCCCAGAGCCGACTACGTCGTCCCATCGGACACGCGCGGACGAGACGGCCGTACCCAGCAGCGGTGCACTGCGGACGAATAGTAGGATGCTATGCGCGTGACATCGTGTACAGTGCTATTTGTCCTTGGGCACTGCTTATAAAGTGACCCAGGGGCAAGTGGGCACACCCACCACGCACACACTCTCACGGGCTTGGACACCCATGCCCCACCGTGCCAACCTCACCTAGCTTAGGAAGTAAGCTACCCCCTGCCTATAAAAAGGCACCACACTCCACACACTCAGGAAAAGGTGCATGAGGCACCCCGGCCTCACTCACATCCTCTCATATACACACCCGTATATGGGACAGCGGGCTCTCGGCTACTGTCTCTTCCCTGATACAGCTCCAGGAGCAGCTATGTACCGGATATGCCACATATATATAGACATGCAGGAGTAGGGGTATTATCTCTCCGGAGAGCCCCGAAACTGGGTAAACAGCCGTGTGCTACTACCCTATCCCATCCCGGATCCTCCACGACAGCCTTGCTCTCACCTCGATTAGCCCTCCCCATGGCATCTGTCGTGAGAAAGCGACGACAGAGAGGTTGTCAATCTCTCTACGGTAAACAGATAGATTAGGTAGTGATAGATAGGAGAGATAGATCTCCCAAGAGCACAAAATACAAAAGGCAAATAAATATGCAACAATATATTTTTGGGTTTTTGGTTTTGTAGATCTGGAAACAAAGATGCAAAAAGATAGATCGGAAAGCAATATGTTGGAAAGTAGACCCGGGGGGCGTAGGATTCACTAGTGGCTTCTCTCATGAGGATAGCGCACAGTGGGTGGACAAATTACTGTTGGGCAATTGATAGAAAATCGAATAGTCATGACGATATCCAAGGCGTTGATCATTATATAGGCATCACGTCCAAGATAAGTAGACCGACTCCTGCCTGCATCTACCACTATTACTCCAGACATCGACCGCTATCCAGCATGCATCTAGTGTATTAAGTTCATGGAAAAACGGAGTAATGCAATAAGAACGATGACATGATGCAGACAAGATCTATTCATGTAGGAATTTACCCCATCTTGTTATCCTTAATGGCAACGATACATGCGTGCCTTGCTGCCCCTTCTGTCACTGGGAAAGGACACCGCAAGATCGAACCCATCACAAAGCACCTCTTCCCATGGCAAGAAAAATCGATCTAGTCGGCCTAACTAAACCAAAGATTCGAAGAAGAAATACGAGGCTATAAGTAATGATGCATATAAGAGATCAAAGAAGACTCAAATAATATTCATGGATAGAAACTGATCATGAACTCAAAATTCATCGGATCCCAACAAACACACCGCACAAGTTTACATCAAATAGATCTCCAAGAGACCATTGTATTGAGAATCATAAGAGAGAGAGAGGAAGCCATCTAGCTACTGCCTACGGACCCGTAGGTCTATGGTGGACTACTCACGCATCATCGGAGAGGCACCGATGAAGAAGATGAACCCCTCCGTGATGGTGTTTAGATTGGATCTCGAGGTTCTGGAACTTTCGGCGGCTGGAATTGTGTTTCGTCGACTCCCCTAGGATTTTCCAAATACTTGAGAATTTATAGGCATCAGAGGCGATGCAGAGGGGCCCCGTGGAGGGCACAATCCATCAGGGCGCGCCGGGGGCCCCCTGGCGCGCCTTGGTGGGTTGTGCTCTCCACAGCCCACCTTCCTGGCTCTTTTTTGGCCCACCGAGTGTCTTCTAGTCCAGAAAAAATCTCCAAAAAGTTTCGTCACGATTGGACTCCGTTTGGTACTGATATTCTGCGAAGTAAAAAACAAGCAAAAAACAACAACTGGCACTTTGGCACTATGTTAATAGGTTAGTCCCAAAAAATGATATAAAGTTGTTATAAAATGATTGTAAAACATCCAAGAATGATAATATAACAGCATGGAACAAGCAAAAATCATAGATACGTTGGAGACGTATCAGCATCCCCAAGCTTAATTCCTACTCGTCCTCGAGTAGGTAAATGATAAAAACAGAATTTTTGATGTGGAATGCTGCCTAACATGTTCATCATATTCTTTTCTTTTGTATAGCATGGACATTTGGACTTGTAAATGATTCAAAGCAATAGTCTAGTTTTAACATAATGACTTCAATACTCAAGCATGTCAACAGGCAACCATGTGTTTCAAAATATCAACACTAAAGAAAGTTATCCCTAGCTCATCATGCTCATTCATTGATCCATTCATGAAACACACTCAAATATTAGCTATGCCCAATGCTCAAGTACGATCATAGCGCCCCCTAGTTGGTGCTTTATAAGAGAAGATGGAGACTCAAAGTAAAAATAAAAGTTGCATAAAGTAAATAGATAGGGCCTTCGTAGAGGGAAGTAGGGATTTTTAGAGGTGCCAGAGCTCAAAGTTTTAAATTGAGAGAGATTTTTTTTTGGGTGGCATGCTTTTCCTGTTAACGAAAACGACAAATTAGCTCACAATACTTTCCATGCTAGATATATCATAGGCGGTTCCCAAACAGAAAATAAAGTTTATTCCTTTTTCCACCAAACTTTCACTTTCCATGGCGGGCCGTATCCACGGTTTCCTTTCATACCAACACTTTCCAAGGAATTTATTATTTGACAACATAAAGTAAATATATTTTTTTCATTTCGGGAATGGGCATCGCTATTACCGCCGCACTCTCGTGCAATGACAAGTGTATAAACACTCATCTTGAGAATAACACATCTAGCATGGAAAAATATCTGACACTCCCCACCGTTTCATGAGCGGTACGAGCACACAAAGGAGAAAAATTATTTTGAAAATTTAGAGATGGCACATGCAAATTTGCTTGGAACGGCATGGAAATACCGCATATAGGTAGGTATGGTGGACTCATAAGGCGAAACTTGGTTTAAGGATTTTGGATGCACAAGTAGTATTTCTACTTAGTACAAATGGAGGCTAGCAAATAGATTGAGAAGCAACCAATCCAAGAAACGAAAATTCTCATAAGCAAGCATTGAGCATAACTAACACCGAATAATGCACCATAAGTAGGATGTAATTTCATTGCATAACTATTGACTTTCGTACTTGCATAGGGAATCACAAACCTTAACACCAATATTCCTACTCAAGCATAATTACTCACTAACATGACTCACATATTACTATCATCATGTTTCAAAACTATTACAAGAATCAAGTTTAATTTGCCCAATGATCTTAATGAAAGTTTTTATTATATCCTCCTTGGATATCTATCACTTTGGGACTAGTTTCATATACTGCCATTGCTTTTTTGACAAGCTCAAACAAATTTAAGTGAAGCACATTAGCATAAAGATTTCATCTCTCAAAAAGGTATAAGTGAAGCATGAGAGGATTTCTTAAAAAATTTACTAGCTCTCAAATTAATATAAGTGAAGCATGAGAATATTTCTACAAAAATTTCCAAGCACACCGTGCTCAAAAAGATATAAGTGAAGCACTAGAGCAATTCTATAGCTCAAAAAGTTTAAGTGAAGCATAGAGAGCAATTCTAACAAATCATAGCATAATTTTGGCTCTCCCAAATAGGTGTGTCCAGCAATTATACAAATGACAAACTAACAAGCAAAGCAAGCAAATATACAAGACGCTCCAAGCAAAACTCATGATATGTGACGAATAAAAATATAGCTCCAAGTAAAATACCGATGGTCGTTGGAAGAAAGAAGGAATGCCACTCGGGGGCATCTACAAGCTTAGTTGCTTGTTTCTCTTTGAATATATCTTGGGGGTGCTTTAGCATCCCCAAGCTTAGGCTCTTTTCACTCCTTATTCCTTCATCCATCGTGATCTCACCCAAAACTTGAAAACTTCAATCACACAAAACTCAACAAAATCTTCGTGAGATCCGTTAGTATAATAAAGCAAATCACTACTTTAGGTGCTGTTGCAAACCCATTCATATTTTATTGTTGCATTATACCTACTGTATTTTAACTTTACCATGGCTCATACCCTTCAATATAACCCATAGATTCATCAAAACAAGCACACGATGCAACGAAAACAGAATCTGTCTTAAACAGAACAACCTGTTGTAATCTGTACTCTAACCAAAATTCTGTAACTCTAAAAATTATGAAAAATTAGGATAACGTAAATAATTTGTATAGAAACACTATGTTAAAATTTCAGCTCAATATCGCGTTCTAGTAAAAAATGAAAATTCAAATACTTGATGCAAAGTTTCTGTTTCAGATTCAGCATCGCTTCTACTCATCTTATGAATCATCCTAAAGTCTCTACTTGGCACAAACACTAAATAAACCATAAAAACACAATCATAACAGGGACATAATTGTGTCAACACTCAAAAACAGAAAGGAAAAAGAAAAAAATTATTTATTCATTGGGTTGCCTCCCAACAAGCGCTATCGTTTTACGCCCCTAGCTAGGCATAACACATAGATTCAAGTATTGTCATCCTTGGTTTTGGCCACTTTTGTGAGGGCCTTCTCGAATCCGGGGGGCTCTTTACGCTTACCCAAATTATCAGGAGAAGAAACCATCTTGAGATCCAAAATATCCAAACGCTTGTTGCAAAGGGTAATCAAAGTATTCAAGCGATTGAGGTTCCCACTAATATGTTTGAGGGGTTCGTGATATTTTTGTAACTCGACCAAGTGCTTATGTAAGTCACCCAATTTTTCGAGAATTTGAACCCCCTCTTGTGTAAAAGCAAGCCCCTTTTTTGATGGAGGAACCCCCAAAATCCCTTCCAAAACTTCATAAGCGGTGTTTGCATCAAGCTCAATAAAATTCCCTTTAGAGGCAAAATCCAAAAGCTCTCTATGATGCAATGCCAATCCAATGTAAAAATTTCTAAGCAAAATTTTTGCATCTCCCTTTAGATTGGAGATACGATAGGATTCCATTAGCCTATACCGGGCATCTTTCAAATTTTCCCCTTGTTTTTGTTTGAAGTATAGCACTTCAAAATTTGGTAACAAGGGAGTAGTAGTAGTGCTAGCTATAACAACAAGGCAAGAGATCCGGCGAGAAAAAGGCAAATGAAAAAGAGGGCGAATAAAACGGCAAATTGGTGAAGTGGGGGAGAGGAAAACGAGAGGCAAATGGCAAATAATGTAATTGCAAGGAGATGATATTTGTGATTAGGAACCTGGTAGATGATGATAGAGTCTCCTCGGCGCCTGAGATAGGCACGTAGAAGAGACCGCTTCCTCCCCGGCAACGGCGCCAGAAATTCCTTTGACGTGGCTTGAGACTGCGTCGGTATTTCCCCAAATAGGAAGGGATGATGCAGCACAGCGACGGTAAGTATTTCCCTCAGTTATGAAACCAAGGTTATCGAACCAGTAGGAGAATCACCACCACCCAATAAGCAACACCTGCACACAAATAATAAATACTTGCAACCCGACGCAAAAGAGAGGTTGTCAATCTCTCTACGGTAAAAAGATAGATTAGGTAGTGATAGATAGGAGAGATAGATCTCTCAAGAGCACAAAATAGAAAAGGCAAATAAAATATGCAGCAATATATTTTTGGGTTTTTGGTTTTGTAGATCTGAAAGCAAAGATGCAAAAAGATAGATCGGAAAGCAATATGTTCAAAAAGTAGACCCGGGGGCCGTAGGATTCACTAGTGGCTTCTCTCATGAGTATAGCGCACGGTGGGTGAACAAATTACTGTTGGACAATTGATAGAAAATCAAATAGTCATGAAGATATCCAAGGCGGTGATCATTATATAGGCATCACGTCCAAGATAGATAGACCGACTCCTGCCTGCATCTACCTCTATTACTCCACACATCGACCGCTATCCAGCATGCATCTAGTGTATTAAGTTCATGGAAAAATGGACTAATGCAATAAGAACGATGCATGATGTAGACAAGACCTATTCATGTAGGAATAGACCCCATCTTGTTATCCTTAATGGCAACGATACATGCGTGCCTTGCTGCCCCTTCTGTCACTGGGAAAGGACACCGCAAGATCGAACCCATCACAAAGCACCTCTTCCCATGGCAAGAAAAATCGATCTAGTCGGCCTAACTAAACCAAAGATTCGAAGAAGAAATACGAGGCTATAAGTAATCATGCATATAAGAGATCAAAGAAGACTCAAATAATATTCATGGATAGAAACTGATCATGAACTCAAAATTCATCGGATCCCAACAAACACACCGCAAAAGTTTACATCAAATAGATCGCCAAGAGACCATTGTATTGAGAATCATAAGAGAGAGAGAGAGAGAGAGGAAGCCATCTAGCTACTGCCTACGGACCCGTAGGTCTATGGTGGACTACTCATGCATCATTGGAGAGGCACCTATGAATAAGATGAACCCCTCTGTGATGGTGTTTAGATTGGATCTCGATGTTCTGGAACTTGCGGCGGCTGGAATTGTGTTTCGTCGACTCCCCTAGGGTTTTCCGAATATTTGAGAATTTATAGGCATCAGAGGCGGTGCAGAGGGGCCCTGTGGAGGGCACAACCTACCAGGGCACGCCGGGGGCCCCCTGGTGGGTTGTGCTCTGCACAGCCCACCTTCCTGGCTGTTTTTTGGCCCACTGGGTGTCTTCTGGTCCAGAAAAAAATCTCCAAAAAGTTTCGTCGCGATTGGACTCCATTTGGTACTGATATTCTGCGAAGTAAAAAACAAGCAAAAACAGCAACTGGCACTTTGGCACTATGTCAATAGGTTAGTCCCAAAAAATGATATAAAGTTGTTATAAAATGATTGTAAAGCATCCAAGAATGATAATATAACAGCATGGAACAAGCAAAAATTATAGATACGTTGGAGACGTATCATACCACTACTGCTAACTCCAAATAATGTGTGGCATAGTTCAACTCATGAGGTCGAAGCTGATGTGAAGTATAAGCTGCAACCTTTCCCTCTTGCATAAGCACGCCTCCAAGTACTTGGCGTGAAGCGTCGCAGTACACTTGAAAATCCTTGTGTATATTCGGCAGAATTAGCACTGGGGCTGTAACCAAACGTTTCTTCAACTACTGGAAACTGGCCTCACATTCCTCAGTCCAATTATACTTGGTGTCCTTCTTCAACAACTCCGTCACGGGTTTTGCAATCTTGGAGAAATTCTCAATGAACCTCCGATAATATCCTGCAAGTCCAAGGAAACGGCGGATCTCGCCGACTGATGTTGGCGCCTGCCATTTTGTGACTGCTTCTACCTTGGAAGGGTCCACGACTATTCCTTCTCCTGACACAACATGTCCGAGAAATCCGACTTCCTTCAACCAAAACTCACATTTGCTGACCTTGGCATACAGCTGGTGTTCTCTGAGCTTCTCCAGAACTAAGCGCAGATGCTCTGCGTGCTCCTCCCCATTCTTGGAGAAAACCAATATATCATTAATGAATACCACAACAAACTTATCCAAGAACTCCATGAATACGTTGTTCATCATGCTCATAAAATAGGAAGGGGCGTTAGTCAAACCAAAAGACATGACTGTATACTCATAAAGCCCATACCTCGTGGTAAAAGTTGTCTTGGGTACATCCTTCTGACGGATCTTCAACTGATGATAACCCGATTGAACATCGATCTTGGAGAAAACACTAGCTCCTTCTAGCTGTTCGAACAAGTCATTGATCATTGGCAACCGATATTTGTTCTTGATGGTCACCTCGTTCAAAGAACGGTAATCCACACACATCCTCAAGGTTCCATCCTTCTTCTCCACTAAGAGTACGGGGGCTCCCCAAGGTGATGAAATATGTTTCTTGACTTCTGCCAGATCATTAGCGAGCATCCTGTATGGCCTCTTGGAGATAGGTCTGGTGCCTGGCAGCAACTCAATCAGAAACTCAATCTCCCGATCCGGTGGCATACCCGGTAACTCCTCTGGAAAAATATCGGGATAATCCTTTACCACTGGTACTTCTTCCTGGACAACTCCAGTAAGAGAGTTCACCTGAGTCCTCTTAGGCTTAAGCCTGGATACATACTTGATCCTTTTCTTCTCTGGGGTGGTGAGAAAAATTGATCTACTGGCACAATCAATGCTTCCCTTATACTTGGACATCCAATCCATCCTAGGGTTACATCCAACCCTTGTGACTCGAGTACAATCATATCTGTGTGAAAAACATGTCCCCCTATGTTCAAAGGTAACTGAAAACATGCCTGACTAGTCATAGACTCTGCTCCCGGGGAACTCACTAGAATAGGAGACTTAAGAGCTATGGTAGGCAACTTATGCTTATCCACAAATCCCCTTGATATGAATGAATGCGATGCACCAGTGTCAAATAGAATGAGTGCTGGAAATGAATTAACCAAGAACTTACCATTCACTGCATCCAGCTACTCATAGACTTCTTCCACATTGACATGGTTCACATGCCCCTTAGTGAAAGGATTGGGCCTCTTGCCTCCAGAACTTCCATTGCCATTCCCATTCTGCAGCTCGGGACACTCATTGGAGTAGTGCCTCGTCTTCTTGCACTTGAAGCAGGTGATGCGACTCAGATCCTTCCTCACCGGGGTAGCAGGGTTGGGATGATGGTGATTCCCGTTTCCCCCATTCCCATTGCCATTCTTATGGCCATTGTGGTTGTGTCCATTGCCTCCATGCTGAGAATGACCACCATGGTTATGATGGTTGTGCCCTCCAAACTTATTGTGTCCTGAACCAGAATATCCCGAGAAGGGTGCGGAGCGAGTCTTCTACTGAACTCTAGACCGAAACTTGCCTTGACCATATTTCCTCTTGCGATTTTCCATCTGCTGATGCTTGCCCTCCAGAGTGATAGCCTTGTCAACCAACTCTTGATAGTTTTCAAAAGTCGCTACCATCAACTGAACTCCCAGCTCATCGTTCAGTCCCTCCAGAAACTTCTCTTGTTTAGTTGCATCGGTCGCCACGTCACCCGGAGCATAACGAGACAACCTGCTGAAGTCATCAACATACTCTGACAATGTGCGACCTCCCTCGCGCAAGTTACAGAACTCCCTCTTCTTGAGAGCCATAGCTCCAGCTGAAACGTGAGCAGTGTAGAACGCCTGCTGGAACTGAGCCCAAGTCACATTCTCCATGGGGTACGTGGCGGTGTAGTTCTCCCACCACGAAGCTGCTGGTCCATCCATTTGGTGAGAGGCAAATCTCACCTTCTCCTGATTAGTGCATCCTGCTGTGGCCAGCTTTCTACCCATGTTGCGAAGCCAGTCATCTGCGACGATCAGCTCTGGGCTGCTCATGAAGATTGGAGGATTCAGCCACAGAAAACGGGTAAGGCTGTCAATTGGTGGTGGAGGTGGAGGTGGCGGTGGTGGCGGTTTGAGAGCTATGGCCTAATAGAGTTTGAATTCAATTCTGAAATAAATTCAAATTTGAACTTGCAAAAGTTTGCAATGATGGGTTCTCTGGATATAGCTATTCGAGACGAAAATTTCGCCACTGGTTTCATCTCGTTTGGATCTACGGTTAAAAAGTTATGGGTGTTTGAAAATCTGAATAAAATATGCTAAAAAGGCTTTTTCTGAAAATACTAAAAACTGAACGTTCGCGGCTAGAGTGCGACACGGCCGGTTCTGGTTGCTTGGTTGCGTTCGCTGCGGTGGCTAGGCAGTGGACGTCCGCGAATTATCTAAACTAAGGAAAACCGGCTCATTGTTAAAAAAAACAGATCGCGGTTAACCGCGTACCGGTTAAAAAAACCAATCTTGATCTAAATACCGATTCAATCTAAATAAAAAAACTATCTATGCTACGAAACGAGCGAGGGGTGGGCTTATAACGAGCACGGCGTCGGGCAGGGAGATCGGCGTCGGCGGGGTGGCGGCTTCGGCGATCGCCGGCGTCGGTCGGAGAGGCGGGGAGGTGCGGCTCGGCGAGGGCGACCGAACGGCGGTGGTGCGGGGCGTCGACGGCATCGGGCTGAAGCGGGGCGAAGTGGCGGAGCTCCGGTGAACTCCGACGGCGGCGGTCGTCGCGGCGGCGTCTCGGGTGCGTCCTAGGGCCAAACAACATGTCAGGGAGATGCCCAAGGATGAGGGGGTCCGATTCCGAGAAGCAAACGAGGCTGTGGTGGCTCACCGGCGTCGGAATCGTCGGCGGAGAGCTTTGGCTCCGGCGAGATGCAAACAGACGGGGCGAGCGGTGCGAGCGGCGAGAGGTGGTGCGGATCAGCTGAATGGAACGAGGGCGTCGGTGACTTTATATAGGCGCGGCTGGGGGTGCAGAGCTGCGGGGATAAGCGTTATCCCAGAAGCCTTGGCTGGCTGGTACGGACGTGCTCGCACGGCTGAGTTATCCCGTGGCCTCCGCTGGAGGTTGGGGACGATGGGGCGGGGCCCCACCTTCAAGCGTGAGAGAGAGAGAGAGTTGAGAGCGAGGGGACGCGGGCGAACGTGGGGAGGGGCGATTGGGCGTGGGGCGCTGGGCGAGCGCCTGGCTCGGCCTGGCTGGGCTTCGGCCTGGCTGGGCCAATGTGTGTGTGTGTGTGTGTGTGTGTGTGTGTGTGTGTGTGTGTGTGTGTGTGTGTGTGTGTGTGTGTGTGTGTGTGTGTGTGTGTGTGTTTTACAGAAAACGTTTGAGATAAAAACAAAACCAAACATATATAAAAAATATCATAGTAATTTATAAAATCACTATGGATAATATAGAGCATAGTGAACATTTTGTTCTGCTCAAATAATTTAGAAAAATATTTTCTTAATGCAATAATCTAACTTTGAGAAATAAAATATTTTTCGGTGCAACTTCAAAATCACCAAATATAATTCCAATACTTTCCCGCTCATTTATATTTTAAGGAAGGCATGTTATCCTCTCTCCTTTATTTTATTTGAGTGGAAAAACTTTGAACCTCATAAACTCCAAAATGCAATAAATCATGAAATGCAATATGATTCTATTAACATCCTAATTTAATAAAATTGGGATGTTACAGCTTGTCTCTGGAATACTGAAAGTTACAGCCAAACTCATCCTTTTGAAACGAGATTCATACTCACAGTTTTGATTTTGAAGGTCAAATATTTGTGCTTGTTGGTCTTGGAGCCTGTCATGGAGCTTGAAGATCATCTCCACGATCTCCTTGTTGTCTTTCTTTCTCTCACGGATGAAGTATGTGATCATCGAGTGATTGGCACTCAAACCACGTTCAACTATCCCCGTGCACTTTAAGATGTCTTGTTCCACCTCCGCAAGACTGGCCTTATCGCTCCCCTCCTTCTTTGGGGCTTGTGCATCACAGATGTGGAGCACCCCTTCGTGCATCTCAATGACTTGAGGGTGCTTCATCACCTCCGGTAGGTAGGGGTTGATGACCTTCTCGAAGAACTTGTCCTTGGAGGGGCTTGGCGACGTCATGGCGATCAGAAAGACAACCCGAAACAAGAACAGAGGAGAAACTCGCAATGCGGTGGTCAAAACATCCGAGAGTATATATAATGATTTTTTCTGGGTCAGAATATGTGTCGCGGAAGAAAAACCGATACCGGGTGGCACACGAGGGGCCCAGGAGCTATCAGGGCGCAGCCAGGGGGGTTGGTCGCGCCCTGGTGGGTAGTGGCTCCCTCGTGGGTCCCCCGGACTCCGTCTTATTTTTTGGAGTCGGTTTACTTACCGTATCACGTACCTACCTCTTTTTAGGTTTCTGGAGTGTTCTCGATAGTCTCTCTTATGTGTTCCGCCGGTATCATTACATGAATTATATTAGTTTCAACATTGAGGGCATACCTGAAATGTAATGCTTAATTCTCTGCCCATTTACCACTCTCGGGTTTTTGCCTTCAAAGTTGTTAATATTTATAGCACCGGAACGATAAACCTCCTCAACGACATAGGGGCCTTCCCATTTGGAGAGGAGCTTACCTGCAAAAAATCTAAAACGAGAATTGTACAAAAGAACTAGGTCTCCTACATTGAATTCTTGTTTTTGAATTCTCTTGTCATGCCATCTTTTAACCTTTTCTTTAAATAACTTGGCATTTTCATAGGCTTGCATTCTCCACTCGTCTAGTGAACTATGTCAAACAGCCTCTTTTCACCGGCAAGTTTAAAATCATAGTTAAGTTCCTTAATTGCCCAATAAGCCTTATGCTCTAACTCAAGAGGTAAATGACATGCTTTTCCATAAACCATTTTATAGGGAGACATCCCCATTGGATTTTAGTAAGAAGTTCTATAGGCCCATAATGCATCATCCAATTTCTTAGACCAGTTCTTTCTAGATCTATTAACAGTATTTTGCAAGATTAATTTTATTTCTCGATTACTCAATTCAACTTGACCACTAGACTCGGGATGGTAAGGTGATGCAATTCTATGGTTAACATCATATTTAGCTAGAAGTTTACGGAAAGCACCATGAATAAAATGTGAACCACCATCGGTCATCAAGTATCTAGGGACTCCAAACCTCGGGAAGATAATATCTTTAAGCATTTTAATAGAAGTGTTGTGATCAGCACTACTAGTTGGAATGGATTCCACCCACTTAGTGACATAATCAACAACAACTAGAATATGAGTATACCCGTTGGAGGAAGGGAAAGGTCTCATAAAATCAAAACCCCAAACATCAAATGGTTCAATAGCAAGTGAATAATTTATAGGCATTTCCCGACGTCTACCAATGTTACCAACTCTTTAACACTCATCACAAGAAAGGACATACTTATGAGCATCTTTGAAAAGAGTAGGCCAATAAAAACCAGATTATAGTACCTTGTGTGCAGTTCTGTCACCAGCATGATGTCCCTCGTAGGCCTCGGAGTGACACATTTGTAGGATCTGTCCCTGTTCATGCTCAGGTACACAACGTCTAATAACACCATCTACTCCTTATTTATAAAGATGTGGGTCATCCCAAAAGTAATGCCTCAAATCATAAAAGAACTTTTTCTTTCGTTGATATGTGAAACTAGGTGGTATATATTTAGCAACAATGTAATTAGCATAATCAGCATACCAAGGAGTACTACGTGAAGTATTTATAACAGCTAATTGCTCATCAGGAAAATTATCATCAATAGGCAGTGGGTCATCAAGAATGTTTTCCATTCTAGACAAGTTTTCCGCTACTGGGTTTTCAGCTCCCTTTCTATCGACAATATACAAGTCAAATTCCTGAAGTAATAGTACCCACCTAATGAGTCTAGGCTTAGCATCTTTGTTTTCCGTAAGGTATTTAATAGCAGCATGATCAGTGTGAATAGTTACTTTAGAATCAACAATATACGGTCTAAACTTATCACATGCAAACATAACTGCTAAAAATTATGCAAAATGGACGTATCAAGATGCGTAGCCGGATCCTTAATAGGACTTCCGGAAAATTGTTCTTTCATCACAAAATTTAGCAATGCAACATTAATATCAAAAGCCTCCGCACTAGTGGCAGGTGGTATAGGAGTACTAATAAAATCCTTTATTAGTATTTGATAACTCAAACAACTTGGTATTGTCTTGAGACATGGTCACCAAGCAACCAAAGTAACAAGCGAAACAAGTAAACTAGCAAGTAAAGCAAGCAAATAAGTAAACTAGCAAACTAGCAAAGACAAATATTTTAGTATTTTTTATTTTTATAGCTGGAAAAATATAACAACAAATAAAAAGTAGAACAAGTGAATGATAATTTGTGCGAAGGTACTTGGTGGTAAGTTGGTGATACTCCCCGGCAACGGCGCCAGAAATCCTTCCTGATAGTTGTGATCTGTGTTGGGTTTTTCTGTGAAGACGAACGGGTGATGCAGCACAGTACAGATAAGTATTTCCCTCGGTGAGAACGAAGGTTATCGAACCAATATGAGGACCACGCAACCCCCGTCTTCAGTGCCTACACACAAAAGAGCAAACACTTGCACCCAACGCGGGCAAGAGGGTTGTCAAGCCCCTTGAACTCTTTACTTGTAAGTACATAAGTAGTGTAGTTGATAGTTGGATAAATATAAATTTCAAAATAAATAAAAAGTAAATAATGGCAGAAAAAAAATAATAGCGTTTGTAAATTTATAAGTGAATAGACTCGGGGGCCATAGTGTTCTCTAGTAGCATCTCTCTCGAAGTAGGCATACGGTGGGTAAACAAATTACTGTTGGGCGATTGATAGAAAAGCACATAGTTATGCAATATTTATTCATGACAAAGATCATGTGTATATAGGAATCACGTCCATAACAAAATAGGCCGATTCCTGCCTACACCTACTACGATTACTCCATGTCGAGAGCGCTTCTATGCTTGCCTCCCTAGGTATTAAGTTCATGACAAACAGAGTAATGCTTGGAGAACGATGACATGATGTAGATAAACAGAATCCAGTCAATATGAATTAACCCCATCGTTTTATCCTTAGTGGCAACAATACAGATACTTGTCTTGTCCCTTTTTGTCACTGGAATATAGAGCACCGCAAGATTGAACCCACTACAACGCACCCCTCTCATTGAAGATAGATCAATCTAGATGGCCAAACCAAATCAATAGATCGAAGAGATTTACGAAGCTATAATAATCATGCAAATAAGAATCATAAAAGAATTCAGATAAGATTCAAATCTTTTTCATGAATAATTTGAACATAAACCCACAATTCATCGGATCCCAACAAACGCGCACAAAGTGATTACATAGAATAGATCATCACGAAGATGCGATGATCTTTGTATTGAAGAGCAAAGAGAGGAGAGCCATCTAGATACTAGCTATGGACCCATAGGTCTGTGGTAGACTACTCACACATCACCTTGGGAGCAACAAGGTTGATGAAGAGGCCCTCCGTGATCGATCCCCCTCCGTCAGGATACTGGAATAGGGCTGTAGATGGGCACACGGCGGAACAGAGACTTGCGGCGGCGGAAAAATTGTTTTCGGGAGCTCCCCTAGGGTTTTAGGGGAATATGTGAATTTATAAGCCAGAGAACGAGGTCAGGAGCGCCACGAGGGGTCCATGACCCAACAGGGCGCGGCCACCCCCCTTGGGCGCGCCCTGTTGTCTCATGGGGCCCTCGTGTGGGCCCCGGCCTTCTCCCAAAGCTTCGAGGTCTTCTTTCGGTCCAAAAAAAATCGTCAAAAAGTTTCGGGGTATTTGGACTTCGTTTGGTACTGTAAACCCGAAAAGCTAAAAACATGCAGAAAATAACAATTGGCACTAGGTTAATAGGTTAGTGCTCAAAAATAATATGAATTGACAAATAAATTCCTAAAAAGCACCCTTAAATGATAATATTATAGCATGGAATAATAAAAAATTATAGATACGTTGGAGACGTATCAGATTTAAACGAGGAATAAGAATGCTCACACATCATCACCATGCCATAACCAATATTTAGATGAAAAACAAACTAACACCCTTTAACTATCGATATTTCTACTGACCAACAAACATGCACTAACGCCCTTTCATATTACCACATCAATATCATTAACCCACAATTTCTCTTTTATGTGCTACATGAAGGTTTTGATTATGCACTACTTGAATACCTATTATTTTTGGACTGGTCTTATAACCCATGCAAATTACCGTCACTATATTAGACTCTCAAACAAATTTAAGTGAAGAACGAGAGTGCAATTATTTCTATAAAATCTATACGCCACCGTGCTCTAAAAGATATAAGTGAAGAACTAGAGCAACTGCTTAGCTCGGAAGATATAAGTGAAGCACAAAGAGTATTCTAACAAATCATGGTGAACATGTGTCTCTCTCAAGTAGGTGTGTCCAACAAACAATGATTGTGGAAAACTAAAAAAAGAAAACTATAACACATGATACTCCAAGCAAAACACATATCATGTGATGAATAAAAATATAGCTCCAAGTGATATACCGATGGATTAAGATGAAAGAGGGGATGCCTTCCGGGGCATCCTCAAGCTTAGACGCTTGAGTATTCCTAGAATTTACCTTGGGGTGCCTTGGGCATCCCCAAGCTTAGGCTCTTTGCTGCTCCTTATTCCTTCATCCATCGTGATCGCACCCAAAGCTTGAAAACTTCAGAACACAAAACTCAACAGAAAACTCGTGAGCTCCGTTAGTATGATAGGTAAATCAAAAACTTTAGGTACTGTTATAAATTGATTCATATTTTATTATTGCATAAGTTACTGTATTCTAACTTCTCCACGGCTTATACCCCCCGATACAATTCATAGCATCATCAAAACAAGCGAACTATGCAAGCAAAAATAGAATCTGTCTAAAACAGAACAGTCTGTATGATCTGTGCAAACACCATACTTTTGTAACTCCAAAAATTCTGAAAAATGAGGACAACCTGGGGAATTTGTATATCAATACTGTGTAACAAATTTAGAAGAAACATAAGTTCCAGTAAAATTAGAGAAATTATGCACTGGACGCAAAAGTTTCTGTTTTTTGCACCGTATCAATTATACTTATCATTCAAGCCATCCCAAAGGCTTCACTTGGCACAAACGCTAATTTAAACATAAAAACACAATCATTACAGTAGCAATAATCATGTTATCAAACCATGACAAGAAGTAAAAACAAAAAAAATTAAAGATAACTATTGGGTTGCCTCCCAACAAGCACTATCATTTTATGCCCCTAGCTAGGCATAATGCATAGTATTCAAGTGTTGTCATCCTTGTTGTCAAGCTCCTCAATCACACAACCACATTTCCTATAAGGACGAGGCTTGATGATAGGATCTTTATCATGCTTATAAAATTGGGATGCACACTAAACATGTTAAGATCCTCGTTTCTTTTAATAGGATTGACACTATTATTCTTGAGGACATACATAACTTTAGAGTTTTTTCCTTGAGAGGTACTAACATTAGCTTTGGAGGGAGTGAAGGCGGAACCCATTTTTTCAATACTATTAAGACTTTGCTCCATCCGCTCATTAGTAGTTGTATGTTTATCCTTTCACGCTTTCAAAGTAGTTCCTACCTTTGATCCAAATTGAGTAATACGATTATGAATATTTTTATCCGAATCCTCAATTTTTTCTTTAGTGGAAATTTTATTTTCAATGATCTCTAGCCTTTGCATAGCATGCTCCAAAGTTAAAGTAAAATTTCCATGGCTTTTAAAGCATCGGAAGTGTGACTCATTAAGAAATTACCACCAGCAATAGTATCAAGCACAAATCTATACGAAGTAGTAATAACCACATAAAAATTACGAAGCCAGATGTTGGGGGATTTCTTATGAGTTGATTTATTTCGAGCATTGCAAATCCGATGCCAAGCATCTCTTAAGCTTTCTCCTCCCCTTTGTTTAAAGTTAAGCACCTCATTCTCGGTAGTACACGATACAAGGGAAGAACTAGCCATAACAACAAGTAAACTAGCAAAGATAAATATTTTTGTATTTTTGATTTTTATAGCAAGCAAAATATAACAACAAATAAAAAGTAGAACAAGTGAATGATAATTTTTGAGAAGGTACTTGATAGGAATTTGGTGATACTCCCCGGCAACGGCACCAGAAATCCTTCTTGATACTTGTGAACTGGGTTGGAATTTTCCCCGAAGAGGAGGGGATGATGCAGCACAACAAAGGTAAGTATTTCCCTCAGTGAGAACCAAGGTTATCGAACCAATAGGAGTACCATGCAAACTCCCATCTTCAGCGCCTACACATAAAAGTGCAAACACTTGCACCCAACGTGGGCAAGAGGGTTGTCAATCCCCTTGAACTCGTTACTTGGAAGCAAATGAGTAGTGTGAATGATAGTTGATAATTGTAAATTGCAAAATAAATAAATAACAGCAAAAAATAATAGTGTTTGTAAATATATATGTGAATAGACCCGGGGGCCATAGTGTTTGCTAGAGGCTTCTCTCTTAAATAAAGCATACGGTGGGTAAACAAATTATTATTGGGTAATTGATAGAAAAGTGCATAGCTATGCAATATTTATTCACGGCAATGATCATGTGTATATAGGCATTAGGTCCATAAACAAGTAGACCGACTCTTGTCTACATCTACTACTATTACTACACGTCGAGAGCGCTTCTATGCTTGCCTCTCTAGGTATTAAGTTCATGCAAACAGAGTAATGCTTGGAGAACGATGACATGATGTAGACAACATAAACTCAATTAATATGAATGAACGCCATCGTTTTATCCTTAGTGGCAACAATAGAAATACGTATCTTGTCCCCTACTTTGTCACTGGGACATAGAGCACCGCAAGATTGAACCCACTGCAACACACCCCTCTCACTGAAGATAAACCAATCTAGTTGGCCAAACTAAACCGATAGATCAGAGAGATTTACGAAGTTATGATGATCATGCAAATAAGAATAAAATAAGTATTCAGAGATGACTCAACTCTTTTATGATAAATAATCTGAACATAAACCCACAATTCATTGGATCCCAACAAACACATCACAAAAGAAGATTACATCAAATAGATCACATCAAAGATCGCGATGAACTTTGTATTGAAGATCAAAGAGAGAGAAGAAGCCATATAGGTACTAGCTATGAACCCGTAGGCCTGTGGTGGACTACTCACACATCTCCACGGGAGCAGCAAGGATGATGAAGATGCCCTCCGTGATCGATCCCCCCTCCGACAGGGCACCAGAAAAGGGCTCCAGATGAGATCGTGGCGAATCAGAGACTAGCGGGTTGTATCCAACTCCATTTTTTCGAGCTTGCCCTCATAGATGAGGTTTAGGCTGCTACCACCGTCCATCAAAACCTTATGTAGGCGACAACCGTCTACTACGGGGTCGAGGACCAAAGCGGCTGGGCATCGGCTTGGGTCGGCCTTCGGCTGATCGTGTTGTTCAAATGTGATCGGCGTGTCTAGCCACACGGCCGATGGTGCTTCTAGCTTGGCGGGGGGGGGGGGGGCAAATTCCTGTAGATCATGTTTTCGTTGATTGCCCGATTTGTATGTTTGATAGATCATCATGACTTCGGCTTCATCCGAGCTATCTGTCAGGTGGCTAACAATGTTGTCACCAGTGAGGAGAGGCTCGCCATACGTGGCTACCTGCCTCACGACCCAACAAGCTCGAAGGTTGTGGTTTGGATTGCGGTTGAGTGGTGTTGAATGTATATGGCATGGCCTGTCCAGCAGCCTATCGATGGTAGTTCGTGGCCCTGTTTTCTTCTTCTTGGGCGATGGTGCAATTAGGGCAGAGCGCCTAGGAGGAGCCTTCTGGGGGGCTGAGTGGTAGTATGCAGGCTCATCGGATCTGGTAGGTTGTTCGGCCAGCCAAGCGTCCTCCACAGTGCAGCATTTTGCTCCCAGGTTGGAGAGCTCGGCGAATGTCTGGACTAGGCGTCGGGCAAGGGTGTTTCATACCCCCTCACCACCATAGTTGTGGCGGCAGGCAGCCAGTAGTTCGGCACCCTGGCAGTTGGCTATTCTGTTTTTAACAAACATAAATCTTGACCAAAATTGCCAAACGGTCTTCCCAACTTGCTGCTTGATGTAGATTAGGTCCCAAACATCGGTAGGTCCTGAGTTATCCGAGCAGTACTCGATGTGGGGGTGGATGGAATCAAATTTTTCAATCCGATCGAGGGGGGGGGGACTCTATCGCACCCTTGTGTTTGTTGTGGTGAGGTTGTACGGGGTTTGGCTCAACGTCCAAAACGTCCATCCTACTTATCCAATTATTCTGACGTTTGTTTCTCAAAGGGGAGTTTGGATCCGGAGTTTCCTCGACGGGAGAACCATCAGTCGAACAATTCGAAGGAGCGCAATGCTCCGGGTGGAACTCCAGATCGCATGCTGCCACCTCTATGAGGGAGTGCGCCTCGGGACTCACCATCTCTTCGGAGGACTCATCAAAGAGGGTTGAGGGGACAACGAAAGCCTCAAAGGGATTCATATCACCGATTTAGGAAACCATCAATCATGATGTTCACACATCGATCTCTCAATGAAAGAACCAATGTCGGTGTCAAAACCGGTAGACCTCGGGTAGGGGGGCCCGAGCTGTGAGATCGGATTGAGAGTAATAGGAGACAAAGAACATGAGGCTTTTACCCAGGTTCGGGCCCTCTCAATGGAGGTAAAACCCTACATCATGCTCTTGTTGTATTGATGATGTAGCAAGTACAGAGTTGATATACCTCGAGATCGTAAGTTTGTGGTCTAAACCCTAGGGGTTATGATGTTGCGTATGGGTATGCTCTACAGGCTAGACCCTACGGTTTATCCAGGCACCGCGGGTATCTAGGGTTACATAAAAGTCAGTTACCATCTACAGATCACACGCCGAAGGAATCTTTTCTTCTTGTATCGCACGCCAAGTATTTGGTAGAGTTCGGTGTGTTCACGCTCCATCCTAGGGCCTCCGAAGTCCTTCCTCTCGATGGGCCTCCAACCGAGCCCATGAATCAGACCACCTCGGTCGGTACCCCCCTAATCCAGGACTCCCTCACCTGGCACTCAAGATATATCTGGATCTTAAAAACTCATATGGATTGATATGAGGCAACTTAAGAATGATCATTTGCAATCTATTGGCCAATTTTTTTGTCATGATCTTGATGGTGCAGTTTGTTAGTGAAATAGGTTTGAAATGTCCGAGAGGATGGGATTGTTCTTTTGGGTACGAGAGTAATGCAGTGGTGGATCTTGCCCAATCTCTTACGGCGGACCGATAGTGAGTTTGGCTGGGCTTTTTCCTACTTATTTGTTTTTATTCCTAATTACATGGGTTGTGCTAAAATCTCAGGCCTGGGGATTTATCAGATGGGAGATGATTTACTATGCCTAGAATGTTCTTAATGGTGAAAGGGGTCTCCAGAAACCCCAACCCATCAATTTGTGAGGTCCCCTAAAAATAAGGGAAACGCTTGCCTATGACACGCCGACCGAGAGCTTCAGCCGGTCGCGCAAGGCGTGTCGGATCTCTTTAGATTGAAAGGCGTTTGTTGCACGACGTGTCCAACCTACTGGCTGTTTTTTCTTTCCCCATTTTTTTCTTCAACTGCTCAGATAGGATAGGGCCAGACATTTTGTGCGAGGAGGTCAACAGGGGCGATGGCATTCAGCGACCGGAGGGAGACGGGGTCGGTCGGCGGCTGCGGCCCGAGACAGGTCTCGGTTCTCCGGCAAGATATGGCAACCCGGAAGGTAACCCCCCTCGTGCTCCCTTGTTTGTTTTCTACTCCCCCGAAATCAGATGGGTCATCGGTGGTCGCGTGCGGTGGGTGATACGTCTGCAATGTATCTACTTTTCCTCACTCTTTTGCCCTTGTTTTGGACTCTAATTTGCATGATTTGAATGGAACTAACCCGGACTGATGTTGTTTTCAGCAGAACTACCATGGTGTTGTTTTTTGTGCAGAAATAAAAGTTCTCGGAACGAAACGTAACTTTTTGGAGAATTATTTCAGAATATATGAGAATTATTGGAGCCAAAATCTACCGAAGTGGGGGCCAGGGAGAGAAGCACCCACCAGGGCACGCCAGGCCCCCTGGGCGCACCCTGGTGGGTTGTGCCCACCTCGTGGCCCCACTGGCCCTAATTCCGCCACTATAAATTCCTATTTTCGGAGAAAAAAATCAAAAAAAAAGTTTCATCGCGTTTTACGATACGGAGCCGCCGCCACCTCCTGTTCTTCATCGGGAGGCAGATCTGGAGCCCGTTTGGGGCTCCGGAGATGGGAATCTTTGGTCTTCGTCATCACCAACCCTTATCCATCGCCAATTCCATGATGCTCCCCACCGGGAGTGAGTAATTCCTTCGTAGGCTTGCTAGTCGGTGAGGAGTTGTATGAGATTCATCATGTAATCGAGTTAGTTTTGTTAGGGCATGATCCCTAGTATCCATTATGTTCTGAGATTGATGTTGCTATGACTTTGCTATGCCTAATGCTTGTCACTAGGGCCCGAGTGCCATGATTTCAGATCTGAACCGTTTATGTTATCACCATTATATCTATGTTCTTGATCCAATCTTGCCTAGTCATATGCACCTATTACGTGTTATGATCCGTAAACCCCATAGTGACAATATTTGGGATACTTTCCGGTGATGACCGTAGTTTGAGGAGTTCATGTATTCACCATGTGTTAATGCTTTGTTCCGGTTCTCTATTAAAAGGAGGCCTTAATGTCCCTTAGTTTCCTTATGGACCCCGCTGCCACGGGAGGGTAGGACAAAAGATGTCATGCAAGTTCTTTTCCATAAGCACGTATGACTATTTACGGAATACATGCCTACATTACAATGACGAACTGGAGCTAGTTTTGTATCGCCCTAGGTTATGTGTTATATGATGAATATCATCCAATGAGTTACCGATCCAGTGCCTACGAGTTTTCCACTTATTGCTCTTGATAAGTTATTACTACTGTTGTTACTGTTCCAACTGCTACAAAACTATTGCTATCACTGCTACTGTTACCCTTACTGCTGCTACTGTTATGAAAACTATCATATTACTGTGCTACTGATCACTTTGCTGCAAATATTTAATCTCCGGGTGTGGTTGAATTGACAACTCAGCTGCTAATACTCTCAAATATTCTTTGGCTCCCCTTGTGTCGAATCTATAAATTTGGGTTGAATACTCTACCCTCGAAAACTGTTGCGATCCCCTATACTTGTGGGTTATCAAGACCTTTTTCTGGCGCCGTTGCCGGGGAGTATAGCTATATTTGTTGAGTCACTTGGGATTTATATCAATTTATCACTATGAAGAATCTGAAGGATCCAAAGACCAAGATAGTTCCCTCTAGGACGAGGGGAGGTAAGGAATTGCCATCACACTCTGCACTTGATTCACCTTCTGTTTTGAGTAAGCTTGCAACACCACCACATGCTAGTAATCCTGATATGTCGCAAGTGATTGATGATGCTACTTCTGCTATGAATGATGCTTATGATGATGCTAGTACCATGCTTGATGATAATGTGCCAGTAGGAGAATTTCTTGATGAACAAATTGCTAGAGCTAAAGAGAATGAAACCACTGAAACTGATGATGATTGTGAAACACCTATTAGTCCTAGCTCTCCTAAATTTGAAATGCCTAAGATACCTGAAGGTTACGTTATGGACGAAGAGGTAACTAGAGAAATTCTTTCTTGCAAGGATATAAATGATCTTAAAAAATTGCTACGCAAGTATAAGGAAAAGACTTTGAATGCTAGAATGAAATGTGATCCTAAGTTTGCTACTTCACATATCTTTGTTACCGATAAGGATTATGAATTCTCCGTCGACCCAGAGTTAATTACTTTGGTTGAATCTGATCCTTTCCATGGCTATGAAACTGAAACTGTAGTGGCACACCTTACTAAGCTGAATAATATAGCCACCCTCTTTGCTCATGATGAGAAGATTCGCTACTATTACATCCTTAAGTTATTTCCGTTCTCATTAAAGGGTGATGCTAAGACATGGTATAATACTCTTACTCCTGGTTGTGTGTGTAGTCCCCAGGATATGATCTACTACTTCTCTGAAAAATATTTTCCTGCTCATAAGAAACAAGCTGCCTTACAGGAAATATATAACTTTGTGCAAATTGAAGAAGAGAGTCTCCCACAAGCTTGGGGGAGGCTTCTCCAATTGCTTAATGCTTTGCCTGATCGCCCTTTCAAGAAAAAGGAAATACTTGATATCTTTTATAATGGACTAACCGATGCTTCTAGGGACTTCCTAGATAGTTGTACTGGTTGTGTTTTCAGGGAACGAACTGTTGAACAAGCTGAGGAATTATTAAATAACATATTGAAGAATTATGATGATTGGACTCTTCCTGAATTAGCGCCTAAACCCACTCCGAAGAAGAGGGGTATCTTATTTCTCAGTCCTGAACATATGCAAGAGGCAAAGAAATCTATGAAGGAAAAAGGTATTAAAGCTGAGGATGTTAAGAATTTACCACCTATTGAAGAAATACATGGCCTTGACACACCACCACCTCCATAGGTGGTAGAGGTAAATTCTTTATTGAAGTTTGATGAAGGTGATATACCTTACAATAAACATCCTAGTCAGTGCCTATATGAGTTTGACAACTATATTATGAAGCAAGATCATTTCAATGCACATGTTCTGAAACAATTGAAATATAACTCTGATATGATTGCTCGCTTGAGTGACTTGCTATTTAGAATCAGTAATGATGTTAGAGGTGTAGGAAAACATGCCTCTATGGATTAAACTCGGCTAGAACAAGTTGCTAAGTCTCAAAAAGAATTGCGTGATGAAATGAATAATAATATGAATGATTTTGCTGCTAGAGTAGTAACTAGAGGAGGTAGAATGACCCAAGAACCACTTTATCCAGAAGGTCATCCTAAAAGAATTGAACAAGACTCTCATTGAATTAATATTGATGCACCTAGTCCTTCTAGGAAGAAAAAGAAAAAGAAAAATGATAGGACTTTGCATACCTCTAGTGAACCTGAGATACAAAAACCTCTTGATAATAATGATGTCTCTATTTCTGATGCTGAAACTCAGTCTGGTAATGAACATTCACCTAGTTATAATGAAAACAATAATGATGATGTTCATGAAGATGCCCAACCTAGTAATGATAAAGAACCAGATGATGATGTTGAAATAGAGCCTGCTCCTGATCTTGATAACCCACAAACTAAAAATAAACGTTACGATAAAAGAGACTTTGTGGATAGGAAACATGGTAAAGAGAGGGAACCATGGGTTCAAAAACCCATGCCCTTTCCACCTAAACCATCTAAGAAAAAGGATGATGAAGAATTTGAGCGCTTTGCTGCAATGATTAGGCCAGTCTTTTTGCGTACCCGCTTAACTGATATCCTTAAGATGGCCCCTTATGCAAAGTATATGAAAGACATCATGACTAATAAAAGAAAAATACCTGAAGCTGAAATCTCCACCATGCTTGCTAATTATTCTTTTAAGGATGGAGTACCTAAAAAACTTGGAGATCTGGGAATACCAACTATACCTTGCTCCATTAAAAGAAACTATGTCAAAACTGCTTTGTGTGACTTGGGAGACGGTGTTAGTGTTATGCCTTTCGCCTTATATAAGAGACTTGATTTGAATAAACTCACACCTACTGAGATATCATTGCAAATGGCTGACAAATCAATGGCCATACCTATCGGTATTTGTGAGGACGTGCCCGTTGTAGTTGCAAATATTATTATCTTAACGGACCTTGTTATTCTTGAAATGCCCGAGGACGACAACATGTTGATTATCCTTGGTAGACCCTTTCTGAATACTGCAGGGGCTGTTATTGATTACAACAAAAGCAAAGTCACTTTTCATATCAATGGTAATGAGCATACGGTGCACTTTCCGAAGAAACAATTCCAAGTGAATGGTATAAATATTATTGAAGAATCTCCGACCATCACTATTGGAAGCTTTAAATTACCTCTACCTACTGCCAAAAAGAAATATGATATACTTATTGTTGGGGATATGCACATCCCCATTGAGGTAACTTAGTGTTTTACGAAAGTTCTTCGGTTTCATGCTAATCAGAAGTGGTTGTTAATAAGACTTGATCAACCTTATTAATGGATCATTTTTTAGAGGTATGAAGTCGATGAATCCAGCAAGCACAACTCTCTGCTCCCAACTTTTATTTTTTGTTTTAGTTAGTCAAATAAAATAAAATGCCATGATTATCCTGTTTTCTGTTTTCGCCGTGCAATAAAAAAATGACCCAAAAATAAAAGTTCTCAGAATGCCCTAACAATTTAACACGATTTTTTTTGAAACATTTCTGAATTTTTGGTGCAAATAATACCAGAGGGGGGTGCATCTCGTGCCCACAAGACACCAAGGCGCGCCAGCACCCCTAGGCGCACCCTGGTGGGTTGTGGCCCCCATGTGGGCCCCCTCACTTATCTCTTTAGCCCACATCATCACCTACCTCCAGAAAAAAATTCCCCACAACCACCATTCCTGTGTTCTTTCTCTCAAACCCACGGATTTCGATCTCTTAGCTCGAAGCTCTATTTCTGAAACTGTTTGGAGGGATTGCTACTTGGTATGTGACTCCTCCATTGCTCCAATTAGTTTTTGATTTAGTGGGTTATTTTTAGAGTAATTAGCTACTCTTGGTGCTGCTATAGATGAGCTTGCATGTTGAATTCTTAGAGTTCTAAGTAGTTTGAATGCTCAATATGGCCTCTATGCATGCATAGGAGTAGTTGCTATCAATTTCACGGAGTTTTGTTGACAAAATTTTGTGTCTCAAAAATATTTCAGAAATTTGTTCATAAATATAAATGCAATTCTTTAGGAGTTCTTCAAGGAGGAGATCCTCGGAAGCATCATCAAGTGGAAGCTCAGTTCGACAATCTTATGTTGAGCCAAGCGAAAGCTCGATGCGAGACGCCGCCACTAAATCATGCTTGTGGCCGTGCAATGAGTTCATGGCAGGTGCAGGTATTAAGGAGGAATTTGACCAATATATCCACAATACAGAGCTTGGTCCCTTCATCGCAGATAAGTGCCCCCAACACCTCGAACTTACGAAAACCTTCACAAAGAAATTTAAATATTTTTCTCGTGAGTCTAGAGTTTCATTCAATATTTATGACCATTCCTTCACCATGCCATTAGAAATGTTCAGTGAAGCATGCAAACTTCCATATTGGGGTTCCCTCGACGAACCAACAAAATCTGAATATGATTCATTTTTAGTCAATCTTTGCTTTGGTGAAGATAGAGGGGTAGCACAAGGGAGAATTAACAGCACCCATTTCCCGTCAATACAATATTTTGCACTCTTCAATGGTAAATGTGTCGTAGGCAAACAAGATTGTAGCACACTGTGTGCTCATGATTTCAGTCTTATACACACTGCCATAACTGGAAATAAATATTATAATCTTGTTGCAATTGTCGCACGGAGGCTGCAGCTCAATGCTGCCAGTGGTAATTTTTATGGAGGAATCTATGCCTCCCGTGTAGCGGAGAGATTAAATGTCTCACCATGGCCTAATGATTCCATTTTACCTACTCAGTATTTAGACTTTGATGCCATGAAGCGTCATAAGTTTCTTACAGGCACGGCCACTAACTACGCCTATAACTTGAGATTTAATAAAAAAAACTGTTGTGCCTGTTGCTTTGCCTGCTCCTGCTCTTTTTGATTTTCACAGTAGGGGAAGATACTATGTCCTTGAGAGCAAGGCCCATGCGTACAATGCGGAGGTTGAAGCTGCCAGGAGGGCCGTGGAGTTTGCACCGAGGGCCTCGGTGAGCCATCGCCCAGATTATTATTCATATGGATGGTGATTACCAAGCTAGGCCAAAAGCCTAAGCTTGGGGGAGTACGTATTTCCACCGACATTACATTCATGTTCACACTTTTCATTCCAGGTGTTGGTGTTCATACTTTTTTATTGTAATATCCATGCTAAATTTGTTTTCTCGCTTTCTTCTCGTGTGTTTGAAAAACTTTGAGAAAACCCAAAAATATTTCCTACTTCTTTTCGGCTTTCCTTTCTAGCCTAGTTTAATTGTAGCATTAAAAGAAACCCAAAAAGATTTCTCATTTCTTTTTATTTGTTGGGAGCTTTCTCGTGTAAATAGTTTTTCTCGTTTTTGTTTTTCTCTTTAATTTGCCTTCTTCAAGAAAAAACAAAAACTCCAAAAATATTTCTGTGTGTTTCTCTGAAATTCTTTTCGCTTTTTCGTTTGAGTCGTACCAAGGAGAAGACCACGATGAAAATGTTGAGTGGCTCTCATATGCATTATTGTTAATCTAACAAAGAGCCTATTTTACCTTGTCTTCTCTTCTTGAATAAAATGTTTGCAGATTCCAGCTTAGTCCACGACACTCTTGCACTATTATTATTTCCTTATCATTCGGTCGTGCAAGTGAACGGCAATAATGACGATATTTGATGAATTGACTGTGGCAGAGAAAAGCGGGTATAAACTCAACTTGTTTTTGTTTTTGTAAATATGTTTAACCTAGTATCCTTGATTCATCATATTATGACCAAACATGTTTGCAATGACCCTTAGAGATTATAGTTGTTCATGCCATGCTTAAGTAGCTAGGAGTGGATAATGATTTATCTTGGATGTCAACATGCATTAAAATGGTTGTGATGCGGTATGATGATACGGTATCCTCCTCCGAATGTTTCAAGTGGCTTCACTTAGCACATGTTCATGCATGTAGTTGAATCAAAACCAACATAGCCTTCATGATATTTATGTTCATGGTGTCCATATCCTACTCATGCTAGTCGTCAATGTTTATTATATGTAATGCATGTTCATGACCGTTTTCGCTCTCTAGCTGGCCGCTTCTCAATCTATTTGCTAGCCTTCGCCTGTACTAAGCGGGAATACTGCTTGTGCATCAAAACCCTTAAACCAAGTTATGCCAGATGAGTCCACTGTATCTACCTATATGCAGTATTACCCTGCCGTTCCAAAGTAAATTTGCATCTGCCATCTCTAAAAATTCAAATGAACATCTGTTTTGTGTGCCTAGACCGCTCATGGAGCGACACGCGGCAGTCAATATCTTCCATGCTAAGCGGGTTATTCTCACGATGAGTGTTTATTTACTCGTCCTTACACGAGAGGGGTGGTAATAGGGATTCCCAGTCCTGAAATCAAAAAAATCAAAAAAATCAAAAATAATTAAACAAAACTCCCCCAGGAATGCTGTTGGTTTGGACGGTAACCATGGATGCGGCTAGCCGTGGAGTGTGATTGTTGGTGGAGGGGGAGTAAACCTTTACTTTTACCGCTTGGGAACCGCCGCTAATTTGTTTAGCATGGAAGATATTGATAACTCTTGGTCGTGACATTGACAGGAAGGGTGTACCTCCCAAAATTATATCTATCTCTGTTTTAAGCTTTGAGCTCTGGCACCGCTGCAAATCCATGCTTCCCTCTGCGAAGGGACTATCTATTTACTTTTATGTTGAGTCATCACCTTCTCAAATAAGCGCCAGACCTGAGAGCACTATTGTCATCCTCATGCATTGTGTATAGTCGATGTTGGGTGTAGGATGACTGGATCTTTTCTACCATGAATCAATGTTTAGTCGATGCTTGAACTTTGGAGGTGCTCTGCATTTATGTTTTGCGGTCTCAGAAAGGGCTAGCGAGATACCACTATTGTCATATTGTATCATGATTGTTCTGACAAGGTGTTGGCGCTTGAGATATCTTATTATTGCTCGCTAGTTTCTTATGTTATTGACATGAGTTAATATAATTTCTAAGAGTTATTGTTGGCATGGTTAGTCATAATCCTTGCTGAAAACCTGGGTGCTACTTAAGCATATATATGTAAACAAGAACAAAAGAGTTCGTAAAAGTTTTTCTTTATCACTTTCAGTTTATCAACTGAATTGCTTGAGGACAAGCAAGGGTTTAAGCTTGGGGGAGTTGATACGTCTCCAACGTATCTACTTTTCCTTACTCTTTTGCCCTTGTTTTGGACTCTAATTTGCATAATTTGAATGGAACTAACCCGGACTGACGCTGTTTTCAGCAGAACTACCATGGTGTTGTTTTTTGTGCAGAAATAAAAGTTCTCGGAACGGAACGAAACTTTTTGGAGAATTATTTCAGAATATATGAGAATTGTTGGAGCCAAAATCTACCGAAGAGGGGGACCAGGGTGAGCAGCACCCACCAGGGCGCGCCAGGCCCCCTGGGCACGCCCTGGTGGGTTGTGCCCACCTCGTGGCCCAATTGACCTTAATTGCGCTACTATAAATTCCTATTTTTAGAGAAAAAATCAAGGAAAAAGTTTCATCGCGTTTTACGAGACGGAGCCGCCGCCACCTTCTGTTCTTCATTGGGAGGCCAGATCTGGAGCCCGTTTGGGGCTCCGGAGAGGGGAATCTTCGGTCTTCGTCATTAGCAACCCTTCTCCATCGCCAATTCCATGATGCTCCCCACCGGGAGTGAGTAATTACTTCGTAGGCTTGCTGGTTGGTGAGGAGTTGGATGAGATTCACCATGTAATCGAGTTAGTTTTGTTAGGGCTTGATCCCTAGTATCCATTATGTTCTGAGATTGATGTTGCTATAACTTTGCTATGCCTAATGCTTGTCACTAGGGCCCGGGTGCCATGATTTCAGATCTGAAACGTTTATGTTATCACCATTATATCTATGTTCTTGATCCGATCTTGCCTAGTCATATGCACCTATTACGTGTTATGATCCGTAAACCCCATAGTGACAATATTTGGGATACTTTCCGGTGATGACCGTAGTTTGAGGAGTTCATGTATTCACCGTGTGTTAATGCTTTGTTCCGGTTCTCTATTAAAAGGAGGCCTTAATATCCCTTAGTTTCCTTATGGACCCCGCTACCATGGGAGGGTAGGACAAAAGATGTCATGCAAGTTCTTTTCGATAAGCACGTATGACTATTTACGGAATACATGCCTACATTAGATTGACGAACTGGAGCTAGTTTTGTATCGCCCTAGGTTATGACTGTTATATGATGAATATCATCAAACGAGTTACCGATCCAGTGCGTACGAGTTTTCCACTTATTGCTCTTGCTAAGTTATTACTACTGTTGTTACTGTTCCAACTGCTACAAAACTATTGCTATCACTGCTACTGTTACCGTTACTACTGCTACTGCTATCAAAACTATCATATTATTGTGCTATTGATCACTTTGCTGCAGATATTTAATCTTCGGGTGTGGTTGAATTGATAACTCAGCTGCTAATACTCTCAAATATTCTTTGGCTCCCCTTGTGTCGAATCTATAAATTTGGGTTGAATACTCTACCCTCAAAAACTGTTGAGATCCCCAATACTTGTGGGTTATCAGTGGGTCGTCGGTGGTCGCGCACAGTGGTCACTGCAGGTGGGTTGTCAGTTTAGATTGGACGGGGAGGAGATCAGAGCACCCCTTCCCTCGTTTTTTTGCAAGGTGTTGATTGAAGTGGGGAGGGGATCAGATGCAGAGAAATTGGGGGAGGGAGGGTTGGCGCCCCCATGGCGATGATGACAACTTAGGGCAGCGGCAACTTTCATCACGAACAGTTCCATAAGGCGACAATGCTTTCGGCAGCAATTAGGAGAGGTAGTTGATGGTGATGATCTATTGTCAGATTCCGGAAAAATTCATCTATTTGGAATCTGAAGAAGACTCAGTGCCATCTTGCAGCAATTCTCTAGATTTTTGTTAACTATGTATTGGTTCCTAAAATTCGAGTAATGTACAATCGAGCTTATGTTTGTCGACCGTTTCCACTCTTCACAAGCACTGAAGTTGAACAGAGTAAATCCCAATTTCTTGCTCCAGCAATCAAATATGGAAGTCTTGATGGGAGGAAATAAGTAACCCTACCATCACCATCGATATATCGTTCGAACTTCTTAGGAGAAGAAATGATGATGTATTCTTCATTGCCAAGCGTATAATTTGTATGCATTTTTTAGGCATCGGTTCCTCCCACACCTGCTGTTCATTCTTGTGAATTTAGTGACATCTAATAATGTGCACATCAGAATTATATTTCAGTCACAGCTTCAAGTTCTGTTCTATCCTGGAGGGAACAGTGGAACAACAAATTATTAGATTCAGTAAATGAAGTGGACAGTGTTCGTCTAGAAGGTTACCGGAATTGGATTAATTATTTAATTCGTCCATAATTTTTGGCAACGAACTTTGTGTATGATAGTGACCAACAACGAAGCTTAGTTGACGGCATAATGTTTTTGTTGCTAGCTATTGTTTGTATGTTCCACATGTTTTCAGTTTTTTGAGCGTGTACATGTATGTGATGTCTAGCTAATGTTTGACGTGGCATAGGTCATGATCGAGTTCTTTTTTCTCTTTGTCTAGTTGTTGCAGGCACCTCTACTGAGAATGAGGGGAAGGAGAAGGTTAAGAAGAAGAACAAGAAGAAAGAGAATCTATGCGGGTTCAAGACAAGGTTTAATTTGAAATGGCTAGATGATCTTGCGAAGCAGTTATCACTGGCGAAACAGAGTATCATAAGGAGTGGCCCCTTTGGAGATTTGTTGGACATCAAGCCCTTCAAGGTACCGCACAAGCTTATCGAGTTTTTTGTGATGCACACAAACCAAACACTTTGAGAGTTCAAATACAAGAATAAATCCATCAAGTTCTGCAAAATTATGGTGAAAAGGATTTTCAATGTGCCATCCAGTGATAGTCCCGTGAAGCTTCCTAAGAAGAGCGATGAACATGACCTTCGCAGCATATACAAGGAGGGGAACAGGGCGCCAATTGCCCATGTTTTCAAGTTGCTCAAAGATTGCAGTGATACAGACGAGGTTATGATAAAGAGAACATGGGCACTCATTGCGTTGGCAATAGTTGTTTGCCCAGGCACCGGCAACATGGTCAACCTTGAGCATCTAGCTTCCCTTGAAAACATGGATTCGGTACACAACCTTGCTTGGGATGAACACTTATTGACGTGAGCTATGGAGGAGGTGGCAGTCTTTCAAGAGAAGAAGCGGTTGCAAGCAACAATTGAAAATCCAGCAGAGTTTCAGATCCGCTCATGTCTGCCCATGTTAGCCGTATGCAACGTTTCCATGACGAAATGCCTCCTTTCCTTTCATTGATGCATATACATCTCTATAGCTTGGATTCATTCTTTTGTTTTCTATTGTTATGCAGATCATATACATGGATCATCTCGATATCCCGCCCGGCCTCCCAAATGAGCATGTCATAGATATTTCCGTGCCAAGGATACGTTATGTTTGTCAAAAGGATTTCGATTGGGTGGATAAAGTTGATACGAACAAGCTTACTCTTGTCCAATCTTTCTATGGGAAGCATACACAAGTAATTTTTCTTCATCCCATATATATTCCTTCATGTCGTACGTTATGTTTGTTAATGAGCACGTCATAGTAATTCAACCTTTCTATGCTCACTGAATTTGTAAGCAATGTTTGCTTTCAGTTCAGCATGGCATCTTCCTCTCATGTTTTTTGTTTCTTTTTGCTCCTAGTTCTGGAGTTTGTGCAATGCGCCGTATGCCGCACAACTTATAGGTCACGGAGTTGGCCCTGAAGCAGCCAGTGGGCAGGGGGTTGGTGCTGAAGAGGCTAATGGCCAAGGAAGCCAAAATCAAGTTGCTGAAACTCAAGCAAAGGGATCTCAATCAAACGAGGCTCAAGCAAATGTTGAGGTTGAACCAAATTTATCATCATCTCTCAATGATTGGCTCCAACAATCATTCCCTAGCATGCAAGATCTCAGGGTACTTTTTTTCATCTTCACTTCTCTATTTTGTTTGTATTCATTTTCATATAATTTGTCCCTACATTAATTTGTATACAGTTGCAAGTGCATATAGTTTTTGCTACAACCATTACTCTGATTTGCTACAAACACATTGTATTTTTGTTACATAGGGGGTTGAAGTGCATTCCTACTTGTTTTTGTTACAACCATTATTCTGATGTGCTTCAACCATAATATTTTTTTGCTACATAGGGGGCTGAAGTGCATTTCCTATATATTTTTGCTACAAACACATTCTGTTATTGCTACAACCATATTCTGTTTTTGCTACTACCTTTACTATGATGTGCTTCAACCATCATATGTTTTTGCTACATAGGGAGTTGAAGTGCATTTCCTACAAGATTTTTGCTACAACCACATTTCTCCTATTTGCTACAACCACATTATGTTTTTGTTACAGCCCTAACTATGATGTGCTTCAACCAACATATGTTTTTGCTACATACTGGTTCACGTGCTAAACTGCTTGCCTTGCTTCATCCATGTCTCTATTTTGCTGAAACCATGCAATGTTTTTGATACACCCATATTTTTAAAAATTTGCATGCATTATTGTTTCAAGATACATATAAGATGACTAATTTGTTCAACACATGCCCTTTTGCCGGTACCAGCTCAGTTCCAGATGTTGTATGACAAGCACAAGGATGTTTTCACAGCGGAGGTTGATGATGTATTAGGTAGGTTTGAACAGAGTTTAAAGGGATTGCAATTCAACCAGATGGCCGCTCTGCTTCGTGATGTAGGATATGCCATCGCAGCTACCGACGAGCCCGTCATTTCCTTTGCAACACCTACCATGGATGAAGCTCGTGAGAAAGAGAAGGATGTTCAAGCTGAAGCTGAAGCTGCAACACCTACCATGTATGAAGCTCATGAGAAAGAGAAGGATGCTCAAGCTGCAACTGACGGCATTGGTGATCAAGCTGAAGGTGCGGCTGCCGACATCTTCATGAACAAAGATCAAGTTGTTGGGGAGCTGGAAAAAACCAAGAAGTTTCAACAGATGTTGGTCACACTCGTGAGCAACAAAGTGTGAGTATGGAGGTGGAAGGGACATGTCACCTCAGAGCCCCCCACTATTCCGTGATGCACTCAGGAGTGCGACAGCCAGTATTTGGGATGATGAGCCTTCATGCGAGCTCTTCCCAAAGTGTTCCGAAGATTATGAGTTGATGGATGGCATGCATGAGCCTACAAACAAGAACAGCACAGTCAGCCCTCTCTACACAAACAACCATGTGTTTCCTGTCTTAGACAATGATGACAGCCCTGCTATCTTAGGTATGCTTCCTTCCTTCTTCATCATTTCTATTTTTTGGGCACCTTGTTTCATGCTTGCATCTTTTTTTATCCGTGTTATCATTGTGTTTGTGTGATTACAGCAAATTCTCATGCAATCCCTCCTTGCTTACCCGTTTTCCCATATGTAGATGCCTTTTGTTGCAGCTCCTACGAGGGTCCCTGCGGACGAGCACCCCGTTGATGTGAGCAGTGGCCCTAGCGCACACGACAAGAACACTAGGAAGAAGAGGATGGCTAAAGTTCCGACTGTCAAAAACAAGGAAAGAAGCAGAAGGTTGAAGCTGAAGAATATAAAATTAAAGCACTTTATGACAAGTATGTTGTGCATGGGAAACCACTAAGGATGTCAAAACCCAATGAAACACCTTGAGCCACCTATCCTCTATCTAGTGTCTTATTTTTTTGTCGAAACAAATTATTCATTCGCTTGCAACTATGGTAGCATGACGCTTTCATCAAAATAGGTGGTTTTTTACATTGGTTACAAGAAATTCCTTGCATACTTGAAGCCCCGTGGGGATATGAATGATGAGATTATGTCGCTATGTATCGAGAAGCTCAATCTTGTATCTTTGCGCAAAAATGATAGGGCTGTAAAAAAATACATGTTCTCAGTCCACGGGGCAGTAAGTTTTGTAAAAACAAAGCTATGCTTCATCCTTTTTTCACTTTGCATGCAACACACACTAATCGTTTTTTTTTTGCTACTTTCAAGCAGTCTCTACTCAAGCAAGAACCGTCAACTTTTCAACCAAGATATATCATTGTTGAGCTTGAAAGGGCTGTCAATAGGTTCAAGCTTCAGAAATAGGGCCTCGTAAGTTCCCGCGAGCCTTTTTTGTTTCATAGCACAAATACTTTTAAATATGTATCCGGCGATGCGATGAACGTAACATTTTTTATTATGTGTTGAGTCCCTTTGCCTTCTTTTGCATTTTCAGCTCTTTTTCACAACTGTTCATGAGCGTCATTGGATAGTTGTTTGCGCAAATTTGCTTCACAAGCAGTGTAATGCATTCGACTCACTTAATGCAAAAGGAAAACCATCTACCTTGAAGAAGCAAGCCAACAACCTGGTCAGCTCTTTCTCTCTTCTATAGCCGCGTCTGCCCTTGCTTCATCTACATAAATTCCATGTAGTAATGTTTACATGTTTCATATGTTTTTACAAACTTTTGTGTGTGTTTTTAGTGGTAGATCACAAACTTTACAACCCTTACACAAGAGTGTGATGTTTTTAATGTAAGTGTTGCATCCTTCACCCAGGCTGACTTAGAGGATTACCCAAAGCAAAATAACCTGTGAGTTTTTTCTGTGCTTCAATCATGCGTTCCTTTGAAACAAGTTGGTTGTTTCCACCATATACGGGATTGTCATATTTTTTCATTAACTCACAGGTGTGATTGTGGTTTCTTCGGGTTCAGGTATGTGGAGAACTTTGATGGATAGGCAATGAAAGAGTTTGAGCAGGTATCCATTTATCTTTTTTTGTCTTCTCATTTTTGTTAAATTTAGTTTTTGTTGTTCAAAACCTATGCAACAAATGAATAGTTAGTAACAAACTGCTTCACAACCTTTCATGTTTACAGGGAGACATTACACGATACCGCATGGAATTGGCGTACGACCTATACCATCACCCACTCAACAATGCCCCAAAGGAGTTGGCATTCAAGGAAGAGTTGGCGGAGTGATTTCAGCATGGTTCAAGGCGAACGAACTTTTTCATTAGGTCTAGTTTATGTCTCAGATGGTAGCATCTTGATAGGACCAATGGTACTTTTGCAAAGAATGGTAACTCCATTTAACTTTGTTTTGTTTTCGGTATGTCTGAACCAATGGTACTTGTTTTGGTTTGTAAGTTCGAATTTGGATGAAGCATTTTTGTGCCAACATGGTTGCAAGATGAATATGGCACTTGTCCATTCTTGAAGTTTTTGGTATATATTTTACTGCTGCAACTACATTATGAGTTTGTTTCAATATTCATCCGAAAAAGTTGCAAGGGGAAGTTCTTGCATTTTTTTACAAACCTACAATGCTTCAAGGACACAATTTATTTGCTTGAAGCTCACAAAAAAAGCTACAACATTGCTAAAGGTTTATGGCAAAGCTTTTTGCAACTTCCTTTGTTCGCAAAAAAACAGGGGTTCAAGTGTAAAATTTGTTGCATGAGTACAATTTTTTTACTGGAAGCATAATATATAAAAGCTTCAACAGTACACCTTTTTTACAATAAAAATGTTGCAACCATTTCTTTCATGTAATAAATGTAGTGCTACATTCTTGCAATTTATTTGCTTCAAGCTCACAAAAAAAGCTTCATCCATGTTTGCAACCATTACACATACACTCTGAAATTTTGTTGCAAAGCCAAAGCACCGCATTTTTTAACCCAAGCAATGTTTTTTCTTCCAACAGTTTTTTGACTGGAAACATAAATTTAAAAAGCTTCATCCATGATTTTTAAAATCCTCATAACCTTACAAACATAATCAATTTGTCCATACACAGCAGGAAGCATGTAGGGTCGCATCATTCAAACAAAAAGCTTCAACTACTATCTGTTTTTGCTACAACAAGTGACTACATTTGTTACAAGCAAGACAGCTTTTTTCCAATGATTTTGAACTCTAAAAACAAAACCATGCAACCATTTCAAGGCACATGCAACAAACTTGTACCCATCATTCAACAAAAATGACAGCTTCATTTTTGCTTCGTCCTTCTCTACTTTCTTCTTCATCTCATCTTCTCGTAGCTCAATTAGTGGCTTCCTTTGCTTCTCTTTTTTCCTTTGGCCTCCCTTTCTTGGCCGACTTTGGTGGGTTCCACAATCCTACAGGGACTGGTTCCTGCTGCCCTGTAACTGGACCCGTTGAAGCCTGCACTTGTTCATTTGCTTCATCGCCTTGGGCTTCTCTGACTTCTGGAACCCCATCCCTTGCTCTAGATTTCATTGCAGAAACCCCAACCTTTCCTTGCTCAATAAGGCCAGATATGAAATTATAAGCTTCATCACTAAAGCATGCATCAGAAGCGAGGTTGCCAAACTTCCTGCAGAGGAGAGTTGAACTTGAGTGTGTTCGTCGTGGGGATGCCAAACTGCATAGCCCTATGCCCATCACCAGGATCAGGTGCTACATCAGTTGCTTTCTTGGACCAACTTTCAAGCATGTAATATGCAAGTATCACTTGCACATTCAGGTGCACCATGACACAGATGCTATGTGGGATATCAACCCACACATCTCAAACATGTTGCAGCTGCACATGTACCTCTCATCTTCAGGATAAACTCGCACAACATAATCTTTAGGGTTGACACCATCATTTGCAACAAGACGAAACCATATGGAATCCCCTGGACTTGAAATTGCAGCCCAAAGCCCGTTGATTTAGCCAAGAGCTTTTGGAACTTGGAAAATACCTCCCTGGTATAGAAATATGTTGCTTGCTTTTCAATGTTGTAACTGCAAATAAAAAAGCTTCCAACATTAACAAAGTTTGCTACATATGTTTCAAATGAATGTTGCAACCATACTGTACTGCCAAAAACAGCAAAAAAACAATGTTGTGAAGAAAAACATGATTTTTGGGGACTTACTTCCCCCATAGTGGTGGCCTCGTCGTTTCATTGATGAAGCCACCATTGTCCTCATGGTCTAGCATTAGCTCTTGCCAAAGCTCAAACTGCTGAACAGACGTCTAAACCGAGTCTCCATGATGGTTCAAGGTCTTGAAGTAGGAATTCAGCCCCTCGGACCTGTCGGTTGTCCCTGTGAATGGGAAGAACTTATGCCTAAAGTACACGGGGCCCCATGTCTTCCTGGTGTTCCACATGTTTTTGAGATGTTTCTTGTCAGCCAAACCAAAGAATTGGATCATCTGCTGCCACCTTTCTTCAAACTCCTCGACGGTATCCGAACTGTTGATGCAACCATAGAATGCTTTAGCAAAAGGCTCGTCCTTGCCCAGCATCTTCCCTAGTGTTGTTCATCCAACCCGAAAGACATGCCACTTGCAACATCTGTGTGTCGAGTTAGGGAACACCATGGAGATGGCTATAGCCATTGCTTGGTCTTGATCAGTCATGATGTTTAATGGATGCTCGTTATTCATTGCCTACATCCATTGCTCAAAGACCCATTTGAATGTTTTGATCTTCTCATCAGGCAGCAAAGCACACCCCAAGCAGACCATGTGTGTTTGGTTGTTAATCCCCACAACCGGCACGAAATGGAGGTTGTAGCAATTTGTGCAGAATGTGGTGTCAAAAAACACGCAATCTTTGTACTTTGGGTACAATGCCCACGTCAACCCTGAAAAGTGCCCTAATAGCTCCATCTTCCTCTAGCTTGGAGAAGAAGAAGTTGGGGCTCTCGACATGTCTCCTCTTAAAAGTACTCGATTGTCAGCTCCAAGTCATGCTCCGACAGGTCCTTTCGCGGCTTAGCTCTTGCATTCGTCACATCTGTCTTAACATAGAGCAAACTCCTTGGATCGTCACACCATGCATCTCCCAGCAAGCCCATCACATTTGCTGTTGATATATTGTGGTAGTGCAACGGTGTGATGTATTGCATGTCGGCTTCTGGGATCTTTCTGTAAGAGCGGCAGAATCTTCGACGACCCTTTTGCAACATCAGCGGGTGAGTGTGATCGGCCTCAAAAAGTGTCACAACCCAGGTTCCGTCTCGGAGGCTAACACCCATATGTGCCTTGCAATCGTACCGCTCCAATATGTTTCTTTGCCTCTTGTCGCTCACATCCATAGGGATGTCAGCTTGTTTGCTTGCTGATTTTTTATTAGTAGCATAGCTCATGTCAGCATCATCACACTGATTTGTTCCAGCACCATCAGAAATGCTATCACTGGCATTCTTGGATGGATTTTTCCGGGAGTGTATGCACTCAAAAACTCTATAGATCAAAATGCCCTTCTTCTCTGAGCCTCTTCTCCTATTGTGTCTCGATGTCACAATTGGAGTACCAAAACCCATCTTCAATGCATATTCGTTGAATCGTTGTACACTCGTTGTGCTTCTTCAACATTGTCAAAAACCATTCGAACAAAGGGAACAATTGGTTGCGACGATATATATCTTTGTCTGGTTCATCAACAAGTGTTGTAGCATTTCCGTTGGCATCATCACCGGCAACTTGCTCATTGTAATGAGCTACACCATCCGTGTTTTGCTGCAAGGTGTCCTCACTATCCGTTCCCTGAGGATCATTCAGATCAATGTCATCATGTTCTTCTTGCTCCGCAGCATTTTGCATGCCAGCATCAACGAAAATCGATGGTTCCGTAGAAACATTCTGCAACAAAATCAGCAACCAAGTCATTTTTAAGTTGCTGCTTCAAAAACCATGCAAAAAATGCCAAACATAAATCCCAAATAGTGGATGCAGCATGTGAAACACAAATTCAAAACAAGTTTTTGTTGCTAGCATCTTAACATAATGTTTTTACATCCAACATGCATAGCATACCGACTTTTCATGTTTTTTTCTCCAACAAACATTTTCTACAACGATGATAGCATGTAAAACAGGGGTTCAAACATCTTGGAGCATGGAAGTATGCAACATCTTTTTGTGTTTTCATTCATACTTGAACCAATTCCTCCATGTAGCATGAAGGTTGTAGCATGCAACAAGTAGGATGTAGCATATAGCAATTAGTACGTTGCATGTAGCAAATGCACTCTATGGATGTAACATTATAATAGCAGGGAGCAGTAAGAAACATTTTACTAGCATTATTTTCATTTTCAGAGGAAATTCAGAATAAACACAAGTACTGACAACCAGTCTTTTTGTTGAAGCAAATCAACTAAAACCAATGGTTGCAACATTTTTGTGAGAGAAAGGATCTAGGGTTCATACCAGATCAAATTCATGACGGCCATGACATGCTGCCTCCTGGTAGACCACACCCGGGTTGACGTACCGTTGCAGCACGTGTACACTACAACCAGCGTCTTGCCGCCTCACAAGAATCTGGCCATGAACGACAGCGGAGCTCATCCCAGAGCTCGAGCCCAAATCCATGGCAGCAAGTAGCTGATCTCGGATGTAAGACATGGTTGAAGCAAATCCCCGGTCCCGTGATAGATGGGGAAGCCCCTCCTCGAGCTCTACCTGTCGCCGGCAACCAAAACCCGACAGATCCGGCCGCCGCCGCCGTGGATCGGGGACGGGCCGATGCGGGGGCAGGAGGTCTCCTGTTTTCCTCGTGCGTGGTTGGGGGATGAGGTTGCAACATGGAGAGTTTTGTTTTGCTGCAACGGTTCGTTTGAGTGGGCTCGCGCGTAGATATGACGGCCGTGGCTCGCTGCATCGGATGGCCTGGGCGCGACCGGCCCAACCGTTACGCCGGTCCGCCAACGCACATAAAAAAACAAATTTGGGACGGAGGGAATGCATGTCAAAGAAGATCATGGTATTAACAAGCATTCAATCTCTCTTTAAAAGCTCTCGAAATAATTGCCTTAGCATATATGATGATAATTGACTTCCTGTCCAGTTTCATCTTGCAAGCCCTGAATCTACATCGCCGTGCAGGAATTTGTCATCACGTCAAATGTAGGCAGGTACGTTACCTATGCACCAAATCCATGAACCGAACTACTCGTATAGCAGATCATCTTTCCGTACGTTACGGCTCAGTACTAAACTCGGCAAGTCGCCGCTCCGAAACGGCAAGGAACGGACGTAAAAAGGGAACGTGTTTAGCCTTTCCTAAAAGCCTCAGACCGCGTCAACCCCCGCCCAATCACACGCGCTCACGTGTCCACCTCCCGTCCCAAGTCCACACCACCCTCACCGCCCCCCTCCCCGCCTCCTCCTTATTAACCGCGCCACCTCCCTCCCCTGCTTCCCCACACGCTCTGCTTCCTCCCGACTCTGAGCCCGAAAGAAAGCGCAGCCCTTTCCCCACACCACCCACCGGCCTCCTCCCACCTGAACCCCCATTAACTCCTCGGCCCCGGAGAAGAGATCCCCCGTACCCGGAGAGCCAGCGGCCATGTCCCTCATGCGGGTTCTCGCGCTGCTGGTGGCGGCGGCGCTGGCGGTCGCGGCGCCTACGCGCGTGGGCGCGGCGGGGGCGTGCGCGGCGGAGAGGTTCTCCAAGAACCGGGTGTACGCGACCTGCACCGACCTGCCCACCCTGGGCGCGTCCGTGCACTGGACCTACGACCCCGCGGCGTCCTCCCTCTCCGTGGCGTTCGTCGCCGCGCCGCCCTCGGCCGGCGGCTGGGTCGCCTGGGGGCTCAACCCCACCGGCGACGGCATGAGCGGCACACAGGCGCTCGTCGCCGCGCCCACGGGCAGCGGCGGCGCGTACGGCGTCCAGACGTACGACATCCAGGGGACGTCGCTCGGATCGCCGGGGAGCATCGTCTACAAGACGACCGACCTCGCCGCCGAGGTCGGCGCCGACGGCCGCGTCCAGATGTTCGGGAAGCTCGCGCTCCAGACCGGCACCGGGGAGGTGAACCAGGTCTGGCAGGTCGGGCAGGTGTCCGGCGGGAGCATCAGCATACACGCCATGGGCGCTGGCAACATGAGGGCCAAAGGTAAGCTCAACCTGGTCACGGGGGCGACCACCGCCGCCAGCGGAGGGGGCAGCATCGTCAGGAAGAAAAATGTGAGCATTCTACCCCGGAATTTATTGATTTGATTCGACATTTATGCCTCCACGCTCAGGTTTTTCCTTCCTTTCGAATGCTTTATTATATTCTTCCGCTTCACTTTGGCAATCGTAACGCAAACTAAAATTGTACGAGAAGAGACATTCACTACAGAAACAACTTTGACGCTTTGATCAGTCTAATTGTTGGCAAAGTTACCACATGAAAATTAGGGGGAGTAAAAACTATGTGAAGCTCCTCCCAATTGCTGGCAAAGTTACGGGGACAATTTCCACCTTTTTAACATAAGCTATAAATATATTTTTGTATTCAACTTCTCTACGAGTGAATAACTGTAAGCGTTGCTGCAATGAGTAAAGAGGAGTAAACCACATGAATCAGTTTTGCTCTATGCATGTGTAGTGGCAACAACATGGAAATACCATCAATTTTGTATGCTTCTAACGGACACCTCATAAGAAAACTGTGCCTGTTGCCATGTGAAATTTCACATGCAGATGCCTAATTAACTAGTGTTCTTGTTGGTGTGAGTTGACTTCGATCTGAAAATACATCAGCTCCTGGTACGTTGACTCTGTGTGTCACATGCCACATGATTTCTTCCGTTCTATGCGCTTTGAAATTTTATACACCGGGGCTGAAATTTTCTTGCCTAGCTAGATTTCTTCCTGCCTTGGTGGACTTTAACGCTTTGATCAGTCTAATTGTTGATAGGTACATCTGCATGTTCATTCATGGCAGCCTTAGCCCTTAGGCTGGTGTTGTGATTAAGAAATCAATGGTTCTTTAGGAAAATGTAAATCCAGTAGTCCCTGTTGATACATATGCACATATAAAAAGCATACTGATGTTATTGTGACGAGTACTGATTTTATCAAAACATTGTCAATTCTTACCCCTGTTTTTTCTTTTCTGCAGACCCATGGAATTCTGAATGCTGTGAGCTGGGGGATTCTACTGCCGATGGGAGGCATAGTTGCTAGATATCTCAAGACATTCAAATCAGCCGACCCTGCCTGGTTCTACCTTCACGTTGCTTGCCAGCTGATCGGGTATGGTGTGGGAGTATCTGGCTGGGCCACCGGCATTCATCTAGGAAATCTGTCCAAGGGAATCACCTACTCGCTTCACAGGAACATTGGGATCGCTGTATTTGCTCTTGGTACCGTTCAGGTAGATGATCTCCACATTCCCAATTCTTCTCTACCATCTGCCAAAATTTGAAGCATTTGAGTGCACCACAATTTACTAATTTGTTTGTTTTTTTCTGTCTACTATAGATCTTTGCGCTGTTCCTGAGGCCCAAGAAGGATCACAAGCTGCGCGTGTACTGGAACGTGTACCACCACTCGGTGGGCTACACCATCATCATCCTGGGTATCGTCAACATCTTCAAGGGCATGAGCATCCTGAACGTGGAGCAGAAGTGGAAGACGGGGTACATCATCGCCATCGGCATCCTGGGCGGCGTCGCCGTGGCGCTGGAGGTGATCACCTGGAGCATCGTGTTGAAGAGGAGGAAGACGGAGGACAAGGCCTACAACGGCGGCGCCTCCAACAACAACGGCCACTTGCCGCTCTCTATGTGATGTGATTCTTTCCCGGTGACCGGAATCTATGGGTTGTGTTGAGCTGCGTGTGAGCATGGGCAGGTGTGTAGGCTAGGGTCTTTGTGGTCTTGATCTCTCTATTTCTTTTTGTATGATTATGATAGATGTGTGTATAGTATTACTGCACATTATATTATACAGTAGTACTGAAGATGAGAGAGAGATGCTGGTCGACGATAGTTGGATACTTCTTGTGTGTGCATTTTTGTTTTGTTTTGGTCTGAACTAGTTACTTGTGGCTATGCTGAGCTGATGATCATCATCACCCACTTGTTCTGTGGGGCCATTAAGCCATGGCCTGCTTTTCTGAAAGCCGGGAGAGGTGGCGGTTGGTGAAGCAGAAGCAGAAGATACAAAGTGTTTCTGCCAGTGGAAGCATGATCTCTCTAGAAAGGAGGTGACACGGGCAGCAAGCAGGCGTCAAGCACACTGGATTTGTGTCTTTAACAGCGGGGAAAGCGAGTTGAGAGTTCACTTTTATTCCCCGCAAAAACATCTGGCTCGTTTTGTTTCTAGAACAGCTGGTACTAGAATTGTTAGGTTGATCTCCGCTGTGCAGGCCCAACGGCCTGCCAGGCCCTTGGTCGACGCGCCCTGATCGGGGGCGCCCAACCCCTTACTGGTTGGTGGGCCCCTGAGATCTGCGCATATAAAGAGTGGTGGGGGCCGGGGCACGGGATACGAGGTTCACCGCCGCCGCAATCCCCACCCACAGTACCTACCGATCTAGGTCTTGCGCAGAGCTCACGGGAAGCACCACCGTCATCACCCCGCTCACGCACGCGCTCGCGCCGCCGCCGACGCCATGGTCACCGGCGGGAGCTCCTCAAGCGCAGGAGAAGGTAATACCCTACCACCACTACCGGAAGTTTCAGATCGATCCGACCCAAGGGGTCTATCAATGGTATCAGACCACGTTGGTGTTTGGATTTTCGGTAGCAACACAGAGAGATCCCACCCCCAAAGAACCCTAGCAGGGAAGAGAAAATCAAACAAAAAAAAGGCAGAAAGTTCATCGGAGAAAGCCCTCGGGCTCGCCGGCAAAGTAGCGCCGCAGTCATGGCCGCGCCGTTCCTCTCGATCCGGACGGGCATCGGCAAGCCGAGCCGTCCGGAAGAAGAACCACCGGAGCAAGCCCCAGGGCTCGCCGGCAAAGAAAAAGGGGGGGATCGCGGCCAATCCACTCGACGGCGGCGCGCTCACCGCAAGGGAGCGCGCGACCGGCGAAAGGGGAGGCAACGGCGCAACAGTCCGCCGTCGTTTGCTCCGCCATCGCACAGAACCATGGACAGAGGAGGAGCGGGCGGTGGTAAACATAGAGAGGGGGAAGGAAAGGGAGAACAACGCGCGCGGTGGCCCTCGTGGCCGTCGCCGGCGGCCGGAGAGAGCAGGCCGTGGGCTGCTGGAGAATGCCCTAGGGTTTTCCCCTCGGCTGCCCCGGCGGCTGTTTTTGTTCGTCCGATGGCCGCGCTCGGCCGTTGGATCGCCAGGAACCGCATCGGGCGGCTGGGGTGGGCGCTGGCTCCCCACAGGCCGGCGGGTGGGCCAAAAGGGAGTGGGCCGGCGCTCCAGGCCGAGAGCTGCGAGGGAGCAGGCTCAGACGCTAGGTGACTGGGCCGTTTTCGTCCCAGAGAGCCCATGCAGTTTTTTCTTTTTTGTTTTTTTCTCTGTTTTAGGCAAAAAAACAATATATAGTCTTGATTCCTTTTTCTATGCAATTTTTTCCAACGAAAATTTTATTTAGAAAATAGCAAAATAAACAGAAAAAGTTTCTGAAAATGAAAATAGAAAATTTTCAGAAAAAGAAAAGTTCATGAATTTTATAAAGAAAATAATAAAGTTCATGAATTTTTATTTGCTAAAAGAAAAGTTTCTGAAAAGAATAAAAAGTTAATGAATTTTACATTCATGTTTTTTTCCGCTGCAAAATAAATTATAGTGCTCTTTTACAAAGAAAATAAAAGTTTAAGAGAATTAAATTTAAAGAGCATATTAAAGTGATTATTAAAATAAATATGATTCTGTTATTTTTATGACCAACGTTGTTAATAACATGATCATGTTATATTATTGCTATAAAAGGTGCATTTATTTCTATTTTTTGCCCAACGGTAATATAGATTTAATTGCATAGACAATTGTATGTTTAATTTGACCAATGTTAGATTAATGCATATGATTGTTACAATGATCTCACTTCAATTGTGATTTCAGGAGGTTACCACTTGATGAGTTGCCTAAAAGATGTTCCAACACTCAGAGGTGACAACTACACTGAGTGGAGGAAGAAAGTAGACCTGGCATTTGTCTGTGCTGAGGTGGACTGGGTTGTGGACACTCCACAGCCGGTCAGACCTACAGAGCCAGTCAGAGAGACCACTGATGATGATGCTGCGTGGGACAAAAAGAGGGGGGATTATGCTCCATTGGAGATGTCATATACCCTCGACAACCAAAAGTGGATCAACGCCAACAAAAAGTGTATGGCATTTATAAAGAACACAATTGAGAACGCCATTGTGGGCTCAATTGCAGAGTGCACTTCTGTAGGGGAGTTTCTTACAAGGATAAAGAGCCAGTTCACTGGTTCTTCAAAGATATATGCCACCCAGTTGCTAAAGCAACCGGTGACAGAAAACTACACGGGTGGTGGTCATGGAATAAGAGAGCACATCCTTAGAATGAGCAACATGGCAGCTAAGCTTAAGCCCATAGATGCGGATTTGAAGCTCAAACCTGCGCTCCTGGTCCACCTGGTTATGGCTTCACTGCCAAAAGAGTTCGAAACCTTTGTTGTCAACTACAACATGTCACCTGAAAAATGGGACATTGAAAAGACCATAGCCATGTGTGTCCAAGAAGAGGACAGACTTAAAGCCTCACATGGTGGTTCACTGAACTATGTGAAGGACAACAAGAAAAAGAACTACAATAAAAGTAGCAATAGTTCCCCTTCAAAGGCGCATGGAAAATCTCACATGCAGCATCAGCATCAACAGAAGTCTTTTCCAGTGGACAAAGATACTTGCCTCCACTGTAAGAAGACTGGGCATTACAAGAAAGACTGCCCTGATTGGCTAAAGTCGATAATGGCAAAGAGAGGTAACAATATAGTTTCCTTTGTAAATGAATCCTTGTATACACAGTTTTCGAAATCTACTTGGTGGATTGACTCAGGTGCAACTGTTCATGTTGCCAATTCTTTACAGGGATTCCATTCGACGCGGACTACGCAAAGAAGCGAAAGATGCATTGAAGTTGCAAATGGAATTCAAGCAGAAGTTGAAGCTGTCGGTGACATCTCCTTGGAGTTAGCTGATGGATTCAAGCTTCTACTTAGAGATGTTTTATATGTTCCTTCATGTCACAGAAACTTAATTAGTGTTTCGTGTTTGGATAAAGATTATTATGAATGTCATTTTGGACATGGCAAATGTGCCATATGGTTTAATAATACTCATGTGGGTGTTGCTTTCCTACACGATGAGCTTTATTTATTATCACTCCGTGAAAAAGTGTATTCTGTGTGCAATGTGAATGAGCATGTTTCCGCGTCGAACAAAGAACAAAAGAAAAGAAAGAGAACTCATGACTCATCGAAATTATGGCACTGTCGCTTGGGCCATATTTCCAGGGGGAGAATAGAAAGATTAGTCAAAAGTGAAATTATTCCTCTGTTAGAGTTCTCAGACTTAGAACAATGCATAGATTGCATTAAAGGAAAGTATATAAAACAAATCAAAAAGAGTGCAATCCATAGCACAGGCACACTAGAAATCATTCACACTGACATTTGTGGACCATTTCCGGTGAAAAGTGTGGATGGATATGACTCGTTCATAACATTCACAGATGACTACTCTCGCTATGGATATATTTATCCAATCAAAGAAAGATCTGAAACATTGGATAAATTTAAGATATTCAAAACTGAAGTTGAAAATCAGCATGATAAAGGAATAAAGATAGTAAGATCTGACCGTGGGGGGGAGTACTACGGTCGACACACTCCATATGGCCAAGTCCCTGGACCTTTTGCAAAGTTCTTACAGGAGACTGGCATAGTAACCCAGTATTCAATGCCGGGCGAGCCTCAGCAAAATGGAGTAGCTGAAAGGCGCAACCGTACACTTATGGATATGGTGCGCAGCATGATGAGTTACTCCACTTTGCCATTGGGATTATGGATGGAGGCGCTTAAAACCGCCATTCACATTCTCAATAGAGTGCCAAGCAAGTCGGTGCCCAAAACACCGTACGAGCTGTGGACAGGACGAGTGCCCTCTCTACAACACTTCAGGGTGTGGGGGTGCCCTGCCGAGGCCAAGATGTTTAATCCAAACATTGCAAAGTTGGATCCCAAAACAGAGAGTTGCCACTTCATTGGCTATCCAGACAGATCAAAGGGGTTTCGTTTCTACTGTCCAGACAGATATACAAAGTTTGTAGAAACAAGACATGCAGTCTTCTTAGAGGACGAAATGATGAGGGGGAGCATGGCAGCTCGAAAAATTGATCTTGAGGAGAAGAGGGTGCATGCACCTAATCCGATGATTCAGGAGCCATTTTTCTCACTACCAGTTGCAACTACACCCATGACAACTATGGGGGTAGACCCGGAACCTGTCCATCAGGAGCCGACTGAACCCATTGTTGCGCATGAAAGGGAGCTGCAGCAGCCAATTTTAGACGATGTGCCGGAAGTTGAGGCACAGAATGTGCCAGAAGCTGAGGCCCTTAGAAGGTCTAATAGAACAAGAAGATCAGCCATTTCTACTGATTATAAAGTCTATAACACAGAAATGGTTCATATGGAAGGTGACCCCACCACTACTGGAATCAGCAACTTTGTCGTCTGCCATGGCTGACGGCAAAGGCATGCATTGCGGACGGCAACACATCCGGCTGAACAAGCTCCGGTAAAGGCCACTTTGCCGTCTGCTGGCCGACGGCAAAGATGCAAAGGTCTTTGCCATCTGCCAGTAGACGGCAAAGGGCATGGACGGTACGCTAGGTCCGTTAAGGGGTTAACGGCGTGCTTTGCCATCTGCCGGCTGACGGCAAAGATGCAAAGGTCTTTGTCGTCAGCCAGCTGACGGCAAAGCTGCCAAATAGGCCAGCCCAGTGAACCCCAGGTTGCACAGGTAGCTGCCACGTGGCAGATTTGCCGTCTGCTGGCTGATGGCAAAGCGCTTTGCCGTCTGCCAGCAGACGGCAAAGAGCCTGTACAGCCCCTGTTTTTTCTGTTTTTTCTTAAATTCATTCAATTTCACAGAATTTCACATATATATATACACACATTTGAAAATACTTTCAACAAGCATAACAACACATATACATACCAAATCATATCCCTGCCATATGGATATGATCATCCAACACATATACATACCAAATGAAAAGTCCATATGCAACATATATAGCTAGCCAACATATCCAACAACAAGCATACAATGGTTTCATCCATACATACATATATAGGTAGCAAGTTTCACATTGTTCATCCTACAAAATCTAAACAAAAAGGAAGCACAAGAAGAAGAGTAGACTCCATCAACGCAAGCTTCCTCATCGAAAGCAAATCTGCAAATTGGGAAAGAAGAAAGTTAGAAGAAGAAGAAGAAGAAGAAGAAGATTAGAAGAAGACTAGCTAGAAGAAGAAGAAGAAGAAGAAGAAGAAGAAGAAGAAGAATTTTTCTTCTCTTTCTTTTTCTCCTCTCCTCTTCTTTTTCTTCTTCTTCTTCTAACTAAGGTAGGTAAAAATGCCATTTTTTAGCTAAGCTAGGAAAAAATGCTAAGTGTAGGTCATTTTAGAGCTAAGCTAGGTAAATAGGTCATTTTGGAGCTTAGTAAGGTTATTATGTCATTTTCGAGGATGATGCCATTTTTTAGCCAACTTACGTAAGTATAGCTCATTTTTTATCTAACTTAGGTAATTATGCCATTTAGGAGCAAAATAAGCTAAGTATGCATTTGTTAAGCAAAACATTAGAGAAAACGTACCCTCATCACAACAAATGCGATGAAGATCGCAACTAAGGTAACAATTGATCCAACGGCATAATGATACCAAGCCTCATTATCAATGGCATATTTTCTAATCTTCTTAATCTTCAAGCGCATTGCATCCATCTTCAAGCGCATTGCATTCATCTTCATCTTGTGATCATCGACGACATCGGCAACATACAACTCCAATGTCATCTTCTCATTTTCAATTCTTTTAATTTTTTCTTTCAAATACTCATTTTCTTTTTCAACTAAATTTAACTTCTCGACAAGAGGGTCGGTTGCAAATTCCGGTTCACATACCTCCTAGATTAAAATATCTCTATGTCAACTTGATGGCCATAATTGTCATAAATGCGAAATGCAACAAATAGTTATAAAAGAGAATTTACCACATCGGAATCATAAAGCGGGCGAGGGCCGACGGGGACGGATATCAAGAGCATGGCACTATGTATAAGAAACAATCATACAAAGTAAGAAAATTATACAAGTAACTATATAAATCATACAATCATACAAGAAAATGGCAAGTGTAGGTCATTTTAGAGCTATCCTAGTTAAAATCGGTCATTTTGGAGGTAGGTAAGGTTATTTTGTCATTTTGGAGGAAAATAAGCTAAGTCAATGTCATTTTGGAGCTAAACCAAGGTTATCATGCCATTTTTTACCTAAGTATGCTAAGTATGTCATAAATGAACTAAAGAAGCTAAGTATAGGTCATTTTGGAGCTATCCTAGGTAGTTATGCCATTTTTTTTGCTAACTAAGCATATTAAGTCATTTAGGAGGAAAAATGCTAAGTATAGGTCATTTTATAGCTATCCTAGGTAAAGTATGCCAGTTTGGAGCTAAGTAAGGTTATTATGTCATTTTCGAGGAAAATAAGCTAAGTCAATGTCATTTTGTTGAATACCTAATAACATGAACTAATTAATAATATATATGTACATAATAATAATTGAATACCTGACATTACTAATATTAATCTTCATCGTCTATATATGCTCCGGGATCAATAAATGCAGAATGATCATCACTATCAGTAATGACGTGCTCATCAGCATCATCAATAAATGCATCAACATGTGGAAGGCCTCCTTTATGTAATCGGTCAAGCATTGACAGGTCATCCGCAACAGTAACCTCTTCTTCTTCCGTCTCTTCTTGTTCCGGCTCAGGGGTGAAGTCGGATTCACTGTCGCTGTCTACCTCAATGTTCTGGGGTGAAGTAGAGCGGTTCTTGAAACGTTTTTTGGAAACACGTGTTTCTTGGAAGAATTCTTCTTCATATGTGTCTGGGTTAATGTGAGGGTCATAATCATCTTCATTGAGGGGAGGTGGTCTAAAATGTGGCGGCACATCATAAACGACATCCCAACCATTCAGATTTGGATCAGTTTGGCAGGCCCACGGTAGATAGAAAACTTGGGTTGCCTGTTGAGCCGTAATATAGACATCGGGAACATCTAAATGGGTGCTTTGTTTGATTTCGACTAGCCCTATATGTTCATGAGTCCTTCTAGTCTCCTTTGGCTGGAACCAATAACATTTGAAGACTACGACGTTTGGTGGGTTTTCACCAAAGAATGTAAGTTCATAAATTGCTTCAACTCTTCCATAATACTCGACCCCTCCTTCGCCGACAGTGGAGACACAACAATTTGTAGACTTTCGGTCGGCCATAGATAGCTCTTTGCCAAAAGTACGAAAGCGATATCCGTTGATGTCGTATTTGTCAAATGAACGGACCTTATAGTCAAAACCATTTGCGACTTGTCTCAATTCGGAGTCCATAGACTCTGCATTAGCCTACAAGTTTAATATGAAAGGATTGTTGCATTAGCCGCAAACTAGACGAAGAAATGAAATGGTCTAATGGAAATTACCGTTTGTTTGAACCAAGAGATGAAACCGGGATAGCCTCCTCCATGCTTTGCCAGAAGCTCATACTCTTCGATGGAATCCTTTTGGATCACCGCTCCATCCGAGAATTTGGCGACGTATCGACTGTATCACATATCCGGGAATAAGAGCATTTCAAAGGAATTAGAAGTTGCGAAACAATGTACCGAGAACTTACTCGATGTACGACCGCACTTCTGTTAGGTTGTTGAAGATATACAACGAAATGGTCCGCCATTCTTCGACATCCAACGGTATTGCTTTCGAAGCATCGGCTGGTGCGAGCTTCCCTTTGAATAGGCTGAGGTTGGATCGACCTTTTTCACGGTCGCCATCATTGTACCGAGGCTTCGGATTATGCAAATGACGATTCTTGGCTTTGTAGTGTGTTGTCACGAAGTTTGCGGCCTCCTCAGTAATGAATGCCTCGGCCATCGATGCTTCAATTCTACGTTTATTTTTACATTTTGCTCGAAGCGTCTTCTGCATCCTCTCAGTTGCAGCACCAACGATTTTGCACGGGCCCCCCCAATCTTGCCTCGGTCGGGAGATGCAAAATCAAATGCTGCATTGGATTAAAGAATCCCGGTGGAAAGATCTTTTCTAACTTGCAGATCAACTCCGGCGCCAACTCTTCCAGTTCGTCTAGCACGTCAGGCGATAGTTCTTTCGCACAAAGAGCACGGAAGAAATAGCTCAGCTCTGCCAGTACTAGCCATTCATCCTCAGGGATAAAGCCACGCAACATCACCGGCATTACCCGCTCAAGCCATATGTGCCAATCATGACTCTTCATACCAAATATTTTCAATTTGTCAAGACTCGCTCCCCTCTTTAGATTCGCTGCATACCCATCGGGGAACATCAACTACATTTTCACCCACAAGATCATTTCCCTCATAGCTGGCCTTCCAAGATTGAACCATGCCTTTGGCTTCCTCCAGTTCTTCTTTCCTTTCGGTTGTCGCATGTTTTGTAACGGTCTATCACATAGAGCCTCTTGATCGACTCTAGCCTTAGGGTTATCCTTTGACTTCCCCTCTATGCCGAACAATGTACCAAAAAGGGCCTCGGCGATATTCTTTTCAGTGTGCATCACGTCGATGTTGTGTGGGCAAATGAGGTCTTTAAAGTAAGGCAGATCCCACAAGCATATCTTGTGAGTCCAGGCGTGTTCCAAATTATACCCTTTGAAATATCCTGGACGCTCTGGATTAGGCTCGAGAGCGTTTAACTGATCCAGGGCCTGTTGGCCTGTCAATGCAGGTGGTGCAGAGTTTTTGACAACTCTACCTTTCATGAAATTTTTCTTGTCTTTTCTGAACTTATGGCCAGGATACAGGAACTGTCTATGCAAGTCGAAGCAAGAATACTTGCGACCCGCCTGCAACCAACGGAACTGAAGAGCTGCCTTGCATGTGGGGCACGGGAACCTTCCATGCACACACCAGCCAACGAATAGCGCATACGCCGGCAAGTCATGCGTCGAGTACATGTACCACACATGCATTTTGAAGTTTTGTTTTGTAGCGGCGTCATATGTCTTGATCCCATTATCCCAAGCTTCTTGCAATTCATCCTTAAGCGGCTGCATGTACACATTCATATTCTTCCCCGGATAGTTGGGCCCTGGAATTATCAATGTCAAGAAAATGTTCTTTCTTTTCATAATCTCTCCGGGGGGGGGGGGGGAGATTGAGTGGAATGACAAATACAGGCCAGCAACTGTATTGGGTTGCCGTCATACCAAACACTTGGAACCCATCCGTGCTGATGGCGACTCGAGGATGCCTTGGATCTGCCGCTTTGTCCTTATGTAAAGCATCGAAGTGCTTCCACGCAAAAGCGTCTGAAGTGTGTCCCAACATCGGATTCCCATCTGCATCTAGTTCGGTTCTTTTGCCCAATTTATGCCACGTCATCTGTCTGGCCGTCTCTTCGACCATGAAAAGACGTTGAAGTCTTGGTATGATTGGCATATACCGAAGAACATTAACTGGGATTTTGGTCTGACTCTTCTCACCCATACCGTTGTCTACCACAACATACCTGGAAGACTTGCAAATGGGACAATACTTGAAGCCCGCATACTCAAGCCTAAATAAGGCACATCCATTCTCACAGGCATCTATCTTCTCATAGGGCATCTTAAGTGCACGTAGGATTTTGTCCGACTGGTACAGGTTTGCTGGCAATACATGGCCTTTGGGTAGAAAGCGTCCAAATATCGTCATCATCGCGTCGTAGCATTCTCTGCCCAGGTTGAACTGAGCCTTGAGAGCCATTACTTGCGCGATGGCATCCAGCTGACAAAGCTCAGTGTGCTCGTGGAGAGGACGTTTTGAAGACTCCAACATTTCATAGAAGGCCTTTGCAGATTCCTCCATCTCATCGTCCGAATCCCGAGCATCATCAAAGTCTTGCACCATGTCTTCGATCCCGGTACCATGCTCGTCGGTGCGACGACGAACCACCTCTGCTCTGGCACGTTGGGCAGACTCACCATGAAATGTCCAGACCGTATAATTAGACGTAAAACCCCACTTCTGCAGGTGTTTGATCATTTCAAACTCTGACCTCTTATGATAGTTGTCGCAATCGACACAGGGGCACCAGGTTGTTTTCTGTCCATTTGCAAATGCGGCTGTCACAAACCCCTTGGTTTTTATTATCCATTCATGGGTCATGTCTTTCTGACTAGTGTGACCGGTGTACATCCACGCACGATCACTCATCTTGCCTAGCTACTGGACACACAAGAAATATATACATAATTCAGCAAACCATATTCATCAGTTAATAGAGTTTGTCAGTTTTATTACGTCCATGCAACCTAGACGCTAGTAGGTAAAGATATGTCCTAATCCCACCCGAGTATGTGTAGATTGGGTTCGTCCATGGATAACGTTGGACAATTCGAAAGAATCACGGTTATAAATATGCTAATGCATGCATATTTATAGATGTAACCCTTTCGAACGGGAGACGCATAGTGGTCACGCATACTGATGATTGAAGACACCTATAGCTAGCAAGTTTCATCGGCACGAAGACCGGAACAGAGCAAATGAAGGGGGGGAGGAGGAGATGTCATTTGTGCTCACCCACATCCCACAAGTGACGCCGGCGCCCGGTGTCCCGCGCGCAGCAATAGTTCTGGGGGCCGATGACGGTCGAACACCTTGGCAAATTTGTCTGGCAGCCTCTGCGATGAGGATTAAAGCCAAGTTTTGAAACTTCAAACAACCAAACCGGTCGCAGAGGCTGCCAGACAAATTTGCCAAGGTGTTCGACCGTCATCGGCCCCCAGAACTATTGCTGCGCGCGGGACACCGGGCGCCGGCGTCACTTGTGGGACGTGGATGTAGTGTTCGACACCGACGGCCACATGTATCTCGCACCAACGATACTTGCTATTTAGGGTTCCATCGACGTCGAGGAACCCCCTAACCCGCTCGTCCCCGGGCGCCCTCTGGTATGGCGACGCACGGTCGACGGGTCAGCACTCGGACCGGGGGATTCTTGGCATGGGCGACGGCGTCGGGACCGGCGGGACCCACTGGCTCCACCATCTCTCCCCTCGGCGACCGGCGATCCATGACCCTATTCCTTTTTTCCTTTTTCCTCTTCTTCTACTTATTCTTCTTTTTTTCAACTTTCTTCTTCTTCTAATTATCTAAACCTAAACCTAGCACTAACCTAATCCTACCACTAACCTAAACCTATTAATAACACCTAAACCTAAACAGCAAATAACAGTAGAAAAAAACAAAAAAAAGTTCACCTTGGCTCCGGCGGTGGTGGAGGAGGCGGCGGGGCGGGGCGGCGGGGGCGGGGCGTCGCCGGGGCAGCGGGGAGGGGGCGCCGGGGCGGGGCATCGCCAGGGGTCGGGGCGGGGGCAGCTCGGGCCCGGGGGCGGCGGCGCGGGTGAGGTGAGGGCCGGGAGAGAGAGAGGAGAGAGAGAGAGGGGTGGGGCGCGGGTGAGGTGAGGGCCGGGAGAGAGAGAGAGGAGAGAGAGAGAGGGGTGGGGCGCGGGTGAGGTGAGGGCCGGGAGAGAGAGAGAGGGGAGAGAGAGAGGGGCGGCGGCACGAGTGAGGTGAGGGCCGGGAGAGAGAGAGAGAGGGGAGAGAGAGAGGGGTGGGGCGCGGGCGCCGGCCCCTTTTCAGTTAGGTCACAGCTCTTTGCCGTCTGCTAGCAGACGGCAAAGAGCCTAGCTAGTGGGGTGGGGCCGGGGGGAAACGGCCGTTAAAACGGCCACTTTCTTTGCCGTCTACTGGCGGACGGCAAAGAAGCTTTGCCGTCCGCCAGCAGACGGCAAAGAAAGTGGCCGTTAGGTCGTTCTCGTTAGTGGGCCACCCACCCTCTTTGCCTTCTGCTAGCAGACGGCAAATCTTCTATGCCGTCAGCTAGCTGACGGCAAAGAGGTGGCTGATGGCAAAGAGCTTCTTTGCCGTCAGCTAGTTCTTTGCCGTCGGTTTTCTAGAAACGGATGGCAAAGAGCTTCTTTGCCGTCCGCCAGCTGACGGCAAAGAACTAGCTGACGGCAAATTTGCTGATTCCAGTAGTGCACTACATATGAAGAAGCCATTAGAAGCCCTCACTCATCAAAATGGCTAGAGGCAATGGAAGATGAAATGAAATCGATGAGTTCCAAAGATGTTTGGGACTTAGAGGAAATTCCTAAGGGAGCCAAAACAGTAGGCTGCAAATGGGTCTACAAAACTAAGTATGACCCTAATGGGAATGTAGAAAAGTATAAAGCCCGACTTGTGGCAAAAGGATTTACACAAAGAGAAGGGATAGATTACAATGAGACTTTTTCCCCGGTCTCATGTAAGGACTCCTTCAGAATCATAATGGCATTAGTTGCACATTTTGATTTAGAGTTACATCAAATGGATGTCAAGACGGCATTTCTGAATGGTGATTTAAAAGAAAAGGTCTACATGAAACAACCCAAGGGTTTTATCATGGAAGGCAAGGAAAATATGGGATGCCGCCTGAAGAAATTCCATTTATGGATTAAGGCAAGCCTCTAGACAGTGGTATCTAAAGTTTAATCAGACAATTAAAAGTTTTGGATTTGAAGAAAATATTGAGGATAACTGCATTTATGCAAGGTTTAAAAATGGGAAATATATTTTCCTAATCTTGTATGTGGATGATATCTTGCTTGCTAGCAGTGATGTTAGTCTACTACTAGAAACAAAGAAGTTCTTATCCTCAAATTTTGATATCACGGATCTTGGTGAAGCATCCTATGTTTTGGGCATAGAAATTCACCGAGATAGGAACAATGGAGTCTTAGGACTATCGCAGAAGGCATATTTAGAAAAGGTTCTTCAAAAGTATAATATGCATACGAGTAAAGCCACATCTGCTCCTATAGTCAAGGGTGATAGTTTTGGGAAATTCCAATGTCCCAAGAACCAGTACGAGATCGATCTAATGAAAGCAGTACCATATGCTTCGGCTGTTGGAAGCTTACAGTATGCACAAGTGTGCACTCGCCCTGACTTAGCTTTTGTCACCGGGTACTCGGTAGATATCAAGAGAATCTAGGCATGGAGCACTGGAAGATGATAAAGAAGGCATTGCGTTATGCGCAAGGCACGAAGCACTACATGCTAACATACAGGAGATCTGATTCCCTAGAGATAAGAGGGTATTCGGACGCAGATTTTGCGGGGGACAGAGATGATAGAAAATCCACGTCAGGATACGTGTTCACTCTCGCTGGAGGGGCTATTTCGTGGAGAAGCTCCAAACAGTCAATAGTTGCATCGTCCACGATGTATGCAGAATTTATAGCATGTTTCGAGGCCACGGGGCAGGCGATATGGCTAAAGAAATTTGTACCCGACTTGAAAGTGATAGATTGTATTCACAAACCACTAAAGATGTACTGTGACAACCAGCCCGCAGTATTCTATGCTCACAACAACAAGTCGAGTAATGCTGCCAAAACAATAGAGATAAAGTATTATGTTGTGAAAGATAAAATCCAGGATCACACTATAAGTCTTGAGCATATAAGGACAAAGGATATGCTTGCGGATCCGCTTATGAAAGGCTTACCACCCAATGTGTTCAAGGAACACTTAGCCGGCATTGGTTTAAGGGAAAGCCTTATGATTCCTGGATCTTGAGAGGTCCAAAAGGAACAGAATTTGTTTCTAAACAAAACGTATGTTGTAGCTGTATGATTCTATCGGCAATTAAGCTGTGACGATGAAACATGCTCTATGTACTAATATGTGATGAAACAAATAAACTAGAAAGTATAAGGTTAAAAGTAAAGTTGAGATCAAGGGGGAGAATGTTAGGTTGATCTCCGCTGTGCAGGCCCAACGGCCTGCCAGGCCCTTGGTCGACGCGCCCTGATCGGGGGCGCCCAACCCCTTACTGGTTGGTGGGCCCCTGTGACCTGTGCATATAAAGAGGGGGGGAGGGGGGGGGGGGCACGGGATACGAGGTTCACCGCCGCCGCAATCCTCACCCACAATACCTACCGATCTAGGTCTTGCGCAGAGCTCACGGGAAGCACCACCGCCATCACCCCGCTCACGCACGCGCTCGCGCCGCCGCCGACGCCATGGTCACCGGCGGGAGCTCCTACCACCACTACCGGAAGTCTCAGATCGATCCGACCCAAGGGGTCTATCAAGAATGTCTAGTGGAATCGGTTGCTAATACATAATAATTTGTTTATGTTCGGGAGGATGTGTGCTCCGTGAGTGGGCCTGGAGGCGGATCTGACTGTCCATACGTGTGCCGGTACGAATGAACAAGATTGGCAGTGGCGCCCCGTGGGTGGCTCGCTTGAGCCGAGAAGGGGAGGGAACGGATGAGGAACCGAGGAGCGCGTGTGCGGCGCTAGATTTAGTGCAGGTCGATTCATATATAGCCTTTCTCGTCGTGGCAGAATAGCTTGTGGCAGCCGCGAAAACAGTGCGGAAAGCCAAGAATCCAACTTGATGGAGCCAGGAGACGTGCGCCTAGCGCAAAGGATCGTTTGTAGGATGCAGCGACCCATCGAGAGTTCGAGACATGGATATCGCTGTAATCTGACTGACGCCGCGCTGTCCTTTTTCCATTGGCGGCTTTGATTGATGCTGTGTTTTCATACAAGAGGAACATCGTTGCGTCTCTGCGTGTTGAGCGGAAAATATGCCGGCACGGCAATGGCCCAGCCCAAAAGACGCCACCGCGTGTCAGGCGGAAGCCGCCGAGCACCACGCACGCACGCGTAGGTCGACAATACCGTGAAAGATTCTTGTGCTCTCGTCCGTCCGTCCATTGCACGTTCCTCGTCGGAAGGGGGAGGATGATTATGCAGAAATGCGTGATCCTTGCTTGCTCCTTCTAGCTGCAACCTTACCCGCGAATTTTTTATGGTATGTTTTCTTATATATATAAACGGTTCATTACGCACGGTTGAATAGTAGAGTACGTTCCCGAGGAAGGCATGAGTTTTCAATACTCCAAGTACTAGGAGTAGCGCATTATCTGGACGTGCAGACTACTCCGACAAGTCTCACTTTCCAGTTGGTGGGTAGGAACACAAGTTCCAACTCAGCCCATTGATGACTTCCTTTTAACGAAAAGTTCTGAGTGGATAGTGCTACTAGACCGCAACATAATAAGCGCTTGATCATTGGAGTGAGTTCAGTGAGATTAGCCAAACCCATCTAAACTAATCCGCACCAAACTACAACTGCTCTTTATCCTCTATACACTAGACTAGATGCAACTAAACTAATCCGCACCAAATTTGACCAAATCTGTCCGTCGCTAGTCAGGCAGTCCACCAGATTTGACCTAGCCTTAACTGCTCATGCGGCGTCCCTCTCCAATTTTCCATAACTTGCCAAATCACAAACCCAAGTTTAATTTCTGTACGACTGCCAAATCTCCTAAACTTTTAGTAGTTAGTTCCGTTCTCACCTGGCTTAACTCCTCCACACCTCTGACCTCACCACTGCTTTTACTCTAATTGAGTTGGTGGGTGCAGAGACCACCCACCTTCTCTGAAGAAACTTGTAGGCTAGACTTCAGAGTTCAGAGGGAGAGTTGAGCTGTGTTTGCTGAAAATATTCAGAGCTGAGGCCTGAAGCCTGAAGTGACCACCAAGCATCAAGCGACTCTCATGGTCATAGATCATGATGCGTGGCATGCCATGGCAGAAGCTTTTCAAGGATTTGTGAAAGGTAGAAGCTGTCGCTGAGCCAGTAGTACGTACGTAGAAGCAAAGTTTCAGGCTTTCGGCAACTGGATACGTCCCAACTTCTCAACAGCAGGCAGCTTAGGTGGAGGGCGCTATCAAGTTCAATATAGTCAACTCATTCTCGCCAATAAACAGACTATTGATCAGTACCAACTCACAATCTGCCTTTGCAATCTTTTATGTATATATACTACATATAGAAGAAAACTCTCCAATTGTCTGATAAAGCTTCAGTCTGATTGCGCAATTTCTCTTAAGACACACATAGACGGATCTAACCCTCCCACGCCGCCCCCGCGAGGCGGCGGGGAGGGATCTCAGATCTCCGCCGCCGGTCGCCTCCTCCTGCCTCCTCCTCCCTCGCCGCTGCCCAAGGGCGCGGACGGGCAAAGCCCGGCCGGCGCGGGCGGCGGCGGGGCGTCTTCTTCCCCTCGCGCGATGGGGCGGTGCGAGCCGGCCTCCTCGGGCATGGGCGCGGCACGGGGCGCCGCGGCTCACCGGCGTGGGTTGCCTGCGCGGGTGATGCGGCGGCATGGAGGATTCCTTGGCGGTGGCGACCCGGGGCGGCGGCCCTGGATGGTGATGGCAGGTGAAGCACAGGCCTCTCACGGCGGCATGGCGTGGCGATGTCCCTGTCCAAGGTGGATCCGTGCCGGCGATCTGGTGACTTGGGCTCCGGATTAGATCGGATCAGTGACAGCGTCGACCGCGCGGGATCCCTCTCAGCGGCTCTCGCGGTTTGGCGAGGTGGGGTGGTGGCCCTCCTCCCAGGCTCCAATGGTGGCACACGCAGGCAGTGGCCGATGTGTCAGGGCTCCCATGGTGGCAGTGCGGTTGTGGATGGTCGCCGGATCTGGGTGGCCAGATCTGGGGCTTTGAAGGCGGTCTGGACGGTGCACATGTTGTCGGTTGGATGCTTATGGGACAGATCCGGGTGAAAACCTGATCTCCGACCGGTGGCCGGAGCCGGTGATGGTGACGCCCTAGGTGTCGTTTCCTTCTTGAAGGCATCATCGAGGTGAAGCTCCCAACTCCTTCCGCTATCTCCGGGGGAAACCCAAGATCAGTCGATCGGATGACGGCGGCGCACTTGTGTCGTTCCCTCCTTGGGGGCGTCATGCTTGGAGGTGTGCATTGGCTTGAGGGACCAGTGGACGGTTCCAACGGTGGAGCAGCTTTCCATGTGATGCATCGACAACGTGGAGTCTCGACGGCATGGACTCGGCGACGGATGTGTGATGATGGATGCGCGCGGGGAGGAGGCGTTGTCTGGCGCCGTGGGGGCGTCAACGACAGGCCTGACAAGGTTGATGCGGCAGTACCTGCTTTGAAGATGGATCAGTGGAAGATGGCGGCGACGACCTATGAGTGCGTCGGACCGGTTTGCGTCCCAAACCCAGTATTTGGCTTGGTTGGGACATCCGGCTTTAGATGTTAGGCATTTGTGCGATGTCTGTTTGGTATTAGGCTCGGACTATCGGCACCCCTTCATCAAGTGGATATGAGTAGCGACAGTTGTTGCTAAGGGTGGCTTCAGGCTTCCTGATGTACTACTTTGTAAGGTCTTTGTGAATAATTAATAAAATGGTTGCATGCATTTTCCAGATGATGCAGCGGCCGGGGTCATCCTCCTTTTCGAAGAAAAAAAATACTACATATAGAAAGTCCTTCCACATCACACGCACTCCTCCACACACACACACACACAAAGTAAAAAAAGAAAAAACTAACTACAGATTATGTTCTGTAACTATGCACTTCTTCTTTGGTCACACGAAGAATGGTGAGAGGCTGCATATGTACAGCGTTGACAGTGGAGCAGCCTCTCCCTGATTTTTGTTGGTAAGCACACTATTACCTCACCCCCTATACAAAACTGCTACATCAATCAAACAAGAGAAGCCCTTACATGTCCCGCAAACGGCACAAGTCATGCACCTCTGAGGCGCCGAAATGCGCGTCGGAACGTTGCAGATGATTCGACTGGCCCTTTCTGGAAGAACGTTCTGCGGGGCCTTCGCTCGACGGAGCGTCACCGGGCGGGGCGGCGATGGACAGTAGACTGACCGGTGGGGGTGCCGAGCTTGCAGCGCAGCAGTGCCGGACGTTGATCCTGTGTGTAACGGTTTCGGTTGAGGTGCTGCCTGTCACATTCACCAGCAGAACAGCCTCCTTGTCTCTGGTCTGTTCGCACCATCCGCCTTGCACGACTCCGTCGACGAATTCTTCCTGCGTGTAGTAGTTCTCGTGATGCACGTTGACTTCCATTGTTTCTCCAGGCTCGATGAGACCGATGGACGGTTGAACCTGTATGGCATTGCGCATAGGAGAGAGTCAGTGGTATGGCTGAAGCAAGATGAAAGTAAAATGAGTTGGTATGGCAGAACAATAGCAAAATTTGGAAGATCAACAGTAGATTACAGAACAGCTAGGCTAACGGCAGCAGATGCCCATGCATGCACAAATTGACAAAACTTGGCTCGCATTTTCACAAAGGAGCCACCGAATGGAATTCTACAGATGCAACCAAACTTGAACCTACCTCCATGCCTATTTTGGTACAATGCGATGTAAGTTGTGTTTCGTCTAGTTTTTCATTCCTGGAACGGAGAAACATCTGGTATAGTTCTCACATAAGTTACCGATGGAGGTTCCATGATCCAAGTAAAAGAGAGGTTCCGTAGTTCTCTTAATTTTGTTTTCTCCAGAATGAAAAATAACATTGTATAATTACGAACAACAGATGGAAAACGGTCAATAACAACCAAAAGAATGACCAGTGATCGATCTTAGGACTCTATGTGGAAATATGATACTTTTGCGACAGGAGAGTCACACTAAAGTAAGCTGATACCAAAAGACTAGTACGATGCAGCGGATGCGGCAAAAGAAGGTTTGGACGACAAACTGAACAATCTAAACCAGACAAATGCATGAAAGCAACAGCAGAAACCGAAAGGCAATAAACTATAACTCATACCTCAAGCCAATGTGGAAGGCCGAAGGATGCCCTCGGAATTAAATCAGATTTTGTTCCATCCTGCTTGCTTGTCGACTGGCCTTCACACAAGATTTCAAAAGCAGACTTGTTTGATCCACAGTTATTTGTTATCCGAAGGACAACAGTTTCTTCATTTTCCAATATAATGTTGTTTGTGCTGATTATAGTGTCCGGAACATGATGGGATTCTTGAAGCAGACAATGCAGCTTTTCATTCGATTCAAGTATTTTTCGATACTCCTGCCTTCTTATCAGCTCGTTCACTCTTGCAAGATCAACACTGAACGTGCAGTTCACTGGTTTATGATCGCTATCTGTCACATCCATGCATGCTTCATATCTATCAAAATTTACAAGAAAAGCACGTTATATTGGAGCATGATTATATTTGAGAAGGGACAAGATGATGTAGATTCTCTCTATAAAAAGCATGATTAGGCCTTATACAATGCAAGGTGCTTAAGGGAGGTGCTTGATAAAATAAACCGGGTTTGTCTTAAGCACCAGTGCTTATCTTAATAGGACGGGTGCTTAAATTAAGCGTCTACAGATAAGCACCGGCGTTTGAAAATCTGGTTTATTTTGCTGAGCATCTTCCCTAAGCACATTACATTGTACAAGGCCTTATGTGTTGCAGAATCTTACGATGTAATTGCAGCAACAACAGGGCACTCTAATGAGCATTCACGTATTGTTTCAGAGCGGCTATCTCGATACACTATTCTATCGCACCAAGCAGGTATTCTCTTCTTCTCACCCGAATCATACCCTACATCAGAATTGATGGAAAATATTTCAGTTGTAAAGCATTATCTGAATTTGATGTCAAAAAAAGAAAAAGAAAATTAACTTTATTGTGGTGGAATATTTTAACTGAGCAAGAACTTCAAGTATGAGAAGAGACAGTACCTGCAAGACCTGGTTGGTGTCTTTGGAATTTGTAAGTTGGAGGAAATCTGATAAAACCTTCACGCATTCCTTGAAACACGTTTCCTGCCTTCATTTCTGCTCGAAGTTGATCCCTTTCTCTAAGCCAGTCGAAGCTCCTTTGCGAGACCATATCCCTTGCCTCATCATAGGTGATACCGTAAAGTCGGTAGTTGAAATCACCAAGAAAAACAACCATATCGGCTTCTGCCAGCTCAGGTCTATCTTCATCAGGCTGATTCCCATTGGCCTGCCAGTATGTCCATATCTATGCATAAGTATGCATCGTTGCAACTGAAGTAATCAAGGATGGATATTATTTTAGCAAAAGAGTTTGATGATTACATACATTCACTGCTTTATGCAATTGGACAGACGTGTCAGAAGCTGTAGCAGAAGGGGGAAAAGTTATAGGCTTCATATGCAGTAAAGTAGTGCAAAAGAATACTTGAAAAGAGGGGGCGTGAGAATGGAAAACCTGCAGATCCATGAGGTTTGTTAAAATTCATTGTCCGATAAATATGATCAAAGTCAGCATTGCGACGAGCAACATTTTCTAGATGTGCCGCAAAATGATTGTTAACAAAACATATCCTGCGATCGTAAACTCTCATTTTTAGCCCAACACCACCCTGCAAGAACAATCAGCTGCCAATATGACAATATACACTGAAAATTCAACAGAGATATGGAGCATTACTTTGACATAAGAATTACAAGATGATAGGCAACTAATGTTACTTGTTTTCTATCGTTGACCAGTTTAGATAGTTTTTCTCTACAGATTTTTTTGTAAGGAGGGTCACCCCCTGGCCTCTGCAGCAATTGATGCACACAGCTGAATTTATTAAACTGTGAGATGTAATTACAAAGTCAATCTGAATACAAAATTACAAGCAATAGAACCCCGCCATAAAAGTCACACAGCACCAAGTCTATTACTAGCTCAGCAGAAAGATGAGGTTGTTTAAACCTTATCACTTGCTATAAAATTGTTTCCCCTTAGAAAGTTGTATTTTGTGACCATATATTAGAGCATCCAAATAGTCCTGTCTAGGTTGTCAGTTTATTATTTTTTCCAGCAGAAATATTTCCAGTTAATCTATAGTAGGTCCAAGGAGAAAACTTAGGATATACAAAATGGTAATGCATGCATAAATTGATGGGTAAGCGGTACCAAATGGAAGAGTTAATACACACTTTCAAGATCATGTACCTTGTTGCCAATAGCGCGTCCAAAGCCACATGGCACCGCAGCAGCATCAACATCACCGATATGTGGCTTAAGGTCTGTCCTCGCCCTTCAAATAAGCATAGATAACACAGAAGTGTGAATGCTCAAAACGTAAAAATAAGTGATAACAGAAATTTATTAGGCAGTATTAGTAGACAATTTCATGACAAGCCAGTACCATGCAGCAATAAGTAATCCAGCCAACTGCCTCGAGCCAACTCGGTGGAAGGATATCCCTTCATCAAGTGTTTTGCCAATATTATCTATCCACCACTGCCCATTGGCACTGCCCTCAAGCCCTACCTAAGGCCATAAGCAAGACAACTTACATCAGATGGTCGCCTTACAGAACTTACACATAAGAGCATCAACAATGTAGCTGGTGTTGTGCAGATTTGCAAAATGGAACAAAAGCAGAATAACAAGTAAATATATATTCACAGATAATGTCCAAAAAGGAAAATTCTACTTAAGTTCATTATTCCCTCTCACTTCTCACTGGTATTTCGTGGTACTGTCATTAGATCACAGTACTGATATAAAATCAAAACCGAATCAAGTAAACTAAAATATACTGTCGTTACAACTGTGATCGAAAAGTATGTCAAGAAGAGTCACACAGTTCCAAAAAAAAAGAGTCACACAGAAATGCCATATTCATCCCTAGTGGCTAAAAGAGGGTAAACAAGAAGAAGAATAAGAATATAAATATAACATAACACAAAAATAGGATGTTTATGGTACAAACAAATCCACCTAATGCTTGGAAAATACAGAATCACGAATATGACAAGGAAATACTACCCCACCCCACCCCACCCCACCCACCGTGCATTCTATAATAAGCTTGGTGCATTTTAAGCAACTTGCGAAACTGTGTAATCAATAATTGGCAATTGCTAAGTATCATTTCTTTATATTACACTCCATAGATTTTCGCAAGCGCGGTTGAGTTGGCATGGTCTCTGAAGCCGAGCGCTGAGCTTTGACCATTAGTTTGTCTTACAATATGAAGCTGCTTGCAAGTTTGATCTATCGGTGACACTTTTGTGTGATTGTTCATATATATAGTTGGACTGATGGGTGGTGAAAAAAAATACAAAACCCAAATCTCAAAATATGTGGGTCACCTTATAAATACTCCCTCCGTCCGGAATTACTTGCCGTCAAAATGGAAAGAAATAGATGTATCTAGAACTAAAAGACGTCTAGATACATCCATTTCTATGACAAGTAATTCCGGGCGGAGGGAGTATTATCCAGTGGCTTACTGTTTTTTCAAGGCCATAGGAGGTGTATTATTTATATTTTGGAACAAAGCAAGATGCAAACAGTTCTATATTGAAACAGAGGGATAATAGTTAGTAAGTTGCTAACTATTTGCATGCATTAACAATATTGCCAGTTTTAACTATACAATGCAGAAATATTCTTGATGAATTCACTTGTTACCTATTTGCATGCATTAACAATATAAAACTTCTTCTACTTGATTTTGCAGCAACAAAACAAGAAAAAGTGAAGTGACTAGTTTGGTCAACTATCTTACACTTTCTTTAGCTGCAGCCATGGCAAGAACTCCAGCACCCATCTCAACCTCTTGCAGGCCAACCACTACCAATCCAACATCAGATGATGCACTACCCAACCATGAACAAAGCGATTCAGGTGATGCTTTCTCCTGCGCAACATTCCAAGTTCCAACCAACATCTTAATGTTCTCTACCCTTGTATAGGACAACTCCCTCTTCGCCAATTCCGTTCGCAGAATATCATCCAGAGGCCCAGGAGAAGTTAGAGGCCATGCTCGAATACCACCATGATGGGCTAGAGTAAAGATGTAGGAACCACCAACGGCCATCTGAATGACTGGACAGCTATGTCCGGTCCATCCTCCCAGAGGGTTACCTTCAACATCCATGACTTGAACAGCACCACTGGCATAGCCCACCCACACCTTTTCTCCCAGTGCCTTTATGCATTGAACAGAAGAATTATGATAACTGAACTCTTTTAGCCAATTCCCATTTCCATCCCACATAATAATCGAGCCATCTGTGCAACCTGACCAAATTGCTCCATCCATTGCTTGAGCCACTGCTTCTGTTCGACGGTTATCTTCGACGAATGTTCCTTTAGTTGCAACTCTGCGTACTGCACCACCTGCCCCAATCAAGGCATTCCAAGACTTCTGTAAAAAGGTGAAAGAGCCTTGGGTTTTCTCCTTCTTTGTGGGTTTTACTTTGATTTCTTCCTCTATAAATTGTTCTGGCATCACTAGTGGCTCTAAACGAGCTGACTCCACTTGGCCGTCCATGCCAAATACTTTTAACAACTCCCTCGTCCGGGCATCCCTATACAAAGCATATCAAAAAATTAGTTCCAATCGGCCATGGGTTAATGAAGTTGAGAAACTGATGTGATGGCATTTATACTTAAAACCGTACCAAAGAGCAAACGTCATGCTAGTTAGACTCCAAACTTTCGCTCGACAATGGTCCGCAAGCATGTGTTTCACATCAGTAGTTGGCAAAGAGAACATGTTACCAACTGTGACATAGTTTCTAAGGTCAATATACGCATTTTCGACCAGTAAAGAAGCCATATATTTTTCTTCTGGTGTTAGTGAGAGGGACTTAGCAATGGCATCCCAGGGCCATGCCTTTATAACACCCGCTTCGGTGCCTGACCATATTTCACCTGTTTCCAAGAGATTGAAATGAAACATATCAATTTGGGATTACTTTTCACTCCTTTTTAGTTCAAAGTTAGATTCTCAACTCTTATCTGCAACAAGAGGGATGCATGAATGTCAAAACATGTAACACAGCCTAGTGATTCAGATATTAATGCCTCAACAATGCTTGAATCAAATTGGTAGAGGCCAGAAAGGAAAACTGATAATTTAGTTTTGATGTGAAATAGGCCAGAAAGGAAAACTGATAATTTAGTTTTGATGTGAAATAAACTGCATAACTAAACTAATAATACTAAAATATTCCCTATATAGGTTACAAAGTAGTCAATGAAGAAGTTATATCCCCGCAAAACAACAATCAATAGACATATGGACATAAGAATCTTCAGTTGATGAATACTGATTTAGCTTACTGGAATCAGTTATCTTGGATATGAGAGTTGAGCATTTCACAAGCGAGTTCTTTTCAGAAGATGGAAGAGGAACTGGAGGATAAATGGCAGGAGCCTAGTATAGGATCTGCCCTTTAGGTGAGATTGTAGGATCAACCCCAAAATTTCATATTTAGACAATCCGAAAAATTCTGATTTTTTTTTCCAACATACCTGCAGGGTATGTCTACAACTCCAAAAAAAATCAGCTCAAAACTCGATCTGTAGTTAGAGATTCAAAAAAGACAAATTCGACTATGAATAGTGTCAGCTTTGGGTGAATAGTATTGGACACTATTCACATCCGATTTTGTCTTTTTTGGTTCTGTAAGTGTACTTCGAATTAGGAGCTGGATCTTTTTGAGGTTGTACATCGAACATGGACGTGTGTCTGCAAATATTTTTGGAATTTTTGAACATGATTTGTATCTTCAAAAAGATTGATCTCACCTAAAAGGATAAATGAGCGAGTGACTGGGTGAACTTCGCTTTCAGTTGTAATAAGGGCTTACTTTCGTCAGCATAATTCTGTTATCTATTCACTGTTATTACACTGGTTTTCTCAGGTTGTAGCAAGAGCGAGGAACATCAAGCTTGCTTTAATTTTCTGTAAATAACCTGATTGATGATTTAACATCAAAGTGGTTGGGCATGCTTGTTCCATTATTATGAGAAAACAAATTAGAACCAGGATGTACGTCAGTATGGGGAAAAGCTAATTTTATATTCTTTAGAAAGACAAACTCTACCGTCCAAAACTTCTCCAGCCTAAAGTAAAAAAGGTGTAAATGTGCCAAAAGCGCTATTGCCAAGTTAGCACCTGCCAATGGGAAACGGCTCCTCTGCCGTGCCTTACGTGCCGTTGGGCAACTGACATGTGGGCCAGGCTCCCAACAGGCCCACGTGTCAGTGGTAGAACGGCAGCCTGCCGAACGGCAGCCTGCCGAACGGCAGAGGATCCTCACGCCTGCCAATGATGTAAAATTAGGTGATCTTAGCATTTCGCGGTGACTTAAAATCGGCTAAATTGAACATTTCCAATTATCTTGGCGCCTTTCAGCATAGTGCCATTACCGGATTGTGCTCATGGCTCATATCCAGTATTTTTCATTGTTTCTGATATAGCTCACCATTGAATGATCCTCGTATCTTTGCTTGTGCTCAAAGCAGTCGTTGAAAACCAAAATTGCTAGGGGCGAGCAAGGAAGCGAGCTTCTCACCGTATGATGTGACAACCATGGAGAGCACCGGGGTGCGGCTGTGCGCCTGCCACGACAGGGCCTCCTTGAACATGGGCGCATTCTCGCCACCGTCCGCTGCAGCCGCCGGCGCCGTGGCGAGGTCCATGCGCCACGACCGGATCCTCCCGTCCTTGTGGCCCGTCCACACGAGCTTGTTCGCGCTGTCCACCGCGACGCAGAGCGCGGGCGGCGCGGGCACGGACTCCGTGAACGGCGCGGTCTCCTCGTCTCCCCGGCGCGCCCCCGCGACGCTCCCGGCGAACAGCTCGTCGAGGCCCCACACCCGGACCCCGGACTCGGCCCCTGCCCACAGCTGGCGAAGCTGCGGCTCGCACGCGAGCGTCCGCAGGAAGGAGCACACCTGCGTCTCCCGCGGCGGGTGGGGCCGCACCTCGAGCGCCGGCGGGCGGCCAGGGTGCATGGCCGCGCGCAGCGGCACGCGGAAGATGCCCTCGCCCCCGCCCGCGCCGACGAACTCCGGCAGCGCGCCCCTCCCACCCGCGCCTCCGTGCTCCGACGTCGCCACGGCCCGCTCCAGCGTCACCGCGCCGCCGCCGCCGCTGAAGGAGGCGGCGTGTAGGTACATGGACTCGCCGCCGCGGCTGTGATGGTGGTGGGGCGGGAGCTGGTGGGGGTACGAGACGCTGCGCGCGGGGTCGTGGCGGTGCGCCGAGGCGGAGGCGATGGGGTCGTCGTCGAGGCTGTGCGAGCTGAGCGCGGCGTGGCGCGCGTACGCGGCCTGCGCCACCGCGTCCCGCGCCAGCGGCTGGCTGTAGGATATCCCCTTCCGCTGCGGCGCCCGCTCCCGCTCCTGCTCGTCGTCGGGCTCCATGACGGCTCGACCTCGCGTCCGCGCGCGCGCGCTTCTGGTCCGGCCGGCGGCGATTCGAGCTCGGGCGCGCCCGTGAGTGAGGCGGAGACGGCGGGAGAGGAGAGGAGGGGGCCGGGACGGAGGCAGGAGCGCCGCGCCGTGAAAGCAAGGGAACTCCGGAGCTGGTGTGACAGTGTGCGGGAAGGCTGTTTGTTTCTGGTTATATGGGTGGATGCCTCGTGGACCGGGACCACGGCGGGTCCATGGGGAGGCAGTGGGAAAGTGGGGGGCGTGGGGAAGCTCCTCGCCGTGATGTTGGAAGCGGCTCGAAGAGGGAGGTTGGTGCTGCCCGCTATCGCTGCCCTGAAAGCTACGGCTTTCCCAAATGGATCAGGGTCAACTGTGTTGGGAAACGAGAATTCTTCCAGGGGATTGACAAATTGTTTTGGTGTGCAGCTGATGGCAGCCGTCCGTTTAGCTATAATATTCGCTGCTCGGTGTGCAGATAATGCTCTGTTTTCCCTATGAACTTGATGATAAGAGCAACTCCAACCGGGCGACCCAATCGGACGCGCGGTTTGTCCGCCTTTTGTCCGTTTGGGTCGGCCTGTCCGCCCCCCTTTATAAATGGGTCGGCTGGTCGCCTAACGCGCCGACCCATTTTTCGTCCGCAATTTTCAGTTTTCAAATTAAAAAGGGCCCGCGGCCATCGATCATGCCAGCGGGCATGCCATCCAAGGTAGAGTTCGCGCCGGCGACATGCCAGCGGCCGACAGACGTATAGAATAGGACAAATAAAAACATAGTTCTAATAAATAGTTGCAAAACCGCATAAATATGGCATAGTTATTACAAACCAAATGAACATTAAATTGTTTCAAATTGCATTTCAAAGAATAAAAGTCCGATACTTCTATTGGTTGCCAACATGAGCCCACATGTGCTCCACCAAATCATTTTGCAGCTGCTTGTGAGTCTGCCAATCACGCATCTGATGATGAAACTCCATGAACTGTGCAAACGTTGCTGGGTCGGCATGCTGAGGCTCAACATTGATACCCTGAAACTGAAACCCCTGGTCGCAGAGGCGCTCTGGACGCTCATCATCTACGATCATGTTGTGCATGATCACACAAGCAGTCATCACCTCCCAAAGCTTCCGTGTGCTCCAAGTTCTTGCAGGGTGTCGGACAATGCCCCATCGAGATTGCAGAACACCGAAGGCACGCTCCACATCCTTCCTAGCACTCTCTTGCTCTTGGGAAAATCTCTTTTTCTTCTCTCCTTGGGGGTTGGAGATTGTCTTGACAAGAGTTGTCCACTTTGGATAGATACCGTCAGCAAGATAATATCCCTTGTCGTAGTGGTGGCCATTGTTCTCAATATCGACCTGCGGGGCATTGCCTTCTGCCATCCTAGCAAACACTGGAGAGCGCTGGAGCACATTGATATCATTGTGAGATCCAGCCATGCCGAAAAAAGAGTGCCAAATCCAGAGATCTTGTGAAGCAACGGCCTCAAGTATCACAGTGCATTTTCGGACATGACCTTTGTACTGCCCCTGCCAAGCAGAAGGGCAGTTCTTCCACTGCCAGTGCATACAGTCTATGCTACCAAGCATCCCAGGAAACCCCCTGCTGGCATTCATCGCCAACAACCGTTCTGTATCAGCAGCATTTGGCTCTCTCAAGTACTCCGGGCCAAACACAGCTATGACAGCCTTGCAGAAACGGTACATGGACTCAAGGCAGGTGGACTCACTCATCTGGACATACTCATCAATGAGATCACCGGGAACTCCGTATGCAAGCATCCGAATGGCAGCAGTGCATTTCTGGTAAGAGGAGAAACCAAGCTTTCCAAGTGCATCTGTCTTGCACTCGAAATACTTGTCATACTCCACCACCCCCTCCCGAATACGGTTGAACACATGCCTAGCCATACGAAAACGACGTCGGAACATGTGATGTTTGTAGAGGGGGCTCAGGGTCTCGAAGTAATAATTCCAGAGTAGGGTATGGCCACTCTCCCGGTTGCGATTCAACGCCGGCGTATGCCCCGGTATAGAGCCCCTGAACATAGGCCGCTGCCTGCCGAGGTGGTCATGGATTACCAAGGCAGCTGCCACGATCTCCTCATCGTCGGATGAAGAATCATCCGAGTCCATAAGAACATTGTAGAAAAAGAACTCGTCGTCGGAGTCCATTTGTACCTTGGGGGAAACTGTCGAACAGCTTGCGGGCGTCGTGGAACGAGCCGGCCGATGACGAGCCCCGCGCGACACCGAGACAAGGCAGAAGCCCTGCCGCCTACCGGCGAGCGCGCTGGAGTCCTGTGGGCGTGCCGGCGTCCGGGAGAGAGGATGCCGCGCTCGAGTGCCGGCGAAGGGGACGGTGGCGGCATCGACGTCGGGAGGCTGCCGGGGTCAGCGGAACGGGGCGACGGCGTGGGGAGGAGGGGAGGCCATCGGGATGACCTATCTATGTCCGGATGGCTGGCGGCGTCGGCGAAAAATGGGCGGCGGCGGCGGGAGTCGGAGGCGGCCGAGTGGCGGGGGGCGAAGAGAGGACAGAGGAAATGGCCCTTGTGCTGCCGACAGGCGGGCCAAGGGGAGGAGAAGGGCGGGCGACGCGCGCGTCCGTCTCGTGTCCGCGTCGAGGCAAATGCGGCCCAAATTTGGGCCGCGAATGGGTCGCGGGCGGACAAAAAACGGACGCGCGTCCGATTGGGTCGGCGCGTTGGGCCATCTTTTCTGTCCGCGGCGACCCAAACGGACGCGGGCGGACGAAATGAGTCAGCACGTTGGAGTTGCTCTAATGCTCACATTTGCTGAAACAAAACGATAATTGCATGAAAAACTAAAGTCACAGTTTTTTTAAATCGACGCAAAAGCTTTGCCTGTTCTTGACTAAGGAAAAATAACAGTTAATTAAGAAAAGCAAGTAGCGCCGTTTTCCATGTGGCTGTGCAACTCACTGTCGTCAGAGCACCGCACAAGGCGTGCGGTCGTATATGCTCTAACGACACCTGAGTTGCAGCCCGATCAATGACCGGTCATAAAATCCGACCCAAATTAACATCTCAAACCGATCTTAAACATCGGGTTGGGTCATCTGACCCTACATATATTCCTTCCCATTCTTTTTCGGACCAAACCTTAGACACTTCACTACTCTTTCCTCCACTCCACTCCATCACCCAAGCTTCCGTCCGGCGATCTCCGGCCATTTCTGCCATGCCAGGCAGCGGATCCGAGTCCTACACCTTCAGATCCGTCGACCATGAGCTCGTCACACGCGGCTCCAAGGAGGAGATGACCAACGGCAGCGCTCGGACTCCTTCCGTCGGGAATCTATTGTGTCCGCCCAAATGGCGCATGGATCCATCCCTAGGGGTTTAAATCATGAATTGGATGATGTGCGTTTCATCAAGTATGAACATATTGCATTTTTTGCTATGCAATTTCAGTACCGGATCGACGTCCATTTATTTATGTGTCCTGTCTGTGTTAGATAGGTAGGGCGCGTTACTTTTATTCTTTTTTTGCTGCTTACCCGCAGACTTCCATTCTATTACCTTTGTGCCAAGAACACGTTAAGCTGTCTGGGTTGTTCCGCTACCGGCGTGTAAATAAGCTTCGCCTAACGGCTAAACCAATGAATTTCTCTCCTTAAAGGAATCTACTTCACTGACTGTCAACTACTCGCTTCTTCACCGGTATCACACCCTTTGGCAGCATCTAGTAATTCAGAACTTAAACTGAAAGCCATATTTCGACCCGGACGCTTTAAGGATGCTTACGAATGGCAAGTGCTCTTCCTTGTTTAGATCCTATTTCAATCATACATCTCGATCGGAAAAGAATCAATAAAAGGAGAATCGGACGATATCTTTCTCGAAACAAACAAAAAGGAAAAGAAAGAGAAAACATAAATCATGATCAACTAAGCCCGCCCTTTACTGAAATCAATGTAGTTGTATGCAGGTGCGGTCCGTCTGTCGTCCGAACGAGGTAGGTGACACGCAACCCCTTTGTTGACACGTCGAGCTGTAGGACGCACCGTGGACGCCGTATGACGCAAACATGGAGCGGCGTGCCCGTTGTGCGAGGCAGCGGGCGCGGGAGGCGACGACAGGCCTCGCGGTGGTGGACGTTGGCAAGGCAGAGTCGCATTCTCTGGCGCCCTGTATGGTGCACCAGTCCGGGCGCTACAACCGCATCGTGGTGGATGTGACCGGCTCGTCCCAGGATGGATCCATCATCGATGTCACGTCCACCGGGACCGTATGTTGGGGACGAAGCATGGAAAACAAAAAAAATCCTACAAACACCCAAGATCTATCTTTGGAGATGCATATCAATGAGAGGGGTGAGCGTGTCTACATACCCTTGTAGAACGAAAGCGGAAGCGTATATAACGCGGTTGATGTAGTTGTACTCTTCGCGATACAATCACGATCCAATCCGATCTAGCGTCGGACGAACGACAGCTCCGAGATTAGCACACATTCAGATCTATGGAGTCCTCTCCTTCTTGATCTAGCAAGCGAGGGAGAGGAGGTAGATGAGATCGGGGCCAACCCAATGGTGAGGTGGTGGTGGTGGCAGTGGAATTCCGGCAAGGCTTCGCCAAGGGTGTACCAGAGAAACGTGGGAGGTGTTGGGAGAGGCAATAGGCAAGGGTGAAGGGGTGGTTTCCCCCATGCGCATCCCCCTCTTTATATAGGCTAGGGGCAGGGGAAGGCGTCCAAAACCCTCTCGGGGCTGGCCACAAGGGAGTCCCTTTAAACTTGGAGATAACATCTTATCTCTAGATTCAACCCTTTAAATTTAGAGATTGGACCTTATCTCTAGATTTTAACGACATGTGCCTTGGGGAATAGTGCGGACAGCCCATGTGGGTTGTAGATTCACCCCTCGGTCCATGTGGTCCCTTCCCGGGTTGTTGGGCCCCACGGTGGAACCCCCGAAACCTTCTAGAACCTTCCCGGTACTTTACCGAAAATTCCCGAACTTTTCCGGAACCCTGAATATGACTTCACATATATAAATCTTTACCTTCGGAGCTCCTCGTGATGTCCCGGATCCAATCCAGGACTCTGAACTACTTTCAGACTTTTCACTATTAATATCTCAACATTACACTACCGAACGTTAAGGGTGCGACGCTACGAGTTCGAGAATCATGCACACATGACCAAGACTCATCTTCGGTCAATAACCAATAGAGGGACCTGGATGCTCATTTCGGTTCCCACATATCATCTTTATCGGTCGAACCATAGTGTCAAGGATTTAGTTAATCTCGTATGCAATTCCCTTTGTCCAGCGATATGTTACTTTCCCAAGATTCGATCGTCGGTATCTCCATACCTAGTTCAATCTCGTTACCGGCAAGTCTCTTTACTCGTTCTGTATTAAAAGATCTCGTGGCTAAACTCATTAGTCACATGCTTGCAAGCTTCTTGTGATGTTGTATTACCGAGAGGCCCAGAGATATCTCTCCGTCACACGGAGTGACATATCCTAGTCTCGATCCATGCAACCCAGGAGACACCTTCGGAAATACCTGTAGAGCACTTTTATGATCACCAAGTTATGAAGTGACATTTGGATACACACTAAGTATTTTTCCGGTGTCAGGGAGTTGCATGATATCATGATCTAAGGAACAGATACTTGACATGAAGAAAGCTATAACAATTAAACTTTAGTGACACAATCATATGCTAAGCTTACGGTTGGGTCTTGTCCATCACATCATTATCCTAATGATGTGATCTCATTATCAAATGACAACTCATGTCTATGGTTAGGAAACCTTAACCATCTTTGATCAACGAGCTAGTCTAGTAGAGGCTCACTAGGGACATAGTGTTGTTTATGTATCCGCACATGTATTTAAGTTTCCGGTCAATACAATTCTAGCATGAATAATAAACACTTATCATGAACAAAGAAATATGATAATAACTAGTTTATTATTGCATCTAGAGCGTATTTCCAACAGTCTCCCACTTGCACTAGAGTCAATAATCTAGTTTACATCACAGTGTATCTAACACCCATATAGTTCTGGTGCTGGTCATGTTTTGCTCGTGGGAGAGGTTTTAGTCAATGGGTCTGCAACATTCAGATATGTATGTACTTTGCAAAACTCTATGTAACATGTAGATGCTGCTACTACGCTCTGCTTGGAGCTACTCCAAACGACTACTCCACTACACGTATCCGGTTTGAGACTCAGAGTCATCCGGATCAGTGTCAAATCTTGCATCGACGTAACCCTTTACGATGAACTCTTTATCACCTCCATAAATGAGAAACATTTCCGTAGTCCTCTTTAGGTACTTAAAGATATTTTTGACCACTATCTAGTGATCTACTCCTGGATCACTATAGTACCTCCCTGCCAGACTTATGGCAAGACACACATCAGATCTGGTACAAAGCATGAAATACATTATAGAGCCTATGGCTAAGGCATAGGGTATGACTTTCATCCTTTCTCTTTCTTCTGCTGTGGTCGGGCTTTGAGTCTTACTCAACTTTACACCTTGCAACACAGACAAAAACTCCCTTCCTTGACTGGTCTATTTTGAACTTCTTCAAAATCTTGTCAAGGTATGTGTTGTGTGAAAGAAATATTAGGCGACTTGATCTATCTCTATAGATCTTGATGCCCAATATGTAAGAAACTTCACACATGTCTTCCATTGAAAAACTCTTGTTCAAGTAACCCTTTATGCTTTCTAGAAATTCTATATCATTTCCAATCAACAATATGTCATCCACATATAATATTAGAAATGCTATAGAGCTCCCACTCACTTTCTTGTAAATACAACCTTCTCCATAAGTTTGTATAAACCAAAAACTTTTATCACCTCATCAAAATCATATATTCCAACTCCGAGATGCTTGCACCAGTCCATAGATGGATCGCTGGAGCTTGCATACCTTCTAGCATCCTTAGGACCGAAAAAACCTTCCGGTCGCATCATATACAACTCTTCTTTAAGGAAACTGTTAAGGAATGTTGTTTTGATGTCCATCTGCCAGATTTCATAATAAAAAAAAGCAGCAACTGCTAACATAATCCTAACAGACTTTAGCGTCACTACACGTGAGAAAGTCTTATCGTAGTCAACCCCTTGAACTTGTCGAAAACCCTTTTGCAACAAGTCAAGTGATACGTCTCCAAAGTATTGATAATTTTTTATTGTTCGATGCTATTATATTATCAATCTTGGATGCTTTGTATGCTATTTTATATCATTTTTGGGAACTAACCTACTAACCCAGTGCCTAGTGCCAGTTGTTGTTTTCTTCCTATTTTTGGTTTTCCAGGAAATAAGTACCGAACGAAGTCCAAACGCTACAAAACTTTTTGACGATTTTTTCCGGAGAAAAGAGACCCTGGAAGCTTTGGGAGGAGACCAGATGCGAAGCGAGGAGACAACAAGTATTTTCCTCCTGCCAAGATTATATCTCTCAGAAATCAAATTATGAATTTTAAACAACATGAGCAAGAACATGTTGCATAAGCATGGGAGAGAATGAAATTGATGATTAGAAATTGTCCCACTCATGGCTTAAGTTTATGGATGACAATACAAAAAAATCATGCGGGACTAAACTTTGTGTCGAGAAATCTTATAGACTCTGCTGCACGTGGTACCTTTATGGAAATTATACCGGGAGAAGCTACAAAACTAGTGGATAATATCATGACAAATTATTCTCAGTGGCATACCGAACGAGCTCCAACTGGTGAGAAGGTAAATTATGTTGAAGAAATCGCTACTTTGAGTGATAAGTTGGATTCTCTTATGAATATGGTTGCAAATAGGAATGCTCATGTTGATCCCAATTATGTGCCATTATCTACTTTGATTGAGAAAAATAATGATGCTATTTATGTGAATTTTGTCTCTAGAAATAATTTTAATAACAATGTTTATAGGGGAATTTCAATCCTTGATCGTATCCCAGAAATCCCTCTAATAATTATGGCAATTCTTATGGTAATTCCTATGGAAATTCTTCCAATAATAATAGTAGGATACCCTCTTATCTTGAGAACACCATTAAATAATTTATTAGTTCTCAAAAGATTTTCAATACTATGGTAGAAGAAAAACTACATAAAGTTGATGATATGGCTAGAAACATGGATAGGATTGCTCATGATGTGGAAACTCTTAAAAGTAAAACTTTGCCACCCAAGCATGATATTAATGAGTCTATTAAATCGATCCTAATATCTATTAACGAAAGTAAGGAGAGGACCCACGAAGCGCTTGTTTTCGGTCGGATACCTCGACCGTAGTGGTGATCAAGGTGGTGCTAGAACACCGAGACCATAGCTTCTGGCATTGAAAATGATGCCACCTCATGTGTAGGTCTTCAATTTCTTTTTCCTGGGGAAATGTCTTACAAAAGGATCTTTAGATGGTAAATCGAAATGAACATTTCCCTCAAGCACATTTATCACAACTTTGATAGTCCTTAGAAAAGGTCTACCAAGAATTATAGGAGCAATTGGATCTTTAGGCATATCTACTATAACAAGATCAATCACGATGAGGACATCCCTACTAATGTTACACCCACATCCTCACTAGCTACACATATTGGACCAGTTACTAGAGCCCGCGCACGCCAACTAAATTATCAGGTACTTTCGTTTCTTGGAAATCCTTCTAATGTTCATGAACATATGATGCTGCCTAAATTAGATACTTTTATTTTACTTATGAATGAAGGACCTAGTACGGACAAGAAGGATGACCATTGGAGCGGGATCAACCATGGAGAAGAAGGTGCGCGCGCGGGAAGGAACAATGGACTTTCCGGTGGAGATTTTCGCACTTTGAAGCCACCATAAGGAGTGCTTGGAGGCTTGGACGAAATATACAACATGCCACTTCATAAATTTCGTCCATAGGCTATTATAGGTGTCGCGTCACCTTATTTTTGGGCCAGGCCCATGTAATTTCGAAATACCATATTATAGGCAGTTTTTAGAGTCCGTATGTGTGGGGAAACTGAGTTAGGGCTGGTTTCGGACCCCTCCTCCAAGGGGCCACGAAATCCCCCTCTATTCCCCCATATATACAGCCCTTAGGGCGTCGTTCTAGACTTGGGTTTTGTTTAGATTGAAAGTTAGCCATAGCCGCAACTTCGCGTTCTTCGTTTGTGTTCCACGACCACACAAAGGCGTCACAGAACCCCACTTTCATCAATAAAGCTTTCCTCTTATAATGCAAAATTCAGATTGCAATCTTAGTTTCTTGCTTGTTCTTTGTTTGCTTGCAGGAAACAGACCCTCGTGGTCAGGTTGATCGTGCTCCGGCGTGGTCAATAACCTCTCGGAGTTGGTTTAGCGATTGCTAAGGCGCGGCGTCCTCGCACGTTCGTAGTCGGATTATCAAAGTCGACTCTACCATAAACGATAGCCACATCTCATCGAAAGACAGGGATAACTTCGCCTCTATCAAGTGGTATCAGATTTCCAGGTTGCTCGGTGAGATTTTCCAGTTTTTCGTAGTTAGATCGCATCTGTTCTTCACACCTAAAGTCCACGAAATAGCCAAAAAAAATTAGGGTTAGATCTTCATATCCGAACCAATCTGAGCCTTTGCAATTTTCTGTTCGGTGATTGCTTTGTTGAATTTGCGGTTGCATCGTCGTGTCAAGTTGCTTCGTCGCCTCTATCTTGGGGAGCATTGTGCCTCCACACCGCTTCGAACGGAGATTAGCAGCCGCAAGGGTGTGAACTTCGGGATACATCATCGTCTCCACGTGCCTCAGTTATCTCTTACCCGAGCCCTTTACTTATGCACTTTACTCTGTGATAGCCATATTGTTTCATGTTATATATCTTGCTATCACTTAGTTGTTTATCTTGCTTAGCATAAGTTGTTGGTGCACATAGGTGAGCCTAGTTGTTTTAGGTTTTGTGCTTGACATATTAAACGTTAGTTTTATTCCGCATTTGTTCAAGCCTAAACCGTAATTATTTTAAAGCGCCTATTCACCCCCCTCTAGGCGACATCCACGTCCTTTCACAAGTGTTGAATGAAGGGTACCTTCATTCGACATGTGTGTGCCGTCGTAACATCATAATGAAGGATACCTGCATTCGACACTTGTGTGCCATCGTAACATCATATTTTCCTACTAATTCAACTTGTCACTTGCATCCATCCACTTTAATCTAATTGTTGTTTCTTCCACAATCTTTATTGATGTTGTATATTAATTTGTATAACCATGTATAAATATAATATATATATATATATAAAGAAATACACATGATTAGTAGTGGCGCGGGGCATAGATCCGCGCTGCTAATAGTTAGCAGTAGCGCGGGTACAAACCCACGCTACTGATAAGTGAGTTACCAGTAGCGCCGGCTAAACCCACGCTACTATTAACTATTAGTTGTAGTGCCCTATCGGTAGCGTGGGCCCCGTGCTACCGATATATACATTTTCCGCGCTACTACTGGGGTTTTTCCTAGTAGTCCTGGCTTCAAGTATCCGCACATCATTTGTTAGTCTAACAACCTTACATGTCGTGGTTTTTTCAACCCGGCAGATGTCCTCGTAACAGGATTTAGGTGTGAGGCCATCGCCGCTTGGTGGCGACTCGAAGGGGTTAACGAGAGAGAGAGAGTCGGGTTTACCCAGGTTCGGCCCCTCCTATGGAGGTAATAGCCTACGTCCTGCTTTGTGTGTATTTGACGAGTAGATCTCGATTACAAGGGTGCGGAATCGCTAACCTAGCTATCGAGAGGTTGTAACTTGAGTTTTTCGGCCCTAGGGGCCTGCCTTTATATACATGTCAAGCCCTAGGGTTTACAATAGAGTCCGGGTCATATCATGACCCGTGACCTATGACTTCTCTAACTTGTCTTGTATTCTTAAGGAAACTTCAACCGGCGTCTTTAGCTTCATGGGCTTTGAGCCGCCGTCTTCAGGTGTTGGGCCGCCCGGCGTCTTGGTCAGCCGCCACCTTACTTATCTTGCACTCAGGACACGGCCCACCTTGAGCTTGGTCACAAGACTGTTGATATGTTGACCCGGCCCAGTAGGGCGGGTTATATCGTGGAGTTATATCCCCGACATTAGGCCCCAGATTGATTTGAATCCATTCATGACAATAGATCTTTCCTTCTTTTGGCAGCTCACCTTGGACTGTTTGTCTTTTATAACTTTCAAAACGCCGGCTTGTTCCACCTCCTCACTTGTCATTTTTCCAGTGTTCATTTATTGTGACGTCATCCGTCGTCAATCTAGAAAAGCAATAATGACATCATGGCGGATCTGGTCATATCTGCTTATCCCGAAAATCGAGGCGTTTTTGCTTCCCGAAATTTACTGCATTCCCTCGATTGTCATGCCTGTTAGTTGCCCCTTCGGGCTCCTTCCCCTTAAATATTTACCGAAAGGGCCTGGATTCACTTTCCACTTCCTCTCTTTGCTTCTTCTTCTTCCTCGAGTCCGGAAGCTCCTCGTGCCACCGCCGCAGCTTCCTCATCTCGGCGATCTTCCTCGAGGTCGTCGCGGCATTCCTTCGTCAGTCAATCCTCCGCGCGCTTCCCCCGCCACCGGTCGACCGCTCGAGTAAGTCATCTTTCCTATGACCTAGATCCATTATAGCACCTCGAGGTTCTTCGAGTTCTTCGGCAACTTTTCTCCGGTTCATCGTCATTGCTAGCTCTGTGAGTAGATCCCACGAACATACTCACCAAAGTAGAGCGGTAGAGACACCAACTCCGTTTCGTGTATGACATGTCTTAATCCTTCCTAGTATTAGATGAACCGCACTGTCATTGCTTCCATGCCCTCCTGCTAGGGATAGCAAATATTCTCCCCCTTTTTGAACAATTCTTAGATCCAAAATTGTTGCGGCTTCGGAAGAAACTTGTTTGTCTCATACTTAGCAAAATTCCCAAGAACCTCTTGTTTTAGCACAAGTCGCCCTTACTTTTACCCGCTTAATAATTGTAACCCTTCATACGTTCAAGCCATTGTATAGGCTCTGGTTCTTTACCAGGCTTGCCCCTTTTATTGCAAATACTTAGATCTTTTTACTTGAACCATTTACTTAAGCCGCCCTCTTTACTTTATCCAGGCGACTCATTATGTCGGAGTCAAAAGCCTGCAACTGGGTGGCAACTCAAGTTTCTGATATTCACTTAAAGGATTATGAGGAACATGGGTTTGAATGTCACGCGTATGAACTTGTGGTTGGATGCGTGCGTGCATTCATAGTGGTAAGTGTGTGTGCGTCTATATGAGTGCTTATGTTTGTACTGTGTTTAAAAAAAAGGGTTTTTTACATCTGTGCCCCTCGTTCCTTAGCTGTACCCATCCATCCCCACGCTCTTACAATTTGCTCACTTTTCCCCACTCTCTTGTCCAAAACCCTCACGAAAGGTCACAACGGAGGATGCCGCCGGGTCAATGGTTTGACCGTTAACTCTGACGTGTGGGGCCACGTCGTAAGGGCAACTCCAAATCGTACGCCCACGTCCGCTTGGGGCAAAACAGACAGACAAGCCGTCGCCTCGGGGACTCGTGGTGGCGTCCAACCTACCCCCACCGCCCAAAGTAAATGCGCATGCGTGGCGGGGCCCGGTCGTTAGCCACCCACCTTCGTGTCGTCGTCCTTCTTTAAGTGGAAACCCGTGGACCGGTCAGTCCACACTCCCACAGTAGCTTCCGCTTCCAAAGCCAATCCTGCCCCCTCCACCCCCGACAGTTTCTAGAAACCCTAGCCCATCGCTGTCGCCATGACCTGGTCGTGGCCCGGGAAGGGGAAGCACGACCATGAGGCCGGCTCATCCTCTGGCAGGCGCTGCTCCGGTCACTCTAGGAGCCCACCACCACCGCCGCCGCCGCCTGCTCTGTCCGCTGCGCCTGCATTTGCAATTGGTCCGCCGGCCTCCCCGCAACGCACGCGCCCGTACGTTGGCACAGAAATATGCCGGAGGTACTGGGAGACGGCCATGCCATTGCCGTGGGGAGATGCCCAACTCCCCAACAACTGGCACCTGTTCGCGGATCGGGTGCCAATCCCCCCGGTGCCGATGAGCGGCCGCGCCCGTCGTGAGGAGATCGACCGATGTCGCGCGCGTCTGCCTCCAGATCTCCTCCACGACCCAAGGTACGGCGTCAACTCGCCGCTATGGGATATGGGCTCCATGACGAGCACGACCTGCGGCCTCAGTCTTTTTTTGCCGGTCGTCCACCTAGCCCACGCCGACGACGTGCTGCTAGCCCGCCCCAAGTGCGCGGTCATAGGTGTGTCCGTGGCCTCACCCCGACACCATCTTCGTCCCCGTCACCACCACCTCCGATGACCGAGGAGGAGGAGGCCGAGCTCATTAGGCGTGTCATGGAGGAATCCACGCGCACGCACGATGAGCATCAATGGGCGGACATGGAGAGGGCGATGGCCCTCTCTGCGGCCGGCGACGTGGCCACCCTGAGCTGGAGATGGCCGCCGTCGTCAAGGAGGAGGTGAAGGAGGAGGTGGCGGAGGAGCCGCCCCTTGCAGCGTGGAACCCCCGGCTGGTGGGCTAGACGTGGGGGTGGTCGGCCACTGCGTCGGAGATGCCCTACACGCTGGCTGTCCAGGCATGGGCACCCACGCCGCCGCGGTCACCCGAACCGGAGCAGGAGCCACGGGAGGAGGTGTTGCAGGCACCGCAAGCGCCTCCGGCCTGGCAGGGGTCGCCAACCCACCTTTGGCAGCCGCCTCCCTATGTCGACCTCACGAGCGACGACGACGAGTAGGACGGCGCTCCTAAAGACGGCGGCGGCTTCACCGGCGGGCGGCATTGTCTATATTTTATATGTGTTATATTTTTATCTGTGATTTTATATTAGTTGCTATTGGCCTTGTGTATAATGCATGGCAGACTTATGAACTAGGGTGCTCTAGAACTATCGCCGGCCTCTGTGGTCGGCATTAATGTTTAATTCAAGCTAATGCATGGTGATGTGAAGTGATGTGATGTGACATATGATGTGATTTGATGTTTAATTAAGGTAAAACTTGAATTTGAACTAACATTTGAATTATAAGCGACATGTTGAAAGAGGCCTAAGTTGATCATATTTAATGCACTTAGCACCTTTGCATTGGAAGAGGCCTAAGTTGATCCTAAGTTGTAATGATCATGTTACCCTATGTTGAAATGATCTAACAGCAAACAAAACAAAAATAGACTCATAAACCCTAACCCTTTATTGCAAAAACCATCATTATAAAGACAGTTCAGAATTTCAAAAATGAAAAATAAGTTCAGATCCTTCTTACTCACACTGAAATGGAGCTCTGGTGATTTTTTTTATTTTTTTATTTTTCGTAAACATAAACCCACTGTCGCTCTCTTCTCGAACTATATACAACCCCATACGTGATAGCTCGTATATGTGAAGGAGTTTTCATGGAAATGTCCATAAACCAAGATTTTTATTTTTTGCCATAACCATGTCACATGCAAAGGCATTGTGAGCAGGTTTTACATTTTTTGAATTTTTTTGAATTTAGTTCTGCTCATTTGAACTTGGAAACGGTAGCTCATCTCAAAAGAAGGTTTTTCTTAAAAAAGTCCCTAAACCAGGTTTATATTTTTTAGGGCAACTATGTCTTATAAAACGAAGAACAAGGAAGGTTTCATATTTTTTTGATTTTTTTTTGAATTAGTTAAGGTTATTTGAAAGTTGGTCAAACCTAACATAACCCCGCTGACCGGCTCAAAACCCCGCAGCATCTCTACAAACCGTAACGTCGAACTGCAGCCGTCCGATCATACCCTAGCACCAAGCAAAAACCGTCGGATATGGTCTTCTAGAAGGATTTCCGAGAGGCACTGCGTGCAGGCTCCGCGCCGTTGGATCACATGGACGACTCTGCATCGTTGGATCGTTGGGCGATCATCGAGAGGTTGGTTCTGCTGGCCCACTCGTCCGCGCAAAAAAAAGTCCTGGTTGGTCCTTCGCTAGGCGTTGACTGTCGAGGGAGGAGGCACCGCTCCGGCTCCCCGTCCTTATCCATAGACAGCTATTTAAGCTGGACGGCGTCTGCCAGCACTAGCTCATCCGCCTACTCCCTCTCTCCGCCGGCAGCCGAGCACTCCCCTCTCCGAGCCCATCAGCCATGCCACCACGCCGCCAGTACTAGACAATCGAACACCGTCTCTTCCTTCTTCGGCAGGTCCAAATCCGGAGGCAAGCGAGGCTCCCTCTGAAACCGAAGGAGGATTTCGAGGAGGGGTCGGAGATGGGGGAGGAGGAGGAGGAGCCGCAGGAGGCGCCGCCGGTCTACTATCTGTGGCCCGACCAGGTGGCGATCCTCAACTCCATCCGCTCGGAATCAGCTACGCAGGCCTGGCGTTTTCGTCAGGAGCAGATGGAGGCAGCGCGGGCGGCGCAGGAGGAGGCGCAGGTGGCGACACAGGCGAACCAGGCTCCGGCGCAGGCGGATCAGACTCCGGCGAAGGCGGATCAGGCTCCGGCGCAGGCGGATCAGGCCATCTCCGACGACGAAGACGCGTAGTGCACTAGGTAGTACGTAGGATATATATTGCATGATTTTGTATGGAACTGAAGTATTTTGTTTTTGCTGATGCTTCAAAGAAAATATTGCATGCTTTTGTACATGGAGGGAGTGACATATGGGTGGGCAAAAAAGGTGGGCGAAGCCCGCACGTAGTACTGCACCCTGGCCTCGGTCTGTGGCACCTGGAAGGTGGAGACGCGTGCGAGAAGAGAGAAACCAGTGGCAGCGACCGTCGCTGCGTCCGTGGCGGCGCGCATCGGCGCATGCAGGCAGGCTAGCTGGATCACGTGGCATGCATAGCAGGCTTATGTATCGTGGCGGCGCACGTCGATCGGTATGCCCTAGACTTTAATTGCAACACTGAATTGAACCGGCAGCAGCGACAGTCGCTGCGTCCATGGCGGCTCACTGGAAGGTTGCGTCCGTGGCGGCGCGCATCGGCGCATGCAGGCATGCTAGCTGGATCATGTCGCGCATGCATAGCAGGCTTGTCGTGGCGGCGTGCATCAGCGGATGCACGCGGGCGTTTAATGCAACGGCTCAAACGAAACCACGGCCCAACGGTCCAACCAACGCCACCGTCCAACGGGCGACACAGTCCAGCGTGGCCCCACACGTCAGAATGGTCAAAGGAGGGCGACACAGTCCAATGCGGCCCCACTTGGCAGGTCCAACGGGCGACACAGTCCAGCGCGGCCCCACACATCAGCAGTTAATGGTCAAACCATTGACCCGACGACATCCTCCGTTGTGACCAATAGTGAGGGTTTCAGACTAGGGAGTGGGGAAAAGTGAGCAAAAGTTAAGGACGTGGGGATAAATGAATACAACTAAGGAACCAGGGGCACCAGAATAGAAATCCCAAAAAAATTGAATGTCACTATTTATATTATGCCGAGTTGTTTTTGTTCACCAAGTCATTATTCGTTGGGACCAGGCTAAGCCAGAGCTCTGTCGAGTTGCTTACCACTACTGAGTCCAATTTTGAATCAAACTCGACAGACGAAAATTTGCCGAGTTCATGATAAAATGAACTCGACAAAATATTAAAACTCGAGACAAAACCAGATTCTAGCAGTGGTGTCAGTTTATAGTTTTTCGTGTTTATTTCCTTGGGCCAAACAAGTACTCTCTGTGTAAAGAAATTTGTTTTCTAACTTATGAAAAAGCTTAAAAGATACGAGGATGATTTTGGACCAATATAATGCCACGGGACCTAGACTTGGGCTAGGAGGGCCAGTCGCCTAAACCACTGAGGCGTATGGGGTACGAGTCCGGTCATTCTAGAAGCCCCCTGAAGCTCTCCTTTTACTGCAAACTTGACCATCAATTTTTAGGGGGGTTGACAAATTATTTTCGTGCCCGGGCTCATGGAGCCCTATTTTTAAAACATCAAAAAATTGCGCGAAGGCAAAATCTGGAGACATGTTCTGTTACTAGTCTTCGGGACTGAGGGCTTGCTTTTGACCTCTGCCAACTAGGAGGAGATGAGCGGTGGGAGGAGGTCGAGGAAGAAGAGGAGGCAAATGAAGGAGGGGGGTGTCTACAATGGTGACGAGGAGTTAATGCAAACATGGGCAAATGTTTGATCAAGGCATGATGATGCCTCGGCTTAAGTATGATGCTATCGGTGGCTACAACAGATTAGTGAGTAGCAGGAGGAAGAAGATTATTTTGGTACTTTGTAAATATATTAGGAATCTTGAAAATTGATAATCATGTGGACTATTTTTGAACGTCATATAATCTGATAAATTTATCTTTATTTTAATTACGTGTTTCTTATTTTACCATGTGTTTAGTATATATTGGAATTACCCTTGATCAGTCTCTACTCCTTTTTGTAAATGTTTCATTTTCCTAGTTTTCCTTATGATTCTTGTATTTGTTCTCTAACTTTCCCCCAAAAAATAATATGTTTGTAGTTATGGAACTTTGAGTTTAAGATTTGCCTCATTTTTTTTTATCAAACTTCAAATATACAAAAACCTTATTTGCACAACTTGATTAATCCACCCGTTGTTAGGTTCTGCATTTACCCACCTCACGTCGTTCCCACTGATAACTACAAGGTGAGAGAGACATAAGTAGAAACGCGAACCTTTCTGTAAAGCATGTGGGCAAGATCACATTACTTTCTGCACCCACAAAAACCAAAGATAACCAGTCTAGATCATGCCGCATCTGCCTACACTGTCACCTCGGTCGCTTGATCAGTACACATGTAAGCTGTCAGGGTAGCTGAAAGCCTGGAACATACACATAGGCTGGCTGCTGTAGAGGCTTGTCTTCTTTCTTTTTTTTTACAGGTAGGTTCATGCCACGGTTCGTAGGCCGGGTCTAGTGACTCATGCCTTGGGTACGAGCTACGAGGGGGACCGATCGTCCATTTCGTGGTGGGCACGCACGACGGTCCGTTTATTAACCTTTTTCTCCTGGCCCCTCTTCTTTTCGGTTGCCCATGATATGATGAACCCGGGTACGCGGGCTGGCCATGATCTTCTTCGGTAATCGGTAAGTCCAACGTAATGTAATCGCCGTCAAGATCGTCCTAGTCGGAGGCGGTGCAGGTGCCGGCCAACATAAAGGCACGGGATTACGACCTGCAAGCGCCTCTTTGCTTCCCCGGATCGCTTCCATCCAAGGGAAAGAAGAGAGCATTGTCAAAAGTAGCATGACTTCATCGTACACAAGAGGCACGGCATCGGCATAGATAGGCATCACATGGTTGCATTGCATCGTGACCACACAACGGTGGGCTGGCCGGGAGAAGATCTGATCCGGTCCTCAGTGCCAAATCGTTGCGCACTAGCGTCTAGCACCAGCTCTTTTTACCACGAAGTGCACCTGTGCTTCTTCTGGCTTACCATCACTCTCGGGAATTTTTGTCCAAAAGGACCACCTGCCCAGTGGAATTGTCAAAAGAGACCACCTGTGAGTCAAATTGCCGGATCAGACCCCCCTGCCGCCACCAGCGCAGGCGGCTGGGGCCTGCCGCCACTAGCGCAGGCGGCCGGCCAGGCGGCAGGTACTGTTCACGCGCACTGTTTGTGCAGGGACGTTTTTCACGTAGTAAAACGAGAACGGACGAGCGAACAGTACCTGCCGCCTCAGGGCGTGGCGGCAGGTACTGTTCATGCAGGATGAACAGTGATTTTGAAAAAAATTCAAAAAAATAACGGAAAAATTCAACATCACTTATATGGTGCACTGTTCATGCAGGGATGTTGGATCTTCAGACGTTTCTGTGGTGCGCTGCATGTGGCCGCCTGTGCTATTTGAGCTGGTTATATGTGACGTTGCATTGGCGCGAGGAAGATGCCATTATTGGGTGATGATTTATGCAAGAACGTACGCCCGCGCGCTCACATCAATCAATCACCTGGGAATTAAATACAAGTATCTTGAAAATAATTATCGCTGTCTCTTCAAATAATGCTGCTGGAAATGTTTCTCGGTCTCGTCGGGTGGGTTCACGTCCACAGACCGCCGACGCGCGTGACAGCGCACGGTGCCTTGAGTTGAGTTGGATCGAGCAATCGCGATCTCTGTGGTCTCCTCCGCACGCCAAGAGAAAAAACTAAGAGCACCAACATTCTACAGTGGGACGTTTTTTTTTTGAGCGTTTCTACAGTGGGACGTTGTGCATGGGAGAGACGCCACCGTTGCGCCGCGTCTTAGACTTAACAACCATATCTTAGTCGGCATTCGACAGCGGAGCGTTTTTGTATCCGGCCGTAGCTCAGCCCTAGGCGTGCCGGCCTAGCCATAGGCCGAGGAATCACCCGGACGTGTCTTGCACAGACGGCAAAGTGGCAAGCCCCATCACTTGACCCGATCGACCACCCGACGACCAGCAACAGGAAGCGATATGCCTAGCTAATTACCTAACTGAAGTACGGCAGCACCGCGCCACCACCACGTACGAGGTAGGACGGTGACGACACGAGCCGTGCTGTTGCTGCCTCAGCCGTGCGCCGCGGCACAAAGCCATAGCCTGCACCGCACTCACGTTACGGCGCCGGCAGCGAGACCGACCCGAGGAAACGATCGAGCAGGGACGTACCTGTCGTCGCCGTCCGAAGCCAACAGACACGAGCGCGTCGCCCTCGCCCTCTCGCGGGCGGCAGGATGAGGAGGAGCGCCACCTGGTGCGGCCCCAACTACCCGCGCCACCTGGTGCGGCACGGGCCAGTCGACCGCCCCCGTCCCCGCCCCCGGGGTCGCCGTAACGGCCCTCGCGCGCCTGCGCTGCGTGTGCGTGCGTGGTCCGATGGCGACGGGGAGCGCCCGCGTCTTGTCTGCTGCGATCGGCAACACACGGCTCAGCGCGCGCGCTGGATTTCAGGATTTGGATGGCACTTGTTTTCTACTAGTAGTAATTTCTAATTCCACCCTGATTCGGGGGATGTCACCTTGTCTCTCTCTCGCGCGGCACCGTCTTCGTCACCAGGCGTCTGCCGTGTCGTCGTTTCCATCGCCTTGTTTGGTCACCGCCGGTCGCATATACAAATACACGACGGCCGTGCGCGGGGATACGATGGTGGCGTAGTGCGACCTATCCATCAGAGTATACAAGTTCATTCAATGGACGCGTATCGTTCAATCGTCATGCGTATCCATTGATTATATGCATATCTACATGCCACCCAAGATGAGTTTGTGCCGGGTTGGTACGGACAAACGGCTCCTTTTGCTAAGTTGTTTGTTTTTCTCTTCCTAGACTAGCACGTAGACTAGAAAAGGGAAGGCGAATCAGCCCGCAAAATGGTGCTGTGCTGCTGTAGCGTTGACCACACCAGCGTGGAGGACGATTACGTGCACTCAATCACGTACGTGATCGATCCTGTTCAAGTCCCGCAGATCGTATGTATATTCCTCAATCTGCTTTCGGAGGGCAAACAATCATATTGCTCATTTGTCAACACAGGATATGTATCTTCTATCGTAAGAAAAACCATCCATGATCACGATCACGCGAACCGAGTTCATCTTGCTGGAGCTGCCAAGAAGAATGCATGATTGGTTAGTGAAAGGTCGGTGCACTGGAATCCACAGTTTGGCGCAGCCACAGAAATAACGGATCAGCTAGCTGTCAAGGCTCAGGGTGCCTGCCGACCCAATAAAAGAATCGCGGGCGGCACCACCAAAAAGATCCTGTGGACGATATTGCTCCGCAAATGGAGTACGATATACGGGTAGGGGAATTGCGGATTCACTCTCACTCAGTTCGATTCAGCAGTAGTGATACAAATATTACAACTAAGGGAAATGTAAGAGGAACTAGGGTTCTAAGAGCATCTACAGCCGGATATGACAAATTCGGCCCCTCAAACGCCCGCGGACGCGTCCGCGGGCACTGACCGGGCACGCCTCAAATCCGTCAATCTGCATCCGCATCTCTCAAATTTCATCCCCTACATCCATACAAAAGCATGCAAAGAAAATCCTACGTACTACCCTAGCTACTCTTCGTCGTCGGTGATGTCCACGACGACGGAGCTGGGCGCCGGCTGGACGGGCGGGGAGGAGGGCTCCGGTTCATCCTCCTCCTGCTCCATCTCATCGATGTAGGCCAAGCACTCCGCATGTTCCGCGGCTTCTTGCGCCTCCATCTCCTGCCGGCGACGGCGTCTTGCATCCGCTTCCGACTCCGATCGGAGGGAATCGAGGATGGCCTGCTGCTCCGCCCGGAGATCCCCGTCGCCAGCGTCCCCCACATCCTCCTCCCCCGGCTCATCCCCCTCCTCCCCCGGCTCATCCCCCTCCTCCTCCACCTCTTCATCTTCCTCCTCCACCTCCACCTCCTCCTCCTCTGACTCCTCCTCCGGACCCACTACATCCGGAGGTAGCCCCGCGGCGATCCGGGCTTCGCGCCTATTCAGGATCCGCTCAAGGAGCTCGAGCCGGCGCTCCGGCGTCAGGAACGCCTGGCTCCTCACCCGGCGGCGTGGGGGCATGGCTGCGGATGGGTGGAGTGGAAACTGACGGCGGCGGCGGACAGGAGGAGGAGGAAGATGTGGATGTAGGGTTTCGGGGTCCGCCGGTGCACATAAATAGCTGGGCAATGCACTACGCGGCCCGCCGGAGCTGCGACACGCGGCGCGACCGGTCTGGCGGAGGAGACGACCTTCGGACCGCCGGGTTGGCGGGAGTTTCCGGCTGGGCCCCGTTCGTCAGTCCGACGTGGCGGGCGTGCCCGGGCGCGCTCGGGCGCCCCCATATCGGCCCCATATTTGGGCTGGATATGGGGGGTGCCGGTCAGCCCGGGCGTTTGAGGGCCGTTTGAGAGGCCCGTCTGGGTTAAAAAAAGTGACCGGGCAGTGACCGGGCGGCCTGCCCGGGCGTATGAGGCGGGTTTGAGAGGTCCGGTTGTAGATGATCTAAGCCGCCGCCGGGTCGTGATCCTCTGGATGGTTGGGGCAGAGCACGGGGTCTTCTTTAGTAGCGGGTGACTTGGGCTTCATTGGACCCAGTCGGGCCCAGACACCTTGGAGGTGGGCTTGCACAACCGCTGTGGTCTTGTGTGGCCCGGCTGGGTGTCGCTGTCCTGTGGGGCCGGCATGTCAGGGACCCTGACATCTCCCTTTCCTTGAGAGAAGGCTTGTCCCCAAGCCTTTGCAGCAGGAAACCGCGACTGCAGTGCTTCGCGATCCTCCCAGGTTGTCCCGATGGCCGCCTCATCTGACCACCGAACCTGGACCTGCTCCACCATGGACCCTGCCTTTTTGCGCCACCTTGATTGGAGCACCTCTACAGGAACTGCTAAAGCATCCTGGCCAGTGGGTAATTCCAACGAAATTGTCGTACCTGGCAGGAGCGCACGCCGCAACCGGGATACGTGAAACACCGGGTGAACTGCCGCATGAGGAGGTAATTGGAGCTTGTACGCCACTAGGTTGATATTGCCGATGATGGGAAACAGGCCGAAGAACTTGAACGAGAGCTTGTGGTTGGCGCGAGGTGCAACCGATGTCTGAATGTAGGGTTGGAGCTTGAGAAAAACCTGGTACCCGACTGAGAATTGGCGAAAGGAGCGTTTCTTGTCCGCCTGGTCCTTCATGCATTGCCGCGCCCGATGCAGGTGCTGCTGTAGTAAGTCATGTATCACCGCCCGCTCCTCCAGCCATGATTACAGAGCTGTCACTGAGCACGACGATGTAGCTGTGATCCCCCAGTGTCGCGGCTCATGTCCATACAACGCTTTGAAAGGAGTCATCCCAATGGTTGAGTGATGAGACGAATTATACCAGAATTGCGCGAGTGGTATCCAAAAGCTCCACCGCCGAGGGCTCGCGTGTGTGAAGCAGTGCAAGAACGTCTCGATGCACTGGTTGACTCTTTCCGTCTGCCCGTCGGTCTGGGGATGGTTTGCTGTGCTTAACTGCAGCTCGGCCCCTGCATACTTGAACAACTCCTGCCAAAAGTGGCTGGTGAAGACTGGGTCTCGATCTGACACTATAGCTCCTGGGAATCCGTGCAGTTTGTATATCTGACTCATGTACACCTTGGCTACCTTGGATGCCGTGTACGGATGCGCCAAAGGCAGGAAATGAGTGAATCTGGACCGCTTGTCAACGATCACTAGCAGGCAGTTGAATTTACTTGATTGCGGTAGACCGTCCACGAAATCCATTGTGATGAGTTCCCACGGTTCCGTTGGGATAGGCAAGGGTTCCAACAGCCCAGGATGTGCAGAGTGGTCCGGTTTGGCTTGTTGACACACTTGGCAACACCGGACGTACTGCTGTATGTGCACCTTCATCTTTGGCCAGGCAAAGAGACGCCAGATGCGGCGGTACGTGACTGGGAAGCCTGAGTGCCCCCCAAGAGCGCTATCGTGGAATGCTGCGATGATTTTCTGCCGCAACTCCGTGGATCCACCCAACCAAATGCGATCCCTGAACCTTAGAAGGCCCTGTTGTAGCGTGAATCTGCCCTTGTCATCCGGCTGCACTGCCAGTCTTTCCAGCAGCCGTTACGCCTGTGGATTGGTGTTGTAGGTGGCGACCACGTCTTCCAACCACGCGGGTTGGCACGAAGTGATGCTGAAAAGCACTTCCCCTGGCACCGCACGCGAGAGAGCGTCCACTGCGTTGTTCTCTGCTCCCTTTTTGTATCTGATGGTGTATTGCAGCCCCAAAAGCTTTGTGAATGCCTTCTTTTGCCATGGAGTTGACAGCCTCTGCTCTTCGAGATGTGTCAAGCTTTTCTGGTCGGTGTAGATGACGAATTCCACATGCTGCAGGTACTGCCTCCACTGGTCCACTGCCACAATGATAGCGAGATACTCCATCTCATAAGTGGACATGCTTTGGTAATGGGGCGACAGTGCTTTACTCATGAACGTGATTGGGTGCCCTCCTTGCTGCAAGATTGCACCAATCCCTTGCTCACTGGCATCGGTCTCCACTACAAAAGGTTTTGCAAAATCCAGAAGTGCAAGCACTGGGGCTGACACTAGCTGTTGCTTGAGGATTTGGAACGATGCCTTCGTTGCTTCCATCCACACAAACGGAACCGATTTCTTCAGGAGATTGGAAAGGGGTCTTGCTAGCATGCCGAAATTGCGGACGAAACGACGGTAGTATCCCGCCAACCCAAGGAAACTGCGCACCTCTTTGATGTTGCTCGGTGTCTTCCAGTTGGTAACAACTTGGATCTTCTCTGGTTCCGTCGATACTCCTTCTGCACTAACAATGTGGCCGAGATAGGAGAGTTTTTGCTGACCAAACGAGCATTTGCTCAACTTAACCTTCCACTGGTCACGCCGGAGAAGCTCAAGGACTTGGCGGAGATGGTTCCGGTGATCTTCCAGGGTCTTGCTGAAAATTAGAATGTCGTCGAAGAATACCAGCACGCAGTGGCGCAACAAAGGATGGAGAGTGTCATTCATAGCTCCAAGGAATGTTGGTGGTGCCCCCGCAAGACCGAAAGAGACCATGGTGTACTCAAAGTGACCCGAGTGGGTTTGGAATGTTGTTTTGTATTCCTCACCGGGGGCCAGCCGTATTTGATGGTAGCCAGCGCGGAGGTCAAGCTTGGAGAACCACGCCGCGCCATGCAGCTCGTCCAGTAACCCCTCGATGACCGGCACCGAATACTTTGCAATGTAAGTCATGGCGTTCAGATGACGATAATCGATGCACAGCCTCCATGTCCCGTCTTTCTTCTTAACCAAGATTATCGGAGAGGAGAAGAGACTGGAGCTCTTTCGTATGATGCCTGGCTTGAGCAACTCTGCCACTTGGCGCTCTATCTCGTCCTTGTGCTCCGGTGTGTGACAATAAGGTCTGATACTGACCGGTTGCCCGCCCGGAATCAGAGGTATTTTGTGGTCGCAAGCACGCCTGGGAGGAAGCTTTGTTGGTTCTTGGAAGAGATCATCGAATTCTGTAATGATTTTCTGAATGCAAAATGGAGTGCTCTCAGTGTCACCTCCCTATGTGTCCATTGCGCACACGTGAACCCAGTGAGTGATCGCCTTCTGATTGCACAGCTGCTGCAGCTGCAAGCTGTTGATGACCAAGCACTCTGTGGAGTTTGCTTCGTGACCCTGCAAGCGCACCACGCCTGCTCGAGTTGGAATCTGAATTAGCTTGGCCTTCTAGACCACTGTCATGGGGTTGTTTGCTTCGAGCCAATACATCCCCAGGATAGCGTCATATGTGCCGAGTGCTAGAACTTTCAGGCCCGTCTTGAATTTTTGGCCTTGAGTGCACCACGAACAGCTCTGCACGATTGATGAGCATGCCAGTTCCCCTCCGTCTGCCACCCCAACCCTGTAAGTCTTGGACAGTGGTACCACTCCGTCTAGTGTGCTGGCGAGTTGCTGATTGATGAATGACGTCGAGTTGCCCGAATCGACGAGCATGAGTACTTCCTTCCCTTGGATCCAAGCGCAAAGCTAGAACGCTTTGCCTAACACTCCGTCGGAGACAGCCGATCGTGAGATAACCATGACTTCGTCGATGCTGCCTCCTTGTGGCTCCCTCCTATAGATGTCGCTGTCGATGCCAAAGAATTCGAGGAGTTCCTCGACGATGTGGAGTTGCACTGATGTGGGGCACACATGGTCGTGCCCCCATCGCTTGCCGCACTTGAATCACAACCCCCGGGCGCGGCGGTAATCACGCAATGCCTTGATCGTGGTGGAGTCCGCCCTTGCTGCTTCCACGCCTCTGTGATCGGTCGCGGTCGACGACGCAGCTTGTGGAGGGCGCGGCGGAGGCGGGAGAGGAAGTGGGGCGCTCTTGCTGGGGCATGCCTGCACCTCTGGAGGTCCTGGCGTGTGTTGTCAAGGAAGATGGATGTACTTGCCGTTAGCCACTTCCTCCTAGAGTAGCGCCAATGCGCATGCAATATCGAGTTCGGGTGGCCTCTGCACCATCACCACCGCTCGGATGTCCGGCCGGAGTCCCTCCAGAAAACGGGTCAAGAAATAAAACGGGTGAATGGAGTCTGAATAAGAGCTCAAATGATTAATTATCGATTCAAAACGCTCTATGTAATCAACCATTGTGGAAGACTGGCGCACAGTATAAAACTGCTTGATAAGTAACTGGTGCCTGTCTCGGCCAAAACGAGTGCAAAGCAGGGCTGAGAACGATTCCCAATCATACTCGGTGAGTTTCTTTTGGATGGATTGTAACCAGATGGATGTAGAACCCGATAAATTGAGTGCCGCCATGGGCACCCAAAAAGTGTTATGGATGTTGAGCATTTGGAAATATTGCTCACACAATGTTTTCCATAGGTTCAGATTCTCCCGTGAGAATTGCGGGAAAGCAATGGATGGATGGGCTTGTCCCAATCCCGCCAGCAGTTGACTGGCATGAGCGAAAGGGGATAGGTGCGGAATCGGAGAAGGAAGCTGGAACTAACCGTTGGCCGGGAGGGGCGGTGGCGTCTGGAAGGACGCCGCCGTCGGGCCCCGTGGTAGGTGAAACTCGCCTTGGTCCGTAGACCCGTGGGTCGCTCCTGCCGCGCCTGCTCCAAGATCGATGTGAGGCATGGGAGGCGGCGGTGGTTGGGGACGATCCTTCTCCCCTTGGAGCGCCACAGTTGGTGTATAAGGCGACGACGGTTGCGCTTGTTGCAGCACCGTCACTGTCGCGCCGAGATCGGCCACTCTCTTCTCCAGATCCGGACGCCAGGAGCTCAGGTCGGCGAGTTTGGAGGTGACCGCGGTGAGCGCCGTGCTGTTGGACTCCATCATGGAGGTCCACTTGTCGAGGTAGGCCTGGAATCCCGGATCCATGGCTTCCAAGGCTTGCCTTGCTTGGCGCAGCCTCCTCGTCTCCAAGAATGCCAGCCTCAGAGCGGTGGGTGTCGTGGGAACGAGCCTGACAGTAGAAGGTAGGGGTACGAAAGGAGAGGGCAGAGTCCTAGCTACGGCGAGGGTGTACACACAGATGTATGAGTTCAGGCCCCTCTCGTGGAGGTAACAGCCCTACGTCTCAGTGCTCGGGAGCTTGTCGTGTGGAATATGAGAGTTACAGGGGGTGCGAACCCTTGTGCCAGAGGGGAGGGGCGGCTTATATAGAGTGCGCTGCCCCTCATGAATACCGGCAACCAAGGGTCCGATCGTGGTAATGAAGGTGTACGTTACTGATAACGTACGTAATAAATGCTACTAATGAAGTACAGCTGAACGCCTATCCGTTGGCCTCCCTGGAGTGGCTTCTGGTCTTCTGCGGTCGACTAACTTCTAGTTCTTCCGAGTGAAAGGCATTCGTCGAGTGAAGGAGGAAACCTCCGAGTGGATGTTGTCGAGTGACTCATACGCCGTGGTGATTCCAGTCGGAGACTTCCTTGTAATCCTTAAGTTCTCTAAGGTAGTGTCCTTAGGTAGGGTATGTAGGTCAGGCCTATGACCCTACCCTAGGTACATATCCCCATCATTAGCCCCCGAATGGATCGGGGTTCGAGTGAAAAAGGGATCGATGCGGGTTCTGATAAGACACAAAAATTCCGAGTGCATTTTAGGGCTTCACAGAAGTCTGCGTCGATTGGAATCTTTGTCATTCACCCTGATCGATTCTGTCTTGAAATGTGTCCGAGTGAACTTGAGCACTGACTCAGATCCGAGTGATCAACGGAACCTCTCGATGCGATGGGTCGCTTCGCCAGGCCCGGATTTTGCGGGATTCGAAAATTTGGGAAGTACGCGCTGCGCGATGATGACGCAACGACTGGGGCAAGTGGGAGCATGACGCCTCGATTATCGCACCGCCTTTATCGCCATGTACCGCGCTTCCTCTGTTATCGGGATATACAGGGATCCGGCGGGCCCGTAGGTCAGTGACCCACTCGGGCAGTTATAAGACGGAGCGATGTGAGGGCCGGTACAGTGCTTCTCCTCCGTTCCCCTCTTTTCCTCTGCCTCCCCTGCTCCACGCGCGCCGCTCCGCTCTGCCTTGACCACCGCCACCGCGATGACGAAGGGGAAGACGGAGAAGCTCGAGCGCGCCAAGAAGGGAGCCAAGGCGAAGAAGCCATCGGGCGCCCGGTCCGCGGTGCCGCCGGGGTGGATCCAAGGGGATTTCCCCCGGTCGACCGTCATGACGGAGGACGTCCAAAATCTTGTCGCCGACGGGCTGATAGCTGACGGGTCGTGGAGGCTGTCGGAGGGAGAGGCCGAGCCGGAGCCGCGCGACGGCGAGCGAGTCCTCCTCCTCACCCACGTCGAGCGAGGTTTTTCTCTGCCTCCCCATCCATTCATTCGCGGATTCTTGAACTACTTCGGGGCACAGCTTCACCATTTCCCTCCGAATGCCATTGCGTATCTCGCTGCGTTCATAACTCTGTGCGAATGTTTCTTGGGTTGTTCTCCTCACTGGGGTTTGTTCAAACACATATTCACCATCCGATCTCAGTGTGTCAAAAAGGCCAATCCTAGTGATAGTAAACTCATGTCATCCAGCTATGCGGTGGCCTGGGACTCCAAAAAAGGGGTAGGAGTGCGTTTCCATCAATGACCTTTCCTGAATCTGTTCGGGGCTGGCAGTCGACATGGTTTTACTGCAAAGATGTTGCATCTCCCAATATGTCGACTGGCCTTCCTCCCTTCACATTGGATCGACCCACTACTCCCAGAACACTGAACGTGACAGAGGGAGAGAAAGTCCAGGTAGGGATTTTAGTGAATGCAGTAGTAGATCTGATCCGTGGCGGAGTGACTGGTATGGACCTCCTAGAGGCGTTTCTCAGTCGACGAATCCAGCCTCTTCAAGCCAGGGATCACACTATGTGGCATTATTCGGGCCCCGAAGACACCACCCGGACACATCCAGAGGAAGTTTCCGACGAGACTGTTGCCCAGTGGCTCAGGAGCATCACTGGAGCCTGTGATAACCCTTTGGGAGCCAAGCGAATCTTGCCCTTCTCTGCTTTGAACCCACCGATGAACCTGGTGAGTTATATCTTTGTCGAGTGCTTTCATATTTCGTCGAGTGACTGGGCCTTCAGTCGACTGACTTTACAGTTTGTATCTTGCAGGAGTTTACGAACATGTATTCGCCCGTGCCGAATGGAGAGCAGCCTGAAGACGGAGAAGAGAGCGCATGCGGCAGCGCAGATGTCGACTACGCCGACGACAGTGAAGGCAGTGACGATGACCTGGAAGAGATCGAGGAAGAAGCCCAGGCTCGTCCACGCATCGAGCGTCGTACCAAACAACGCGAAGATCCAGAAGCTGCTCCAAGCAGAACCTTGGCATCGAGCACCAGGAATCCGAAGCGCGATCGGGTGGCGACACCTGAGTCGACTGAAAAGGTCGCGAAACAGCCCAGGTCTGACGCACCCAAACCTCGGAAGGCTCTGCCCCGCATGAAGATCGCCGTGCCTGTCGCCTCAACGTAAGTATTCATTTTCCTTTTTCTGCTGTTGTGAAACTTCATGTCTTTGCTGACCGAGTGAAATTTATTCGCCAGAGCTGCTACCTCGGTGACGTCGCCTCTGCGGGATGAGGAGGATCATATGGAAGTGGACACTGCTGACGCGGCCACCTCTCAACGAGGTATAATAAATCTTCACTGTAGACTGATTTTTGAAGGCAATTCATCGAATGAATAAGTCAACGTTGTCGATTGACAGTTGACGACGTCATCCATGTGGAAGACGATGAGGAGCCACAGCAGGGTGCTGAGGGTGAAGTTGTGGCCTTGGACACTCCATGTGTACGCACTCGGAGAACATCATCAGGACAGGCACCTCGTAGGTCGACTGCTGCGTCATCTCCAGAGCTTGGCGACTCTTCCCGAGCCAAAGCTAATCTTGCGGTCTCGCTGTCGAGTGCTCCGCCAGCAACGTCAACTCTGGTGGTTTCAGCGCCGATTGGGCAACCTCAAGCACCTCTTGCTACCTCAGCTGCAGCACCGACTCATCCGACATCTGCATATCCTTTGTACCACGTCCCAGAGGACCAGACTGGAGCTGCCAAAGAACCCATGATCCAGGCTGGACAAATGATGCTGCGTACGAAGGAGGCGTATGAGGCCAGCAAGTTGGCTTATGATGCCAGTTCAGCGCTTCGTGCCAATGTCCGAGTAAGTGCTATTGTAAGTTCATTTCCGATTGAATTCCTATCCATCTTGACTCTACACCCGCTGGGTGTTTTCTTTGGACGCATACTTGCTTGCTTTCTTCTCGAATAGACCAGGTCTTAGTCGAGTAGTTTGTATCCAGTGGGGGCACGCTGAGTGCACCCACTGGGTGTAGTCCCCGAGACCGCTGTCGAATGACGAAGACATCGGCATGAGTCTTAGATATGTTTTGATAGTTGCTTGTCACTCGACATCCTGGTCGAGTGAAAGTAGGTCCAGTGAGGGCACGCTGAGTGCACCCACTGGGTGTAGTCCCCGAGACCGCCGTCGAGTGCTTGCATCGGCGGGGGTCTGATAGAGACAATATTTGCATGTTTTTTTTATACTCGGATAGGTCGGACCTGGTCGAGTGGTCTCTGGTCCAGTGGGGGCACGCTGAGTGCACCCACTGGGTGTAGTCCCCGAGACTACTGTCGATCGTTTACGATGGGCAGTAGTCTTAAGAACTATCCTGCAGGTTTCATGGACATCATTTCCATCAACCATGATATGACGCTGTATAGGGGTGTGGGGTGGGGCAGCGGGCCGCCGTCCAGTCGACTGAACTTGTTCATTTCCACTCGGGAGTGGAGAAACATTGGTGTCAACTGAACTACTTCTTTGCTGATTTCAAAAAGCCTGTGAGCATGGGACCAAGTACGTCGACCTGGAGAAGGAGAAAAACCAACTTCAGCTGGATCTGGAGGTGACCAAGAACAATCTAGACCGTGCACGGACTGAGCTGAAGACCCTAGGAGGTAATCCTTGTTGACCAATTGCACCATCACTTTCATCTTCTATCCTTTGAACCGAGTGTCTTCACTCGAACAGATGTACGTGATGAGAACCGTCGACTCCAGGCGCGACTCAACGATGTTATTTCTTTAGATACCATGAAGAAGACGCTTGAAGATAAAGACAAAGCACTCGCCGATGCTCAGAAGGTGGCGAGGGAGAAAACCGAAGCCACTGAGAAGAAGCTTGCTGCAGCCAATAAGTTGGAAGAAGAGAACGCCAAACTCAAGCAGGAACAGACCGATTGGATCCAGAAGGTTGAACAGCTGACCAAGAGAAGGAGCACTCTGGAGAAATACTTGGGAGACTTCGCGAAGAAGATGTTCGGCATGCTTGAAGGTAACTTTCTTCCGTTGAGTGAATTTCTTTGATTTCTTCAAAACAGCAATGTGACCGACTTTTCATTTTTTCTTCGTGCAGAATTCTGCCAAGATTTTGAAAAGGAAACTAAGGAGATCGAGCCAAATCTGGATCCCACCAAGTCACCCGTCGGGGATGTCGTGGCCATGGACATGTTTCGACTTGAAGCTCGTCTCAGGAGTGTCCAAGGATATATCACTCGACTGAGGGCTGCGCTGGAGAAGGTCGACAAAGAACTGTGGCCAGAAGACACCCTCCAGACTGACCTCGAGTCGATGATGATCTGCCTCAACATGATTCCTGGTCGAGTGCAGGCATGGAAAAAATCTGCTACTCGCTGCGGAGCTGACGTGGCTCTTTCACTTGTCCAGGTCCATTGCAAGGAGGCCAAGGAGGACAAACTGAAGACTCTACAGGTGATCAACACGAAGAAACTTCGATTCGAAGACTTCATGGAGACCTTCATCAAAGCAGCCAGTAGGATCGCCGATGGGATTGACCCGGACACCTTCGTCGAGCCCGCGAGCCCCACTAGTGCTTGAAAAATACTTTGCTTGCAGTTGAAACTTTATTTGCCTCGGTATGCCGAGTGATGATGTAGCCATTTAAAACTTCGTTCAGGCCTTAGGCCTGAGTACTTCCCTTTGCGTGGGCAACTTTTTGCCGTGCTAGAGATTCTGGTCTTACTTGCATTTTGCTTTCCGACCTTTTGCTTGGCTAAATTTGTTTGATTTCCGAACGAGTTGAATGTTCATTACTCGGAAGAATTTTGGACTTAGGCGAAAACGGGTTCGCGGCTAAGTCCCCGAGTGAGAGGAGCGCTCGCCACTCGGGATTTTTTTTGACTTAGACGAAGACTGGTTTCCGTCTGAGTTTCCGAGTGAATAGGATGCTATTCACTCGGCAGGGTTTTTTACTTAGGCGAAAGCTGGTTCGCAGCTAAGCCCCCGAGTGAGAGGATCGCTCGTCGCTCGGAGAAGTTTTGAACTTAGATGAAGACTGGTTCGCAGCTAAGTTTCCGAGTGAATGATATATTATCTACTCGGAAGGGTTTTTAACTTAGGCGAAAGCTGGTTCGCAGCTAAGCCTCCGAGTGAGAGGATCGCTCGCCACTCGGAGAAGTTTTGAACTTAGACGAAGACTGGTTCGCAGCTAAGTTTCCGAGTGAGTGGGATGCTATCCACTCGGAAGGATTTCTGACTTAGGCGAAAACTGGTTCGCAGCTAAGCCCCCGAGTGAGAGGATCGCTCGCCACTCGGAGAAGTTTTGAACTTAGGCGAAGACTGGTTCACAGCTAAGTCCCCGAGTGAGAGGATCGCTCGTCACTCGGAGCAGTTTTTTAACTTAGGTGAAAACTGGTTCGCAACTAAGCCCCCGAGTGAGAGGATCACTCGCCACTCGGAGCAGTTTTTTAACTTAGGCGAAAACTGGTTCGCAGCTAAGCCCCCGAGTGAGAGGATCGCTCGCCACTCGGAGCAGTTTTTTAACTTAGGCGAAAACTGGTTCGCAGCTAAGCCCCCGAGTGAGAGGATCGCTCGTCACTCGGAGTAGTTTTTCAACTTAGGCGAAAACTGGTTCGCAACTAAGCCCCCGAGTGAGAGGATCACTCGCCACTTGGAGCAGTTTTTTAACTTAGGCGAAAACTGGTTCGTAGCTAAGCCCCCGAGTGAGAGGATCGCTCGCCACTCGGAGCAGTTTTTTGAACTTAGGCGAAAACTAGTTCGCAGCTAAGCCCCCGAGTGAGAGGATCGCTCGTTACTCGGAGTAGTTTTTTAACTTAGGTGAAAACTGGTTCGCAGCTAAGCCCCCGAGTGAGAGGATCACTCGTCACTCGGGGTAGTTTTCGAATGCGAAATTGTGCGATCGGAATCGACAATAGATTGCGGGAGTCATAACTTTAACAAACGAAACTGTCTGGAATACTCTTATTACATCAAAACAACTCAGTCGTCAAGTATAAAAACGTTGAAGTAAATCCGTGTTCCAGGCGCGCGGCTCGTCGATATTCTTCTTGAGGTTGAAGAGGTGGTAGGCTCCTTTGTTCAATACTTTGGTGACGACGAAAGGGCCTTCCCATGCTGGGGCCAGCTTGTGAGGTCGCTGCTGATCCACTCGGAGCACAAGATCACCTTCATGGACTGACCGACTCTTGGCGTGCCTCGCATGGAAGCGGCGCAGATCTTGTTGATATACAGTCGACCGAATCAGAGCCATCTCGCGTTCTTCTTCCAGGAGATCTACACCGTCTTGTCGTGCCTGCTCAGCCTCAGCCTCAGAGTAAAGGTCTACTCGGGGAGAATTGTGAAGGACATCACTTGGCAAAACGGCTTCAGCTCCATACACCATGAAGAAAGGAGTGCGCCCAGTCGACCGGTTAGGAGTCATCCTCAAGCCCCACAGAACAGACGGCAATTCAGTGACCCAAGCTTCAACTGCATGATCAAGATCTCGCATGAGTCGAGGCTTCAGCCCTTGAAGGATAAGGCCATTTGCTCGCTCAGCTTGACCGTTAGTCTGGGGGTGCGCAACAGATGCGTAATCCACCCGAGTGCCTTGAGAGGAGCAAAAGTGTCTGAACTCTTCCGAGTCAAAGTTTGAGCCGTTGTCTGTAATGATACTATGGGGAACTCCATATCGGAATGTTATCTCTTTCATGAATTTGATAGCAGTGCGCGAGTTCAGCTTCTTTATGGGTCTAGCCTCAATCCACTTAGTGAACTTGTCGACTGCTACAAGCAAGTGAGTAAATCCACTCTGGCCTGTTTGAAGGGGTCCGACCATATCCAAACCCCATACAGCGAACGGCCAGACAAGTGGAATAGTCTTCAAGGCGGATGCAGGCTTGTGCGACATGTTTGAATAGAACTGGCACCCTTCACAGTGATCAACAATCTCCTTAGCCATCTCGTTGGTGTGCGGCCAGAAGAAACCAGCACAGTATGCTTTGGCAACAATCGTCCTAGAGGACGCATGATGACCACAGGTTCCCGAGTGAATTTCCTCCAAAATCAGTCGACCTTCTTCAGAAGAGATACACCGCTGAGTCACGCCAGTTACGCTTTCTCTGTAAAGTTGTCCATCCATAATAGTAAAGGCCTTGGTTCTGCGGACAATCTGTCGAGCTTCAACCTCGTCATCTGGGAGTTCTTGCCTCAGAATGTATGCGATATAAGGCACTATCCAGTCGGGCGTGATCACCAAAATCTCCATGACCAGATCTATGTCCGCTGGGACATCAACCTCAGTCGGATCAGAGGCGCACTTTGCTTGTGGGGGCTCTTCAGTGAAGGGATCTTCTTGCACTGAAGGAGAATGTAGGTGTTCCAGAAACACATTGCTGGGGACAGGCTTCCGAGTGGATCCGATCTTTGCTAGCTCATCAGCTGCCTGATTCTTCACTCGGGGAACATGATGGAGTTCCAAACCTTCGAACTTCTTCTCAAGCTTTCTTACTGCATTGCATTATCCAGTCATAGCAGGGTTCCTGACATCACACTCTTTCATCACCTGATTGACCACCAAATCAGAATCACCGTATACCATCAGGCGTCGGACGCCGAGTGAGATGGCCATACGCAACCCGTATAGGAGTGCTTCATATTCAGCTTCGTTATTGGAGGAATCAAAATGAATCTGCAGGACATAACTGAGTTTGTCGCCTTTTGGGGATACCAATACTATGCCAGCACCAGACCCATTCAGTATCTTCGAGCCGTCAAAGAACATGGTCCAGTGTGCCGAGTGGATTTGGATTGGCTGCTGCTGTTCTATCCACTCGGCCAGGAAATCAGCAAGTGCTTGAGACTTGATTGCCTTTTTCGCTTCAAACTTGATATCAAAGTAAAGGAGCTCAATAGCCCATTTGGCCACTCGACCAGTCGCATCTCGATTGTTGAGGATCTCAGACAATGGAGCATCACTGACGACTGAAATTGAGTGCTCTTGAAAGTAGTGTGCCACCTTCTTCGCTGACAGATATATACCATATACGAGCTTCTGGTAATGTGGGTATCTTTGCTTTGAAGGAGTCAACACTTCAGAAATATAATAAACAGGACGTTGGACTTTGTAAGCTTTGCCTTCCTCTTCCCGCTCGACACTGAGAACTGTACTAACGACCTGATTAGTGGCCGCGATGTACAGGAGCAAGGGCTCTTTGCTGTGTGGAGCAGCAAGCACCGGCTGGGTGGAAAGCAGGGCTTTGAGCTCGACAAACGCTGCTTCAGCTTCTGGAGTCCACTCTAACGTATCAGACTTCTTCATCAGTCGGTATAGAGGCAATGCCTTCTCACCGAGACGAGAAATGAATCGACTCAACGCCGCCAGGCAACCTGTGAGCTTCTGGACATCGTGCACACGCTCAGGGCTCTTCATTCGGGTAATGGCACTGATCTTTTCAGGATTGACGTCGATTCCTTGTTCGGAAATGAGAAAACCGAGCAACTTGCCACCAGGAACACCGAAAGTGCACTTAGTCGGGTTTAACTTGATATCATACCTCCTCAGGTTGGCGAATGTTTCAGCTAAGTCAGTCAGTAGGTCGGAACCTTTGCGAGACTTGACGACAATATCATCCATGTATGCTTCAACATTCCGAGGGATCTGATCAAGCATGCATTTTTGGATCATGCGCATGAAAGTAGCGCCGGCATTTTTCAAACCAAAAGGCATGGTGATATAACAAAAACACCCGAATGGGGTGATGAAGGCTGTCTTTATTTCATCCGGACCAAACAGATGGATCTGATGGTAACCGGAGTATGCATCAAGAAAAGATAAACGCTCGCACCCCACAGTTGAATCGACAATCTGGTCGATGCGGGGGAGCGAAAAATGATCTTTCGGGCAGACCCGATTGATATGTTTGAAGTCAATACACATGCGGAGTGACTTGTCTTTCTTGGGGACCATGACGACGTTCGAGAGCCACTCGGAGTGGTAAATCTCGCGTATGAACTTAGCCGCCAAGAGACGAGCCACCTCCTCGCCGATTGCCTTCCGCTTCTCTGCTGCCGACCGACACAAGTGCTCTTTCACAGGCTTGGCCTTCGGGTCGACTCTCAGTCGGTGCTCAGCTAGTTCCCTGGGTACACCCGGCATGTCAGCAGGCTTCCATGCGAAGATGTCCCAGTTCTCACGGAGGAACTGGATGAGCTCGGCTTCCTATTTGCTGTCGAGTGTCGTTGAGATGTTGGTCGGGGCAGCATTTGGATCCGTCGGGTGAATGTGCACTTTCTTCACTTCGCCTGCCGACTGGAAAGCTGACTCAGAGGCGGGCTTTTTGGCACGCAGCAGGTCGACAGGATCAGCACTCTTCTTGTACTCCTCCAACTCGACCACATCCATCTAGTGATCAGCGATTTTGGAGCCCTGCTGAAGGCACTCCTCAGCCCTCTGTCGATTGCCAGTGACTGTGATCACACCCTTGGGCCCGGGCATCTTCAGCTTGAGATACACGTAGCATGGACGGGCCATGAAACGGGCATAAGCCGGACGGCCAAGGATGGCGTGGTATGCGCTCTGGAAGTCCACAACTTCAAACGTCAATTTCTCTTTGTGAAAATTCTTGTCGGTGCCAAACACCACATCCAATGCAATCTGGCCGAGTGACTTGGCCTTCTTCCCTGGGATGACTCCGTGGAACTGCATGTTGCTTTCGCTGAGTCGGGACATTGGAATGCCCATCCCCTTTAGGGTATCCGCATACAAGATGTTCAAACCGCTCCCACCATCCATCAGGACTTTGTGGAGTCGAGTGCCTCCCACAACCGGTCCACCACCAGTGCTTGCCGACCGGGGGTAGCGATATGAGCAGGGTGGTCTGACTGGTCGAATGTGATGGCAGTCTGAGACCATTTGAGGTATGTGGGGGTGGCAGGAACAGCTATGTTAACTTCTCTGTTGATAACTTTCAGTCGACTCTTGCTTTCTACATCAGCAAAAATCAACAGAGTGGCATTGACCTCAGGAAACTCTTCTTTGTCTTCATCATCCTCCTTTTCAGGATCTTTCTCACTCGACTGACCTTCCTTGAACTGCTGGATCAGTAAACTGCATTGTCGAGTGGTATGCTTCGGCAATATCAAATTGCCTTCCTCATCTTTCTTCGTGTGGATTGCACACGGTAAATCCAGAACGTCTGTTCCCGACTGATTCTTTCCTTTCTTGGGGGTAAACTGCCCTTTGGACTTCCCCTTATTTTTTCCTTGCGCCGCCAGAGTGGCCGCCTCTGCCTGAGCAGGGCCATCAGCTTTGCGCTTCTGTTTACGACTGGAACTGCCGCCGGCATCATTGTCGACTGCTTTTCCTTTGCCGCTGCGGAGGCGGTCTTCCTCTTCGCCATTGGCGTACCGAGTAGCAATCTCCATCATCTTGCTCAGGGAAATATCACCTGTCCGCCCAAACTTCAGGTAAAGCTCTCTGTACTTCACACCCGCTTTGAAAGCACAAACAACTTGATGCTCGGAAACATTCTCCACTGTGTGATGCAAGGTGGACCAACGCTGAATGTAATCTCTCAAGGACTCATTTGGCTTCTGAATGCAGTGCTGCAAATCGATCAAACCTGCAGGACGCTTGCAAGTGCCCTCAAAAGTTCTGATGAACACTCGGGCAAGATCTTCCCAACAATAGATGCTAGAAGGAGCCAAACGATTCAACCACGCTCGGGCCGAGCCATCCAACATCAAGGATAAATGCTTCATGGCTATATTGTCATTGCCTCCACCAATCTGCACAGCCACTCGGTAATCATCTTACCATGTTTCCGGCTTCGACTCGCCGGAGAACTTGCTTATTCCAGCCGCCAACCTGAAGTTGGGGGGAATCTCTGCAGAGCGAATGGCTCTGCTAAAACATTCGGGGCCAGAGACAACAGTACCACTTCCACTCGGATAGTCTCTGTCATAACCATCCCTGTGGGCTCTGCCCATGTCGATCCGCCTTTGTGCGAGGACATTCCTCGCGTCGAACCCAGGATTCCGCTCATCGCCTAACGGGCGCCTATCGTCATTGTGCCGGGGCACATATGAACCACTCCGCGGAGGAGTAGGCACTCGACGACGGTCATCACGGTGATAACGAGGAGCAAAATGATCTCGCCCCTGATCTTGGTATTGATCTTCACGGTAACCTCCATCCCTGCGACGCAGAGGTGACCCCGGATTGTGCGCCGACTGAACTGTGTCTGCTCTGGGCGAGTTACTGTGTAATCTCTTGCGCGACTGAGAAACAGCCGAATTCTGCTGTTGCGCTGCATCAAGCAACGCTCGGATCTGCTGCAAACCTTTGCCAGCTTCTGAACGTGACGGTTGAATGGAATTGGCAATCTTAGCAGCGGCTGCAACATTCAGAATGGGGGTACGGAATACCTTGACGTTGTTATGAGATCCACTCGGAAACAACTGTCGTTGACGTCGACTGGAAACGGCTGGACGCTAGCGAGCACACTCGTCGAGTTCCTTCTGAATCTCTTCGAGCCGAAGGCGCGTGGCCTCCAAGGCCTGGGCCTCAGCAGTCGCACCGATGATGGGAGTATGGAGGATCTCCTCATCCCGGTGCTGCTGCTCATTCGACGGTCCTCCAGCCTCGCGTCTGCCGCGGCCGAAGCCAGGCGGCGGACTCTGATGCGAACTGGCCATAAGAACCTCAGCCGCAGGATCACAGCTCTCACACTCGGAGGGAACGTCAGACTGATCCGATGCCGAGTCGAACACGCCATGAAGTGATTCGGCGGGCTCGATGGCCGCAATCTGCGGAGACGAAGTTTGGCAAGCTGCCGCATGCCTCACCCAGCGCTTGAGCCGTGAACGACCGGATCGCTTGCGGCGACAAACAGCGGGGAGGGCCGACAAGTACGGAGTCGACGGCTGCAGGAGAAGAACACCGCAAGAGCTTGCACGGAAGTGCGCCGCCCCACGGATTCGGAGCACCTCAACATCTAGAGGCGCTTCCTGGAGCCATGCCGAGTCGTCGGCGATGAAGGTGAGCGCTCCGAGACGGATCTCGTGGCCCAGGAACAAACCACCACCGGAAGACATGACGAAGGAGAAAAAAATGCAACCTTGCCGGAAGTCGCTTAGACGCCTGCCCCACGGTGGGCGCCAACTGTCGTGGGAACGAGCCTGACAGTAGAAGGTAGGGGTATGAAAGGAGAGGGCAGAGTCCTAGCTACGGCGAGGGTGTACACACAGATGTATGAGTTCAGGCCCCTCTCGTGGAGGTAACAGCCCTACGTCTCAGTGCTCGGGAGCTTGTCATGTGGAATATGAGAGTTACAGGGGGTGCGAACCCTTGTGCCAGAGGGAAGGTGCGGCTTATATAGAGTGCGCTGCCCCTCATGAATACCGGCAACCAAGGGTCCGATCGTGGTAATGAAGGTGTACGTTACTGATAACGTACGTAATAAATGCTACTAATGAAGTACAGCTGAACGCCTGTCCGTTGGCCTCCCTGGAGTGGCTTCTGGTCTTCTACGGTAGACTGACTTCTAGTTCTTCCGAGTGAAAGGCATTCGTCGAGTGAAGGAGGAAACCTCCGAGTGGATGTTGTCGAGTGACTCATACGCCGTGGTGATTCCATTCGGAGACTTCCTTGTAATCCTTAAGTTCTCTAAGGTAGTGTCCTTAGGTAGGGTATGTAGGTCAGGCCTATGACCCTACCCTAGGTACATATCCCCATCAGAGGGTAGGGTGGTGGATTGGCGACTGATACCAAGTGTTAGGTACGATATACGGGTAGGGGAATTGCGGATTCACTCTCACTCAGTTCGATTCGGCAGTAGTGATACAAATATTACAACTAAGGGAAATGTAAGAGGAACTAGGGTTCTAAGCCGCCGTCGGTTCGTGATCCTCTGGATGGTTGGGGCAGAGCACGGGGTCTTCTTTAGTAGCAGGTGACTTGGGCTTCATTGGACCCAGTCGGGCCAGGACACCTTGGAGTTGGGCTTGCGCAACCGCCGTGGTCTTGTGTTGCCCGACTGGGTGTCGCTGTCCTATGGGGCCGGCATGTCAGGGCTCGTGACAGATATGATGTGGCCAGCTTCCTCGAGTAGGATTTGATTGGCTCGCGGGCATGGAGCTTGGGTGTCTTTTTTTTGGGTGAAAAGGAGATTCTCATTACTACGAGCATCTACAACTAGGCATCCCAAACCCACCTCAAACATTCGGCGGGTCGTCCGGTCACTGACCGGTCATGAAATTTTGGTCCAGATAGACGTATCAAACGGGCCTCAAACGTCCAGGATGACCGACACCCTCATATCCAGCTCAAATATGGGACGCCCGGGCACGCCCGCCACGTCAAACTGACACTTGGGTCCCACACAGAATCACCAGGAAACACGACGGTCTGAAGCTCGTCTCCTCTGTCGGATCGATGTCACCGCGTGGCACTGCTATTGCGGGACGCTTACTCCCTAGCCCGGCTATTAAAGCCGACCGTCGACCACCGGCACCGAAACCCTAGCCCTCCACCATTTTCTCCTCTTGTCCGCCACCGCCGCCAATTTCCACTCCCTGTCATCCGCCCCTGTCCCTAGCCCAGCTATTTAAGCCATGCCCCCCCTTCGCCGCCGTCACTTTCTAACGCCGGAGCACCGGCTACAGCTCCTTGAGCAGGTCCCGGCAAGGCGCGAAGCCCGGATCGCCACGGGGCTACCTCCAGATGTAGTGGATCCGAAGGAGGAGGAGCCGAGCCGGAGGAGGACGTATGGGACACCGGGGACGTGGATCTGCAGGGGGAGCAACAGACCATCCTCGACTCCATCCGCTCGGAGTCGGATGCGGAGGCCAGCCGGTGACGTCGGCAGGGGCAGAGGTGGAGCAGGCCGCGGAGGAGGCGAAGATGCTCGCCTACCTGGATGAGCTCGAGGAGGAGGATGAAGAGCCGGAGCCCTCCTACGCGCGCGTCTACCCGACGTCTGGCACCGACGTCGTGGACATCTCTGGCGACAAAAACTAGGATAGTACGTAGCATGTATTACGTAGGAGTTTCTTTTGCATGCTTACTATGGATCTAGTGGTTCAAATATGAGAGATTCGGATATGGATGAGCAGATTTGAGGACTGATCGGTCAGTGCCCGGAGACACGCCCAGACACGTCTGCGGGCGTTAGAAGGCCCGGATTAGCAAACTGTGGTTGCAGATGCTCTAGCGGAGGCTTCTCAGCCAGTTCCAATTTTACAATAAAGTCTAACCCTGAGTACGGCCAAACACCGGTGCGGGGGTGCTTTGGCCGTACGTGGCAAGCTCATGACTAACTTTATTCTGTGAACGACAACGAAAACTAAAAGAGATCTTCCTTCCATCTGTTGCTACTAATCTCCTAATTTCCTCAATGACACTTCGATGAACCGAACGGTTATTTACGCGTGTTGTGATCATTGCCATCGCTTTCGCACAATCAAGCTCGACCATAATGGGCGCCTCCGTTCGACAGAGTGTTGGAAATATGCCCTAGAGGCAATAATAAAAGTAGTTATTATTATATTTCCTTGTTCATGATAATCGTTTATTATCCATGCTATAATTGTATTGATTGGAAACACCGATACATGTGTGGATACATAGACAACACTGTGTCCCTAGTATGCCTCTAGTAGACTAGCTCGTTGATCAAAGATGGTCAAGGTTTCCTAGGCAGAGACATGAGATGTCATTTGATAATGGGATCACATCATTAGGAGAATGATGTGATGGACAAGACCCAAACTATGAACGTAGCATATGATCGTGTCAGTTTATTGCTATAGTTCTCTGCATGTCAAGTATCTGTTCCTATGACCATGAGATCATGCAACTCACTGACACCGGAGGAGTACCTTGTGTGTATCAAACGTCACAACGTAACTGGGTGACTATAAGATGCTCTACAGGTATCTCCGAGGGTGTCTATTGAGTGGGCATGGATCAAGACTGGGATTTGTTACTCCGTGTGAGGGAGAGGTATCTCTGGGCCCACTCGGTAATACAACATCACAACAAGCCTTGCAAGCAATGTGACTAAAGTGTTAGCCACGGGATCTTGTATTACGGAACGAGTAAAGAGACTTGCCAGTAACGAGATTGAACTAGGTATAGAGATACCGACGATCGAATCTCGGGCAAGTAACATACCGAAGAGCAAAGGGAACAACATACGGGATTAACTGAATCCTTGACATAGAGGTTCAACCGATAAAGATCTTCGTAGAATATGTAGGAACCAATATGGGCATCCAGGTCCCGCTATTGGTTATTGACCGTAGAGGTGTCTCGGTCATGTCTACATAGTTCTCGAACCCGCAGGGTCTGCACACTTAAGGTTCGGTGACGTTTCGGTATAGTAGAGTTATGTATGGTGGTGACGGAAGATTGTTTGGAGTCTCGGATGAGATCTTGGACATCACGAGGAGCTCCGGAATGGTCCGTAGGTAAAGATTGATATATAGGAAGTCCCGTTTTGGTCACCGGAAAAGTTTCGGGTATTTCGGTAGTGTACCGGGAGTGCTGTGGAGGGGTACCGGGGACCATCGGGAGGGGTGTCTCGACCCAAAGGGCCTCATGGGCTGTGGGAGGAGTCAAGCCAGCCCTTAGTGGGCTGGCCGAGCCCCCCACTAAGGCCCATGCGGCTAGGGGTGGGAAAAACCCAAAGGGGGAAAGGTGGAAAGGGTTTCCAAGTGGAGAGGAGGAATCCTACTCCTAATAGGATTGGAGTAGGACTCCTCCACCTCCAATTTCGGCCAGCCCTTGAGGGTTTGAGGCTGCCTCCTCCCCTCCCTCCCTCCTATATATACTAGAGGATTTAGTGGGGAGAGATAACCCTAATTTCCACGTGCTCCCTCTACTTCATCTAGATCGTTTTCTCCTCTAGTCTAGTTCGGCGGTGCTTAGGCGAAGCCCTGCCGGAATAGTTCCACCACCATTGCCGCCACGCCGTCGCGCTGCCGGAGAACTCATCTACGTCTCCGCTCCCTCTTGCTGGATCAAGAAGGTGGAGATCGTCATCGAGCTGTACGTGTGCCGAATGCGGAGGTGCCGTCCGTTCGGCGCTAGATCGGGACGGATCATGATTAGATCGCGGGACGCTCGGCGATTTGGATCGCGAAGACGTTCGACTACATCAACCGCGTTTCTTAACGCTTCCCGCTTAGCGATCTACAAGGGTATGTAGATCCACTCTCCCTCTCGTAGATGCTCATCACCATAGATAGATCTTGCGTGTGCGTAGGAGAATTTTTTTGTTTCCCATGCAACGTTCCCCAACAGTGGCATCTGAGCTAGGTCTATGTGTAGATGAGATCTCGAGTAGAACACAAAGGAGATTGTGGGCGTTGATATTCAGATTGCTTCCTCCCTTGGTCTTTTCTTGTTTTGGCGGTATTGTGGGATGAAGCGGCCCGGACCAACATTACTCGTACGCTTACGAGAGACCGGTTCCATCAACTGACATGTAACTTCGTTGCATAAAGATGGCTGGCGGGTGTGTGTGTCTCCCACTTTAGTCGGATCGGATTTGACAAAGGCGGTCCTTGAGAAGGTTGAATAGCAATTTTTGTATCACCGTTGTGGTTTTTGCGTAGGTAAGAATTGTTCTTGCTAGATACCCGTAGCAGCCACGTAAAACTTGCAACAATAATTAGAGGACGTCTAACTTGTTTTTGTAGGGTATGTTGTGATGTGATATGGCCAATTACATGGTGAGATATATGTGATGTATGAGATGATCATGTATTGTATAGAATATCACGACTTGCATGTCGATGAGTACGGCAACCGGCAGGAGCCATAGGGTTGTCTTTAATTATTTTCGCCGTTTTTGCTTTACTTTATCGCTATGAGTTAGCAATAGTCGTGGAAGCAACAGTCGGCGCGACAACCTCATGGCGACACATTGATGGAGATCAAGATGATGGAGATCATGGTGTTATGCCGGTGACGATGGAGTTCATGCCGGTGCTTTGAAGATGGAGATCAAAAGCACAAGTTCATGGCCATATCATGTCACTTATGATTTTCATGTGATGTTAATCCTTTTATGCATCTTATTTTGCTTAGGACGACAATAGCATTATAAGGTGATCCCTCACTTAAATTTCAAGATAAATTGTGTTCTCCCCGAGTGTGCACCATTGCGAAAGTTCGTCGTTTCGAGACACCACGTGATGATCGGGTGTGATAGACTCTACGTTTGCATACAACGGGTGCAAGCCAGTGTTGCACGTGCGGAACACTCGGGTTAAACTTGACGAGCCTAGCATGTACAGACATGGCCTCGGAACACAAGAGACCGAAAGGTCGAACATGAGTCATATAGTAGATATGATCAACATGAAGATGTTCACCATTGAAACCACCTCAACTCACGTGATGATCGGACTTGAGTTGGTGGATTTGGATCATGTGACACTCGAATGACCGGAGGGATGTCAATTTGAGTGGGAGTTTTTTAAGTAATAGGATTAACTAAACTTATTATCTTGAACAATAGTTGATACGTCTCCATCGTATCTACTTTCCCAAACTCTTTTGCCCTTGTTTTGGACTCTAATTTGCATGATTTGAATGGAACTAACCCGGACTGACGTTGTTTTCAGCAGAATTGCCTTGGTGTTATTTTTGTGCAGAAATAAAAGTTCTCGGATTGACCTAAAAATTTACGGAGAATATTTTTGGAATTAATAAAAAATACTGGCGAAAGAATCAACCGGAGGGGGTCCACCACCTGGCCACAAGCCAGGGGGGCGCGCCCCCCTGTCTTGTGGGCCCCCTAGAGCTCCGCCGACCTCGATTCCAACTCTATATATTCCTATTCGGGGAGAAAAAAATAAAAAAAGAAGAGTTCATCGCGTTTTACGATACGGAGCCGCCGCCACCTCCTGTTCTTCCTCGGGGGGGGGGGGGGCAGATCTAGAGTCTGTTTTGGGCTCCGGAGAGGGAAAATCGACGCCGTCGTCATCACCAACCATCCTTCATCACCAATTTCATGATGCTCTCCGCCGTTCGTGAGTAATCCCATCGTAGGCTTGCTGGACGGTGATGGGTTGGATGAGATTTACCATGTAATCGAGTTAGTTTTGTTAGGGTTTGATCCCTAGTATCCACTATGTTCTGAGATTGATGTTGCTATGACTTTGCTATGCTTAATGCTTGTCACTAGGGCCGAGTGCCATGATTTCAGATCTGAACCTATTATGTTTTCATGAATATATATGTGTTCTTGATCCTATCTTGCAAGTTGTAGACACCTATTACGAGTTATGATCCGCATCCCGCAGGGTGACAATAACTGGGATTCTTTCCGGTGATTATCGTAGTTTGAGGAGTTCATGTATTCACTAAGTGCTAATGCTTTGGTCCGATTGTCTATTAAAAGGAGGCCTTAATATCCCTTAGTTTCCATTAGGACCCCGCTGCCACGGGAGGGTAGGACAAAAGATGTCATGCAAGTTCTTTTCCATAAGCACGTATGACTATATATGGAATACATGCCTACATTACATTGATGAATTGGAGCTAGTTCTGTGTCACCCTATGTTATAACCGTTGCATGATGAATGTCATCCGACATAATTATCCATCACTGATCCATTGCCTACGAGCTTTTCACATATTGATCTTTGCTAAGTTACTTTTCCGTTGCTACTGTTACAATCACTACAAAACTGCTACTGTCACTTTGCCATTGTTACCGTTACTTCCATACTGCTTTGCTACTGAATACTTTGCTGCAGATATTAAGTCTTTCAGGTGTGGTTGAATTGACAACTCAGCTGCTAATACTCGAGAATATTCTTTGGCTCCCCTTGTGTCGAATCAATAAATTTGGGTTGAATACTCTACCCTCGAAAACTGTTGCGATCGCCTATACTTGTGGGTTATCAAGACCTTTTTCTGGCGCCGTTGCCGGGGAGCATAGCTCTATTCTCTGAGTCACTTGGGATTTATATCTGTTGATCACTATGAAGAATCTGAAAGACCCAAAAACCAAGATCTATCCCTCTACTACGAGGGGAGGTAAGGAACTGCCATCTAGCTCTACACTTGATTCACCTTCTGTTATGAGTAAGTTTGCGACACCACCTGCTATTGAATCTGATATGTCGCAAGTAATTGATGATCCTACTTCTGCTATGCATGATGCTTATGATGATACTTTGCTTGATAATATTGTGCCACTGGGTGAATTCCTTGATGAACAAATTGCTAGAGTCAATGCTGAAACTGATGATATTTCTGAATCTGATGAAATTATTGAAACTGAACACTATGATACACCTGCTAGACCTAGCTCTCCTAGATATGAATTGCCTAATATACCTAAGGGTTATGTTATGGAAGGAGAGGTAGCTAGGGACTTTATTGCTTGTATGGATAGAGATTATCTTAAGAAATTGCTATGCAAGTGGAAGGAAAATTCTTTGAATGCTAGAATGCAATATGATCCTAAGTTTGCTACTTCACCTATCTTTGTTACTGATAAGGATTATGAATTCTCTGTCGATCCTGAGTTAATTACTTTGGTTGAATCTGATCCTTTCCATGGTTATGAATCTGAAACTGTTGTGGCACATCTTACTAAATTGAATGATATAGCCACCCTATTTACTCATGAGGAAAAAATTCGTTATTACTATATTCTTAAGTTGTTTCCTTTCTCATTAAAGGGTGATGCTAAGATATGGTTTAATTCTCTTGCTCCTGGTTGTGTGCGTAGTCCCCAGGATATGATATATTACTTCTCTGAAAAGTATTTTCCTGCCCATAAGAAACAAGCTGCCTTGCAGGAAATATTTAACTTTGTGCAAATTGAAGAAGAGAGTCTCCCACAAGCTTGGGGGAGGCTTCGCCAATTACTTAATGCTTTGCCTGATCATCCCCTCAAGAAAAATGAAATACTTGATATCTTTTATAATGGACAAACCGATGACTCTAGGGACCACCTAGATAGTTGTGCTGGTTGTGTTTTCAGGGAACGAACTGTTGAACAAGCTGAACTACTATTGAATAATATATTGAGCAATGATAATGATTGGACTATTCCCGAACCACCTCCAAAGCCAACTCCGAAGAAAAGAGGTATTCTATTTCTCAGTCCTGAAGATATGCAAGAGGCAAAGAAATCTATGAAAGAAAAAGGCATTAAAGCTGAAGATGTTAAGAATCTACCACCTATTGAAGAAATACATGGTCTTGATAACCCGACACAGGTAGTAGAGGTAAATTCTCTCTGTAGATTTGATGAAGGTGATATTCCTTATAATAAGTCTGCTAGCCAATGCTTGGATGAGTTTGATAACTTTATTGTTAAGCAAGAAAATTTCAATGCGTATGTTAGTAGACAATTGAAACATAATGCTTACATGCTTGATTGCTTAGGTGATTATATGAGTAGAACTATCAATGATCTTAAGCTTATTAGTAAACATGCTTCCATGGTAACTACTCAAGTAGAACAAGTACTTAAGGCACAAAATGATTTGCTCAATGAGATGAATGGTAAGAACAATGATCATTCTGTTAGAGTTGTGACTAGAGGTGGTAAAATGACTCAGGAACCTTTGTACCCTGAGGGCCACCCTAAGAGAATTGAGCAAGATTCTCAGAGAGTTAACACTGATGCACCTAGTCATCCCAGTAATAGTAGGAAAAAGAATGACGATAGGACTTTGCATGCTGCTAGAACCTGTTATAGATACACATGAAAACCCAAATGATATTTCTATTTCTGATGCTAAGACACAATCTGGTAATGAACATGAGCCTAGTGATAATATTAATGGTGATGTTCATGTTGATGCTCAACCTAGTAATGATAATGATGTGGAGATTGAACCTGCTGTTGATCTTGATAACCCACAACCTAAGAATAAAAGATATGATAAAAGAGACTTTGTTGCTAGGAAGCATGGTAAAGAAAGAGAGCCTTGGGTTCAGAAACCCATGCCCTTTCCTCCTAATCCATCCAAGAAAAAGGATGATGAGGACTTTGAGCGCTTTGTTGAAATGCTTAGACCTGTCTTTCTGCGTATGCGCTTGACTGATATTCTGAAAATGTCTCTTTATGCTAAGTATATGAAAGATGTTGTGACAAATAAAAGAAAGATACCGGAAGTTGAGATTTCCACCATGCTTGCTAATTATACCTTTAAGGGTGGAATACCAAAGAAACTAGGAGATCCCGGAGTACCTACTATACCATGCTCTATTAAAGGAAATTATGTCAAAACTGCTTTATGTGACCTTGGAGCCGGTGTTAGTGTTATGCCTTTCTCTTTATATCGTAGACTTGATTTGAATAAGTTGACACCTACTGAAATTTCCTTGCAAATGGCTGATAAATCAACTGCTTTACCCATCGGTATTTGCGAGGATGTGCCTCTCGTGTTGCAAATGTTACTATCCTAACGGACTTTGTTATTCTTGATATTCCCGAGGACGACAGTATGTCGATTATCCTTGGTAGACCCTTTTTGAATACTGTAGGGGCTGTTATTGATTGCAACAAGGGCAATGTCACTTTTCATGTTAATGGTAATGAGCATACGGTACATTTTCCGAAGAAACAATCTCAAGTTCATAGTATCAACTCCATTGGAAAAATTTCAACGATTATTATTGGAGATTTTGAATTCCCTCTTCCTACTGCCAAAAAGAAATATGATATACTTATTGTTGGGGACATGCATATCCCCATTGAGGTAACCTAGTGTTATTCGAAAATTCTCCGGTTCCGTGTCATTCGAAAAAAGTTTGTCAATAAGACTTGATCAACCTTATTGATGGATTCTTTTTGATGAGCATGAGATGGATGAATTTAGGAGACACAACCTTCTGTACTCTACTTTTACTTTCTATTATTTAGATTAAATAAAGTAAAAAATGCTATTATTCTTCTGTTTTCCATTTTATCCGTGCAATAGAAAAATGACCTGAAAATAAAAGTCCTCCAAATGCCCTGAAAATGTAGTATGATTTTTTCTGGAATATTTTAGAATTTCTGGCACTGAGAACACATCAGGGGGCTGCACGAGTGGGCCACAAGCCTGCAGGGCGTGCCCATCCCCCTGGGCGCGCCCCCTAGCTTGTGGGTCCCACGTGGGGCCCCCTCACTTATTCCAACACCCATCCACTTCGCCTTCCTCCAGAAAAAATCCCACCATTGCTCAAACCCGTGTTCTAGCTCATTTTGCTGCCATTTTCGATCTCCTTGCTCAAAGCTTCATTTGCAAAACTGTTTTGGGGGATTGTTCTTCGGTATGTGACTCCTCCAATGGTCCAATTAGTTTTTGTTCTAGTGCTTTATATATTGCAATTTTTTGCAGCTGAGGTGACCTTGTCCTTGAGCTTGCATGTCAAATTTATATGGTCCCAAGTAGTTTTGATGCATGATATAGCTTCTAGGCACTTGTGGGAGTAGTTTCTATAGTTTTGTTGAGTTTTGTTCACCTTTATTTTGAATCACTAAAATTTTCAGAAATTTTTCAGAGAAAAGAAATAATGAGAAGATTGGTAAGGGGATCTTCAAGCCGGGGCTCTAAAGAGGATGAAAATGAGATGAAGAAGAAACCCAAATACAATCTTCCTCGCGTCGCGGAGGTCCGGCCATGTGAATGGCCAAGTGATGCATTCTTGAGGGCAGCCGGAATTTATGAAGATTTCTATTATTTGGCAAAAATGCAGGCATCACAGACTTCCTCAATGATAAGTGTGACCAGTACCTCTTACTCACTAATATCTTCGTGCAAAATTTTCACTTTTATCCTAGGAAGAATCCTCCCATGGTAGAATTTTACTTATATGATGTGCCTAAGGAGATGAAACTTTACGATTTTTGCAAAGTTTGCAAAATACCTTATGAGGGCAGCATCAGTGAACCACGTCCTAGAGACATGGGGGACTTTATTGCCGCAATCACTGTGGGGGAAGAGAGAGGGGTGTCAAAGGCAAGAGCGGCTAGTTTACATTTTCCTATTCTACGCTATTATTCATTATTCACGGGGAGATGTTTAGTCAGTCGTGGGGAGAGTGGAAGCCTTAGTTCTCCCGACCTTGCCATTCTGCGCCACGCTTTACTTGCTGATAGAACTTTTAGTCTGGGCGTTATGGTGGCCCAACGGTTGAACTTAAACCGTTCGAAGGGCCCCATATTCGGAGGTATTTATGCATCTCGTCTAGCCAAACACTTTAAGATACCCATTAGGCTTGACGAGGAAGAGGAAATGCTGCTACCTACAAGATATTTAGACTATGATAGTATGGTAGCACATGATTTTATTAGGAAGGATAATGATAGGAGGCTGCTTTACAATTTAGTATTTAGTCAGGGTACTTGTGAGATTATTGCTCTACCTGCTTCCTCTTTGTTCGATATTCATTCAGGCAGGTACACTATTATGCCCGAGGACATCTACAGATATTGGGGCCTGTCTCAACCCCCAGCACCTGAGCCGACACCAGCCCTTGATCCGTATCAGGACCCAGTTTTTCAGTGGGAGCCACAGGAGCTCGCCAACCAGTGGAATCCTCAGTATCCTCCGGAGTATCCAGGAGATAGTTATTTTCAGCCATGATCCTAGACCAACTTAGGCCAAAAGCCTAAGCTTGGGGGAGTACGTATTTCTCACCGACATTACATTCATGTTCACACACTCATTTCAGTTGTCGGTGTTCATACTTTTTCATTGTACCATCCATGGTAGTTTATTTCTTCTTTTTGCTTTCTTCTTGTGTGTTTAATTAACCTTGAGAAAAATCTAAAAAAATTAGTTCTAGCTTTACCTTTTAGTTTGTTTAGTTGTATCATTAAAAGAAAACCCAAAAAGATTTCTCGTTCTTCTTTTGCTTGTGGGGAGCTTTCCCGTGTAAATAGTTTTTTCTCGTTCTTGTTTTGAAATTCCTTTCTTTGGGTAGTAAGGAAAAGACCACAATGAAAATGTTGAGTGGCTCTCATATGCATTATTGTTTATCTTATAGAGAGCCCATCTTACCCTGCCTTCTCCTTTGAGTTATTGTTTGCAGACTCCAGCTTAGTCCAATGCACGTGCACTCTTATTATTATTCACACCTTTCGGTCGTGCAATTGAAAGGCAATAATGACGATATATGATGAGATGATTGAGATGGAGAAAACTGGTATGAACTCGACCTATTTTGTTTTTGTAAATATGATTAGCTCATCGTTCTGGATTTAGCTCATTATAGATGAAACATGTTTGCAATGACAATTAGAGATTATAGTTAGTCATGCCATGCTTAATTAGCTAAGAGTGTATAATGGTTTGTCTTGAGTGCCAACATGCATTTTAAAATGGTTGTGATGTAGTATGATAGGATGGTATCCTCCTCTGAATGATTCAAGTGGCTTGACTTGGCACATGTTCACGCATGTAGTTGAAACAAAATCAACATAGCCTCCACGATATTTATGTTCATGGTGATTTATATCCTACTCATGCTTGCATTCAATGTTGGTTAATCTCAATGCAGGTTTATGACTGTTGTCGCTCTCTAGTTGGTCGCTGCCCAGTCTCTTGCTAGCCTTCACCTGTACTAAGCGGGAATATTGCTTGTGCATCCATTTCCATAAACCCAAAGTTGTTCCATATGAGTCCACCATACCTACCTATATGCGGTATTTACCTGCCGTTCCAAGTAAATTTGCATGTGCCAAACTCTAAACCTTCAAATAATATTCCGTTTTGTATGCCCGAATCGCTCATGTAGTGACTGGGGGCTGTCAGTATCTTCCATGCTAGGTGGGTTATTGTCACGATATGTGTTGATTCACTATCATTCACGAGAAAGTGGCTGGTATTCGGGATGCCCAGTTCCATGCTCAAAATTCAAATCAAAATATAATAAAACAAAACTCCCCCAGGATTGTTGTTTGTATGGACGGTACCCGTGGATTCGGCCCGCCGTGGAGTGTGATTGATTGGTGGAGGGGGAGTAAAACCTTTACTATTCTATTTGGGAACCGCCTATAATGTATCTAGCATGGAAGATACCGAGATCTCTTAGTTGTTATGTTGACAATGAAAGCATACCACTCAAAATTATTATTCATCCCTGTTTTAAAAGCTTGAGCTCTGGCACCTCTGTAAATCAATGCTTCCCTCTGTGAAGGCCCTATCTATTTTACTTTACTGTTGAGTCATCATCCTCTTATAAAAAGCACCAGTTAGAGAGCACCACCGTCATTTGTATGCTTTGTTATTAGTTGATATTGAGTATGATTGTGACTGGATCTCTTTTACCATGAATTACAATGTCTAGTCAGTCCTTGTTCTTCAGAGGTGCTCTGCATTTATGTTTTGCGGTCTCAGAAAGGGCTAGCGAGATACCATTATATCATATTGTATCATGATTGTTTTGATAAAATTGTTGTCATCCGAGACTTATTATTGCTCGCTAGTTGATTATGCCATTGATATGAGTAAATGTGAGACCTAGATGTTATTGTGAATGTGGTTAGTCTATAATCTTTGCTGAAAATATGAACATCAGTTAGACGTATTTACAACAACAAGATCAAACAGAGTTTGTAAAAGTTTTTCTTTGTCACTTTCAGTTTGTCAACTGAATTGCTTGAGGACAAGCAATGGGTTAAGCTTGGGGGAGTTGATACGTCTCCATCGTATCTACTTTTCCAAACTCTTTTGCCCTTGTTTTGGACTCTAATTTGCATGATTTGAATGGAACTAACCCGGACTGATGCTGTTTTCAGCAGAATTGCCTTGGTGTTATTTTTGTGCAGAAATAAAAGTTCTAGGATTGACCTGAAAATTTACGGAGAATATTTTTGGAATTAATAAAAAATACTGGCGAAAGAATCAACCGGAGGGGGTCCACCACCTGGCCACAAGCAAGGGGGGCGCCCCTCCCCTAGGTTGCGCCCCCCTGTCTTGTGGGCCCCCTGGAGCTTCGCCGACCTCGATTCCAATGTTGGGGAACGTTGCACGGGAAACAAAAAATTTTCCTACGCACACACAAGATCTATCCATGGTGATGAGCATCTACGAGAGGGAGAGTGAATCTACATACCCTTGTAGATCGCTAAGCGGAAGCGTTTAAGAAACGCGGTTGATGTAGTCGAACGTCTCCGCGATCCAAATCGCAAGTCGTCCCTCGATCCGATCACGAACTAGCGCCGAACGGACGGCACCTCCGCGTTCAACACACGTACGGCTTGATGACGCCTTCACCTCCTCGATCCAGCGAGCGATGGTGAAGTAGTGGTTGAGTTCCAGCAGCACGACGGCGTGGTGATGGTGGTGAGGAACAATCTCTGCAGGGCTTCGCCAAGCGCTACGGAGATTATGACGGAGGAACTAGAGGGTTAGGGTTGCCGCACACGGCTTGGGGAAATCTTGATGTGTCCCGTGTGCTAGCCCTGCCCCTCTATTTATATGTTGAGCCTTGGGGTCTAAACTTGGAGTAAAAGCCTCCTCCAGGTCGGTTTTGCCCGCACAAGGTCGGTTTGGCCCGCAGGGAAAGAGTCCAACTCGGATCCCTGCCGAACCGTGCACAGCCGCACACAAGCGGTAGTACCGCTTCACACAAGCGGTAGTACCGCTTGGGCGGTAGTACTGCTTCTCACAAGCGGTAGTACCGCTTGGGCGGTAGTACCGCTTCTCACAAGCGGTAGTACCGCTTACGCGGCAGCAAAACTACTTTTGCACTTTCCAATACCTCGTGGGCTTTACCCCTTTGGCCCATATAAAGTGTTGCTGCACCCGAACACTTCGGTAAACATCCGGAACCCATTCCGGTGAACTCCGGAACTCTTTCGGAGATCAAAACACTATTATCACATATATCAATCTTTACCTCCGGACTATTCCAGAGATCCTCGTCATGTCCGGGATCTTATCCGAGACTCCGAACAACTTTCGGTCACCAACATAATAACTCAACTATACTAATCGTCACCAAACGTTAAGTGTGTAGACCCTGGGGGTTCGAGAACTATGTAGACATGACCGAGACACCTCTACGGCCAATAACCAATAGCGGGACCTGGATGCCCATATTGGCTCCTACATATTCTACGAAGATCTTTATCGGTCGAACCTCTATGTCAAGGATTCAGTTAATCCCGTATGCTGTTCCCTTTGTTCTTCGGTATGTTACTTGCCCGAGATTCGATCGTCGGTATCTCTATACCTAGTTCAATCTCGTTACCGGCAAGTCTCTTTACTCGTTCCGTAATACAAGATCTCATGGCTAACACTTTAGTCACATTGCTTGCAAGGCTCATTGTGATGTTGTATTACCGAGTGGGCCCTGAGATACCTCTCCGTCATACGGAGTAACAAATCCCAGTCTTGATCCATGCCAACCCAACAGACACCCTCGGAGATACCTGTAGAGCACCTTTATAGTCACCCAGTTACGTTGCGACGTTTGATACACACAAGGTATTCCTCCGGTGTCAGTGAGTTGCATGATCTCATGGTCAAAGGAACAGATACTTGACATGCAGAAAACAATAGCAATAAACTGACACGATCAAATGCTACGTTTACAGTTTGGGTCTTGTCCATCACATCATTCTCCTAATGATGTGATCCCGTTATCAAATGACATCTCATGTCAATGGCTAGGAAACCTTAACCATCTTTGATCAACGAGCTAGTCAACTAGAGGCATACTAGGGACACAGTGTTGTCTATGTACCCACACATGTATTTGAGTTTCCAATCAATACAATTATAGCATGGATAATAAACGATTATCATGAACAAGGAAATATAATAATAACTAATTTATTATTGCCTCTAGGGCATATTTCCAACAGTCTCCTACTTGCACTAGAGTCAATAATCTAGTTCACATCACTATGTGATTTACATTGTAATGAATCGAACACCCATGCAGTTCTGGTGTTGTTCATGTTTAGCCCTTGGAAGAGGTTTAGTCATCGGATCTGCAACATTTAGATCCGTGTGTACTTTGCAAATATTTATGTCGTCCTCCTTGATGTAATCGCGGATGGAATTGAAACGTCGCTTTATGTGTCTGGTCCTCTTGTGAAATCTTGGTTCCTTGGCTAGAGCAATGGCACCAGTATTATCACAAAATAGAGTCATTGGGTTAAGTGCACTAGGCACTACTCCAAGATCTGTCATGAACTCCTTCATCCAGACACCTTCCTTCGCCGCCTCCGAGGCAGCGATGTACTCCGCTTCGCATGTAGAATCTGCTACCACGCTTTGCTTGGAACTGCACCAGCTAACCGCACCCCCATTAAGAATAAATACGTATCCGGTTTGCGACTTAGAGTTATCCGGATCAGTGTCAAAGCTTGCATCGACGTAACCCTTTACGACGAGCTCTTGATCACCTCCATAAACGAGAAACATATCCTTAGTCCTTTTCAGGTATTTCAGGATATTCTTGACCGCCGTCCAGTGTTCCATTACTGGATCACTTTGAAACCTTCCGACCATACTTATGGCAAGGCTGACATCGGGTCTTGTGCACAGCATTGCATACATGATAGAGCCTATGGCTGAAGCATAGGGGATGACACTCATCTTTTCTCTATCTTCTGCAGTCACTGGGCATTGAGTCTTACTCAACTTCACACCTTGCAAAACAGGCAAGAACCCCTTCTTGGACTAATCCATTTTGAACTTCTTCAAAATCTTATCAAGGTATGTGCTTTGTGAAAGTCCTATCAAACGTCTCGATCTATCTCTATAGATCTTGATGCCTAATATGAAAGCAGCTTCTCCTAGGTCCTTCATTGAAAAACTCTTGTTCAAATATTCCTTTACGCTTTCCATCATTTCTATATTGTTTCCAATCAGTAATATGTCATCCACATATAATATTAGAAACGCTATAGAGCTCCCACTCACTTTCTTGTAAATACAAGCTTCTCCGTAAACTTGTATAAACTCGAACGCTTTGATCACCTCATCAAAACGAAGATTCCAACTCCGAGATGCTTGCACCAGTCCATAAATGGATCGCTGGAGTTTGCAAACTTTGTCAGCATTTTCTGGATCGACAAAACCTTCTGGTTGCATCATATACAACTCTTCCTTAAGGAAACCGTTAAGGAACGCTGTTTTGACATCCATCTGCCAAATTTCATAATCGAAAAAGGCAGCTATTGCTAACATGATTCTGACGGACTTAAGCATCGCTACGGGTGAGAAGGTCTCATCGTAGTCAACTCCTTGAACTTGTGAAAAACCCTTTGCCACAAGTCGAGCTTTATAGACGGTGACATTACCGTCCGCGTCCGTCTTCCTCTTAAAGATCCATTTGTTCTGAATGGCCTTACGCCCTTCAGGTAATACTTCCAAAGTCCATACTTTGTTTTCATACATGGATCCCATCTCGGATTTCATGGCCTCTAACCACTTCTCGGAATCCGGGCCCATCATCGCTTCTCCATAGCTCGTAGGTTCATCGTTGTCTAACAACATGACCTCTAAGACAGGGTTGCCGTACCACTCGGGAGCAGTACGCGTCCTTGTCGACCTACGAGGTTCGATAGCAACTTGATCCAAAGCTTCATGATCATCATCATTAACTTCCTCTTCAGCTAATGTAGGCTCCACAGAAACAACTTTCTGCGTTGCGCTACTCTCAGGTTGAAGTAAAGGTTCAATAACCTCATCAAGTTCTATCTTCCTCCCACTCAATTCTTTCGAGAGAAACTCTTTCTCAAGAAACGTTCCGTTTTTAGCGACAAACACTTTGCCTTCGGATCTGAGATAGAAGGTATACCCAACTGTCTCTTTTGGGTATCCTATGAAGACGCATTTCTCCGCTTTGGGTTCCAGCTTTTCAGGCTGAAGCTTTTTGACATAAGCATCACATCCCCAAACTTTAAGAAACGACAGTTTTGGCTTCTTGCCAAACCAAAGTTCATATGGCGTCGTCTCAACGGATTTCGATGGTGCCCTATTTAAAGTAAATGCAGCTGTCTCTAATGCATAACCCCAAAACGATAGTGGCAAATCGGCAAGAGACATCATAGATCGCACCATATCCAATAAGGTTCGATTACGACGTTCGGACACACCATTACGCTGTGGTGTTCCAGGCGGTGTCAATTGTGAAACAATTCCACACTGTCTTAAGTGACTGCCAAACTCATAACTCAGATATTCTCCTCCTCGATCAGATCGTAGGAATTTAATCTTCTTGTTACGATGATTCTCAACTTCACTCTGAAATTGTTTGAACTTTTCAAATGTTTCAGACTTATGTTTCATTAAGTAAATATACCCATATCTACTTAAGTCATCAGTGAAGGTGAGAAAGTAACGATAACCACCGCGCGCCTCAATACTCATCGGACCACACACATCAGTATGTATGATTTCCAATAAGTCACTTACCCGTTCCATTGTTCCAGAGAACGGCGTTTTAGTCATCTTGCCCATGAGGCATGGCTCACATGTGTCAAGTGATTCAAAATCAAGTGACTCCAAAAGTCCATCAGCATGGAGCTTCTTCATGCGTTTTACACCAATATGACCTAAACGGCAGTGCCACAAGAAAGTGGTATTATCATTATCAATTCTACATCTTTTGGCATCAATGTTATGAACATGTGTATCATTACTATCGAGATTCAATAAGAATAAACCCCTCACATTGGGTGCATGACCATAAAAGATATTACTCATATAAATAGAACAACCATTATTCTCTGATTTAAATGAGTAACCGTCTCGCAATAAACAAGATCCAGATATAATGTTCATGCTTAACGCAGGCACCAAATAACACTTATTTAGGTTCATCACTAATCCCGACGGTAATCGAAGAGCGAGCGTGCCGACGGCGATCACATCAACCTTGGAACCATTTCCCACGCGCATCGTCACTTCGTCCTTTGCCAGCCTTCGTCTATTCCGCAGTTCCTGTTTTGAGTTGCAAATATGAGCAACCGCACCGGTATCAAATACCCAGGCACTACAACGAGAGTTGGTAAGGTACACATCAATAACATGTATATCATATATACCTTGTTTGTTGTTGGCCGCCTTCTTGTCAGCCAAATACTTGGGGCAATTCCGCTTCCAGTGTCCAGTTCCCTTGCAATGAAAACACACAGTTTCTGGTTTGGGTCCAGCCTTGGGTTTCTTCACGAGAGGAGCAACTGCTTTGCCACTCTTCTTGGAGTTACCCTTCTTACCCTTGCCATTTTTCTTGAAACTAGTGGTTTTATTGACCATCAACACTTGTTGCTCCTTCTGAATTTCAGACTCAGCGATTTTCAGCATCGCAAACAGCTCGGCGACTGACTTATTCATCCCGTGCATGTTATAGTTCAACACGAAGCTCTTGTAGCTAGGTGGCAATGATTGAAGAACTCTGTCAGTGATAGCCTCTGGCGGAAGGGGCATCCCTAACTCAGCCAGACGGGTGGAGTACCCAGACATTCTGAGCACGTGATCACTGATAGACCCGTTCTCCTCCATCTTGCAAGCATAGAATTTATCGGAGATCTCATATCTCTCGATCCGGGCATTCTTCTGAAAGATAAACTTCAACTCCTGGAACATCTCATATGCTCCATGACGTTCAAAACGTCTTTGAAGTCCCGGTTCTAAGCCATACAACATTGCACATTGAACTATTGAGTAATCATCAGAACGAGCCTGCCAGGCGTTCACAACGTCTAGAGACTCAACTGGAGCGGGTGGATCACCAAGCGGTGCATCAAGGACATAAGCCTTCTGGGAAGCCGTAAGGATAATCCTCAGATTACGGGCCCAGTCCACAAAGTTACTTCCATCATCTTTCAACTTAGCTTTCTCTAGGAACGCATTAAAATTCAGGGGTGCTACTGCGCGAGCCATGATCTAGAACATAAATATAGCAAAGACAACTTAGACTATTGTTCAGGATAATGAGTTTTAGTTAATTATATTACTTAAAAACTCCCACTCAAATTGACATCCCTCCGGTCATTCGAGTGTAACATGATCCAAATCCACCAACTCAAGTCCGATCATCACGTGAGTCGAGGTGGTTTCAATGGTGAACATCTTCATGTTGATCATATCTACTATATGACTCATGTTCGACCTTTCGGTCTCTTGTGTTCCGAGGCCATGTCTGTACATGCTAGGCTCGTCAAGTTTAACCCGAGTGTTCCGCACGTGCAACATGGCTTGCACCCGTTGTATGCAAACGTAGAGTCTATCACACCCGATCATCACGGCGTGTCTCGAAACGACGAACTTTCGCAACGGTGCACACTTGGGGAGAACACAATTTATCTTGAAATTTAAGTGAGGGATCACCTTATAATGCTACCGTCGTCCTAAGCAAAATAAGATGCATAAAAGGATTAACATCACATGCAAATCATAAGTGACATGATATGGCCATGAACTTGTGCTTTTGATCTCCATCTCCAAAGCACCGGCATGATCTCCATCGTCACCGGCATGACACCATGATCTCCATCATCTTGATCTCCATCAACGTGTCGCCATAAGGTTGTCGCGCCGACTGTTGCTTCCACGACTATTGCTAACGTTTAGCGATAAAGTAAAGCATTACATAGCGCTTAATGATTGACACGCAGGTCATACAATAATTAAAGACAACTCTATGGCTCCTGCCAGTTGCCGTACTCATCGACATGCAAGTCGTGATATTCTATACAACACATGATCATCTCATACATCACATATATCTCATCATGTAATTGGCCATATCATATCACATCATACCCTGCAAAAACAAGTTAGACGTCCTCTAATTGTTGTTGCAAATTTTACGTGGCTGCTACGGGTTTGCAAGAACCGTTCTTACCTACGCAAAACCACAACGTGGTGTAGTGATTGCTTTTTGATCTTCTAAAAGAACCCTCTTCATTGAAATTGATTCAACTAAAGTGAGAGAGACAGACACCCGCTAGCCATCTTTATGCAACAAAATTACATGTCAGTTGAAGGAACCTGTCTCGCGTAAGTGTACGCGTAATGTCGGTCCAGGCCGCTTCATCTCACAATACCGCCGAATCAAATATCAACTAGTAACGGCAAGCAATATGTATACACCCACGCCCACAACTCGTTTGTGTTCTACTCGAGATCTCATCTACGCATAGACCTGGCTCTGATACCACTGTTGGGGAACGTTGCACGGGAAACAAAAATTTTTCCTATGCACACACAAGATCTATCCATGGTGATGAGCATCTACGAGAGGGAGAGTGAATCTACATACCCTTGTAGATCGCTAAGCGGAAGCGTTTAAGAAACGCGGTTGATGTAGTCGAACGTCTCCGCGATCCAAATCGCAAGTCGTCCCTCGATCCGATCACGAACTAGCGCCGAACGGACGGCACCTCCGCGTTCAACACACGTACGGCTTGATGACGCCTTCACCTCCTCGATCCAGCGAGCGATGGTGAAGTAGTGGTTGAGTTCCAGCAGCACGACGGCGTGGTGATGGTGGTGAGGAACAATCTCTGCAGGGCTTCGCCAAGCGCTACGGAGATTATGACGGAGGAACTAGAGGGTTAGGGTTGCCGCACACGGCTTGGGGAAATCTTGATGTGTCCCGTGTGCTAGCCCTGCCCCTCTATTTATATGTTGAGCCTTGGGGTCTAAACTTGGAGTAAAAGCCTCCTCCAGGTCGGTTTTGCCCGCACAAGGTCGGTTTGGCCCGCAGGGAAAGAGTCCAACTCGGATCCCTGCCGAACCGTGCACAGCCGCACACAAGCGGTAGTACCGCTTCACACAAGCGGTAGTACCGCTTGGGCGGTAGTACCGCTTCTCACAAGCGGTAGTACCGCTTGGGCGGTAGTACCGCTTCTCACAAGCGGTAGTACCGCTTACGCGGCAGCAAAACTACTTTTGCACTTTCCAATACCTCGTGGGCTTTACCCCTTTGGCCCATATAAAGTGTTGCTGCACCCGAACACTTCGGTAAACATCCGGAACCCATTCCGGTGAACTCCGGAACTCTTTCGGAGATCAAAACACTATTATCACATATATCAATCTTTACCTCCGGACTATTCCAGAGATCCTCGTCATGTCCGGGATCTTATCCGAGACTCCGAACAACTTTCGGTCACCAACATAATAACTCAACTATACTAATCGTCACCAAACGTTAAGTGTGTAGACCCTGCGGGTTCGAGAACTATGTAGACATGACCGAGACACCTCTACGGCCAATAACCAATAGCGGGACCTGGATGCCCATATTGGCTCCTACATATTCTACGAAGATCTTTATCGGTCGAACCTCTATGTCAAGGATTCAGTTAATCCCGTATGCTGTTCCCTTTGTTCTTCGGTATGTTACTTGCCCGAGATTCGATCGTCGGTATCTCTATACCTAGTTCAATCTCGTTACCGGCAAGTCTCTTTACTCGTTCCGTAATACAAGATCTCGTGGCTAACACTTTAGTCACATTGCTTGCAAGGCTCATTGTGATGTTGTATTACCGAGTGGGCCCTGAGATACCTCTCCGTCATACGGAGTAACAAATCCCAGTCTTGATCCATGCCAACCCAACAGACACCCTCGGAGATACCTGTAGAGCACCTTTATAGTCACCCAGTTACGTTGCGACGTTTGATACACACAAGGTATTCCTCCGGTGTCAGTGAGTTGCATGATCTCATGGTCAAAGGAACAGATACTTGACATGCAGAAAACAATAGCAATAAACTGACACGATCAAATGCTACGTTTACAGTTTGGGTCTTGTCCATCACATCATTCTCCTAATGATGTGATCCCGTTATCAAATGACATCTCATGTCAATGGCTAGGAAACCTTAACCATCTTTGATCAACGAGCTAGTCAACTAGAGGCATACTAGGGACACAGTGTTGTCTATGTACCCACACATGTATTTGAGTTTCCAATCAATACAATTATAGCATGGATAATAAACGATTATCATGAACAAGGAAATATAATAATAACTAATTTATTATTGCCTCTAGGGCATATTTCCAACATCCAACTCTATATATTCCTATTCGGGGAGAAAATAAATAAAAAAAGAAGAGTTCATTGCGTTTTATGATATGGAGCCGCCGCCACCTCCTGTGCTTCCTCGGGAGGGCAGATCTGGAGTCTGTTTTGGGCTCCGGAGAGGGGAAATCGACGCTGTCGTCATCACCAACCATCCTTCATCACCAATTTCATGATGCTCTCCGCCATTCGTGAGTAATCCCATCGTAGGCTTGCTGGACGGTGATGGGTTGGATGAGATTTACCATGTAATCGAGTTAGTTTTGTTAGGGTTTGATCCCTAGTATCCACTATGTTCTGAGATTGATGTTGCTATGACTTTGCTATGCTTAATGCTTGTCACTAGGGCCCGAGTGCCATGATTTCAGATTTGAACCTATTATGTTTTCATGAATATATATGTGTTCTTGATCCTATCTTGCAAGTTGTAGACACCTATTACGAGTTATGATCCGCATCCCCCAGGGTGACAATAACTGGGATTCTTTCCGGTGATTATCGTAGTTTGAGGAGTTCATGTATTCACTAAGTGCTAATGCTTTGGTCCAGTTCTCTATTAAAAGGAGGCCTTAATATCCCTTAGTTTCCATTAGGACCCCGCTGCCACGGGAGGGTAGGACAAAAGATGTCATGCAAGTTCTTTTCCATAAGCACGTGTGACTATATATGGAATGCATGCCTACATTACATTGATGAATTGGAGCTAGTTCTGTGTCACCCTATGTTATAACCGTTGCATGATGAATGCCATCTGACATAATTATCCATCACTGATCCATTGCCTACGAGCTTTTCACATATTGATCTTTGCTAAGTTACTTTTCCATTGCTACTGTTACAATCACTACAAAACTGCTACTGTCACTTTGCCATTGTTACCGTTACTTCCATACTGCTTTGCTACTGAATACTTTGCTGCAGATATTAAGTCTTTCAGGTGTGGTTGAATTGACAACTCAGCTGCTAATACTCGAGAATATTCTTTGGCTCCCCTTGTGTCGAATCAATAAATTTGGGTTGAATACTCTACCCTCGAAAACTGTTGCGATCCCCTATACTTGTGGGTTATCAATAGTCTAAGTTGTTTTTGCAAAATTTATGTTGTAGATCATGGCTCGCGCAGTAGCACCCCTGAATTTTAATGCGTTCCTAGAGAAAGCTAAGTTGAAAGATGATGGAAGTAATTTTGTGGACTGGGCCCGTAATCTGAGGATTATCCTTACGGCTTCCCAAAAGGGTTATGTCCTTGATGCACCGCTTGGTGATCCACCCGCTCCAGTTGAGTCTCCAGACATTGTGAACGCCTGGCAGGCTCGTTCTGATGATTACTCAATGGTTCAATGTGCAATGTTGTATGGCTTAGAACCGGGACTTCAAAGACGTTTTGAACGTCATGGAGCATATGATATGTTCCTTGAGTTGAAGTTTATCTTTCAGAAGAATGCCCGGATCGAGAGGTATGAGACCTCTGATAAGTTCTATGCCTGCAAGATGGAGGAGAACGGGTCTGTCAGTGAACACATACTCAAAATGTCTGGGTATTCCACACGTCTAGCTGAATTGGGGATGCCCCTTCCAGCAGAGGCGATCACTGACAGAGTTCTTCAATCATTGCTGCCTAGCTACAAAAGCTTCGTGTTGAACTATAACATGCACGGGATGAACAAGTCAGTCGCCGAGCTGTTTGCGATGTTGAAAGTCACTGAGTCTGAGATTCAGAAGGAGCATCAAGTGTTGATGGTCAATAAAACCACTAGTTTCAAGAAAAATGGCAAGGGAAAGAAGGGTAACTCCAAGAAGAGTGGCAAAGCAGTTGCCCCTCCCGTGAAGAAACCCAAGTCTGGACCCAAGCCAGAAACTGAGTGCTTTCATTGCAAGGGAACTGGTCACTGGAAGCGAAACTGCCCCAAGTATCTGGCTGACAAGAAGGCGGCCAACAACAAACAAGGTATATATGATATACATGTTATTGATGTGTACCTTACCAACTCTCGTTGTAGTGCCTGGGTATTTGATACCGGTGCGGTTGCTCACATTTGCAACTCAAAACAGGAACTGCGGAAAGACGGAGGTTGGCAAAGGACGAAGTGACGATGCGCGTGGGAAATGGTTCCAAGGTTGATGTGATCGCCGTCGGCACGCTCGCTCTTCGATTACCATCGGGATTAGTGATGAACCTGAATAATTGTTATTTAGTGCATGTGTTAAGCATGAACATTATATCTAGATCTTGTTTATTGCAAGACGGTTACTCATTTAAATCGGAGAATAATGGTTGTTCTATTTATATGAGTAATATCTTTTATGGTCATGCACCCAATGTGAGGGGTTTATTCTTATTGAATCTCGATAGTGATGATACACATGTTCATAACATTGATGCCAAAAGATGGAGGATTGATAATGATAATACCACTTTCTTGTGGCATTGCTGTTTAGGTCATATTGGTGTAAAACGCATGAAGAAGCTCCATGCTGATGGACTTTTGGAGTCACTTGATTTTGAATCACTTGACGCGTGTGAACCATGCCTCATGGGCAAGATGACTAAGACGCCGTTCTCTGGAACAATGGAACGGGCAAGTGACTTGTTGGAAATCATACATACTGATGTGTGCAGTCCAATGAGCATTGAGGCGCGCGGTGGATATCGTTATTTTCTCACCTTCACCGATGACTTAAGTAGATATGGGTATATTTACTTAATGAAACACAAGTCTGAAACGTTTGAAAAGTTCAAGCAATTTCAGAGTGAAGTTGAGAATCATCGTAACAAGAAGATTAAATTCCTACGATCTGATCAAGGAGGAGAATATCTGAGTTATGAGTTTGGCAGTCACTTAAGACAGTGTTGAATTGTTTCACAATTGACACCGCCTGGAACACCACAACGTAATGGTGTGTCCGAACGTCGTAATCGAACCTTATTGGATACTGTGCGATCTATGATGTCTCTTGCCGATTTGCCGCTATCGTTTTGGGGTTATGCATTAGAGACAGCTGCATTCACTTTAAATAGGGCACCATCGAAATCCGTTGAGATGACGCCATATGAACTGTGGTTTGGCAAGAAGCCAAAGTTGTCATTTCTTAAAGTTTGGGGATGTGATGCTTATGTCAAAAAGCTTCAGCCTGAAAAGCTGGAACCCAAAGCGGAGAAATGCGTCTTCATAGGATACCCAAAAGAGACAGTTGGGTATACCTTCTATCTCAGATCCGAAGGCACAGTGTTTGTCGCCAAAAACGGAACATTTCTTGAGAAAGAGTTTCTCTCGAAAGAATTGAGTGGGAGGAAGATAGAACTTGATGAGGTTGTTGAACCTTTACTTCAGCCTGAGAGTAGCGCAGCGTAGAAAGATGTTTCTGTAGAGCCTGCATCAGTTGAAGAGGAAGTTAATGATGATGATCATGAAGCTTCGGATCAAGTTGCCATCGAACCTCGTAGGTCGACAAGGACGCGTACTGCTCCAGAGTGGTACGACAACCCTGTCTTAGAGGTCATGTTGTTGGACAACGATGAATCTACGAGCTATGGATAAGCGATGATGGGCCCGAATTCCGAGAAATGGTTAGAGGCCATGAAATACGAGATGGGATCCATGTATGAAAACAAAGTATGGGCTTTGGAAGTATTACCTGAAGGGCGTAAGGCCATTCAGAACAAATGGATCTTTAAGAGGAAGACGGACGCGGACGGTAATGTCACCATCTATAAAGCTCGACTTGTGGCAAAGGGTTTTTCACAAGTTCAAGGAGTTGACTACGATGAGACCTTCTCACCCATAGCGATGCTTAAGTCCGTCAGAATCATGTTAGCAATAGCTGCCTTTTTCGATTATGAAATTTGGCATATGGATGTCAAAACAGCGTTCCTTAACGGTTTCCTTAAGGAAGAGTTGTATATGATGCAACCAGAAGGTTTTGTCGATCCAGAGAATGCTGACAAAGTTTGCAAACTCCAGCGATCCATTTATGGACTGGTGCTTTGATGAGGTGATCAAAGCGTTCGGGTTTATACAAGTTTACGGAGAAGCTTGTATTTACAAGAAAGTGAGTGGGAGCTCTATAGCATTTCTAATATTATATGCGGATGACATATTGCTGATTGGAAACAATATAGAAATGTTGGAAAGCGTGAAGGAATATTTGAACAAGAGTTCTTCAATGAAGGACCTAGGAGAAGCTGCTTTCATATTAGGCATCAAGATCTATAGAGATAGATCAAGACGCTTAATAGGACTTTCACAGAGCACATACCTTGACAAAGTTTTGAAGAAGTTCAAAATGGATCAGTCCAAGAAGGGGTTCTTGCCTATGTTACAAGGTGTGAAGTTGAGTAAGACTCAATGCGCAGTTACTGCAGAAGATAGAGAAAAGATGAGTGTCGTCCCCTATGCTTCAGCCATAGGCTCTATCATGTATGCAATGCTGTGCACAAGACCCGATGTCAGCCTTGCCATAAGTATGTGACACGTCTCCAACGTATCTATAATTTATGAAGTATTCATGCCATATTTACAAAAATTCTATATGATTTTGGTATGATTTTATTAGAACTAACCCGGACTGACACTGTTTTCAGCAGAACTACCGTGGTGTTATTTTGTGCAGAAATAAAAGTTCTCGGAATGAGCTAAAAATTTACGGAGAATATTTTTGGAAAATATAAAAAATACTGGAGCGAAAAGTCACCGGAGAGGATGGCCGAGGAAGCCACAAGGGTGGGGGGCGTGCCCCCCCCCTAGGGCGCGCCCCCCTGGCTTGTGACTTCCTCGGGAACCTTCTGGATGTGGGACCAACGCCAAAAACTCTTATAAATATAGAAATCTCCGAAAAGAAACCTAGATCGGGAGTTCCGCCGCTGCAAGCCTCCAGAGCCATGAAAAACCAATCGGGAGCCCGTTCCGGCACCCTGCCGGAGGGGGAAACCATCACCGGAGGCCATCTTCATCATCCCGGCGGTCTCCATGACGAGGAGGGAGTAGTTCACCCTCGGGGCTGAGGGTATGTACCAGTAGCTATGTGTTTGATCTCTCTCTCTCGTGTTCTTGAGATGGCACGATCTTGATGTACCGCGAGCTTTATTAATATAGATGAATCATGTGGAGTTTTCCCCTCTCTATCTTCTTGTGATGAATTGAGTTTTCCCTTTGAAGTTTTCTTATCGGATTGAGTCTTTAAGGATTTGAGAACACTTGATGTATGTCTTGCGATGGGATATCCGTGGTGACAATGGGATGTTCTATTGATCCACTTGATGTATGTTTTGGTGATCAACTTTGCGGGTTCCGTGACCTTGGGAATCTATGCATAGGTGTTGGCACACGTTTTCGTCTTGACTCTCCAGTAGAAACTTTGGGGCACTCTTTGAAGTTCTTTGTGTTGGATTGAACATGATGAATCTGAAATTGTGTGATGCATATCGTATAATCAAGCCCATGGGTACTTGTGGTGACATTGGAGTATCTAGGTGACATTAGGGTTTTGGTTGATGTGTATCTTAAGGTGTTATTTTAGTACGAACTCTAGGGTTGTTCGTGACACTTATAGGGATAGCTCATACGATTGATCGGAAAGGATAACTTTGAGGTGGTTTCGTACCCTACAATAATTTCTTCGTTTGTTCTCCGCTATTTGTGACTTTGGAGTGAACTCTTTGTCGCACGTGAGGGATTTACATATGATTCAACTATGTTAGTATTGTTGAGAGAACTTTCACTAGTGAAAGTATGAACCCTAGGCCTTGTTTCTAAGCATTGCAATACCGTTTGTGCTCACTTTTATCATTAGTTACCTTGCTGTTTTTATATTTTCAGATTACAAAAACCTATATCTACCATCCATATTACACTTGTATCACCATCTCTTCGCCGAACTAGTGCACCTATACAATTTACCATTGTATTGGGTGTGTTGGGGACACAAGAGACTCTTTGTTATTTGGTTGCAGGGTTGCTTGAGAGAGACCATCTTCATCCTACGCCTCCCACGGATTGATAAACCATAGGTCATCCACTTGAGGGAAATTTGCTATTGTCCTACAAAACTCTGCGCTTGGAGGCCCAACACGAGTCTACAAGAAGAAGGTTGCGTAGTAGACATCAAGCTCTTTTCTTGCGCCGTTGCCGGGGAGGTGAGTGCTTGAAGGTATATCTTTAGATCTTGCAATTAAATCTTTTAGTTTCTTGTTTTTCACTAGTTTGGTTTTATAAAAGAAAACTACAAAAAAATGGAATTGAGGTTGCCTCATATGCTTCATCTTTTTAATGTCTTTCGTGAAAATGATGGAATGGAAAATTGTGCTCAAGTGTTATAAGAAGAAGTTATTAAAATGTTTGGCACTAAATCTTTGTATGATGAGCATGATTGCAATGTTGTTAGTATGAATTCCTTGAATATTCATGATGCTAATGATATGCAAAGCTACAAGCTTGGGGATGCTATGTTTGATGAAGATGATATGTTTAGTCCCCCAAGTTTTGATGGGCAAATTTATTATGATGAAAGCATGCCTCCTATTTATGATGATTATTGTGATGACATGTATGCTATAAAGAATAATTATAACCATGAAACTTGTCATCATGATTTTAATTTTCAATTGGATTATGCTTCACATGATAGTTATTTTGTTGAGTTTTCTCCCACTACTATTGATGAGAAGAAATATGCTTATGTGGAGAGTGACAAATTTTCTATGCTTGTAGATCATGAAAAGAATGCTTTATGTGCTGGTTATATTGTGAAATTCCTTCATGATGCTACTGAAAATTATTATGAGAGAGGATCTTATGCTTCTACATATTGCAATAATATCAAGTTTCCTCTCTATGTGTTGAAAGTTTTGAAGTCATGCTTGTTTTGCCTTCCTATGCTAGTTGATTCTTGTTCCCATAAGTTGTTTGCTCACAAAATCCCTATGCATAGGAAGTGGGTTAGACTTAAATGTGCTTGTCATGAGATTCATGATGCTCTCTTGCATGTTTCAATTACTATTCCTATACGAGCATCATTGACATCATCATGCCTAGCTAAAAGGCATTAAAGAAAAGCGCTTGTTGGGAGACAACCCAACACTTTTCCTTTCTGTTTGTGTGTGTCCACATGATTAAGCTACTGTATAATCATGTTTTATAGCTTTTGTATCAATAAAGTTCCAAGTAAAGCCTTTGGGATGACTCACAAGATGAGTAGAATTGATGCTGAACCAAAACAGAAACTTTTGATTCCAGTACAGGAATTTTCATTTTTTACTGGAGCGTGATAATGTTCTGAAATTTTACACAGTCTTGATATACAAATTCTTCAGGTTTTCCTAATTTTTCGGAATTTTTAGAGATATGGAAGTATGGTTACACTACAGATCTTCACAGACTGTTCTGTTTTTGACAGATTCTGTTTTGCATGCATAGTTTGCTTGTTTTAGTGTTTCCATAGCTTATATTCAGTGGTATAAATTATGGGAATGATAGAATACAGTATGTATCATGTGGGAACAATTATGAATCTTGTCTTGAAAGTACCTAAGTGAATTATTTATCTTTATTATACTAACCCATCTCACGAAGATCCGTTAAGTTTTGTGTGATTGAAGTTTTCAAGTTTTGGGTGAGACACCGATATGAGGAGAATAAGGAGTGAAAAGAACCTAAGCTTGGGGATGCCCAAGGCACCCCCAAGGTAATATCCAAGGAAGACTCAAGTGCCTAAGCTTGGGGATGCCCCGGAAGGCATCCCCTCTTTCGTCTTCAACATTATCGGTATATCTTACTTGGAGCTATATTTTTATTCGTCACATAATATGAGTTTTGCTTGGAGCATCATTTTATTTTCTTGTTTTCTGTTAGGTGTTATTTATAATCTTGTTTTTCAATAAAAAGTTCCAAGAATTGCCTTAGGATGCTTACGTTGCATGTTTTGATGTGTGCTGTGTAAAAACAGAAACTTTTGTTGTAGTGTTTGAATTTTCATATTTTACTGGAACGTGGAACGTTTCTGAAATTTTTACACAGTGTTTTCTTATAAATTATTTAGCATGTCCTAAATTTTCATAATTGTTTGAGTTACATAAGTACACTGTTTTAATAGATTGCTACAGACTGTTCTGTTTGGACAGATTGCTGTCATAGTTTCGTTATCTACTTATCCTATAGTTTCCATAGCCTATATTGGTAGATATAAATTGTGGAAATGATAGTATACAGTACCTAATGTTTGAAAATTATTATGCAACTTGTATTGGCAGTACATGAAGTGTTGATTTATTCTTATGTGTACTAACCTATCTCACGAGTTCTTTTCGAGTTTTGTGTGGAAGATGTTTTTGAGAATAGGTAAAACCATGATATGAGAGGATTGAACGAGATACAAAAGCTCAAGCTTGGGGATGCCCAAGGCACCCCAAGTAAATATTTCAAGAAGTCTCAAGCATCTAAGCTTGGGGATGCTACGCATCCCACCTCTCTTCATCAACAATTATCGGTTAGCCTATGTTGAGCCTAAATTTTTTATTCGTTCACATGATGCGTGCTATTCTTGGAGTGCTATTTTTCCTTTGCTTGCTATTTAATAAAATACTCAGATCTGAAAATATTTATTGAGAGAGAGAGAGTCCTCACATAGCTATTTAATTGTTGGCTACTCATTGATCTTCACTTATATCTTTTGAGAGTAGCTTGTCATTTCCTCTCATGCTTCACTTATACCTTTTTGAGCTCTTGTACTTCACTTAAATTTGTTTGAGCTTGCCAAAAAGCAATGGCAATATATGAAACTAGTCCCAAAGTGATAGATATTCAAGGAGGATATAATAAAAACTTTCATGAAGATCATGGGACAAATTAAACTTGATTCTTTGTAATAGTTTTGAAACATGATGATAGTAATATGTGAGTCATGTTAGTGAGTAATTATGCTTTAGTAGGAATATTGGTGTCAAGGGTTGTGATTCCCTATGCAAGTACGAAAGTCAATAGTTATGCAATGAAGTTACATCCTACTTGTGGTGCATTATTCGGTGTTAGTTATGACTCAATGCTCACTTATGTGATTTTTCGTTCCTTGGTTTGGTTGCTTCCCAATCTATTTGCTAGCCTTCATTTGTACTAAGTAGCAATACTACTTGTGCATCCAAAATCCTTAAACCAAGTTTTGCCTTATGAGTCCACCATACCTACCTATATGCGGTATTTCCATGCCATTCCAAGCAAATTTGTATGTGCCATCTCTAAATTTTCAAAATAAATTTTCTCTTTTGTGTGCCCGTACCGCTCATGAAACGGTGGGGAGTATCCAATATTTTTCCATGCTAGGTGTGTTATTCTCACGATATGTGTTGATTCACTATCATTCATGAGAAAGTGGCTGGTATTCAGGATGCCCAGTTCCATGCTCAAAAATCAAATCAAAATATAATGAAACAAAACTCCCCCAGGATTGTTGTTTGTATGGACAGTACCCGTGGATTCGGCTCGCCGTGGAGTGTGATTGATTGGCAGAGGGGGAGTAAAAACTTTACTATTCTATTTGGGAACCGCCTATAATGTATCTAGCATGGAAAGTATTGTGAGCTACTTTGTCGTTTTCGTTGAGAGGAAAAGCATGCCACTCAAAATATTTTTCTCTCTCAATTTAAACCTTGAGCTCTGGCACCTCTACAAATCCCTACTTCCCTCTGCGAAGGGCCTATCTATTTACTTTATGTAATTTTTATTTTTGCTTTGAGTCTCCATCATCTCTTATAAGCACCAACTAGGGGGCACAATGTGTTGGGGAACGAAGCATGAATTTCAAAAATTTCCTACGCTCACGCAAGATCTATCCATGGAGATGCATCGCTACAAGAGGGGAGAGTGTGTCTACGTACCCTCGTAGACCGTTAGCGGAAGCGTCTCACAACGCGGTTGATGTAGTCGAACAATCCTTCAAGCTCCACCGATCGAGTACCGAACGTACGGCACCTCCGAGTTATACACACGTGCAGCTCGGTGACGTTCCTCGCCTTCTTGATCCAGCAAGACGTCGAGGTAGTAGATGAGTTCCGTCAGCACGACGGCGTGGCGACGGTGACGGTGAAGTGATTCCGGCAGGGCTTCGCCTAAGCTCTCCGAAAATATGACCGAGGTGGAAAACGGAGATCGGGGCACCGCACACGGCTATGGGACAATTGTGTGTCTCCAAGGGGTGCCCCTCCTCCGTATATAAAGGAGGGAGAGGGGAGGAGGCTGGCCCTAGGGGCTGCGCCAAGAGTGGGGAGTCCTACTAGGACTCCTTAGTCGTAGTAGGATTCCACCTCCCATACGGAGTAGGAAAGGGGGAAGGGAGAGGGAAAGGAAAGAGGGGGCTGCGCCCCCTCCCCTAGTCCAATTCGGTTTGGGCAAGGGGGGCGCGTGCCTCCTCACGTGGCCTGCCTCTCCTTTTCCCGTATGGCCCAAAAAGGCCCATTACTTCTCCCGGTGAATTCCCGTAACTCCCCGGTACTCCGAAAAATACCCGAATCACTCGGAACCTTTCCGACGTCCGAATATAGCCTTCCAATATATGAATCTTTACCTCTTGACCATTTCGAGACTCCTCGTCATGTCTGTGATCTCATCCGGAACTCCGAACAACATTCGGTCACCAATCACATAACTCATATAATACTATATCGTCATCGAACCTTAAGTGTGCGGACCCTACGGGTTCGGGAATGATGTAGACATGACCGAGACGACTCTCTGGTCAATAACCAACAGCGGAACCTGGATGCTCATATTGGTTCCTACATATTCCACGAAGATCTTTATCGGTGAACCTCATATGACAACATACATTGTTCCCTTTGTCCGGCGGTATGTTACTGGCCCGAGATTCGATCGTCGGTATCCAATACCTAGTTCAATCTCGTTACCGGCAAGTCTCTTTACTCATTCCGTAATACATCATCTTGCAACTAACTCTTCAGTCACGGTGCTTGCAAGGCTTCTGTGATGCTGTATTACCGAGAGGGCCCAGAGATACCTCTCCAATAGTCGGAGTGACAAATCCCAATCTTGATCCATGCCAACTCAACAAACACTTTCGGAGATACCTGTAGTGCATCTTTATAATCACCCAGTTACGTTGTGACGTTTGATACACCCAAAGTATTCCTACGGTATCCGGGAGTTGCATGATCTCATGGTCAGAGGAACGTGTATTTGACATAGTGAAAGCAATAGCAATAAACTGAACGATCATTTGCTATGCTAACGGTTGGGTCAAGTCCATCACATCATTCTCCTAATGATGTGATCCCGTTATCAAATGACAACTCATGTCCATGGTCAGGAAATCTTGACCATCTTTTGATCAACGAGCTAGTCTAGTAGAGGCTTACTAGGGACTCAGTATTTGTCTATTATCCACACATGTATTAAGTTTTTGGTCAATACAATTCTAGCATGAATAATAAACCATTATCATGAACGGAGAAATATGATAATAAACACTTTATTAATTGCCTCTAGGGCATATTTCCAACAGTCTCCCACTTGCACTAGAGTCAATAATCTAGTTTACATCTCCATGTAATTAACATCGAATCAGTTCTAGGGCTGATCATGTTTTGCTTGTGAGAGAGGTTTTAGTCAACGGGTCTGCAATATTCAGATCCGTGTGTTCTTGGCAAATCTCTATGTCATATGTAGATGCTGCTACCACACTCTGCTTGGAGCTACTCCTAAAAAACGACGGTCCCACTTTACGTATCCGGTCTGAGACTCATAGTCTTCCGGATCGGTGTTTAAAGCTTGCATCGACGTAACCCTTTACGACGAACTCTTTATCACCTCTATTCCCGAGAAATTCTTCCTTAGTCCTTTTTAGGTACTTCAGGATATTCTTGACCGCTGTCCAGTGATCTACTCCTGGATCACTTTGGTACCTTCCCACCAAGCTAATAGCGAGGCATACATCAGGTCTAGTACACAGCATGGCATACAAAATAGAGCCTATGGCTGAAGCATAGGGGATGACACTCATCTTCTCTTTATCTTCTGCCGTGGTCGGGCATTGAGTCTTACTCAATTTCATACCTTGCAATACAGGCAAGAACCCTTTCTTTGACTGATCCATTTTGAACTTCTTCAAAATCTTGTCAAGGTATGTGCTTTGTGAAAGTCCAATGAGGCGTCTTGATCTATCCCTATAGATCTTGATGCCTAATATGTAAGCAGCTTCTCCGAGATCCTTCATTGAAAAACTTTTGTTCAAATAACCCTTTATGCTTTCTAGAAATTCTATGTCATTTCCCATCAACAATATGTCATCTACATATAATATGAGAAATGCCACAGAGCTCCCACTCACTTTCTTATAAATACAAGCTTCTCCATAAGTTTGTATAAACCCAAACGCTTTGATCACTTCATCAAAGCGAGTATTCCAGCTCCGAGATGCTTGCACCAGTCCATAGATGGATCGCTGGAGCTTGCATACTTTGTTAGCGCCTTTAGGATCGACAAAACCTTCCGGCTGCATCATATACAATTCTTCCTTAAGGAATCCATTAAGGAATGCCGTTTTGACGTCCATTTGCCAGATTTCATAATCATAAAACGCGGCAATTGCTAACATAATTCTGACAGACTTTAGCATCGCTACGGGTGAGAAAGTCTCATCGTAGTCAACTCCTTGAACTTGTCGATAACCTTTAGCAACAAGTCGAGCTTTATAGACGGTGATATTACCATCAGCGTCCGTCTTCTTCTTAAAGATCCATTTATTTTCAATAGCTCGCCGTTCATCGGGCAAGTCTACCAAAGTCCACACTTTGTTCTCATGCATGGATCCTATCTTGGATTTCATGGCCTCAAGCCATTTCTCGGAATCCGGGCTCGCCATAGCTTCTTCATAATTTGAAGGTTCACCGTTGTCTAACAACATAACCTCCAAGACTGGATTTCCGTACCACTCTGGTGCGGAACGTGTCCTGGTTGACCTTCGAGGTTCAGTAGCAACTTGCTCCGAAGTTTCATGATCATCATCATTATCTTCTTCTCTGGTCTGTGTTGGTGTCACAGAAATTTCTTTCTGTGGCGTACTACTATCCAGAGGAGGTACAATTACCTCATCAAGTTCTACTTTCCTCCCACTCACTTCTTTCGAGAGAAACTCCTTCTCTAGAAAGGATCCATTCTTAGCAACGAAAACTTTGCCTTCGGATCTGTGGTAGAAGGTATACCCAACAGTTTCTTTTGGGTATCCTATTAAGACGCACTTATCCGCTTTGGGTTCAAGCTTATCAGGCTGAAGCCTTTAGACATAAGCATCGCAGCCCCAAACTTTCAGAAATGACAGCTTAGGTTTCTTTCCAAACCACAGTTCATACGGTGTCGTCTCAACGGATTTAGACGGTGCCCTTGTTTAAAGTGAATGCAGCTGTCTCTAATGCATAACCCCAAAACGATAGTGGCAAATCGGTAAGAGACATCATAGAACGCACCATATCCAATAGTGTACGCACCATATCCAATAGTGTACGATTACGATGTTCGGACACACCATTACGCTGTGGTGTTCCAGTTGGCGTCAACTGTGAAACAATTCCACATTGTCTTAAGTGAGTGCCAAACTCGTAACTCAAATATTCTCCTCCACGATCAGATCGTAAGAACTTTATTTTCTTGTTACGATGGTTCTCTACTTCACTCTGAAATTCTTTGAACTTTTCAAACGTTTCAGACTTATGTTTCATTAAGTAGACATAACCATATCTACTCAAATCATCTGTGAACGTGAGAACATAACGATATCCACCGCGCGCCTCAATACTCATTGGACCGCATACATCGGTATGTATTATTTCCAACAAGTCTATTGCTCGCTCCATTGTTCCGGAGAACGGAGTTTTAGTCATCTTGCCCATAAGGCACGGTTCGCACGTCTCAAATGATTCATAGTCAAGTGATTCCAAAAGTCCATCAGCATGGAGTTTTTTCATGCGTTTAACACCGATATGACCTAAGCGACAGTGCCACAAATATGTGGTACTATCATTATCAATTTTGCGTCTTTTGGCATCAATATTATGGATGTGAGTATCACCACGATCGAGATTCAACAAGAATAAACCATTCACAAGTGGTGCATGACCATAAAAGATATTATTCATCAAAATAGAACAACCTTTATTCTCTGATTTAAATGAATAACCGTCTCGCAATAAACAAGATCCAGATATAATGTTCATGCTCAACGCAGGCACCAAATAACAATTATTTAGGTTCATAACTAATCCCGAAGGTAGATGTAGAGGTAGCGTGCCGACGGCGATAACTTCAACTCTTGAACCGTTCCCGACGCGCATCGTCACCTCGTCCTTAGCCAATCTTCGTTTATTCCGTAGCTCCTGTTTCGAGTTACAAATATGAGCAACCGAACCAGTATCAAATACCCAGGTGCTACTACGAGCATTGGTGAGGTACACATCAATAACATGTATATCAAATATACCTTTGTTGACGTTGCCATCCTTCTTATCTGCCAAGTACTTGGGGCAGTTCCGCTTCCAGTGACCAGTCCCCTTGCAGTAGAAACACTCAGTCTCGGGTTTGGGTCCAGACTTGGGTTTCTTCGTGGGAGCAGCAACTGATTTGCCGTTCTTCTTGAAGTTCCCCTTCTTTCCCTTGCCCTTCTTGAAACTAGTGCTCTTCTTTACCATCAACACTTGATGCTCCTTCTTGACTTCTACCTCCACAGCTTTGAGCATAGCGAAGAGCTCGGAAATAGACTTTTCCATTCCTTGCATATTATAGTTCATCACAAAGCCCTTATAGCTTGGTGGCAGTGATTGGAGAATTCTGTCAATAACCGAATCATCTGGAAGATTAACTCCCAACTGAGTCAAGCGGTTATGCAACCCAGACATCTTGAGTATATGCTCACTGACAGAACTATTCTCCTCCATCTTACAGCTAAAGAACTTGTCGGAGACATCATATCTCTCGACCCGGGCATGAGCTTGAAATGCAAGTTTCAGCTCTTGGAACATCTCATATGTTCCGTGTTGCTCAAAACATATTTGGAGCTCCGGTTCTAAGCCGTAAAGTATGGCGCACTGAACTATCGAGTAGTCATCTTTTCTTGTCTGCCAGACGTTCATAACGTCCTCAGACGAAGCCGTAGGGGTATTTCACTGAGCGGTGCATTAAGGACATAAGCCTTCTGTGCAGCAGTGAGGACAATCCTCAGATCACGGACCTAGTCCGCATAGTTGCTTCCATCATCTTTCAACTTAGCTTTCTCTAGGAACACATTAAAATTCAGTGGAACTACAGCGCGGGCCATTGATCTACAACATACAATTGCAAAGATTATTTAGACTATGTTCATGATAATTGAAGTTCAATTAATCAAATTACTTAAGAACTCCCACTTAGATTAACATCCCTCAAGTTGTCTAAGTGTAACATGATCCACATCAACTAAACCACGTCCGATCATCACGTGAGGTGGATTAGTTATCAATGGTGAACATCTTTCATGTTGATCATATCTACTATATGACTCATGTTCGACCTTTCAGTCTTTTGTGTTCCGAGGCCATATCTGTATATGCTAGGCTCGTCAAGTTTAACCCAAGTATTCTGCGTGTGTAAAACTGGCTTACACCCGTTGTATGCGAACGAAAGAATCCATCACACCCGATCATCACGTGGTGCTTAGAAGCGTCGAACCTTCGCAACGGTGCATACTAGGGGAGAACACTTATCTTGAAATTTAGTGAAGGGATCATCTTATAATGCTACCGTCGTCCTAAGCAAAATAAGATGCATAAAAGGATTAACATCACATGCAATTCAATATATGTGACATGATATGGCCATCAACGTCTTGTGCCTTTGATCTCCATCAACAAAGCACCGTCATGATCTCCATCGTCACCGGGTTGACACCTTGATCTCCATCGTAGCGTCGTGACACCTTGATCTCCATCACAGCGTCGTGGTCGTCTCGCCGGCTATTGCTACTACTACTACTACTGCTAACTCATAGCGGTAAAGTAAAGCAATTACATAGCGTTGGCATTGCATACAATAAAGAGACAACCATAAGGCTCCTGCCGGTTGCCTGATAACTTTACAAAACATGATCATCTCATATAACAACTTATATCACATCACCAGCATACCCTGCAAAAACAAGTTAGACGTCCTCTACTTTGTTGTTGCAAGTTTTTACGTGGCTGCTACGGGTTTGCAAGAACCGTTCTTACCTACGCAAAACCACAACGTGGTGTAGTGATTGCTTTTTGATCTTCTAAAAGAACCCTCTTCATTGAAACCGATTCAACTAAAGTGAGAGAGACAGACACCCGCCAGTCACCTTTATGCAACGAGTGCACGTAGCGGTGAAACCTGTCTCGCGTAAGCGTACGCGTAATGTCGGTCCGGGCCGCTTCATCTCACAATACCGCCGAATCAAGTAACAACTAGTAACGGCAAGCAATATGTATACACCCACGCCCACAACTCACTTGTGTTCTACTCGTGCAAATCACATCTACGCATAGACCTGGCTCGGATGCCACTGTTGGGGAACGAAGCATGAATTTCAAAAATTTCCTACGCTCACACAAGATCTATCCATGGAGATGCATCGCTACGAGAGGGGAGAGTGTGTCTACGTACCCTCGTAGACCGTTAGCGGAAGCGTCTCACAACGCGGTTGATGTAGTCGAACAATCCTTCAAGCTCCACCGATCGAGTACCGAACGTACGGCACCTCCGAGTTCTACACACGTGCAGCTCGGTGACGTTCCTCGCCTTCTTGATCCAGCAAGACGTCGAGGTAGTAGATGAGTTCCGTCAGCACGACGGCGTGGCGACGGTGACGGTGAAGTGATTCCGGCAGGGCTTCGCCTAAGCTCTCCGAAAATATGACCGAGGTGGAAAACGGAGATCGGGGCACCGCACACGGCTATGGGACAATTGTGTGTCTCCAAGGGGTGCCCCTCCTCCGTATATAAAGGAGGGAGAGGGGAGGAGGCTGGCCCTAGGGGCTGCGCCAAGAGTGGGGAGTCCTACTAGGACTCCTTAGTCGTAGTAGGATTCCACCTCCCATACGGAGTAGGAAAGGGGGAAGGGAGAGGGAAAGGAAAGAGGGGGCTGCGCCCCCTCCCCTAGTCCAATTCGGTTTGGGCAAGGGGGGCGCGTGCCTCCTCACGTGGCCTGCCTCTCCTTTTCCCGTATGGCCCAAAAAGGCCCATTACTTCTCCCGGTGAATTCCCGTAACTCCCCGGTACTCCGAAAAATACCCGAATCACTCGGAACCTTTCCGACGTCCGAATATAGCCTTCCAATATATGAATCTTTACCTCTTGACCATTTCGAGACTCCTCGTCATGTCTGTGATCTCATCCGGAACTCCGAACAACATTCGGTCACCAATCACATAACTCATATAATACTATATCGTCATCGAACCTTAAGTGTGCGGACCCTACGGGTTCGGGAATGATGTAGACATGACCGAGACGACTCTCTGGTCAATAACCAACAGCGGAACCTGGATGCTCATATTGGTTCCTACATATTCCACGAAGATCTTTATCGGTGAACCTCATATGACAACATACATTGTTCCCTTTGTCCGGCGGTATGTTACTGGCCCGAGATTCGATCGTCGGTATCCAATACCTAGTTCAATCTCGTTACCGGCAAGTCTCTTTACTCGTTCCGTAATACATCATCTTGCAACTAACTCTTCAGTCACGGTGCTTGCAAGGCTTCTGTGATGCTGTATTACCGAGAGGGCCCAGAGATACCTCTCCAATAGTCGGAGTGACAAATCCCAATCTTGATCCATGCCAACTCAACAAACACTTTCGGAGATACCTGTAGTGCATCTTTATAATCACCCAGTTACGTTGTGACGTTTGATACACCCAAAGTATTCCTACGGTATCCGGGAGTTGCATGATCTCATGGTCAGAGGAACGTGTATTTGACATAGTGAAAGCAATAGCAATAAACTGAACGATCATTTGCTATGCTAACGGTTGGGTCAAGTCCATCACATCATTCTCCTAATGATGTGATCCCGTTATCAAATGACAACTCATGTCCATGGTCAGGAAATTTTGACCATCTTTTGATCAACGAGCTAGTCTAGTAGAGGCTTACTAGGGACTCAGTATTTGTCTATTATCCACACATGTATTAAGTTTCCGGTCAATACAATTCTAGCATGAATAATAAACCATTATCATGAACGGAGAAATATGATAATAAACACTTTATTAATTGCCTCTAGGGCATATTTCCAACACTATGATCGTACTTGAGCATTGGGCATAGCTAATATTTGAGTGTGTTTCATGAATGGATCAATGATTGAGCATGATGGGCTAGGGATAACTTTCTTTAGTTTTGATATTTTGAAAGACATGGTTGCTTGTTGACATGCTTGAGTATTAAAGTCATTATGTTAAAACTAGACTATTGCTTTGAATCATTCACAAGTCCAAACGTCCATGCTATACAGAAAAAGAAAAGAATATGATGAACATGTTGGGTAGCATTCACACTTCATAAATTATTTCTTTTATCATTTGCCTACTCGAGGACGAGCAGGAATTAAGCTTGGGGATGCTGATACGTCTCCAACGTATCTATAATTTATGAAGTATTCATGCCATATTTACAATAATTCTATATGATTTTGGTATGATTTTATTAGAACTAACCCGGACTGATGCTGTTTTCAGCAGAACTACCGTGGTGTTGTTTTTGTGCAGAAATAAAAGTTCTCGGAATGAGCTGAAAATTTACGGAGAATATTTTTGGAAAATATAAAAAATACTGGAGCGAAAAGTCACCGGAGAGGAAGGCCGAGGAAGCCACAAGGGTGGGGGGCGCGCCCCCCTGGCTTGTGACTTCCTCGGGAACCTTCTGGACGTGGGACCAATGCCAAAAACTCTTATAAATATAGAAATCTCCGAAAAGAAACCTAGATCGGGAGTTCCGCCGCCGCAAGCCTCCAGAGCCACGAAAAACCAATCGGGAGCCCGTCCCGGCACCCTGTCGGAGGGGGAAACCATCACCGGAGGCCATCTTCATCATCCCGGCGATCTCCATGACGAGGAGGGAGTAGTTCACCCTCGGGGCTGAGGGTATGTACCAGTAGCTATGTGTTTGATCTCTCTCTCTCTCGTGTTCTTGAGATGGCACGATCTTGATGTACCGCGAGCTTTATTAATATACATGAATAATATGGAGTTTTTGTTGGGTAACGTTGCATGGGAAATAAAAATTTTCCTACGCACACACAAGATCTATCCATGGTGATGAGCATCTACGAGAGGGAGAGTGAATCTACATACCCTTGTAGATCGCTAAGCGGAAGCGTTTAAGAAACGCGGTTGATGTAGTCGAACGTCTCCGCGATCCAAATCGCAAGTCGTCCCTCGATCCGATCACGAACTAGCGCCGAACGGACGGCACCTCCGCGTTCAACACACGTACGGCTTGATGACGCCTTCACCTCCTCGATCCAGCGAGCGATGGTGAAGTAGTGGTTGAGTTCCAGCAGCACGACGGCGTGGTGATGGTGGTGAGGAACAATCTCTGCAGGGCTTCGCCAAGCGCTACGGAGATTATGACGGAGGAACTAGAGGGTTAGGGTTGCCACACACGGCTTGGGGAAATCTTGATGTACCCCGTGTGCTAGCCCTGCCCCTCTATTTATATGTTGAGCCTTGGGGTCTAAACTTGGAGTAAAAGCCTCCTCCAGGTCGGTTTTGCCCGCACAAGGTCGGTTTGGCCCGCAGGGAAAGAGTCCAACTCGGATCCCTGCCGAATCATGCACAGCCGCACACAAGCGGTAGTACCGCTTCACACAAGCGGTGGTACCGCTTGGGCGGTAGTACCGCTTCACACAAGCGGTAGTACCGCTTACGCGGCAGCAAAACTACTTTTGCACTTTCCAATACCTCGTGGGCTTTTATCCCTTGGCCCATATAAAGTGTTGCTGCACCCGAACACTTCGGTAAACATCCGGAACCCCTTCCGGTGAACTTCGGAACTCTTCCGGAGATCAAAACACTATTATCACATATATCAATCTTTACCTCCGGACTATTCCGGAGATCCTCGTCATGTCCGGGATCTTTTCCGGGACTCCGAACAACTTTCGGTCACCAACATAATAACTCAATTATACTAATCGTCACCAAACGTTAAGTGTGTAGACCCTGCGGGTTCGAGAACTATGTAGACATGACCGAGACACCTCTACGGCCAATAACCAATAGCGGGACCTGGATGCCCATATTGGCTCCTACATATTCTACGAAGAACTTTTATCGGTCGAACCTCTATGTCAAGGATTCAGTTAATCCCGTATGCTGTTCCCTTTGTTCTTCGGTATGTTACTTGCCCGAGATTCGATCGTCGGTATCACTATACCTAGTTCAATCTCGTTACCGGCAAGTCTCTTTACTCGTTCCGTAATACAAGATCCTGTGGCTAACTCTTTAGTCACTTTGCTTGCAAGGCTCAATGTGATGTTGTATTACCGAGTGGGCCCTGAGATACCTCTCCGTCACACGGAGTAACAAATCCCAGTCTTGATCCATGCCAACCCAACAGACACCCTCGGAGATACCTGTAGAGCACCTTTATAGTCACCCAGTTACGTTGCGACGTTTGATACACACAAGGTATTCCTCCGGTGTCAGTGAGTTGCATGATCTCATGGTCAAAGGAATAGATACTTGACATGCAGAAAACAATAGCAATAAACTGACACGATCAAATGCTACGTTTACAGTTTGGGTCTTGTCCATCACATCATTCTCCTAATGATGTGATCCCGTTATCAAATGACATCTCATGTCAATGGCTAGGAAACCTTAACCATCTTTGATCAACGAGCTAGTCAACTAGAGGCATACTAGGGACACAGTGTTGTCTATGTACCCACACATGTATTTGAGTTTCCAATCAATACAATTATAGCATGGATAATAAACGATTATCATGAACAAGGAAATATAATAATAACCAATTTATTATTGCCTCTAGGGCATATTTCCAACAGTCTCCCACTTGCACTAGAGTCAATAATCTAGTTCACATCACTATGTGATTTACATTGTAATGAATCGAACACCCATGCAGTTCTGGTGTTGTTCATGTTTAGCCCTTGGAAGAGGTTTAGTCATCGGATCTGCAACATTTAGATCCGTGTGTACTTTGCAAATATTTATGTCGTCCTCCTTGATGTAATCGCGGATGGAATTGAAACGTCGCTTTATGTGTCTGGTCCTCTTGTGAAATCTTGGTTCCTTGGCTAGAGCAATGGCACCAGTGTTATCACAAAACAGAGTCATTGGGTTAAGCGCACTAGGCACTACTCCAAGATCTGTCATGAACTCCTTCATCCAGACACCTTCCTTCGCCGCCTCCGAGGCTGCGATGTACTCCGCTTCGCATGTAGAATCTGCTACCACGCTTTGCTTGGAACTGCACCAGCTAACCGCACCCCCATTAAGAATAAATACGTATCCGGTTTGAGACTTAGAGTCATCCGGATCAGTGTCAAAGCTTGCATCTACGTAACCCTTTACGACGAGCTCTTGATCACCTCCATAAACGAGAAACATGTCCTTAGTCCTTTTCAGGTACTTCAGGATATTCTTGACCGCCGTCCAGTGTTCCATTCCTGGATCACCTTGAAACCTTCCGACCATACTTATGGCAAGGCTGACATCGGGTCTTGTGCACAGCATTGCATACATGATAGAGCCTATGGCCGAAGCATAGGGGATGACACTCATCTTTTCTCTATCTTCTGCAGTCACTGGGCATTGAGTCTTACTCAACTTCACACCTTGCAATACAGGCAAGAACCCCTTCTTGGACTGATCCATTTTGAACTTCTTCAAAACTTTGTCAAGGTATGTGCTTTGTGAAAGTCCTATTAAGCGTCTCGATCTATCTCTATAGATCTTGATGCCTAATATGAAAGCAGCTTCTCCTAGGTCCTTCATTGAAAAACTCTTGTTCAAATATTCCTTTATGCTTTCCAGCATTTCTATATTGTTTCCAATCAGCAATATGTCATCCACATATAATATTAGAAATGCTATAGAGCTCCCACTCACTTTCTTGTAAATACAAGCTTCTCCGTAAACTTGTATAAACTCGAACGCTTTGATCACCTCATCAAAACGAAGATTCCAACTCCGAGATGCTTGCACCAGTCCATAAATGGATCGCTGGAGTTTGCAAACTTTGTCAGCATTCTCTGGATCGACAAAACCTTCTGGTTGCATCATATACAACTCTTCCTTAAGGAAACCGTTAAGGAACGCTGTTTTGACATCCATCTGCCAAATTTCATAATCGAAAAAGGCAGCTATTGCTAACATGATTCTGACGGACTTAAGCATCGCTACGGGTGAGAAGGTCTCATCGTAGTCAACTCCTTGAACTTGTGAAAAACCCTTTGCCACAAGTCGAGCTTTATAGACGGTAACATTACCGTCCGCGTCCGTCTTCCTCTTAAAGATCCATTTGTTCTGAATGGCCTTACGCCCTTCAGGTAATACTTCCAAAGTCCATACTTTGTTTTCATACATGGATCCCATCTCGGATTTCATGGCCTCTAACCATTTCTCGGAATCCGGGCCCATCATCGCTTCTCCATAGCTCGTAGGTTCATCGTTGTCTAACAACATGACCTCTAAGACAGGGTTGCCGTACCACTCGGGAGCAGTACGCGTCCTTGTCGACCTACGAGGTTCGATAGCAACTTGATCCAAAGTTTCATGATCATCATCATTAACTTCCTCTTCAGCTAATGTAGGCTCCACAGAAACAACTTTCTGCGCTGCGCTACTCTCAGGTTGAAGTAAAGGTTCAACAACCTCATCAAGTTCTATCTTCCTCCCACTCAATTCTTTCGAGAGAAACTCTTTCTCAAGAAATGTTCCGTTTTTAGCGACAAACACTTTGCCCTCGGATCTGAGGTAGAAGGTATACCCAATTGTCTCTTTTGGGTATCCTATGAAGACGCATTTCTCCGCTTTGGGTTCCAGCTTTTCAGGCTGAAGCTTTTTGACATAAGCATCACATCCCCAAACTTTAAGAAACGACAGTTTTGGCTTCTTGCCAAACCAAAGTTCATATGGCGTCGTCTCAACGGATTTCGATGGTGCCCTATTTAAAGTGAATGCAGCTGTCTCTAATGCATAACCCCAAAACGATAGTGGCAAATCGGCAAGAGACATCATAGATCGCACCATATCCAATAAGGTTCGATTACGACGTTCGGACACACCATTACGCTGTGGTGTTCCAGGTGGTGTCAATTGTGAAACAATTCCACACTGTCTTAAGTGACTGCCAAACTCATAACTCAGATATTCTCCTCCTCGATCAGATCGTAGGAATTTAATCTTCTTGTTACGATGATTCTCAACTTCACTCTGAAATTGTTTGAACTTTTCAAATGTTTCAGACTTGTGTTTCATTAAGTAAATATACCCATATCTACTCAAGTCATCAGTGAAGGTGAGAAAGTAACGATAACCACCGCGCGCCTCAATACTCATCGGACCGCACACATCAGTATGTATGATTTCCAATAAGTTACTTGCCCGTTCCATTGTTCCAGAGAACGGCGTTTTAGTCATCTTGCCCATGAGGCATGGCTCACATGTGTCAAGTGATTCAAAATCAAGTGACTCCAAAAGTCCATCAGCATGGAGCTTCCTCATGCGTTTTATGCCAATATGACCTAAACGGCAGTGCCACAAGAAAGTGGTATTATCATTATCAATTCTACATCTTTTGGCATCAATGTTATGAACATGTGTATCATTACTGTCGAGATTCAATAAGAATAAACCCCTCACATTGGGTGCATGACCATAAAAGATATTACTCATATAAATAGAACAACCATTATTCTCTGATTTAATTGAGTAACCGTCTCGCAATAAACAAGATCCAGATATAATGTTCATGCTTAACGCAGGCACCAAATAACACTTATTCAGGTTCATCACTAATCCCGACGGTAATCGAAGAGCGAGCGTGCCGACGGCGATCACATCAACCTTGGAACCATTTCCCACGCGCATCGTCACTTCGTCCTTTGCCAGCCTCCGTCTATTCCGCAGTTCCTGTTTAGAGTTGCAAATATGAGCAACCGCACCGGTATCAAATACCCAGGCACTACAACGAGGGTTGGTAAGGTACACATCAATAACATGTATATCATATATACCTTGTTTGTTGTTGGCCGCCTTCTTGTCAGCCAAATACTTGGGGCAGTTCCGCTTCCAGTGTTCAGTTCCCTTGCAATGAAAACACACAGTTTCTGGTTTGGGTCCAGCCTTGGGTTTCTTCACGAGAGGAGCAACTGCTTTGCCACTCTTCTTGGAGTTACCCTTCTTACCCTTGCCATTTTTCTTGAAACTAGTGGTTTTATTGACCATCAACACTTGATGCTCCTTCTGAATTTCAGACTCAGCGGCTTTTAGCATCGCAAACAGCTCGGCGACTGACTTGTTCATCCCGTGCATGTTATAGTTCAACACGAAGCTCTTGTAGCTAGGTGGCAATGATTGAAGAACTCTGTCAGTGATAGCCTCTGGCGGAAGGGGCATCCCTAACTCAGCCAGACGGGTGGAGTACCCAGACATTCTGAGCACGTGATCACTGATAGACCCGTTCTCCTCCATCTTGCAAGCATAGAACTTATCGGAGATCTCATATCTGTCGATCCGGGCATTCTTCTGAAAGATAAACTTCAACTCCTGGAACATCTCATATGCTCCATGACGTTCAAAACGTCTTTGAAGTCCCGGTTCTAAGCCATACAACATTGCACATTGAACTATTGAGTAATCATCAGAACGAGCCTGCCAGGCGTTCACAACGTCTAGAGACTCAACTGGAGCGGGTGGATCACCAAGCGGTGCATCAAGGACATAAGCCTTCTGGGAAGCCGTAAGGATAATCCTTAGATTACGGGCCCAGTCCACAAAGTTACTTCCATCATCTTTCAACTTAGCTTTCTCTAGGAACGCATTAAAATTCAGGGGTGCTACTGCGCGAGCCATGATCTACAATATAAATATAGCAAAGACAACTTAGACTATTGTTCTAGATAATGAGTTTAATTAATCATATTACTTAAAAACTCCCACTCAAATTGACATCCCTCCGGTCATTCGAGTGTAACATGATCCAAATCCACCAACTCAAGTCCGATCATCACGTGAGTTGAGGTGGTTTCAATGGTGAACATCTTCATGTTGATCATATCTACTATATGACTCATGTTCGACCTTTCGGTCTCTTGTGTTCCGAGGCCATGTCTGTACATGCTAGGCTCGTCAAGTTTAACCCGAGTGTTCCGCGTGTGCAACATGGCTTGCACCCGTTGTATGTGAACGTGGAGTCTATCACACCCGATCATCACGGCGTGTCTCGAAACGACGAACTTTCGCAACGGTGCACACTCGGGGAGAACACAATTTATCTTGAAATTTAAGTGAGGGATCACCTTATAATGCTACCGTCGTCCTAAGCAAAATAAGATGCATAAAAGGATTAACATCACATGCAAATCATAAGTGACATGATATGGCCATGAACTTGTGCTTTTGATCTCCATCTCCAAAGCACCGGCATGATCTCCATCGTCACCGGCATGACACCATGATCTCCATCATCTTGATCTCCATCAACGTGTCGCCATAAGGTTGTCGCGCCGACTGTTGCTTCCACGACTATTGCTAACGTTTAGCGATAAAGTAAAGCATTACATGGCGCTTAATGATTGACACGCAGGTCATACAATAATTAAAGACAACTCTATGGCTCCTGCCAGTTGCCGTACTCATCGACATGCAAGTCGTGATATTCTATACAACACATGATCATCTCATACATCACATATATCTCATCATGTAATTGGCCATATCACATCACAACATACCCTGCAAAAACAAGTTAGACGTCCTCTAATTGTTGTTGCAAATTTTACGTGGCTGCTACGGGTTTGCAAGAACCGTTCTTACCTACGCAAAACCACAACGTGGTGTAGTGATTGCTTTTTGATCTTCTAAAAGAACCCTCTTCATTGAAATCGATTCAACTAAAGTGAGAGAGACAGACACCCGCTAGCCATCTTTATGCAACGAAGTTACATGTCAGTTGAAGGAACCTGTCTCGCGTAAGTGTACACGTAATGTCGGTCCGGGCCACTTCATCTCACAGTACCGCCGAATCAAATATCAACTAGTAACGGCAAGCAATATGTATACACCCACGCCCACAACTCGTTTGTGTTCTACTCGAGATCTCATCTACGCATAGACCTGGCTCATGATGCCACTGTTGGGTAACGTTGCATGGGAAATAAAAATTTTCCTACGCACACACAAGATCTATCCATGGTGATGAGCATCTACGAGAGGGAGAGTGAATCTACATACCCTTGTAGATCGCTAAGCGGAAGCGTTTAAGAAACGCGGTTGATGTAGTCGAACGTCTCCGCGATCCAAATCGCAAGTCGTCCCTCGATCCGATCACGAACTAGCACCGAACGGACGGCACCTCCGCGTTCAACACACGTACGGCTTGATGACGCCTTCACCTCCTCGATCCAGCGAGCGATGGTGAAGTAGTGGTTGAGTTCCAGCAGCACGACGGCGTGGTGATGGTGGTGAGGAACAATCTCTGCAGGGCTTCGCCAAGCGCTACGGAGATTATGACGGAGGAACTAGAGGGTTAGGGTTGCCGCACACGGCTTGGGGAAATCTTGATGTATCCCGTGTGCTAGCCCTGCCCCTCTATTTATATGTTGAGCCTTGGGGTCTAAACTTGGAGTAAAAGCCTCCTCCAGGTCGGTTTTGCCCGCACAAGGTCGGTTTGGCCCGCAGGGAAAGAGTCCAACTCGGATCCCTGCCGAATCGTGCACAGCCGCACACAAGCGGTAGTACCGCTTCACACAAGCGGTAGTACCGCTTACGCGGCAGCAAAACTACTTTTGCACTTTCCAATACCTCGTGGGCTTTTATCCCTTGGCCCATATAAAGTGTTGCTGCACCCGAACACTTCGGTAAACATCCGGAACCCCTTCCGGTGAACTTCGGAACTCTTCCGGAGATCAAAACACTATTATCACATATATCAATCTTTACCTCCGGACTATTCCGGAGATCCTCGTCATGTCCGGGATCTTATCCGGGACTCCGAACAACTTTCGGTCACCAACATAATAACTCAATTATACTAATCGTCACCAAACGTTAAGTGTGTAGACCCTGCGGGTTCGAGAACTATGTAGACATGACCGAGACACCTCTACGGCCAATAACCAATAGCGGGACCTGGATGCCCATATTGGCTCCTACATATTCTACGAAGATCTTTTATCGGTCGCACCTCTATGTCAAGGATTCAGTTAATCCCGTATGCTGTTCCCTTTGTTCTTCGGTATGTTACTTGCCCGAGATTCGATCGTCGGTATCACTATACCTAGTTCAATCTCGTTACCGGCAAGTCTCTTTACTCGTTCCGTAATACAAGATCCTGTGGCTAACTCTTTAGTCACTTTGCTTGCAAGGCTCAATGTGATGTTGTATTACCGAGTGGGCCCTGAGATACCTCTCCGTCACACGGAGTAACAAATCCCAGTCTTGATCCATGCCAACCCAACAGACACCCTCGGAGATACCTATAGAGCACCTTTATAGTCACCCAGTTACGTTGCGACGTTTGATACACACAAGGTATTCCTCCGGTGTCAGTGAGTTGCATGATCTCATGGTCAAAGGAACAGATACTTGACATGCAGAAAACAATAGCAATAAACTGACACGATCAAATGCTACGTTTACAGTTTGGGTCTTGTCCATCACATCATTCTCCTAATGATGTGATCCCGTTATCAAATGACATCTCATGTCAATGGCTAGGAAACCTTAACCATCTTTGATCAACGAGCTAGTCAACTAGAGGCATACTAGGGACACAGTGGTGTCTATGTACCCACACATGTATTTGAGTTTCCAATCAATACAATTATAGCATGGATAATAAACGATTATCATGAACAAGGAAATATAATAATAACCAATTTATTATTGCCTCTAGGGCATATTTCCAACAGTTTTCCCCTCTCTATCTTCTTGTGATGAATTGAGTTTTCCCTTTGAAGTTTTCTTATCGGATTGAGTCTTTAAGGATTTGAGAACACTTGATGTATGTCTTGCGATGGGATATCCGTGGTGACAATGGGATGTTCTATTGATCCACTTGATGTATGTTTTGGTGATCAACTTTGCGGGTTCCGTGACCTTGGGAATCTATGCATAGGTGTTGGCACACGTTTTCGTCTTGACTCTCCAGTAGAAACTTTGGGGCACTCTTTGAAGTTCTTTGTGTTGGATTGAACATGATGAATCTGAAATTGTGTGATGCATATCGTATAATCAAGCCCATGGGTACTTGTGGTGACATTGGAGTATCTAGGTGACATTAGGGTTTTGGTTGATGTGTATCTTAAGGTGTTATTTTAGTACGAACTCTAGGGTTGTTCGTGACACTTATAGGGATAGCTCATACGATTGATCGGAAAGGATAACTTTGAGGTGGTTTCGTACCCTACAATAATTTCTTCGTTTGTTCTCCGCTATTTGTGACTTTGGAGTGAACTCTTTGTCGCACGTGAGGGATTTACATATGATTCAACTATGTTAGTATTGTTGAGAGAACTTTCACTAGTGAAAGTATGAACCCTAGGCCTTGTTTCTAAGCATTGCAATACCGTTTGTGCTCACTTTTATCATTAGTTACCTTGCTGTTTTTATATTTTCAGATTACAAAAACCTATATCTACCATCCATATTACACTTGTATCACCATCTCTTCGCCGAACTAGTGCACCTATACAATTTACCATTGTATTGGGTGTGTTGGGGACACAAGAGACTCTTTGTTATTTGGTTGCAGGGTTGCTTGAGAGAGACCATCTTCATCCTACGCGTCCCACGGATTGATAAACCTTAGGTCATCCACTTGAGGGAAATTTGCTACTGTCCTACAAAACTCTGCGCTTGGAGGCCCAACACGAGTCTACAAGAAGAAGGTTGAGTAGTAGACATCAGTATGGCCGGAAGGTTTCAAAGTGATCCAGGAATGGAACATTGGACGGCGGTCAAGAATATCCTGAAGTACCTGAAAAGGACTAAGGACATGTTTCTCGTTTATGGAGGTGATCAAGAGCTCGTCGTAAAGGGTTACGTCGATGCAAGCTTTGACACTGATCCGGATGACTCTAAGTCGCAAACCGGATACGTATTTATTCTCAATGGGGGTGCGGTAAGCTGGTGCAGTTCCATGCAAAGCGTGGTAGCTGATTCTACATGCGAAGCGGAGTACATCGCTGCCTCGGAGGCGGCGAAGGAAGGTGTCTGGATGAAGGAGTTCATGACAGATCTTGGAGTAGTGCCTAGTGCACTGAACCCAATGAATCTGTTCTGTGATAACACTGGTGCCATTGCTCTAGCTAAGGAACCAAGGTTTCACAAGAGGACCAGACACATAAAGCGACGTTTCAACTCCATCCGCGATTACATCAAGGAGGACGACATAAATATTTGCAAAGTACACACGGATCTGAATGTTACATATCCGATGACTAAACCTCTTCCAAGGGCTAAACATGATCAACACCAGAACTGCATGGGTGTTAGATTCATTACAATGTAAATCACATAGTGATGTGAGCTAGATTATTGACTCTAGTGCAAGTGGGAGACTGTTGGAAATATGCCCTAGAGGCAATAATAAAAGTAGTTATTATTATATTTCCTTGTTCATGATAATCGTTTATTATCCATGCTATAATTGTATTGATTGGAAACACCGATACATGTGTGGATACATAGACAACACTGTGTCCCTAGTATGCCTCTAGTAGACTAGCTCGTTGATCAAAGATGGTCAAGGTTTCCTAGGCATAGACATGAGATGTCATTTGATAATGGGATCACATCATTAGGAGAATGATGTGATGGACAAGACCCAAACTATGAACGTAGCATATGATCGTGTCAGTTTATTGCTATAGTTCTCTGCTTGTCAAGTATCTGTTCCTATGACCATGAGATCATGCAACTCACTGACACCGGAGGAGTACCTTGTGTGTATCAAACGTCACAACATAACTGGGTGACTATAAGATGCTCTACAGGTATCTCCGAGGGTGTCTATTGAGTGGGCATGGATCAAGACTGGGATTTGTTACTCCGTGTGAGGGAGAGGTATCTCTGGGCCCACTCGGTAATACAACATCACAACAAGCCTTGCAAGCAATGTGACTAAAGTGTTAGCCACGGGATCTTGTATTACGGAACGAGTAAAGAGACTTGCCAGTAACGAGATTGAACTAGGTATAGAGATACCGACGATCGAATCTCGGGCAAGTAACATACCGAAGAACAAAGGGAACAACATACGGGATTAACTGAATCCTTGACATGGAGGTTCAACCGATAAAGATCTTCGTAGAATATGTAGGAACCAATATGGGCATCCAGGTCCCGCTATTGGTTATTGACCGTAGAGGTGTCTCGTTCATGTCTACATAGTTCTCGAACCCGCAGGGTCTGCACACTTAAGATTCGGTGACGTTTCGGTATAGTAGAGTTATGTATGATGGTGACCGAAGGTTGTTCGGAGTCCCGGATGAGATCCTGGACGTCACGAGGAGCTCCAGAATGGTCCGGAGGTAACGATTGATATATAGGAAGTCCCGTTTTGATCACCGGAAAAGTTTCGGGTATTTCGGTAGTGTACCGGGAGTGCCGGGAGGGGTACCGGGGACCATCGGGAGGGGTGTCTCGACCCAAAGGGCCTCATGGGCTGTGGGAGGAGTCAAGCCAGCCCTTAGTGGACTGGCCGAGCCCCCCACTAAGGCCCATGCGGCTAGGGGTGGGAAAAACCCAAAGGAGGAAAGGTGGAAAGGGTTTCCAAGTGGAGAGGAGGAATCCTACTCCTAATAGGATTGGAGTAGGACTCCTCCACCTCCAATTTCGGCCAGCCCTTGAGGGTTTGAGGCTGCCTCCTCCCCTCCCTCCCTCCTATATATACTAGAGGATTTAGAGAGGAGAGCTAACCCTAATTGCCACGTGCTCCCTCTACTTCATCTAGATCGTTTTCTCCTCTAGTCTAGTTCGGCGGTGCTTAGGCGAAGCCCTGCCGGAATAGTTCCACCACCATCGCCGTCACGCCGTCGCGCTGCCGGAGAACTCATCTACCTCTCCGCTCCCTCTTGCTGGATCAAGAAGGCGGAGATCGTCATCGAGCTGTACGTGTGCTGAACGCGGAGGTGCCGTCTGTTCGGCGCTAGATCGGGACGGATCGTGATTAGATCGTGGGACGCTCGGCGATTTGGATCGCGAAGACGTTCGACTACATCAACCGCATTTCTTAACGCTTCCCGCTTAGCGATCTACAAGGGTATGTAGATCCACTCTCCCTCTCATAGATGCTCATCACCATAGATAGATCTTGCGTGTGCGTAGGGGAAATTTTTTGTTTCCCATGCAACGTTCCCCAACACAGAGAGCCAGCTCCAAGCCCTCCCGACACGCCGCTAGCTCCGTAGCGAGCAAATTATCGCATGCGCGGATTTCCCTACATGCACTCAAGATAATCTCTCCATGTGCATTGCGAAGGACCATGCCACCTCCAGCTATTCCTGACGCGGGTACGAAACTACCATCCGTGTTAAGTTTGGTACGGAACTACTTGGTGATATTCCACGCGATCCATTATCCATGCCGTCATTCTTCTAGTCTCATTCTACAACATGAATGCTAGTGTAAGCAATTGGAAACTATATATGTTCACTGCTCTCTAGAATGAGTGGACCAACATAGCAGAGCTTCCTCCCGTCCAAGCGGCCATGGTGTTCAACTGCTTCAAGCATTTAGGCCTTGACCTCAATCCATATTTCCCTTACCAAGTTTTGATCGAACTTGGAAGGCTGTGATTTTAAACTACCTTTTAGAAAGCGTTAACCAGCGACAATTAGCTATGAGAGATTTCGCAGCGACCCCCCCTATCTCTTGTCGGATTCGTTTGCATGAATCCCAGCCCCCTCCCTTTTTTTCTTTTTCTTTTCACCAGATGACATTTTCTCTAGAAAAAAATCAACATAGCACTTTATAAAATTTCAAACTATGTCACATGGCATTTTTTATTTTGTTATAAGAGATAACATTTTTATTTATTCAAGAGATGACATTTTTTATTTATTATAAGAGATGGTATTTTTATTTATTTAAGAGATGCAATTTTTATTAAGAAATGAATTTTTATATTAAGAGATGTCATTTATTATTATTTAACAGATGGCATTTTTATATTAAGATATGGCATTTTATTATTATTAAGAGATGGCAATTTCTAATTAAGAGATGACATTTTTTATAATTAAGATATTCCTTTTTTATTTTAAGCTATGGATTCTTTTATTATTAGGAGATGAAAATTTGTTTTTTTAGATGACATTTGTTGTTTATTAAGAGATGGCATTTTCTGATTATGACAATTTTTCTTTTCTATTCTGTTCACATGGCACCTTTTTGTTCATGGCATTTTCATCCTGAGGATGACAATTTTAAAGTTTTAGCTTGGCATTTTTCATTTTTGTAGTTCATATATTTTTTCACTCATGTGCTTATAAAATTAGAGAGATGCCGTTTGTTTGTACAGTAGCATGGCATATTTTCATAAGTTATATCATGGCAATTTAGGGTTGTTTTTCATTGATGGCATTTTATTAAAAAAATAAACTAGGCCTCTAGACCAATGGGGGTTCGCCTCGGGGCCTCCTCCTAGCAATCAATAGAGGATGGCTTAGGGCCTGTTCTGAAACTCGTTGGCTTCCAAGTCCAGGAACTCCACGTATGGAGTTGACTAGAACGCCTTAGCTCCGTGGAGTTGAACTTCAAGAAGCTAAGCACCCTCGTAGTGTAAAAAGAAGAATGTGGGAAATCCCAGCTTCACAAAAGTGAAAAGTGAAAGTTGCTCTTATTTACGTCAGGATTACCACCGCTAAAGAAAACGGTTCAACATCATGTCATGATCGTGACTTACCGATACACTCCTCTCGCACCTCGTGTATCCATTCGATCCGTACGCTAATGGGTTGGTTTTAGCCAGCCCAAAAAGTTACCGAATAATCCAGAACGATTCTGCCAGGACAGAATGCTATGAGAAGCTCCCTCTCGAGCCGAACGCTTGTTGATCGCCATGGAAAGTTGGAAGTCATCAAAAGAAGCCAGATTTTGAGAAGCTTGGAGAGTTTCAGAACATGCCCTTAATCGTTTGCTGGGAGCTGCTCTCCCAAGCGAATGAAGTAGTTCGCTGGAGTCGCTCCCCTGGCTGACGGGCGCAAATATTAGGGTCCTACTTTTTGTCCAGATTCCCTCCTATCTTTGATTTGTTCAATATTTTTTTGTCAATGCGTGGAAGAAAATTATTTGAAATGGTGTCTGACGACCAAATTTTGGCATGAAAAAATTGTGCCGGATATGGTGAGGACAAAATTGGCATAAAATCGGTCATGCATTTCATGCCTGCCAAAAAGAAAGTCAGGTGATCAGATCCTGACCAAAAACCATGCCGCGGTTTCCTTTTTTGAAAACTGGCTGTGGTTTCTGCCTTATGTCAATGTTGTAGAGTCGGCCTATCAAATATGGGCCAGACGACCTCTCTCAATGGGCCCGTTTTTTCCCGAGCTCTCCTCCACGTGACGACCCAACAAGACTCCCGTGCGTAGAAGAGGAAGAGGTACAGGGTTTTCTATGAAAAGCTCCCGGATTTTTGTAACTTCTGTGGACTCATGGGGCATGTAGTGGAAGAATGCGGAGATGGAATTCATGGACCTGAAACATGTGACTGGGGGGAATGGCTGTTGTGGGAATCTGAAACCATGGCAGGCCAACCTTATGGGGGAAGAGGGGCAGGAAGAGGCGGAAGTCAGAGAGGCAGGACGGGGGGACGAGGTGCTAGAGGTGGTTGGCAGGGGAGAGGAGGCCCGATGGGAGATAGGAGGGGAAGCGAGGAGGGCAGAACTAATGAAGAACTGGCCAAGATGCACCCACTACAGAAGGATGCAGGCGAGGTGAACGCGCGCAAGAGGCTGGTGTCACATGATGGAGTGGTTACAGTAAGAGGGCAGGCTATCCCCAACTTGGCGGGCAAGGTGAACGGGGCAGTAATGCTCCTGGAAGGTGGAGATGCAAGTCCAGCTGGTGAACCTGGTACTAGTACCCCAGGGAAGGATCCAAAAGTGAAGCGGAGGAGACAAGGTACTAACGGGGAAGAGATCGTCGATGACATGATGGATATGGCGGCCTCCTGCGGGGAGGACCGCCGGGCCCAATGAATCTCTTATGTTGGAACTGTCGTGGTTTGGGCAATCCCGCGACAGTTCAAGAGGTCCGTGATCTCACGGCCAAATTTGCCCCGGCCGTGCTATGCTTAGTTGAAACACAATTACCACGTGCACGATCAGAGATTCTAGCTCAGGCTTTTGGATACGATAAATCTTTTGCTGTTAGCAGTTTAGGGAGAAGTGGTGGTCTTGTAATTTACTGGAATGATTCAATAAAGCTAGAAATTCAGGGCTACTCTAGATATCACATTGATACTAATATTCTTGAGCTTGGCGCTAATCCATGGAGAATGACATGTGTTTACGGCGAAGCTTGTGTCAGTGAAAGATATAAAACTTGGGACACGTTATGCTCTATTGCAGGTGCATCCAGCCTTCCTTGGGTGGCACTGGGAGACTTCAACGAGGTGCTTCTTCAGTCGGAACATGAAGGCGTGAACTTAAGGGGGCAAGGCCAGATGGAGGGATTCAGGAATGCTCTGGATATTTGTGGATTGGTGGATCTGGGTTTCAAAGGCAGCAAGTGGACGTGGGAGAAGAGGGTGGCTGGAGGAATGTATACACGTGTTCATCTTGACAGGGCTGTGGCGGACTCGGAATGGAATTCAATCTTTCCGCTGGCTTCGGTAGAGAACGAGACAGCAGCGTGTTCTGATCATGGGCCAATTGTCGTGAGATTACTAGGAGAAAGTGATGTTTGCTGGAGGCCTACATGCTTCAAATACGAGTTGATGTGGGAACGCCACCCTGACCTGGACCCTTTCGTGGCAGAAAAATGGAGCAGCAAACCTGCAGGCTCGTCCACGGTGGATGTTCAGGAGAAGCTACGTGACTTGGGGGATCACCTAAATACGTGGGATAGATACACTTTTGGGAGCGTCAAGAAGGAAATCAAGCAGTTGACCCGGGAGCTGGCTGTACTTAAGGATGTGCCAGGTCGACTTGGGCCCAGCCATCGTGAGCTTAAGATCACTGAACGACTGGTGGAGCTGTATGAAAGAGAAGAAATTCTATACCGCCAGCGTTCCAGAGTAGATTGGCTCACTTACGGGGATAAGAACACTAAATATTTCCAGCAGCGTGCTTCGATGAGGAGAAGGAAGAACCGCATATCATCGCTTACAAAACAGAATGGCCAGGTTACAGATGATGCTGACGAGATGGAGGCGATGACCACAGATTTTTATAAAAACCTCTACTCTTCAGAGGGCTGCACAAATATGCAAACTGTTCTTCATGCTGTTCCTACAAAGGTCACCAACGAGATGCGTGATTCCTTGGATGCGCCTTATACGGAGGAGGAGGTAAAAACAACATTCTATCAGATGTATCCTTCCAAAGCGCCGGGACCAGACGGATTCCCCGCGCATTTTTTTCAGAAGCACTGGGCGGTATGTGGGCAGGAAGTCACTTCTGCAGTGTTGAAAATCGTTCATGGCCAGGAGAGCGCGGAAGGGATTAACCAGACCTTCTTGGTACTGATCCCGAAGGTAAAATCACCATCTTTTCTGTCACAATTCCGTCCTATTAGTCTGTGTAATGTGCTATATAAGATAGCATCGAAGGTGATAGCCAACCGGTTGAAAGTGGTACTTCCGGAGATAATTTCAGCGGAACAGTCAGCGTTTGTGCCTGGGCGTTTGATAACAGATAATATCATAGTGGCATATGAATGCTTGCATTTTATGAAACGAAACAGAGCGGTGAAACATCGACATTGTGCGTTAAAACTAGACATGATGAAGGCATATGACCGGGTCGAATGGGATTACTTGAGAGCGATTATGCTGAAGTTGGGCTTCTCTCAAGGGTGGGTGGATATTGTTATGAATCTTGTTAGCTCTGTGTCTTATTCAGTGATGTTTAATGGGAAGAAATTGGAGGAGTTTAAGCCTAGCAGAGGCATCCGACAGGGAGATCCAATCTCCCCTTACTTGTTCTTGTTGGCAGCGGAGGGCCTTTCTGGCCTCTTGAAAAATGTTAGTGAGTCATCTCAACTTCGGGGGGTTCAAGTGGCGCCTACGGCACCACCGGTCAATCACCTACTATTCGCAGATGATAGCCTGCTGTTCTTCAAAGCAACTAGTGAAGGGGCGTCAGAGGTATCAAACCTATTGGAGAGTTATTGTCAAGCCTCAGGTCAGAGAATTAATACTGCAAAATCTTCTATATTTTTTAGTAAGAAGTGCCCGGCTACTATCAAGGAGGAGATCAAGACAATCTTGAATGTGCCTAATGAGACTTTGAATGAGAAGTACCTTGGAATGCCCTCTGATATTGGTACTTCAAAATTTGGTGCCTTCAAGTTTTTGAAAGACAGATTGTGGGGTAAGGTCAAAGGATGGATGGAGAAAACATTATCAGCAGCAGGGAAGGAGGTGCTTGTTAAGTCAGTAGCCCAAGCTGTACCAGTTTTTTCAATGTCTTGTTTCAAACTGCCTAGAGGACTTTGTGAACACCTAAACAAGCTCATTAGGCAATTTTGGTGGGGGAGTAAGGAGGGAAAAAGAAAGCCGGCATGGGTGTCATGGAATGCTATGACTCAACCTAAGTATATGGGCAGTTTAGGGTTCCGTGATTTTGAACTTTTTAACTTGGCTTTGCTAGCAAGGCAGTCATGGAGGATTTTGCAAGACCCTGGCTCTTTTTGTGCTCGTTTGCTGAAGGCAGTCTATTTCCCCCAAGGGAGTATTCTCAATGCTGAGTTGGGCAGTAGGCCATCCCAGGTTTGGAGGGCCATCATTGAAGGACGAGATGTTCTGAGTCAGGGCCTCATAAGGCGAATTGGAGATGGTGCAACTACAAAGATATGGGAGGAGAACTGGATCCCGCGAGACTACATGATGCGACCGATAGCATGCTTATCGCCCAATCCACCCGCAAGGGTGAGCGATCTCATTGATAGTACGAGTGCTTCCTGGAACAAGGTAGTTCTGGAGCAAATTTTTGTGGCTGCGGATACCAATGCAATTTTGAGTATTCCGTTATGCACCCAACGGATGGAGGATTTCTGGGCATGGAACTTTGAGCGCAATGGGGTTTTCTCGGTAAGATCAGCATATCGCATGCTTGTGGACACAAAAAGAAGGAGGGAAGATTGGTTGGAAGGTAACGCAGGGGGATCTGATTTTGAGACCGAGGCAAAGGCATGGACTTCGATGTGGTCGGTTCAAGTTCCAGCAAAGATCCGCAACTTCCTGTGGCGCTTGGCAAAACATTCGATCCCTACAGAGGATGTAAGGAAGGCGAGGAATATGGCAACCAATGACAAGTGTCATTTATGTGGTATGCAGGACTCATGGCGTCATTCCTTGATCGAGTGTTCGTTTGCTCGGTGTGTCTGGGCCTTGTTTGATGATGATGCAGCGGACTATGTCCAAGCAGTGAGGAATCCAGATGCTCGGCAATGGATTTTTAACTTGATAGATGATGTTCCTCACACGGCCATGATAAGAGTCCTTGTAACACTGTGGGCGATATGGGCGGCCCGGAGAAAAGCGATCCATGAAGGAATCCTTCAAAGCCCTCATGCGACGAATGCTTTTGTGACAAGCTTTATTGATGAGTTAAACACTCTACAGGCGACGGGGAGGGATACGCCGGTGGGAATACATGAAACATCAGCAAGGAATAACCAGTTCGGCTGGAAGGGGCCGGGACAGGGGTTTGCAAAAATTCAGGTGGATGGAGGCTTGTCAAGGGATGGTAGGAGAGGAGCGGCGGCTGCTATTTGCAGGGATCAATCCGGCAATTTCCTTGGCTCCTCAGTGGTGGCGTTTGATCATATTACGGACCCAATGGTTCTGGAGTCGCTGGCGTGCCGAGAAGGTGTGGCCCTTGCGCTAGATTTATCTTTAACCCAAGTTGAGATCGCCTGTGATAACAAATCAGTCATAGCAGACATCAAAGGGCGGACAGAAGGAAGGAACGGTGCAGTCATCAGGGAGATTAGTGAAAGATCAAAGGCGTTTACATCTTGTGCTTTTATTTTCGAAGGTCGTAGATTTAATGTTGATGCTCATAACTTAGCTAAGTTTTCTTCTCTTTTAGTTGCTGGTCGCCATGTATGGCTGGGGGCTCCTCATGACCCCTTTGTAATCCCTATGAACCGTTCTCCTTTTTTTTTTGAATTAAAACCAAACTTTATTCATTAGAAATAAGCAGTACATCGTTTATGAGGATAGTTACAATTTCCTTGAGAGGCTCCTCAAACCAAACCGAAGTCGACGAAAATCTAGCTAACCTAGCAAGTTCGTGTGCTACTTTATTTGCCTCTCTATTACAATGTTCGAATCTAGTCATGATAAAATCACATGCATAGTGATAACAGTCATCGAAAATTGCCGCTGCCGCACCCGCTGACTGTCCTCCGTCTTGCATGGTCTCAACCACCTCCAGATTGTCTGAGTTGATGATTAGGCGATTACACCCCGCTCTTTGCGCTAAAGTTAGGCCAAATTTGAGAGCTAAGGCTTCTGCCATCAGAACATCCACGCAGTAGTCGATCTTTCCATTTCCACCTGCAATAAACCTACCTTTGTCGTCTCTCAAGACTGCCCCCATCATACCCTTCAGCATGTCATGGTCAAAAGAGGCGTCAACATTGAGTTTCACGAAGCCCCTAGGGGGACAATGCCAACCCTCCTTTTTCATGGACGCCTTTGAAGATGACGCATTTACAAAATTTTGTGTAAGAGCTATGATCCCCATTGATATCTGAGTTGCATTCTGAGTTAATTCCTTGTGCACTAATTTCCGTCTTTCCCACCATAGATACCAGGCTGAGATAGCTATCATTTCTCGAACATTTTGGTACCCCATAATACGTAGATCTTGATCTGGAAGGAGTAATAGGTATTCCAATATCGCCTCTCCAGCACGATCAACCTCACAAGCTTTATCAATAATCACATCCATCCCTAGCTTTTTCCAAACCTCCTTTGCTTTAGTGCATAGGAAAAGCATGTGCTTTGTATCTTCTACACCCTGAGAGCAAGCAGGACAGAAGGGCGAGACCTTCATATGTCTGTTAGTGAGTGTTGCCCTGCATGGGAGAGTGCCATGTAATGTACGCCATATAAAAATTTTGACCTTTGCCGGACAAGATAACTTCCATATCTGACACCATATAGGGTTATGTGTAGTTCGCCCCATCCCGTTAGAATAATTCAGTTTACTCCCATACTGAAAATTCCACTCCACAGAGTAAGCAGACCGTACCGAGAATATACCATTTTTCGTATAGCTCCAGGCAATGAAATCTGTCATATTATATTGTGGGATTGGGATTGAAAGAATTCGTTGTGCGTCAATGGGCCACATAGTTTGTCTAACCAATTCCTCGTCCCAATCATTGGAGGCAGGGTCAATCAAATCAGCCACTTTTGATAACAAATGTCCCCCCTTAGGAGTCACGATCTTCCTAGTAGCACAATTTGGGATCCAGGCATCTTTCCAGATATTGATGTTATGTCCATCCCCCACTCGCCAAATATAGCCACGCTTCAGAGTAGAAATGCCTGCCATAATGCTTTGCCAGGTGAAAGACGCGCCATGCCTTGGCTTGGAATTCATCAAATCGCCATCAGGATAGTATTTGGCCCTTAGAATAGTAGCACACAAGGAGTCAGGATTATCAAGGAGACGCCATGCCTGTTTGGCAAGCAGAGCCAGGTTGAAGCAGTGGATATCACGGAATCCCATTCCTCCTTGGTTTTTTGGTACACACATTTTCCACCAGGCCATCCAGTGCATCCTCCTCTGGTTCTCCTCGTCACCCCACCAGAAGTGCGCTATCGCGTCAATGATTCCTTTACAAACTTTTTTAGGAATTTTAAAGACCGACATTGCATAGGTAGGTATGGCTTGGATCACAGCCTTAAGAAGGATCTCCTTCCCCCCGGCAGATAGTAGCTTTTCCTTCCAACCACTAATTTTCTTAACAATACGTTCTATCAGGAAATTAAAACAGTCTGTTTTATCAACACCCACATTTGCTGGCAGGCCTAGGTATTTGTCATTAAGGGCCTCCGTCATTATATTCATCGTTGTGCACAATTGTTCTCTGATCTCCGCCTTTGTATTAGGGCTGAAGAAAATACTGGACTTTTCGACGCTTACCAGCTGTCCTGACGCCGCACAATATAACTCTAGTGCTGATTTCAGGGCCGCCGCATTTTGTTGGTTAGCTTTCATCAAGATCAATGAATCATCCGCAAAGAGAAGATTTGTAACTGGCGGGGCGTCTCTACAGACTTTAACTCCTGATATGTTTCCGTTCTCCTCAGCATGCGTAAGCAAGGCATTCAACCCTTCCGTGCATAGCAGAAAGAGGTATGGTGATAGTGGGTCCCCCTGCCTCAATCCTCTCGTTGGTTTAAACCTCTCACTTTCCTCTGCATTGATCCTTACTTTGTATTCTACAGTTGATACGCATTGCATGATCAAATTAACCCACTCTCGACGAAAACCCAATTTCAACATAATCTCCTTCAAAAAAAGCCACTCGACTCTATCGTACGCTTTGTGCATATCAAGTTTTATAGCACATAAGCCCTCTCTACCCTCTCGTTTGTTCTTAATAGTGTGAAAACATTCGTAGGCCACTAAAATATTATCCGTAATTAATCTGCCGGGAACAAATGCACTCTGTGTTGGACTAATAATATCTGGTAGAAAAGTCTTCAATCGAGAGGCCACCATTTTTGCAATTATTTTGTAAACGACATTACATAAGCTGATCGGCCTAAATTGGGTCACCTTTTCTGGTGTATTAACCTTAGGAATCATCACGATCGCCGTATCATTCCAACCCTCTGGGATAGTACAAGTGTTAATTGCTTTCAGAACCTCCTCAATTAGGTCTTCCCCCAGCATGGGCCAGAACCTTTTGTAGAAGATAGCATGGAGTCCGTCTGGCCCTGGAGCTTTTAAGTCCCCAATATCGAATAAAGCCTTGCGAACATCTTCCGCGGTATAAGGGGCAAGTAGAGCATCATTCATTTCATTTGACACTCTCCTACGGACAAGTGATAAAACCTCTTGATTCGGCTGCTGAACTTCTGACGTGAAAAGCTTTGTAAAATATTCAGTAATGTGACTTGTCAAATCATTTCCTCTTATCCAGTTACCAGACTCGTCTAATAGTTTCTTTATATAATTTCTTTTTTTCCTGGCCGTGGCAGCGTTATGAAAAAAAGACGTATTACCAGACTCGTCTAATAGTTTCTTTATATAATTTCCCTATGAACCGTTCTCCTAGTTAAATAAAGTGGGGATTCTTCTCAAAAAAAAAAAAAAAAGACTCCCGTGCGTCCTTCGTGCCCACGCATCGCATCGTGATCTGCTTCTTCCAGACGAGCCCCCCCCCCCCCCCCCCCCCCCCCCCCCCCCTTCGCCTCCTCCATCTCGTCCGCTGTCCCACCGTCCTTCCGAGATTCTCCGCGTCCCGCCGCTCCTAGAGGCTAGAGCCCCCGGCGCCAACGCCGCTCGCCCCTCGCCCTCCGCGCGGCGCTCACGGCGATGGACGAGTGGGTTCGCCAGGCTGAGGAGTGGGCGGTCCAGGCCGAGTGCTGGATCCGCCAGCAGCCCCCGGAGCAGATTTACGTCGCCGTCGCCGTGATTGCCGTCACAATTCTGGTGCTCCTCGCAGGTGATTTTCCGAGCCTAAGCTTCTTCTCGCAGTGTGCCCTTGCTACCTACTGTTCGCGCTGGAACATGGGCAGAATGCGGTCCCTGGAAAACTAGGCAGATAGATGTGGTAATTTAGCAACTTAAGAGCTGTCTCTGGAGCAGTTCCGCTTTGCCTGAAGGCGTCGGGCTTGTTTGAATTTGTGCGTCTCATGTGTAGCTCTAGTTTTTGACGGACACAAACTACCCGTGGACGAGCAGTTGTGCCGTTGGCTTGTAGTGTAATTTCACCGCGTTCGAATATGATTAAGTCATAGTTGAGTCCATGCCTTGGATCAAACTGAGAGATGCTGCATAGTTTCTGTAATTTAGCTTGAATGGGGCCGCAGGTCGCACTTTCCTGTTTAGTTACTGGATAAAAAAACACAATCTACAGTATGGACGTGGTATCCTGTCTGTACATGCTGTGATGCATTGGTAAGTTTGGATTTGTACACATCCTTGCTTCTTTCTTATACTGCTGACTCAGAACGGAAGCAGAGACGTTGAAATTGTCATCTGATTTACACTTTATACTTTGCAGTGGGCAATAAGGTGTAGCAAGTTAATGGTGAAGTTCTGTTGATTTTATCCGTATTTAATATTTGCAAGTGCATGCTGTAAAATCTTAGTACTTGAAGATGCTGGAAATTATGAGTTCTTAAATACCAATTCTTCAGCAGAGTGATAGTAACATGATAATATGTGCCATGTTAATCTAGAGATAATTTGTTCTCAGAGTGCAACATTTGAACTTATTACCTTAGATTATGTCATGGTGCATCTCAAGATTTGAAATACATTGTTGTAATGCTGTACTTAGTAATATTTCTGCTTTTGTGATTATAATTTCACTGGTGCTATATATTTGCAGCAGTTGATGAGCAGTGTATGTCTGATTTTTCTTAACAGCTTCTTGTCTGAAATCATCGAAATCAAACACCATTGTGCTATCTGGCCTAAGTGGAAGTGGTAAAACTATTCTTTTCTACCAGGTAATTATCTACTTTGGCAAGTCCTCTCCCCCTTTGCTATTACAGTTACTCACATTCTAGTGGATTGACTCAAAACCATAGAATGTGGCCAGAGTAACGACCTTGCATATCTTGCTTTGCTAATTTGATCGCCAGTTTTTCTGTCTCTCTTCATTGCCAAGTTTTAGTGAGGGATGAAGCTATGATATTTGTTTGCAATCTGCCCTTGTTTATTCCTCATTTCATGCAGACTAGAAAATGACTATCTTAGCTTAACTTCTACTCTGATTGCTGTCGTCTTATGACTTATCTGTTGTTTCTCTTGCTTAGTTTGCCTTGATTTTACTGTCTGAACTCTTAGGGCCTGTTCTGAAACACGCTAGCTTCTGTAAAACTTCTCGTATCTAGCTTCTCCCCCGACTTCTCGCTTCAGGTGGCGCTACGCACCGTTCTGTAGGCGAGGCAACTTCTCCTAGCGCCTGAGTAAGCTGGCAGCCCAGCTGGGGCGTTGAAGCCCAGCTTCTTGCAACCTTGGGCCGTCTGGGAAGAAGAGCAGGGGAGGAGCTCACGTTGCTCGGGATGGGGGAAGAAGAGCGGCCGTCCTGGTGCTTCTCCTGGCTCGGGATGGTCTCTCGGGTGTCAATGGCGTCGGGCCTAGCTCCTCTAAGCCATGGCGTCGCAGCTCCTTCCACCCCGCGCGACTGGCGGCGCCGTGGACGGGATCCGGCAGGAATCAGCCTGGGATGGCCGGATCTGTTGGCGGAGGAGAGATTTCGGCCGGCGACGCGGGCAGCCGGGCCTCGCGGCGGGAACGGCGGCGGTGATGGCTTGACAGGAGAAGACGAGGGAGAGGGGAAACATGTGAGCGAGCAGGTGTGTGCGGGATCGAGAGAGGACCTGGCGAAGTGTTTTCTCTTGGCGGTGGCAATACAGTGGTAAATAATCAGAACTCCAGATTCCAAAAATTGTGGAGCTGGAAATCCTTCGCTCCAGAAAATTGCACTAGAGCCCACCATGGCTTCGTGGATTTCAGCTTCGCGAAGCTATTCCGTTCGGGCTGGCTTCGGGCCGAATTTTTTAGAAGTTTGGAGTGGGAGGAGATCAGAACGGAATTATTTTGATTAACCGAGACATTTTATTTTATTTACTTTTCTCCATTTGTCTTTTTACTTATATTATCCTTCAAGCAATTCAACGGTGGTCTATACATCTTTTTTGGGGTGCTAATTCGGCCTTTCTCTTCCTGTTAGCTTCGCGATGGATCATCTCATCAAGGAACTGTGACATCGATGGATCCTAACAATGACACGTTTGTACTACATTCAGAGATGGAAAGGGTTAGGATGTTTTCCTGGAGATGAATCTTTGATACATCTTGATATATATATATATAAATCAAAAGCTACCATTCTTTATACAGAAATATTCATTTTCTGACTGCAATATTAGTTACTTGACTTTGCTTTTGTTCACTCTGCAGAAAGGCAAAGTAAAACCTGTCAATGTTGTTGATGTTCCTGGTCATGCAAGGCTGAAACCCAAGCTGGACGAATTCCTGCCTCGGGCAGCTGGAGTTGTTTTTGTTGTTGATGCTCAGGATTTCTTGTCTAGCATGCAAGCTGCTGCAGAGTAATTTTGCTGACTTTATATCTATTCTTGGAATTTTTTTGTTTCTACTCCTGTTGACCCCATCACACCCCATCACACGATGGATCAAAACTAAGAGGGTGCTTAGGAGCTTAGTTCATGTTCAAACATGTAAAAATAGTATGATCTGGTGCAGGTAGTAACTTGATAATATTCTTACGGTTACCTCGTATCACAGGTACTTGTATGACATTTTGACGAAGGCTACTGTGGTGAAGAAAAGGGTCCCTGTTCTTATATTCTGCAATAAAACAGACAAAGTTACTGCTCACTCGAAGGAGTTCATCAAGAAGCAGCTGGAAAAAGAAGTGTATGATTTATTTTTCACATAACATATTTGCATAGTTAGAAATTTATAGAATAATAATGCATTAACTTGGGTTGGAATCTACAGTAATTATGTGAGTTCATGGATTTTTCTGCATCTTGATCTATCCTATATTTTTTGCATTATGCTAGAAAAAAAATGTTTACATACTTATATTGTTGTACGTTCTATTCGTAATGAACTGATCCTGAAATAACGGAGGCCATTTCATAAACTCATAAACTTAAATCATCTAAGTAGGAGGATGCCCCAACTATTTGGACAGACTAGATAAAGCGATCCTAAATTTTTACAACGCTCAACGATGATTATTTTCATTTTGCAGGAACAAGCTACGGGAATCGAGGAATGCCATATCATCTGCTGACATCACTGATGAAGTCGAGCTTGGTGTCCCTGGAGAGGCATTCAACTTCAGTCAATGCCAGAACAAGGTGACAGTTGCTGAAGGCGCTGGTCTCACTGGCAATGTTTCAGCAGTCGAGCAATTCATCCGCGAGCACGTCAGGGCTTAGATTTGTATCATCCTTTCAGAGTAGTGTTCATGTCTCTCTGCAGAATTCTGTGTGAGTTTGCGACTAGTTTTACCTGATGAAAGAAGGGCTACCATGGGTGTGCTGACTCTGTAGAGGTGTAACGATTTGCACTGCTAGCTCCTGACTGAAGCTGACTCACATGATTGGTGGTTTTCACATGAATATTTCACAAGTTTCAGAGGAAACTGCCATGTTCCGAAAGGGGCATAAATGATTTCAAAACTATTGGTTATTCTGTCTGTGATATCATGTTCGTTGTTGCTGCTTTGCCGCTAACCATTCTATCTAGATTTCAAAATGGAAGTTTGTTTAGCTTTGAGGGTCTCAATTTTCCTTACACGATGTTTAAGACAACTCGGAGCATCGCATCAAAAGTATAATCAGGTAATTACATTACATTGACCAAAACTAAATCAAGTATAATTGTAGATGTTGATAGTTTTTTCTACAAATTTGGTCAAACTTTGCATGGTTTACTTTAGAGAAAAATTATACGCCATCTTTTTGAACAGAGGGAGCAGTAAGAAATAAACAAAGTAGAACGACACAAAAGAGAGAAGCTTCGACCAAGTGAAATACGAAACACCAATTTAAAGTGCTCTTAAAGTTCTGCGTCCGGTTGCTCAAGCGAATGACTTTACCTACTTATTAAAATTAAATATTTTAAAACATTAACCCATCCTGGCTAACCGGTTACGATGGTGTGTACAATGATTTTATTTTAGGGGTGCAACATAGGATAAATGCTGAAGTGAGGGGAAGAAAAATCAAAATATAAGTTTGCCTTCTCTTATAATTAAAAGATGCCATCTTAACAACCATATTTCTCACCATGTATTTAGGCATATCTTGTTACTAAGATTAAGAGAACCCATTGTACATCATTTTTTATTAGCATCTCTAAATTAAGTGGCAGGCTTAAGATAAAATTGTCCTATCAATGGATGATGGGTGTGAGGTTAGTGCTTTTTTGATGCTATATATACTGTATGTGTTGTTTCGACATGTTGCAAGCTCGTTTGTGTTTGTAATTTGCCGCAAACACACGGTCAGCATGCTGCGATGCTGCAAATTTGCATTTATGCTCCATGTATTTTCTCACTGTGCTGGAGGCATTGGATTCTACGCCACATACATGTGAACGTTTTTCCCTGGCAATTTGCTGCAACTAATGCGAATTTGTTGCATATCAACAAATTTTTGGTATATAGGAGTATTTGAAATGCCACAACATTTTTTTACATATTTTGACGGAAGGAAATTTTCTACCAGGTGTGTGCGTGTGAGTTTTCTACTATGACGGTCGGAAGGATAAAGTCATGCTTTTAAGTTTTTTTTGACCCGCAAATGTTACACATGGAAGGAAAAAAGGAAAAGGAAAAAAGAAGAAAGAGAAAAGAAAAGGGCCTCCAAGAATCTAAAGTGTCATCAATTGCATATGAGTGCAAGTCAGGAAAATTTTGTTGCAATGGTTCTCCCTTCCATTTGTCTTTCCAAAAAAGGACAGTTTGTCCATACATGAGTTTGCAATTACTAACCAATTTAAACTCATTCAAAAGGGCTAGATGGGCCTTTCACCAAAAAGATCCTTCTATTTTATCCATAGGTGCATTTGCTTGATAGTACTTTTCCCAGATGAGCTTGATCCAAGGGATTTTCTCTTTTATTTAGGAACTTGTAAAGATTTCATGGGCAGGGTTTATTGTGCACTGCAATATCCCAAATTCCAAGTCCTCGATGTTGCTTTGACTTACAAACCTTAGACCATGCAATCAGTGTTGTTCCCCTATCCTCCATTCCAGATTTTCTCCACAAGAAATTTCTCAGGTATTTATTCAGTTGTTCAATTACACCAGCTGGGAGTGTGTGACACCCTCGGTTCAGTGCTACAGTGATCTTGGTAATTAAGCTACAGTAACTAGGAGATTAAGCTAATCCATTTTTGCAAATCCATGTTTGATCACAATGGAATCAAACCCCACTTGATTTCCTAATGGTTTTCAAAACTCATTTGAAAAGTGGATTAATAATTTTGTAAATCAGAAAACTAAAATCATGGTTGGGTTAGAACTATTCCCTAAATATTTAAAAAATTGAAACCAACATTTTATAAGGTAGTTTAGTGCCTCTAAAGCAATTTAAGAGAGGCCAATTCTTTTATTTAAATGCCTTTACAAATAATAAAAATTCCAAACTTTTTCATTTGACCCTCAAACTTTTTGTGGCAGTGTATAAAAATGCATTAGGATTAATGGATCCAATGGCTTATTTTTCTAAAGTCATTTGGTTTGTGGTTTTAAAACAAACAGAAACTGTTTTAAAAAGAAAACCAGAAAAGTTTTTAGAATTCTAAAAGAAATAAAAAGAAGCCCTCCCCTCTGTCCCTCACTGGGCCCTAGCCCCAGGCCGGCCCAATGTAACGACCAAACCTCGAAGGATTTGAGTCTCTGTGCTTACCGTGCTAGTCCCTGGATCGATTCGCTAGCACACACAGTATAGATGAATACCAGAATAACAAGTGCATCATTTATTACAACGTATGATCCAGAATTTATAAAATATAACAATCTGCATAGCACGCAGCTAGCTTTATTCAATCAAACAGCGGAAAAGTAGCAGAAAATAACGACGAGTCCCATCATAGCCCACTGGCGATGCTGAGTGCAGACTCGCGACCCTAACGGTACCTTACTCTTCGTCTGAATATCCTGCAACATGAGACGTTGCAGCCGTATATGTCAATTCATTGAATGCATTGGCAAGTTACACAGGAGTAATATTAAAGCAGACCTACATGTACATGCATATATAACAAAGGAAGGCTTGATGGTTATTTTGCAGAAAAGCTAATTTTGTCCTCATAACTACATAATAGTCAAGTTTTAATTAATTTTCTACAATTAATTATACATGGTTGAGTTGGCATCTCCCACTGCAACCTATTACCATTATTATGTTTCCAACCAAGTTTATTAAGGGTAACATCTGGCAAGATCATCCAACAACTGTAATGGCCTAGCTGCTCAAATTTGTCCATAACCGGGGACATGGCTAATCATGATTAGTTTTATTACTCTGCAGAGTTTTGCACACTTTACCCACTAGACCCAACCCGAAGGTTGAGATGAAGTCTTTCAGAAGCAGTCACCTCCACCCAACGGCAACCGGTACACCTACTCATATCTACATCTGCTAGCTTTGCCCAGGCGAGGTTCCCACAACCTACTCAACTAAGCCAGTGCCCATATAGCTAGTGGTTGCGCATGGAAGCTACTAGTCACTAAGCCTGTCTGATCTTTTTGAACCCGGGCGGCATTCCACTTACATTCAGAGGGCCGAAACCATGATGTTCTTGAAACCACCCAACAATACCACATCCGCCCAGAGGTGAATTATATCCTTAGTTACTAATCAATTTGTTTTATAATAATCCTCACATAATCTCAATGAATACAAGAACCAACCCCGTCTACATAGCATAGAAAACTACAACTACCACGATCTTCATTGACGAGGGGATAACTCAAAAGCATAGCATAATATAACAATATTCCTATACATGCATAAATTCATAGTGTGACATATACTACATGCATAGAAAAAAAATAATAGGTGAAGGATGATCAACATGTAACTTGCCTTGATTATGGTTCAAAAGGTCACACTCTTGACAATAGTCCGCGTCGCACTCCGGGCAATCTACACGTTTCAAACAATCACAACAAATAAATCACCACACTCAAATAACACCAAATAAAACCAACAGCAAGAAATTATTTTTAAAACCACAAAAACAGTAGCATAACAGTAGGTATAAATCATCTACAATTCAATAGAAACACAACACAAAAAGAATCAACAAATTTCATTAAATGGTTTGCAAAATATGGCCCCCGGAAGGTTTATTTTAAATTTGGTCAAGTTCTAATCTGAACATTGCAAACATGCAAAATTTTGGTACTGTTATATTCTACTGGTCATTGTGAGTGCACAGGAAAAAGAATTAACAAAATTGGGTAAACAGATAAAAAGTTAGAGCAATTTGAAATTTCAGTGAGAATCTGTCCAAAAATAAACAGATCAAAATTGAGCTGTTGCGTTTACTGTAGCACTTGGCCACGTGTCGTCGCATGATTGGCCGAAGTGGGTTCGTGCGTGCGCGCGGGCTCACCCGAACAGAAAACGACGGCGGCGGCTCGGGCGTCGGCGGTGGCGCTTCTCTGGCGACTCCCCGGCGAAGACGAGGTGGCGGGCGGACGCGGCGTTTGTAGGGGGTGGCTGTGGTGGCGAAAACGGTGGCGTGGGTCTTCTCTGTGGGCGACGGGGCAAAGTGAACTCCGGCGGGTTCCGGCGGCGTCGGGCGGTCCCTCCGGTGCTCTGCGGTCCACGGGGCGAGGTCAATACGACGCGGAGTGACGAGGGGGTCGAACGGGACGAACGGTGCGGCCGACGGTGCTCCTACGGCGATGAATCCTTCCGGCGAAGACGGCAGCGACCCGATCTCCACGGCGAGATCCAATCCGCTCCACAGAGGCGTGCGGGCGAAGAAACGAATCGGGAGAGAGGCTTCGGGTGCGCGGGGCAGCTCGTACGCGTCCAGGGCGTTCTAGGGGAGCACGGGGTCGACCCGGGTGCGAGATCGAGGCGGGCATGGCGTTGGGTGCGCGTGGGGCGCGACACGGGCGTGTCCGGCTCGGGAGGAAGAAGAAAGTGAGGCGGGGTCCACCCGTCAGAGACTGAGGGCGAGGGGGAAACAGGCGGCGTACCGCTTCGGCGTTAGATGGGCCGTGGGCCGGCCTGCCAGCGGCTACTACGCTGCGCGCGCGGGCGAATCGCCCGGCTGGGCCACTGTGCAGCCCAGCTGCACAGTGCGGCATTTTTTTGTTTTTTTAGAAAACAGCTACACAATTATTTTCTAGCAAAATAAAATACCATATAATTCCTAAAAAGTAATATAACACACAGTAAAATATAAGCTACTAATATAAACTATAGGAACGCTAGTTCCAACCCTAATGCAATTTTTGAAAATAAATTTTATGCAAATAGGCCACACAATGAGCATTGAAATACTCAAATGAAAATAATTTTGAGTTTAAAGAATTGCAAAAACAGATCAGATGAAATCCAAATATTATTCTGGACATTATGAACTTTTTATTTCACAAGGGAGAAGTCATATTATCTCCACTCCAATAATTTGCCTTGAGTTGCATAATGAAAAGAATTTTCAGGAAAACAAATAATGCATAGAAAAATATGAGATGCAATATGAATGATCTATTAACATCCTAATTTAGGAAAATTGGTATGTTACACCTACCCCCCTTAAGATGAATCTCGCCCTCGAGATTCGGGTTGGCTAGCAAATAGGTGTGGGTGATCCTGCCTGAGGTCCTCCTCTCGTTCCCAAGTAGCCTCCTCCTGTGTATGATGATCCCACTGAACTTTGCTTAACTTGATTGTCTTGGTGCGAGTAACTCTCTCTGCTGTCTCCAGAATCTTAACAGGCTTCTCCTCATATGTCAAATCAGTCTCCAACTGAATTGCCTCAAGTGGCACTGTATCTCTCAAGGGAACATCCACCATCTCTGCATGGCACTTCTTCAACTGGGATACATGAAACACATTATGAACTCTTGACAAGGATTCTGGCAACTCCAGCTGATAAGCTACCTCTCCTCTACGCTCCAAGATCCTGTAAGGCCCCACAAAGCGTGGTGCTAACTTACCTTTGATCCCAAACCTTTTAATTCTACAAAGCGGTGAAACTTCACCCTAAGATATGCAGGGTCTCCTACCTCATATGTCACTTCTTTACGCTTTGCATCTGCATAACTCTTCTGTCTAGACTGTGCTATCTTCAGTCTGTCATGAACCAACTTGACTTTCTCTCAGCATCTCTGATCAAGTCTGGTCCAAAGAACTGATGCTCTCCAACCTCATCCCACATCAATGGTCTCCTGCACTTTCTACCATACAAAAACTCAAATGGTTCCATCTTCAGACTAGACTGATAACTGTTATTATATGAGAACTCTGCATATGGTAAATTATCATCCCAACTAGACCCGTAGCCCACAGCACAAGCTCTCAACATATCCTCCAAAATCTGATTCACCCTTTCTGTCTGCCCATCTGTCTGTGGATGGAATGCTGTACTAAACTCCAGCCTGGTGCCCAAAGATTCATGCAGTTGATGCCAAAACTTAGATGTGAACTGAGTACCTCTATCAGACACTACCTTCCTTGGAACTCCATGGAGACAAACAATTCTGGTCATATAAATCTTTGCTAGCTTAGCACTTGTATAGGTAGTCTTTACCGGGATGAAGTGAACAACTTTAGTCAAATGATCAACAACTACCCAAATAGAATCATAACCTGATCGAGTCCTGGGTGACCCTGTAATGAAATCCATACCAATCTCATCCCACTTCCAATCAGGTATAGGCAATGGTTGTAACAAACCTGCTGGTTTCTGATGCTCCGCTTTAACTCTCTGGCACACATCGCATACTGCAATATACTCAGCAATTTCCCTCTTCAGGCTAGGCCACCAAAATCTCTCCCTAAAATCCAAATACATCTTAGTATTACCTGGGTGGATAGAATAAGGTGAATCATGCGCCTCCTGAAGAATCAACTTCCTGATCTCTGCATCTTGAGGTACACAGATACGCTTCTCAAACCATATGGCTCCATGTTCATCCTCATGGAAACCTTGTGCCTTCCCTTTTAGCATATTCTCTTTTATCTCAGCAATATACTTATCATCCTTTTGAGCTTCTCGGATTCTGTCAAGCAAAGTAGACTTTACCTCAAGTGTTGCCAAATAGCCCTTAGGAACCACCTCCAATCTGAGATTTCTAAACTGCTCACATAACTCCGGTGGCATATCATCAATATTAACTGCATTAACATGGCTCCTACGACTCAATGCATCAGCAACAACATTAGCCTTACCAGGATGATACTGCACATTCAAATCATAATCCTTAATAAGCTCTAACCATCTCCTCTGCCTGAGTTTCAACTCCCTCTGGGTAAAAATATACTTCAAGCTCTAATGATCAGTAAATATATCACAATGATTACCAACAAGATAATGCCTCCAAGTTTTCAATGCATGCACAACTGAGGCTAGCTCCAAATCATGTGTAGGATAATTATGCTCATGATTCCTAAGCTGGCGTGAAGCATAAGAAACAACTTTACCTTCATGCATCAAAACACTCCCAAGTCCTTGACGAGAAGCATCACAATATACCTGGAAGTCTTTATGTATGTCTGGCAGAATTAAGACTGGTGATGTAACCAAACGCTGCTTCAACTCCTGAAAGCTGGCTTCACATTCATCAGTCCAAACAAATTTCTTCTCCTTCTTCAACAATCCAGTCATAGGCATTGCAATCTTGGAAAAGTTTTCAATAAACCTCCTGTAATAACCTGCAAGACCCAAAAAGCTGCGAATCTCCCCAACTATCGTGGGTGACTCCCACTCTGTAACTGCAGCAACCTTGGATGGATCAACTGCAACTCCATTACCTGATATAACATGTCCAAGGAATGCTACCTCATCCAGCCAAAACTCACATTTGCTGAACTTGGCATACAATTGGTGCTCCCTCAATTTCTCCAATACCAAACGCAGATGCACTTCATGCTCTTGCTTATTCTTGGAAAACACCAATATATCATCAATGAAAACAACCACAAACTTATCCAAGAACTCCATAAACACCTTGTTCATCATATTCATGAAGTATGTAGGGGCATTAGTCAATCCAAATGACATGACAATATACTCATACAACCCATACCTCATAGTGAAAGCAGTCTTTGGAATATCTTGCTCACGAATCTTTAATTGATGATAACCAAAACGAAGATCAATCTTAGAAAACACAGTAGCTCCCTCCAACTGGTCAAACAAATCATTTATCATAGGCAAAGGATACTTATTCTTAACGGTTACCTCATTCAGAGAACGATAATCAACACACATCCTCAGAGTTCCATCCTTCTTCTCAACAAACAAAACAGGAGCTCCCCAAGGTGATGAACTGGGGCGAATAAATCCTTGTGTCTGCAATTCTCTTAATTGCTTCTTCAATTCCTCCAACTCTTGAGGAGGCATTCTATACGGTCTCTTTGCAATAGGTCCAGTGCCTGGTATTAAATCAATAAGAAACTCAATATCTCTATCTGGTGGCATACCTGGCAACTCCTCTGGAAACACAGCTGGATAGTCCTTCACAACTAGCACCTCTTCCAGGCTACCCCCCTTAAGAGACTTCACCTACATCCGCTTATGCTGATACTTACATACATATTTGATTCTCTTCCCTCCTGGTGCATTCAGAGAAATAGATCGACTGGCACAATCAATAACACCCTGATATTTGATCATCCAATCCATACCCAAAATAATATCCAGACCTTGTGACTTCAGTATGACCAAATCTGTAGGAAAAACATGCTTCCCAATAGACAAAGGCATCTGAAAACATCCCAAACTTGTTGCCATCTCAGCTCCAGGAGAACTTACTAAAATAGGTGACTTAAGTACTACGGTAGGCAACTTATGTTTATCCACAAATACCCGTGATATGAATGAATGCGATGCACCAGAATCAAAAAGAACAAGCGCGGGTACTGAATTGATTAAAAACTTACCAATCACTGCGTCAGGCTCATTATAGACCTCCTCCACATTAACATGGTTGACATGACCCTTCTGAAAGGGGTTTGTCTTGTTGGCTCCTGAATTCCCATTACCATTATTGCTCTCTGGACATGTATTGGAGTAGTGGCCCATCTTCCTGCACTTGTAGCATTGAACCTGACTAAGGTCCCTCTGCACGGGCACACTCTGGCGGTTCTGGTTATTATTACCTCCATTACCATTACCGTTACCATTACCATTGTTAATCTTGTGCCCATTGTGATGATGGTGGCCATTCCCTCCATTATGATTATGTCCATTACCTCCATGATGATTATGCCCATTACCTCCATGATGATGATGCCCATTACCTCCATTACCATGATATGAAGTGCGTGGCTTCTGCTGTGGTCCTGAATTATACCTGTTACTGTTGCTATACTTCCTCTTGTGGTTCTCTATGGCCTGATGCTTTCCCTCAAGCACAATAGCCTTATCAATAAGCTCCTGGCAATTACCAAAAGTGGCCACTGTCAACTGAATGCCCAAATCATCATTTAGGCCCTCCAAGAATTTCTCCTGCCTAGCTGCATCAGTATTAACATCATTAGGAGCATAATGTGCAAGGTTATTAAATTCCTCCACATACTCATTAACCGTGCGGCCTCCCTGACGCAAGCTGCGAAACTCCTTCTTTTTCAGACTCATGGCACCAGCAGACACATGTGCGGCACGGAAAGCTGCCTGAAACTGCGCCCATGTGATAGTATCAATGGGATAAGTGACCAAGTAGTTGTCCCACCAAGCTACGGCAAGACCCTCCAACAGATGTGAGGCAAACCTCACCCTCTCTGCATATGTGCATCCAACGGTCTGCAGGTTCCTACCGATTGAACGGAACCAATCATCGGCCACAATAGGTTCAAGGCTGCTGGAGAACCTCGGAGGATTCAACCTCAAGAACCTGGTAAGCATATCCATAGGTGGCGCAGGCGGTGGATTGTTCTTGTTGTTGTTTCCCATGTTCTGAACAAGCAACTGGATCAACTCGCCTTGTCCCTGAAGCAACTGCTGCACATATGGCGGTACGTCATTGTTGTCCCCTCCTGAACCACTTCCTCCAGGCTCACATCTCGGCGGCATCTGGTGGGCAAGAATTAGATGAGTAATAGATAGAATAGGTCTAAAGGAATATATTCTTTGCTTATGAGTTTGTACTCGATCATGTCTTTCGAAGCTGTTAGGCTACATCATTATCTTCATGCTAGAGCTTGACCTTGATGTCTGTGTCCTTCATCCCTGGAACACAATTCCAACAGTGCATTAAGCTTACACCGAGCTTTCAATGTCATGTTGGTTGTCTTGAAAGGCAATTCCAATTCTGAGCTAGCACTCCAATCTGTGGTTCCGACAACTTGTTGCTTCACCATTTCTTTGCTTGATGTTGTCACTGATCGATTACATCTTCAAGAGACTTCTCGACAATTGTGTCGTGATCATTATCAACCTTCTGGGCTCTTCCAGGGTATCAATTAAATCCATGATGAGAAGTGGCATCCTTGCCCTTGGTAATTGGTATTGTCATTGACGACATCCTTGCCATCCTTCCAAACGCAGACTGGGTCTTGTTTTGGTCGAACCCTAAGTTCCTTGTTAGCCATCTTGTGTTATGTTCTATCTTGGAGTATTACCATCTTTTGTCGAGAATGTCGTGAGAAATGCACACGTCTTAAGAATTCTTGATACAGTGATACTTCTTGCCATCACCTTTCATTTCTTAGTTCCCGTGTTGTTTCTAACCGGAATACCGACAAATGGACTGTGATGTGTAAATTCAACACTTATGGCGTAGCAACTCTATTACCTTGGAGTGAATGAACAATAAGCCCATTCTTAGTGTGTTGCTGTTGAATCAACATTCTAACATTGGTCGTGCTACTTAGTCCGAATTTTGGATGCACCTTTCGATTAATGTTTCATTGTGCATGTTCCCTTGGGCATACCTCATCATATCATCTCGTTTGACCAATGCTATCACCTTGTTCACACAATCGTGGAAATCCATCACTGTGGAAATCTCGGCAAATTGTTGCTGAGCCCATCAGCCACATCCTCATCTTCTTCGAGGTTCATGATGAACATTTAAGCTAGTGTTGGAAACCTTGAAAGCATTATCTTTGTGCCTAGCTCATGAAGAATATGTTTGATAAAAGAAGTGTTTTTCTATAAGTTCACGTGCATTTTTGCCGCCGTGCTTATGGGAAAATTTTGTCTCGCTTCCTCTGGAATCGTTCCAATTCATTCATGCATGTGAGAAGTATTCTATGGTTTGATAGATTTGCTACCTTCACTCCATATGTATTTCCTAGCACGCCAAGCCACTGATTGATTTAATCTGGGAAAAGAAGTACTACGTAAGATCTAGTCCAGACTTACACATGGAACTTTGATATCCCCTATGATGGTTCCCAACTAGAGTTTGATTGCATTCCATTCTAAAAATTTCCATGTGGGCACGAATGTCTTGACATTGTGTTCATATGTCTTGCAGTCCGACTCACGATTCAAGGATTGCTTCCGTCGTTCATTCCGAGATTCTTGCAACATCATCTCGTAGATCTGTGTTGCATCCTTTTCTTCTCAGGCTTGCTATGGCTGAAGAATCCTGACACCAACCAGATCTGAATCTTAGTCAGATATGATGGTTGGGGCATTAAAAAAAGGATATATAACATTGGTCTCTGCGTGACTCGGTAGGAGGATGTTATGGCTATCACACTTGGCCATAGGACCTGATGTTATAGTATCTTGTTCAGCAAGGTTCGCCTTTCTCCATGAGGAAATTGTAAGACTTATTTTATAAGTTGTTCCTGATGGATCCTCTGTGTATCCTAAGTCAAGCCTTACCTAATGACCATGTCAATGCTATCCCGAAGCATGTCTGTGGTACTTTGAATGTCAACAGGAACATTGGAAGCGCAATGCTAAATGATTCTTGATCAATTATCTAAACATCATTGTATGGGTAAACCTCATAAATTCCTTGCCCCTTTGTCGAAATGGTTACATACTTGGAGCCCTATCATGTATATCATGCTCTGCCTTTCCTTGGGAAAGATATGCTCTTGATATGCGGGTATAAACACATTTTCCTTTCTATTGGTCTCTTTAATATGATAATCACATTTTCCTTTCCATTGGTCTGTTTAACCTATCTTGTAATCTATCTTATCTGAGCAGTGGTAATTCCATGCTTAGGTAAACACCTCGGTGAACAACCCTGGCAGTAAGACCCTGATTACTAATGTTGATAACATTCCAGTAACCACCGATGGACAAGAACTTTGCCTATTGGTCCTCCTCGTTTCAACGAGCAGGAAAATGGTTCTATTGGTCCCCCACCCTTGGTACCGACGTTGTTGCCAACATATCTGGCAAGTCATACTCTGACATGTCTTGCTACCATGGCCGTGCAAAATGTCACCGCTCTTCCTACTCTTAAACCACATGGTGGACCCATAGCCCACAGTTCCACATGATCGAAACCTGACTCTCCTGTACAACCTTGTTTCTAAGGTATCCTTTGCACTTGGCTACATATGTAGTTACCGAGCCACCTTCCTTGGGATGATCTATTCTAGTACCAGACGCAATTTTTAGTTTCCCTTGCTATGAACCCCTTTCAACCACTGATTAGGCATCGAATGATTGCCTAACCGTTTGAAACTTTTGTACCATCGCATATTACTCTCAATGAATTCCCCAAGCTGCAACTCGAGGAATGATTCATGTCTTCTTTCCCGAGTTCACCGTCAGATGCCCAACTTTGTGGAGGTACGTTCTTCTAGAGTTTTCCCTCTTATCACATTCGTAGGACGATGAAGTTCCCGAAGAAAGGATGACTATTTCATCAGGATGACCTAAATCAGAGAATCGAAGACATCAACGAAAGGGATCATTTTCTTCTGGAAGAGCAACCAAGACCGCGAAGATTCGTTAGAATTTCGCAACCAGACTTGCCCCCCTTACTTCTACCTCTTAATTCTCAGGACGAGAATTTCTTTTAGTAGGGGAGAGTTGTGACACCCTGGGTTCAGTGCTATAGTGATCTTGGTAATTAAGCTACATTAACTAGGAGATTAAGCTAATCCATTTTTGCTAATCCATGTTTGATCACAATGGAATCAAACCTCACTTGATTTCATAATGGTTTTCAAAACTCGTTTGAAAAGTGGATTTAATAATTTTGTAAATCAGAAAACTAAAATCATGGTTGGGTTATAACTATTCCCTAAATATTTAAAAAATTGAAACCAACATTTTATAAGGTAATTTAGTGCCTCTAAAGCAATTTAAGAGAGGCCAATTCTTTTATTTAAATGCCTTTACAAATAATAAAAAATCCAAACTTTTTCATCTGATCCTCAAACTTTTTGTGGCAGTGTATAAAAATGCATTAGGATTAATGGACCCAATGCCTTATTTTTCTAAAGTTATTTGGTTTGTGGTTTTAAAACAAACAGAAACTGTTTTAAAAAGAAAACCAGAAAAGTTTTTAGAATTCTAAAAGAAATAAAAAGAAGCCCTCCCCTCTGTCCCTCACTGGGCCCTAGCCCCAAGCCGGCCCAAACCCCCCACGGCCCAGCCTACCTGGCCCCGGCCCCTACCTCTGTTCATCGAGGGGGGGACGTGAACGCGCCCGATGCGCGTCACCGGCCTCGCCGGACGCCGTGGCGGCTATCCACCGGCACCGACGCGCCCACAAGGCCCCCCTCGCCACCCCCTGGAACCCTAGGCCGCTCTTCTTCTCCCATCGCGCCCCCACGCCCTCTCTCCCGGGCTCACCGCGCGCAACCGTCGCCGCGCCATTGCCGTGCGTGCGGCCGCCGGCCACCGCTCGCCACCCCATCGTGTCGGGGAGGAACGCCTGCGTCGTCCTCGTCCCTCGCCCCAAGTCATTGGAGGCGGAAAGCTACACGGTGGCCGAATCGACGCCGTCGCCATCTTCTGCATCGTCGGTCACCGCCGGTGATTTCATCCGCCGTCTGCAACTACTAAGCCTCCGCCGGCCACCTTGAGCCACCCGGTGAGCCTCCACACCATTTCCCTCCCTCTCTGCTTGCTACTGCTGTCCCCGGCCGCCGTTGTCCGGTGCTCGCTACGGTGCCGACGCGCGCATCGTTCCCGCCGTCACGCCTGCCTCATCCCACCGCTGCCCGCGCTTCAGACGTGCTAGTCTCCGTCGCCCGTACCTGCAACCCGCCGCCGCCTCGTGCTGCTGCCCGGGACCTCACCCTGCTCCCTCCCACACCGCCGGCGCTGGCCTGGCCAGGCCTCGCCCGTGTCCGCTGTCGCCGCCGCTGTGCCCTCACCGCTCGCTGCTCACTGCTGCCCCCACCGCCGCTGGCCGCCCCCGCTCCCCACCGGCCCGCGCGGCCTCCTGGCCCTGGCCGCCGGGGCCCCGCCGCGCCCGGCGTGCGTGCCTAGCCGCTAGGCTGGCTCGGCTGGCCTGGGCCGCTGCCAAATGGGGCCGCCCCCCTGTTAATTATGGGGCTATCGAATTAGCCCCACTAACCCAGCCCCTAATTCCGCACTGACACGTGGGCCCCAGGCCGCTAACTATTTCGGTTATGGTTAAATTAAATAAAAAGAGCTGTTAACCGGACCAGTCAACCGTGGACCAGTCAACTGCTGACTGGGCTGTTGACTGGCCCCACCTGTCAGGCCCTATGCCACTCTACTGGGTACACTTCTGTGTACCCGTAGCAGTTTAGATATTTAATAATTTGAATTAATAAATAAAAGAAATTTCAGAATATTAATAAAACTTTGAAAATTAATATAAAATAATCTACAACTCAGATGAAAATAATTTATATATAAAAGTTGCTCAGAAAAATCCCACGAATCCGAATACGCTGTCCGTTCGTTTGTCACATGCTCCTATCATAACGAACATGGAACTTTTGCATCGAATTCATCTGTCCGGTAAAAGCCAGAGACCCGGGAAATATCGTCAGATATTCTCCCGCTCCGTCTGCGATGTGTAGTACCGCGTTAGTGCATGCCTAGCTTTGCATACTGCCATGTCATGCATCGTGATTGCATCTGTTTGCTTTATATTTATTGTTTCTCCCCCTCTTCTTACCGGTAGACCCCGAGACTGATGCTGCTGCCGGGTACTACTACGCCACTGACGATCAGGCCTTTGCAGCAGAGCAGCAAGGCAAGCAAACCCCACCTTGAGCATTCCGATATCGCCCATTCTTTCTCTCTCATGCTTGCATTAGATTTTGTTACTGTTGTAGTTAGCTCCTCTTCTGATGCATAGCCTGTTTTTGATAAACTGCTACTGTACCTACTGTCATATCAACTGGTTAGTATAGGTTGATCAATGAATCCCATGTGACCCCTTAGTCCGAGTTGCCCCGCTTTAAATATCTGTTACTCGATCATCATGATTGACAATCTAGGCCTGTCACATCACCGCACACGCCCTTAGTTGTACGAATCTGCAGAACTACTATCGAGTATCGAGGGTGACACCTCGTAAAGTACTCATGATGTTAGCTCTGTAGTGTAGCTAGTCGGTCGTGGTAAACAGAGGGTGATACCTCTCTGCCACTCCCGATATCGTCTCTATCATGCAACCCCCCCTCAAGTGTGAGACCCCCGAGGGTGATTCCTCTAAGTCCTCCTTGATGGTTACATCGAGCGAAAACCATTGAGGGTGATTCCTTAGGTTCCGCCTTGATGTTTTATATGCATGGTTACTATGACTTGGTTACAGAAAGATGTTGGTGATGGGTCGGCCCTGAAGGGTACCCACGGATTAATGACGACGACGCGTGGCCGGGCAGGTGAGGCCCTTGCCACAAGACCTCGAGACGGGGCGACGGGACCGCACATCATGGGTCGCGCTCGTCACCGCATTAATAAAATGCTAATGGTTTGGGTATTTGACCTTAGTTGGCCGATTGACCTTTTTACGCGCTAACCTTCACGTGGGACAAGTTATGGGTGCTCAGCGTCGTTGTATCTGCCGAAGCTCTTTGGACGTCAGCAATGGAGCGGCGCGCGCCCGAGTGGTCCACAACGGCATTGATCTTGTATTAGAGTGTGCCAGGACTGACCTCGGCCGCCCATGCATCGTGCAGGAGTGCAAAGGGCGAGTGGGCCCATGACCCCTGCGCGCTTAGGATTTAGACCGGCGGGCTGGCCTCTCTGTTGAGCCTAGGTAGGGAGACGACGTGTTGATTTCCCGAGGCCGGGCATGACCCAGGAAAGTGTGTCCGGCCAAAGGTTATCAAGCGTGTTGGACATTGTGGTGCACCCCTGCATGGATGAATTCAACTATTCGAATAGCCGTGTCCACGGTAACAGGGCGACTTGGAGTTGTACCTCGATCTACTACAACTATAACCGTGACTTAAAATTGAAATGAATGTTGGCTACGAGATTGCTTTCTCGCAAAGAGTCGAGGAAGAATCTCTGAGCGTGGTTACTTAATAAAATTGCTACAATAATATTGTTACATATGAGTTACCAATCTACACTCTTCTAATGTTGTAAGATGTTGAAGATGCTAGTCTTCGATAGGACTAGGCCTTCCCCCTCATTCTTGCTATTCTGTAGTCAGTCTAGATATAACCCCATTCCTTGATACTGATGCATACTTAGTATAGTTCTGATGTCAGTCTTGCGAGTACTTTGGATGAGTACTCACCGCTGCTTTGCTTTCTCTTTCCCCCCTCGATACGATATCTGCGTTCAGATGATGGAGCCCAGGAGATGGAGTACACCGGAGACGACTACTACACCACCGCTGGAGCTTACTACTACGTGGAGGCTGCCCTCGACCGGCAGTAGGATAGGAGGTTCCCAGGCAGGAGGCCTTGCCTCTTTCGATCCGTTGCTATGTTTGTGCTAGCCTTCTTAAGGCAAAACTTGTTTAACTTATGTCTGTACTCAGATATTATTTGCTTCCGCTGACTCGTGCTTGTCGAGCTTTGTATTCGAGCCCTCGAGGCCCCTGGCTTGTAATATGAAGCTGTATGACTTTAATTTGTGTCTAGAGTTGTGTTGTGATATCGATCAGTGAATCCCTAATCTTGGTCGTACGCATTTGCGTGTATGATTAGCGTATGGTCAAATTGGGGGCGTCACAAGTTGGTATTAGAGCCGACTGCTTGTAGGTAGCCCCCTTCCAACTCCTTGGCCCAAGTTGAGTCTAGTACTTGAAAAACTTTTACTAACATTGTTGTGTGGCTTACGGGCCCACATCTCAATCGGGTGGTATTAGGATCTTTTAGTCCTCGTCTATACTCTGGGTTCTGATCTCTCTTCTATTCGAGTTAAATGATTTTGCTAACTCTAACTCTAGGTTCTTGTAACTACTTCCTCCCGGAGAGCCCCTCATTCCACACGATGGCTTCATTCATCAGAAGACTCCGAAGTTACTCTCTGATGTTCTCCCGAGAACTTGTGCTCATCGCTTTTGTGATTCCCTTCTTCCGTCAACCCCTATGGATGATTACATGCAATTGTCGCTCTTACTTTCTTTTCCAGTTGCTCTTGTGATTACAAGGTACATCGAATTATCTTACCAGGGATTCATTCGTCCTCAGTTGTCATGGGTTTCGCAAGTCCTTCAAATTGCTATTCGATCTTTCGAAATCCTCAGTAGCCTAGTGCTCTTGACCTTTCTCACCTGCTTGCATTATGGTTAGTTCCATATGTCTAGCAATATTCATTAAAATCCTTTGTGATTGTCATTTGATTTTATTGATTCAACCCGTGTGTGAATGCACGCAATCATCAGTTGTTCCTCATAAATTAGCTTTCCGGCTCAGACGTCTTTCCAAACATGGGTTGGTTCTCGACAAACCAACCTTGATTGATTGTCCATCTAAGTCCATTCATCTTACTTGTATTTGATCGGAGCATCTCATTCTGATACACCAACCTAGAATTCATAATTCCTTTGGTAATTAAGTATCGATATTATTCAGATGTTCTATAATCCGATGTCTTGTATGCTATCTTCCTCCGATTGAGTACCGATACTCACTTCAGATCCCTTTGTGGGACGCCAAAACCATTGTTGGGTTATTATCTGACAGTGCCCTTCCCATTAAATTTTCGTGAGTTCTTCCCCTGATACATAATGTGATATGGACATAGCTACCTCAAATACGACCCAAAATAATGCAACAATATATATTTTAAAGGTGATTTCTATTAACAACAATTTCATGAATTGTTTTATGGTCGCAAACAAAGATACAACACCTCTTTTTATTATATGCAGAATTATGAAGTATTTGTACAAGTCACGGGTCAAGATATACAAGTACAAATCAAACAGAGCTACACTCTTTGCATGCTCGCCTCACATCGAACCATCCATGCATGCCCTCACATGTATAAGAGCAAGGGCCCAAGACAAAAAGCCTAATCTAATGAGCAACGAAGGTGGGCTCTAGAATATTTGGATGCACCGGATGATGCTCAGACTCGCAGACGTTTCGGTTTCTGCTGGCTCACCCGTGTACGACAGGTGCAGTCCGGATGGACACCGGAACCAATCGATCTTTAATAAATAGCTAGTCTACGTTAGGGTTTAGACTCGGGTTTTATTGTATTGTTTAGCTACTGCTACAAATCGCATCTACGAGACGTGTAGGACTACCGCCCTGTCAGATCCACAGTGAAACCCCAACTTTTCATCTAGTTTGTGTGCTCAATTTATTATCCGCAATTTCAGATTGCAATCACCATTGTTCTTGTTGGTTCTTCGGTTGCTTGCAGGAACTCGAACCTCATTGTTCAGGTTGATCGTGCCTACGGCAAGGTCAATAACCATCGGAGATTGATTTAGCGATTGTCGAGGCGTATCGTCGGGTATGGTATAGCCGGATCGTCAAGGTCAAAATCCACCAAATCGATAGTTATCCCCACTCTCATCGAAAGATCGGGCCGCCGTCACATCAAGTGGTATCAGTTTTCAGGTTCATTGGTGAGAAATTTACAGTTTTCATAGATTAGTTATCTTTCTGTCCTATAAACCCACGAAAAAGCCAAAAATAAATTTAGATTAGTTCATCCTTTACACCTACCTTTTTTTTCCCTTAGCAATTTTTGCATCTAGTATTTGCATAGTTGAATTTTTGGTTGCATTCATCTAATACTAGTGCTGGTTTAGATTAGTTGGAGACAAAATTTCTACTAGATCGAAACTTATTTTTGTCCACCATATTTTCCGTTGCAAGCTGGCCCGTCATCTGAGAAAGAAAAGCAGGATTGCATCATTTGCACGCGTACAGGCACTGCTCCACGACAATACTTCGGACCGGTCAACTTGCGCCTGTGTACGTGCATCCATACACGCAACACGCTTCGCAAGCTGCCAGACATCCCTGCGCGCACCCAGTCTGGTCCTTAGCGCGGCTTCACCACACGCAAGACGCAAACCATCACACACCCACCCCTGCTTGTCTGTCTCCACGCGCGCACATCCACCGATTTCCATCAGGCTGCTCCTGTGCATTAGTGCTAGTACTAGCTCATCTCAACACAAAAACACTGCTAGCTACCTCACGTAGCACTTTGTCCGGTAACCTTGCATCTTTTTTTTATCTCTTGTGAGTTCATTTGTGTCCGTAACTTTTACTAGCGGCCGGCCTGAAAGGAAAAAAAAAGGAAGAAAAAAAAGAGAAAAAAAGAGAGAAAAAAGCAAAAAAAGCAAAAAAAAGAAAGAGAAAGAAAAAAAAGAAAGAAAAAGGAAAAAAAGAAAAAAAAGGTGAAAAGAAAACCAGGCCGCCTACATCTGTTGAGACAAATCTTTTGTGATTGATATTCAGGACAATATTTGGTGCTACAACCATCACAGCATATCATCTACATCCGTTTGAGATTTTGTCATACATCCTTGTGTCTCTCGCTACTTCGATTATCACATTTTTTCCCACCCGGTTCCACTCACTTGCTTCAATATCTAGGCTTAGATTGTTTTATCTCTTACTAGTCGACTGCCAGCACTAGTTAGGAGTTTGAGAATTTTTTTAGCTTGCATTACTTTTTGCTTAATTGTGCCACATATTGTGAGTTGAGGAAACCTTCACCAAGCTCCACTTCCTATATTGTACCTTGTCCAGTCACTTGGTAATCGCTATATCAATCTTTTGATAACTTTTGACATCGCCAAAGGCCGAGAACCACTGCAATACGGTAAGAACTGGTAAGTGCTTGGTAATTGCTAGAGTGTTGAGAGAAACAATTTTCCGCCACATCTCAGTAGTACTGTAGGAACACTATACTTGTGATTTTGTTCTTGTTTGGTACTAACCATGAGAGGTTCTCAAGTGTCCAATAATTGGTCTACATCTATTGTCGGGGATGATTTGCCATATATTGAATTATCTCCCACCACAGAAGGTACGACGACCATCACAAGATGTATATGAAGTTAGAAGCGCACATGATCAGGTTATCTCTTTGCCACGGTTCGAGGGTAAATATGACCCTGACTCCTATATTGATTGGGAAATGGAGGTAGACGAAATATTTTCAAGCCATAATGTTTCTGATCGTAAGAAAATAAATGATGCTACTAAAAGTTTTTTTGGTTTTGCTTTAGTTTGGTGGAGAAATTTTTGCAGGGATAATATTTCCACTCTACCTACTACTTGGAAAGCTTTCAAACTTGTTATGCGAAACCGATTTGTTCCTTCCTATCATGTTAGCGATCTGCTTAGAAAATTGCATCGTTTAGCACAAGGACATAACACCGTTGAAAAATATTATGATAATTTGTGTACTGCTTTGTTTCGTCTTGGATTAGAAGAATGTGAAGAAGATTTTCTAAATAGATTTTGGAGAGGTTTAAACAATGATATACAAGACGTAATAATGCATGAAGAACTGTATTCTGTCGACCATTTGTTCCGTCTTGCTTGTAGAGCTGAACAAAAAATAAGAAGACGTGTATACATGATGAAAAAGTGTGCGGTGAAATCCTCATCAAAGAATATTACATCTCTTGCTACGCCCCGAACTATGATTGCACCTCTTGGAGTTTATGAGGGGCCGCCACCGACCGTACATAGTTCATGTGAGCTAGGCCTACAAGGTAAAAATAAAGGTACTGATTTTATTCCTGCTCAAGCAATTGATGAATGGCTTGTTGATTTCAGTACACCACATGCTGAGATAAGCGCAATGGCCAGCAATTTGATCACACCACCTACTTTAGATGGTTATATGTTGCTGATTCGAGTTTACCATGCAATCAAACAACTGAAATATTTAATATTTTGAGTGCAACTATTGTTGTATCTGATTCTATCATTGATTTGCGTGCACCCAACAAATTAATGGAAACTGAAATTAAACCATGTGACTTGATAATTAAATATACTATCTATCACATACAATTGGTTAAAAATGATGAAGTATTAGCTAGAATTTCGCATGCTAATTCTTTGTATTCTATTTTGATGGATCCACCTATGCCTTTCTCACATGTGAGAAGTAAAATACATGAAATTGCATTTTCAGGTTCCGCAAAGCGTGTTTATGCCCCTAATCTTACCATTAACTTGTTTGGAGAGGACTGCGTAGACAAGGAATTTTTGGTGCATAGAATTTGTGTCACATGTGATGATCTTGCTGGCTTGAAAGAGAATACTATTAAGCCAATGCCTGACCATTTTAATATGACTTCTAGCATCGTTGTTGATTATATGTCGAATAACATGTTGCATGATCGCTTATATCTACATGCTAATTTGGTTATTCTTAATAGTTATCTACCTATGTTGGGATGGTTTAACGATAAACATTACAAATCAGATTATATGAATATACGCTTCACTTATATATATGCTAGTCACTCTTATGTAAAGATATTAATTGTGCAACAACGGAGAAGAGTTAACACAGATGACCTATACATATACCATGTACACACCTTGTCTCTTTGTTTAGTCTTTTTCCAGATTATCCAAAGCCGAGGACGGCTTTGTTTTCAAGAAAGGGAGGATGATATGGACATAGCTACCTCAAATACGACCCAAAAAAATGCAACAATATATATTTTAAAGGTGATTTCTATTAACAACAATTTCATGAATTGTTTTATGGTCGCAAACAAAGATACAACACCTCTTTTTATTATATGCAGAATTATGAAGTATTTGTACAAGTCACGGGTCAAGATATGAGTACAAATCAAACAGAGCTACACTCTTTGCATGCACGCCTCACATCGAACCATCCATGCATGCCCTCACGTGTATAAGAGCAAGGGCTCAAGACAAAAAGCCTAATCTAATGAGCAACGAAGGTGGGCTCTAGAATATTTGGATGCACCGGATGATGCTCAGACTCGCAGACGTTTTGGCCTCTGCTGGCCCACCCGTGTACGACAGGTGCAGTCCGGATGGACACCGGAACCAATCGATCTTTAATAAATAGCTAGTCTACGTTAGGGTTTAGACTCGGGTTTTATTGTATTGTTTAGCTACTGCTACAAATCGCATCTACGAGACGTGTAGGACTACCGCCTTGTCAGATCCACAGTGGAACCCCAACTTTTCATCTAGTTTGTGTGCTCAATTTATTATCCGCAATTTCAGATTGCAATCACCATTGTTCTTGTTGGTTCTTCGGTTGCTTGCAGGAACTCGAACCTCATTGTTCAGGTTGATCGTGCCTACGGCAAGGTCAATAACCATCGGAGATTGGTTTAGCAATTGTCGAGGCATACCGTCGGGTACGGTATAGCCGGATCGTCAAGGTCAAAATCCACCAAATCGATAGTTATCCCCACTCTCATCGAAAGATCGGGCACCGTCACATCAAGTGGTATCAAAGCATGCAAAGAGTGTAGCTCTGTTTGATTTGTACTCGTATCTTGACCCGTGACTTGTACAAATACTTCATAATTCTGCATATAATAAAAAGAGGTGTTGTATCTTTGTTTGCGACCAAAACAATTCATGAAAATGTTGTTAATAGAAATCACCTTTAAAATATATATTGTTGCATTATTTTGGGTCGTATTTGAGGTAGCTATGTCCATATCATAATGCCTTTGGTAATTTGTGTCTTCTCCTCCTGATAAGCTGTATCCTATGCTTTTGTTAGCCATGCTCTGATTTCAAGCATGTGTCAATTACTCTTGAAGCTCGTGGTATATGTTCCTAAGATGCCTCGATGGGTTGAACCTATGCCTTCCTTACTCCATGTGAACCCGGGGGTTTGCACGAGTCTTACTCTTCTGGTGTTTTGCCAGATAATCTTTCAAAGCTACAACTTTATCAAAGGCGAGGAGTAAATGGAAGGTAATGCATTGATGAAGTGGGAGTCGACCTTGAACTTTGTGTTCATGCCCATGGACCCGGTGTATGACTTATCATGGAAGCTTCTCGTAACAATAAAATTCCCTTGGTATAATTTGATCTGGTATCCGTGATCTTGTCTTTGGCAATCGTGGTTCCGACCATGTTGTTATACTTCAATTTCATTCTCAGACCAGTTAAAGTGTTTTTCTTCCACAGATCAATACACTGGTCTAACCTATATTTTGATCTACCGCCGAGTTTTATCCCCGGTATCTCAGGAATATCACGGAGCTATATAACTTCTTATGAGCTCCTCATCAACTGTGATATTTCACTAATTCCAGCTTCCTCGTGTTCTGAGTTGTTGGACACTCAAGGACACCGATAACTGAATCGAGTACACATTGTGATTCAACAACTCTTAGTAATCTTCTTTGCTTATGAGTTTGTACTCGATCATGTCTTTCGAAGCTGTTAGGCTACATCATTATCTTCATGCTAGAGCTTGACCTTGATGTCTGTGTCCTTCATCCCTGGAACACAATTCCAACAGTGCATTAAGCTTACACCGAGCTTTCAACGTCATGTTGGTTGTCTTGAAAGGCAATTCCAATTCTGAGCTAGCACTCCAATCTGTGGTTCCGACAACTTGTTGCTTCACCATTTCTTTGCTTGATGTTGTCACTGATCGATTACATCTTCAAGAGACTTCTCGACAATTGTGCCGTGATCATTATCAACCTTCTGAGCTCTTCCAGGGTATCAATTAAATCCATGATGAGAAGTGGCATCCTTGCCCTTGGTAATTGGTATTGTCATTGACGACATCATTGCCATCCTTCCAAACGCAGACTGGGTCTTGTTTTGGTCGAACCCTAAGTTCCTTGTTAGCCATCTTGTGTTATGTTCTATCTTGGAGTATTACCATCTTTTGTCGAGAATGTCGTGAGAAATGCACATGTCTTAAGAATTCTTGATACAGTGATACTTCTTGCCATCACCTTTCATTTCTTAGTTCCCGTGTTGTTTCTAACCGGAATACCGACAAATGGACTGTGATGTGTAAATTCAACACTTATGGCATAACAACTCTATTACCTTGGAGTGAATGAACAATAAGCCCATTCTTAGTGTGTTGCTGTTGAATCAACATTCTAACATTGGTCGTGCTACTTAGTCCGAATTTTGGATGCACCTTTCGATTAATGTTTCATTGTGCATGTTCCCTTGGGCATACCTCATTATATCATCTCGTTTGACCAATGCTATCACCTTGTTCACACAATCGTGGAAATCCATCACTGTGGAAATCTCGACAAATTGTTGTTGAGCCCATCAGCCACATCCTCATCTTCTTCGAGGTTCATGATGAACATTTAAGCTAGTGTTGGAAACCTTGAAAGCATTATCTTTGTGCCTAGCTCATGAAGAATATGTTTGATAAAAGAAGTGTTTTTCTATAAGTTCACGTGCATTTTTGCCGCCGTGCTTATGGGAAAATTTTGTCTCGCTTCCTCTGGAATCTTTCCAATTCATTCATGCATGTGAGAAGTATTCTATGGTTTGATAGATTTGCTACCTTCACTCCATATGTATTTCCTAGCACGCCAAGCCACTGATTGATTTAATCTGGGAAAAGAAGTACTACGTAAGATCTAGTCCAGACTTACACATGGAACTTTGATATCCCCTATGATGGTTCCCAACTAGAGTTTGATTGCATTCCATTCTAAAAATTTCCATGTGGGCACGAATGTCTTGACATTGTGTTCATATGTCTTGCAGTCCGACTCACGATTCAAGGATTGCTTCCGTCGTTCATTCCGAGATTCTTGCAACATCATCTCGTAGATCTGTGTTGCATCCTTTTCTTCTCAGGCTTGCTATGGCTGAAGAATCCTGACACCAACCAGATCTGAATCTTAGTCAGATATGATGGTTGGGGCATTAAAAAAGGATATATAACATTGGTCTCTGCGTGACTCGGTAGGGGGATGTTATGGCTATCACACTTGGTCATAGGACCTGATGTTATAGTATCTTGTTTAGCAAGGTTCGCCTTTCTCCAAGAGGAAATTGTAAGACTTATTTTATAAGTTGTTCCTGATGGATCCTCTGTGTATCCTAAGTCAAGCCTTACCTAATGACCATGTCAATGCTGTCCCGAAGCATGTCTGTGGTACTTTGAATGTCAACAGGAACATTGGAAGCGCAATGCTAAATGATTCTTGATCAATTATCCAAACATCATTGTATGGGTAAACCTCATAAATTCCTTGCCCCTTTGTCGAAATGGTTACATACTTGGAGCCCTATCATGTATATCATGCTCTGCCTTTCCTTGGGAAAGATATGCTCTTGATATGCGGGTATAAACACACTTTCCTTTCTATTGGTCTCTTTAATATGATAATCACATTTTCCTTTCCATTGGTCTGTTTAACCTATCTTGTAATCTATCTTATCTGAGCAATGGTAATTCCATGCTTAGGTAAACACCTCGGTGAACAACCCTGCCAGTAAGACCCTGATTACTAATGTTGATAACATTCCAGTAACCACCGATGGACGAGAACTTTGCCTATTGGTCCCCCTCATTTCAACGAGCAGGAAAATGGTTCTATTGGTCCCCCACCCTTGGTACCGACGTTGTTGCCAACATATCTGGCAAGTCATACTCTGACATGTCTTGCTACCATGGCCGTGCAAAATGTCACTGCTCTTCTTACTCTTAAACCACATGGTGGACCCATAGCCCACAGTTCCACAGGATCGAAACCTGACTCTCCTGTACAACCTTGTTTCTAAGGTATCCTTTGCACTTGGCTACATATGTAGTTACCGAGCCACCTTCCTTGGGATGATCTATTCTAGTACCAGACGCAATTTTTAGTTTCCCTTGCTCTGAACCCCTTTCAACCACTGATTAGGCATCGAATGATTGCCTAACCGTTTGAAACTTTTGTACCATCGCATATTACTCTCAATGAATTCCCCAAGCTGCAACTCGAGGAATGATTCATGTCTTCTTTCCCGAGTTCACCGTCAGATGCCCAACTTTGTGGAGGTACGTTCTTCTAGAGTTTTCCCTCTTATCACTTTCGTAGGACGATGAAGTTCCCGAAGAAAGGATGACGATTTCATCCGGATGACCTAAATCAGAGAATCGAAGACATCAACGAAAGGGATCATTTTCTTCTGGAAGAGCAACCAAGACCGCGAAGATTCGTTAGAATTTCGCAACCAGACTTGCCCCCCTTACTTCTACCTCTTAATTCTCAGGACGAGAATTTCTTTTAGTAGGGGAGAGTTGTGACACCCTGGGTTCAGTGCTATAGTGATCTTGGTAATTAAGCTACAGTAACTAGGAGATTAAGCTAATCCATTTTTGCTAATCCATGTTTGATCACAATGGAATCAAACCTCACTTGATTTCATAATGGTTTTCAAAACTCGTTTGAAAAGTGGATTTAATAAATTTGTAAATCAGAAAACTAAAATCATGGTTGGGTTATAACTATTCCCTAAATATTTAAAAAATTGAAACCAACATTTTATAAGGTAATTTAGTGCCTCTAAAGCAATTTAAGAGAGGCCAATTCTTTTATTTAAATGCCTTTACAAATAAAAAAAATTCCAAACTTTTTCATCTGATCCTCAAACTTTTTGTGGCAGTGTATAAAAATGCATTTGGATTAATGGACCCAATGCCTTATTTTTCTAAAGTCATTTGGTTTGTGGTTTTAAAACAAACAGAAACTGTTTTAAAAAGAAAACCAGAAAAGTTTTTAGAATTCTAAAAGAAATAAAAAGAAGCCCTCCCCTCTGTCCCTCACTGGGCCCTAGGCCCAGGCCGGCCCAAACCCCCCACGGCCCAGCCTACCTGGCCCCGGCCCCTACCTCTGTTCATCGAGGGAGGACGTGAACGCGCCCGATGCGCGCCACCGGCCTCGCCGGACGCCGTGTCGGCTATCCACCAGCACCTACGCGCCCACAAGGCCCCCCTCGCCACCCCCTGGAACCCTAGGCCGCTCCTCTTCTCCCATCGCGCACCCACGCCCTCTCTCCCGGGCTCACCGCGCGCAGCCGTCGCCGCGCCATTGCCGTGCGTGCGGCCGCCGGCCACCGCTCGCCACCCCATCGTGTCGGGGAGGAACGCCTGCATCGTCCTCGTCCCTCGCCCCAAGTCATTGGAGCCGGAAAGCTACACGGTGGCCGAATCTACGCCGTCGCCATCTTCTGCATCGTCGGTCACCGCCGGTGATTTCATCCGCCGTCTGCAACTACTAAGCCTCCGCCGGCCACCTTGAGCCACCCGATGAGCCTCCACACCATTTCCCTCCCTCTCTGCTTGCTGCTGTTGTCCCCGGCCGCCGTTGTCCGGTGCTCGCTACGGCGCCGACGCGCGCATCGTTCCCGCCGTCACGCCTGCCTCGTCCCACCGCTGCCCGTGCTTCAGACGTGCTAGTCTCCGCCGCCCGTACCTGCAACCCGCCGCCGCCTCATGCTGCTGCCCGGGAACTCACCCTGCTACCTCCCACACCGCTGGCGCTGGCTGCTGGCGCTGGCCTGGCCAGGCCTCGCCCGTGGCCGCTGAAGCCGCCGCTGGCCTGGCCAGGCCTCGCCCGTGGCCGCTGAAGCCGCCGCTGTGCCCTCACCGCTCGCTGCTCACTGCTGCCCCCACCGCCGCTGGCCGCCCCCGCTTCCCACCGGCCCGCGCGGCCTCCTGGCCCTGGCCGCCGGGGCCCCGCCGTGCCCGGCGTGCGTGCCCAGCCGCTAGGCTGGTTCGGCTGGCCTGGGCCGCTGCCAAATGGGGCCGCCCCCCTGTTAATTAGGGGGCTATCGCATTAGCCCCACTAACCCAACCCCTAATTCCGCACTGACACGTGGGCCCCAGGCCACTAACTATTTCGGTTATGGTTTAATTAAATAAAAAGAGCTGTTAACCGAACCAGTGTGTATGAAACGTGGGTCCCACTGGGCCTATGACCAGTCAACCGTGGACCAGTCAACTGCTGACTGGGCAGTTGACTGGCCCCACCTGTCAGGCCCTATGCCAGTCTACTGGGTACAATTCTGTGTACCCGTTGCAGTTTAGATATTTAATAATTCGAATTAATAAATAAAAGAAATTTTAGAATATTAATAAAACTTTGAAAATTAATATAAAATAATCTACAACTCACATGAAAATAATTTATATATGAAAGTTGCTCAGAAAAATCCCACGAATCCGAATACGCTGTCCGTTCGTTTGTCACATGCTCCTATCATAACGAACATGGAACTTTTGCATCGAATTCATCTATCCGGTAAAAGCCAGAGACCCGGGAAATATCGTCAGATATTCTACCGCTCCGTCTGCGATGTGTAGTACTGCGTTAGTGCATGCCTAGCTCTGCATACTGCCATGTCATGCATCGTGATTGCATCTGTCTGCTTTATATTTATTGTTTCTCCCCCTCTTCTTACCGGTAGACCCCGAGACTGATACTGCTGCCGGGTACTACTACGCCACTGACGATCAGGCCTTTGCAGCAGAGCCGCAAGGCAAGCAAACCCCACCTTGAGCATTCTGATATCGCCCATTCTTTCTCTCTCATGCTTGCATTAGATTTTGTTACTGTTGTAGTTAGCTCCTCTTCTGATGCATAGCCTGTTTTTGATAAACTGCTACTGTACCTACTGTCATATCAACTGGTTAGTATAGGTTGATCAATGAATCCCATGTGACCCCTTAGTCCCAGTTGCCCCGCTTTAAATATCAGTTACTCGATCATCATGATTGACAAGCTAGGCCTGTCACATCACCGCACACGCCCTTAGTTGTACGAATCTGCAGAACTACTATCGAGTATCGAGGGTGACACCTCGTAAAGTACTCATGATGTTAGCTCTGTAGTGTAGCTAGTCGGTCGTGGTAAACAGAGGGTGATACCTCTCTGCCACTCCCGATATCGTCTCTGTCATGCAACCCCCCTCAAGTGTGAGACCCCCGAGGGTGATTCCTCTAAGTCCTCCTTGATGGTTACATCGAGCGAAAACCATTGAGGGTGATTCCTCAGGTTCCGCCTTGATGTTTTATACGCATGGTTACTATGACTTGGTTACAGAAAGATGTTGGTGATGGGTCGGCCCTGAAGGGTACCCACGGATTAATGACGACGACGCGTGGCCGGGCAGGTGAGGCCCTTGCCACAAGACCTCGAGACGGGGCGACGGGACCGCACATCATGGGTCGCGCTCGTCACCGCATTATTAAAATGCTAATGGTTTGGGTATTTGACCTTAGTTGGCCGATTGACCTTTTTACGCGCTAACCTTCACGTGGGACAAGTTATGGGTGCTCAGCGTCGTTGTATCTGCCGAAGCTCTTTGGACGTCAGCAATGGAGCGGCGCGCGCCCGAGTGGTCCGCGACGGCATTGATCTTGTATTAGAGTGTGCCAGGACTGACCTCGGTCGCCCACGCATCGTGCAGGAGTGCAAAGGGCGAATGGGCCCATGACCCCTGCGTGCTTAGGATTTAGACCGGCGGGCTGGCCTCTCTGTTGAGCCTAGGTAGGGCGACGACGTGTTGATTTCCCGAGGCCGGGCATGACCCAGGAAAGTTTGTCCGACCAAAGATTATCAAGCGTGTTGGACATTGTGGTGCACCCCTGCATGGATGAATTCAACTATTCGAATAGCCGTGTCCACGGTAACAGGGCGACTTGGAGTTGTACCTCGATCTACTACAACTATAACTGTGACTTAAAATTGAAATGAATTTTGGCTACGAGATTGCTTTCTCGCAAAGAGTCGAGGAAGAATCTTTGAGCGTGGTTACTTAATAAAATTGCTACAATAATATTGTTACATATGAGTTACCAATCTACACTCTTCTAATGATGTAAGATGTTGAAGATGCTAGTCTTCGATAGGACTAGGCCTTCCCCCTCATTCTTGCTATTCTGCAGTCAGTCCAGATATAACCCCATTCCTTGATACTGATGCATACTTAGTATAGTTCTGATGTCAGTCTTGCGAGTACTTTGGATGAGTACTCACCGCTGCTTTGCTTTCTCTTTCCCCCCTCGATACGATATCTGCGTTCAGATGATGGAGCCCAGGAGATGGAGTATACCGGAGACGACTACTACACCACCGCTAGAGCTTACTACTACGTGGAGGCTGCCCTCGACCGGCAGTAGGATAGGAGGTTCCCACGCAGGAGGCCTTGCCTCTTTCGATCCGTTGCTATGTTTGTGCTAGCCTTCTTAAGGCAAAACTTGTTTAACTTATGTCTGTACTCAGATATTATTTGCTTTCGCTGACTCGTGCTTGTCGAGCTTTGTATTCGAGCCATCGAGGCCCCTGGCTTGTAATATGAAGCTGTATGACTTTAATTTGTGTCTAGAGTTGTGTTGTAATATCAATCTGTGAGTCCCTAATCTTGGTCATACGCATTTGCGTGTATGATTAGCGTACGGTCAAATTGGGGGCGTCACAGAGTGCTAAGGTACACATGAAGAAGATTGACAATGCTGAGAAGACTGACTTGATTAGAAGAATTCATGCTTCTATGTTGGATCGGATGGCAAGGGAGGGAGAGGTTTGTCTCGGGCAACTGGACAAACACATTTGTAGATTTTGGATTGGTCTTTTCAATCACACCTTATGATGAAACTGAGAGGTCACTGCGGAGCATAGCTCAAACGGTTAGGTTCCTTGTGGTGGAACCAATCCATTGGGGTTCAAGTCTTACACTTGACACTGATCTACACATTTTTCTGGATTTATTTCGTTTAAAGGGAGAAGACTTTCACATCGACTACGAGGCGCACCTATTATAACTTTGTAAATCTCAAGATATTGTGTTGGCTTAGTATTTCGAAGATCCTCATAGAATTAGGGTGTGCGTACATGCGTTTATATGGATGAGTGTATGTACATGTCTATGAACATCTGCGCTTGTACTATGTTAAAAAATAAAATAAAATAATAAAGTGACCCTATCCGTTAGAACATCCCCAACGCTGATCCGCAAACTGGACACCGTGTACATCCTTGGTTTGGGGGATCAGTCTGCGGACACTGATGCAAGAGCCGACCATCCAAAACTATCCGCATACATTTCGAGTCGGGTTCTCAACTAACTGGCTGAATTACATCAACCACAACGGGATTCATCAAAGTTCGAATAGAAAATAACACAAATCATCCATGAATAACATGCAAATATGCCTCGTACAACAATAGTTCAAATTCAATGAGATTAACAGGATGTTCAACAAGTTTTTCATGGATAGATCAAATTCAACGCTACTAACTCCAGTTTCGGCATATGTTGTCCCACACATCCTGTCACTTGTTCTTCATCCAACAATGCATGTACATGAATGGTCTACCATCTGGCCTGTAGTACATCACGGGAGCGCGTGCAAACTACACAATGTGTAGAATAACAATGAGTGAATGAATCAGTTAACATGTAGAGCAAGAAGAAGTAAAACTTATGAGCAAAAAGGAATCCATTGTAGTTGTACAGAATCGAGAGCCAAAGGGGCGTCGGTTCCAACAGGCCAATACTGTTCCAATCAAATAGAGAGGTCGGTCACTTCTTCTCCTTTGGCCAGTTAACCAAGGCACGACGTTCACTCTTCACATTTTGCTTGGGTTCGATATTAAATATTCTCCTGGCTACTGCTACATGATAGAGTTAATACAAGGAACTTGGTATAGAGGAAGTCTTTTTATTTTCCCTCATATGGTTGTGCGCTATGCCAGAATCATTCTAATGAGATAGCTCTGCACCTCTTCTAGGATTGTGATTTTGCTATAGGCTGCCGGAACACCATTCTTGGCAATAAAAACAGAGGCATTCCAGTCTATGATGAAATACTCCTCACAGTTCTTTCATTGCCTGCACCTATTGTCATGTAGATTACTATTATGGGCTGCTAGAATATCTGGATTCAAAGGAATGGTGTAATATTCAAGTCAAATACTTGAAGAATTCAGACAACTCAGTTCAGATGAAGGATATGATAGAGATTTGCTAAAAGAACATCTACTCAAAATGCTTTCTTATCAGAGAATTTATTGGAGGCAAAGGGCTACTATAAGGACAGTTAAATTTGGGGATGAAAATTCCAAATTCTTCCAAGCAAAGGCCTCCATTAAATATATAAACAATTACATTCAATCTTTGGAAGATGAAATGGGTTAGGAGCAAACATAGCACCAATATGGATTTATAAAGCAAAGAACCATTCAAGACTGTTTGGGATGGGCATTTGAGTATCTTCATCAATGTCATCAATCCAAGAAACCTATTGTAGTGCTCAAGCTAGACTTTGAAAAGGCTTTTAATCTAATTGAGCATAAAGCCATCATTGCAATTTTAAAAGCTAGAATTGTATTGACCGTAAACTTAAATACATGTGTGGATATATAAACAACACTGTGTCCCTAGTGAGCCTCTACAATACTAGCTCATTAATCAAAGATGGTTAAGGTTTCCTAACCATAGACATGAGTTATTATTTGATAACGGGATCACGTCATTAGGAGAATGATGTGATGGACAAGACCCAAACCGTAAGCATAGCATTTGATCGTACCACTTAGTTTATTGCTACTGCTTTCTTCATGCCAAGTATTTGTTCCTAAGACCATGAGATCATGCAACTCCCTGACACCAGAGGAATGCCTTGTGTGCATCAAACGTCTCCTCGTAACTGGGTGATCATAAAGGTGCTCTACAGGTATCTCCAAGGGTGTCTGTTGGGTTGGCATGGATTAAGACTAAGATTTGTCACTCCGTGTGACGGAGAGGTATCTCTGGGCCCTCTCGGTAATACAACATCGCAAGAAGCTTGCAAGCAATGTGACTAAGGAGCTGGTCACGGGATCTTGTATTACGGAACGAGTAAAGAGACTTGCCGATAATGATATTGAACTAGGTATGGAGATACCGACGATCAAATCTCGGGCAAGTAACACACCGATGGACAAAGGGAATAGCATACGGGATTAACCGAATCCTTAACATCGTGGTTCAACCGATGAAGATCTTTGTGGAATATGTAGGAGACACTATGGGCATCTAGGTCCCGCTATTGGTTATTGGCCGGAGAGGTGTCTCAGTCATGTCTACATGATTCTCGAACCCGTGGGGTCTGCACGCTTAATGTTCGGTGATGCTAGAGTAGTATTAGGATATGTATGTTGGTGACCGTATGTTGTTCGGAGTCCCGGATGAGATCCTGGACATCACGAGGAGTTCTAAAATGGTCCAGAGGTAAATATTTATATATGGGAAGTCCTATTTTGGTCGCCGGAAAAGTTTCGGGCATTACCAGTAGTGTACCGTGGTGCCGAAAAGGGTTCCGGTGGTCCACCTGCCCCAGCGGCCCACATGGGCCATAGGGGGTGCGTCCTAGCCAGCATGGGCCAGGTGCACCAGCCCCTAGAGGCGCATGAGGCTTGGGGGCAAGAGTCCCAAAGGGACAAGGCACCCCGGAGGTGCCTTGGAGCAGGGGGACTCCTCCCTTCCTTGTGAAGGGAGGACTTCTCCCTTGGCCGTTGGCCCCTCCCTTGGAGGAGGGTCAAGGCTGCGCCTTCCCTCTCCCCCTTTCCTCCTATATATAGTGGAGGAGAGGGGAGGGCTGCACACACGAATCCCTACGCCCCGGTGGCAGCCCTCCCTCTCCCGTTACTCCATTTTCTCCTCAGATCGCATGTACTGTAGCGCTTGGCGAAGCCCTGTCGGGATTGCTCCACCACCATCTCCACCAGCCGTCATGCTTGTTGAGATCCCATCTACTTCTCCTCACTCGCTTGCTTGATCAAGAAGGAGAAGACGTCATCGAGCTGCACGTGTGCTGAGCGCGGAGGTGCCGTCCGTTCGGCGTTGGATCGGGACGGATTGCGATTGGATCGTGAAGACGTACGACTACATCAACCGCATTTTTAATGTTTTTGCTTAACGATCTACAAGGGTATGTAGACACACTCTCCTTCTCGTAGCTATGCATCTCCATAGATAGATCTTGGGTGTTCGTAGGAATTTTTTTGTTTCCCATGCAACGTTACCCAACACTTCTTCGGGAGGAAATATGGGATGGAGGACAGACAGCGGCGGAGACAAGCCCCAGGCAGCCCGGGCGGCTGCCTGGGGCGTGAGGGCAGGTTGCTTCGTTAACTGTAGCAATTCCTGTAGCTATAGTGCTATAGTAAGCTACAGTGAACGAAGGCTGCCTGGGTCAGCCTGGGTCGTGGCAAATTTCTGGCGCCGCCACTGAGGACAGAGGTTCAACTCTAATTGCCTGGAAAAAAGTTTGTAGACCAAAGATGTAGGGAGGACTTGGGATTCTTGACATTGCAACTCACAACAAAGCTTTGCTTATGAAAAACCTTCACAAATTTCTAAATATGGAAGACACCCAATGGGTCAGATTAATTTGGGAGAAACATTATCAACATGGCCCCCCTACTGATGCTAGGGTGGGATCCTTCTGGTGGAAAGCACACATTGCACTTCTAGATGAATTTAAGAATATCATCATAGGCAAGACTGCTTCTGGAAGGACAGCTCTATTTTGGCAAGACAATTGGGTAGAAGAACCACTTCAATACAAATTCCCAGAGCTCCATTCTTTTGCTAGGAACACTGTAATTTCTATTCAGCACTTCTGTGAGACACCTGACTGGACTGAACTATTCCATTTACCACTTTCACATGAAGCCTTTAATCAACTCACCTGTTGGGAAGCTTGGTTCCATAACTGGCACACTCAGAAAAGGATCAATGGAGCCAAGGGGGGCAGCAATCCAACTATTCCTCCATGCAGATTTACAACAAGCACAGAGGAACATCTAGTCTTCAAGATGATTTGGAAGAGTAAAAGTAGACTCAAGCATAAGATCTTCTTCTGGCTAGCTGTGCATGACAGGATAAACACTAGAGCTTTACTGGAAAGAAAAGGAATGCATTTGGAAAACCCTTTTTGCCCAAATTGCAATCAGAATGCTGAAGAAACTATTGTGCATCTTTTGTGGGATTGTAACTTTGCTCAGGAATGTTGGAACTCATTATTACCTGACAAGAGGAGGGGAGCATCTCTATATGAAGAATTTATATATGCATCAGAACAACTACCTAATAAATTTTCCACAGAAATTATCATTGTTGGGTGCTGGAACATCTGGACACAAAGGAATGGCATGTTGGGGAACGTTGCATGGGAAACATTTTTTTCCTACGAACACGCAAGATCTATCTATGGAGATCAACAGCTACGAGAGGGGGAGTGCATCTACATACCCTTGTAGATCGCTAAGCGGGAAGCGTTAAGAAACACGGTTGATATAGTCGAACGTCTTCGGATCAATCTTATAAATTATGGTAGGCTTTAAGAACTATTGTAAGACCATCAATAAAGCCTACCATAATTTATTTGTTTGTTCAGATCAGATCAATCTTATAAATTATGGTAGGCTTTATTGATGGTCTTACATTAATGAGAAGTCCATTTGGCCGGCCATAATGAGAGGTTCCATGTATCGAGAATACCCATCACATGTAAACTCATTAGGTGCGGTGAGGAGTTTCATACAAAGCATGAAATGAACGAGCATGAGAAATCCAAGGCTCACAAAAAGGTAAACACGAAGCAACCACTCCAATAGAACGTAGATTAACTCCTGTACCCTATGCCTTTGTCTTTGAGAATTTTATCAAGCACATACCAAATAAATGCTTGCCATTTTGTAGCATAAGAGGTTTAAATGTATCTTCAAGGGCTGCACCCAGACACTTAATCAGGTGGGATTTGCAATCTCACATTCTTTTTCCTTTCATTGATATGTTTATCTGTAATTAACTGCAAAACGGGGTTGTTTTTCATTCTCGTCAATTCTGAATTTCAGAGAAGCGACTTTACCCGGCATTATAGGCACATGCATGAGCAGTGACCCATAAAAAAACAAAAAAAACAAGCATGAGCAGGGAGAAGTATCCAGTGAGGATTAGGGTGCAGCAAGGTGTTTTGTTACGAGGCGGCAAAGGACGACACAAGAGAACTGCGCAGCATCCAATAGAGGGCCAAAGTCATCTACCGCGATCTCAAAACCTCTAATATCCTCCTAGATGCGGTATATATGTCCACAGCCTTGAAGGATCTTTTCCAGTTGTAGTGTTTTGTGCCTGTGATTTAGGGCTATCTATACCTTTGCAGGTTCTAGTGTTGGTATGTAGTACAACTTGTATCTATCTGGTTGTAGCTTCTAGTGTCTCTATGTAGTTCTTTGTACTACATGCTTGGTTGCTTTGGTTCTGACTTAAGGTGCATGCACCCTACCCTGTTAAGTCCATAACGGGTGCAGGGCATTTGCAAATTGCAACAAGCAAAGGCTATGCAGCAAGCAGAAGTAATTCCCCAGGTTATTCGCAAGCAAGCATATATGTGTAAGAGCCGGTATGATGTAGTGTAGCTGACTGACATAGATACAGGACTCTTAATTTGCTGATCCATTACCAACAGTTGGTTGGTTTACTCTATACTGTCAGGTCAGGTCATTCCAATGGATGATAGCTCTTGGTTGCAGATGTATTATTGCTGTAGTAGTAGTACTAATCAACAACAGCAATACTTAGTGGTGTCAATCCATAAGCATCAGAACCAACATACTATATTCCTCATGATCTATCTATCCAGCCATGGGCGGGCCCAGGAATTTAGGACCGTGTATTCAAAATTTGAAAAATAAAATTGGAAGCATATAGCCTTCCTTTTGACGCGTATAAGCAATTACAGCAGCATTATTGTACTAGTTCTAAACAATATTAAAGATATCGCATAATATAATATATATTGATTTTGATCATAACTTGATATTGTTCAACATATAGAAGTAAAAATTGATCAACTTATTGTGGCAAAATCTCAGATATATAGAGGGTAGAAAATAGCAACTGATAAGAAACCTTACAAATTACAGGATAACTTTGTGATCCTTGATGCTTAGAAAACTAGTGATGATGTCCTCATTCTTAACTTGCAAGAAGAATTCCCTTTCAATGAATTTGACCAAGCAATCATTCAAGTAATTTTGCCCCATGTTGCTTCTTAGCTTGTGTTTTATATAGTTGACTGCAAACAAGTCTCTTGTTTCACTATAATTAAATAGAAAGAAAAGTAGTCAAACTAACTTACTTAATCTTGTACCTCTGTAGTTTGTACTGTACCCTGCTGGACAACAAGAAAAAAACCATGCCCCTGGACAAGTGATACATGAATTCAGATTTCAGAAGGGCAGCACATGAATTGCTACAGTCCTAGAGCAGTTTACATCTAATTAGCGGTTATTACCTGTACCATGTATCACGACACTTTGAAACCCAATCCTGAGCGGTATACATGAATTTCTACTTTAATAATCGGCATGAGGTGAGAGGAGAGATCCCAAGTTCAGAAATTGAAGGATTAATACATCTAGTTAGCAATTATATCTTCAGTAGTTGAATCTGTGGGTTGTGTCTTTGAAATTGAATTGATGCAGGAGGGATCAGAAGTTTAGAACCAACGGGAGGCAGAGAAGCAGGGAGCGAAGGGTGTATTCATCATGCCGTGCGGGCCGCCGTCAGGCCAGGCCGCCGTGCGCACGCTTGATGGCCGATCATACGAGGGCAACCGCCCTGGCTGCCTGGCGGCTTGCCGCTCGCGTGTGAGCTAGGGATCAGTTGAACAGGGGTTGAGTGGAAGGGAGGTGTCGCCGTGACGGTTCGTCTCTGCGTCTGCGTCAGATCGAGCGATAGAATTTTTTAGGCGATGCCGGCGCGTGCGTTGCGCTACAGCCATTTGGGCCAGGTTGTGGTGTTACGGGTGGGCTATTGGGCTAGCCTTTGTTTTGGGGCTTAAATGCTTACCTAGCATGTTTTGGTGTATCGGTTTTGTTTTTCCTTATACATACACAGCATATATACTCTATATACCTTGTTTTTAGCCAAAAACAATGGGTATTCAACTGAATATCCTTGAATTGAGCTGGGCCTGCCCCTGTATCCAGCTACACAATGATATGCACAGTACAGTCTATTTGACTAGCAGAAAAACAGAGTTGGTCTAAAACAGAGGGGGAGTTGGTATCTTGGTTTGGTCTTCCTGAATCTGCAGTTTGCCGGCGACGAAGACGAAGCGGAAGGCGAGGGGCTGTGTGCCATTGTCGCACGGGAAGGAGAAGGTCTTCTCCCACCATGCCTGAGCGGCATTGGAATTGCAAGCGCCCACTCCGCCGGAAGTAGGAGCGGCCACCGTGGAGGCAGGAGCAGGCAGGGTAGCGGAACTGACAGCAGCAGCAGCAGCAGCATCTGCACCTGCAGTAGCGTCAGGCAGAGAGCATGGTGTGGTGTTTTGCTGCGGTTCGTCTCCTCCTGCTCCTTCCACTAGCACATCACCCCTCTCGCCGTCGCGGCTTTCTGGGCAGGGCAGATTGCGATGGTCGGCGTCAGCAGATCGCCGTCCGCAGATTCGGCAGGGTCGGATTCTAGTTCTTGGCATCCGCTGCTCTCAAGATGGGTACTAAGAAGTGGTTCCTTGTTTGGCCTGGTCCAACTTGTGGAGGATGCAGGAGATTAGGTCCGGGTGCAGCTCCGCCCAGTCCCTCTCCGGCGGCGGCACTGACACGTGGAACGTCTGTGTGCTTTTCTTGGATCAATGGCTTCGTGGTGCCGCCATCTCTGGCGGCGGTGACGATGGCTTCGATTGATTCATGGGTTTGTTTTGTAGTGCGCGCGCTTGGTAGGTCGGTTTGCTTTTTTCTTGTAATCTATCGGAGTTAATTGCATGGATATACCACAATTGGGGCAGCACGTGCGGATTGGTACCACTTTTCATAATTTTTACATGTCAGTACCATGTTTGAGGCAGTCTTTTACAAAATGGTCTAAAACGCGTATAACAGTGTATTGACGGTGTATCTGACAATTGGGGCTCGCCTGTCAGGGCTGACGTGGCATGTTCTTTTACAAAAACACCTTTATTTTTTATTTAATCACGCAATCATCCTTCGTTTGGTAGAAAAGGACCCGACCGAAAAAAATAAAAAATGGAACCGTGCGAGCGCGTCGGCTGGGGATCGAACCCAGGGCAGCTGGCAGGGCGATGTCACTGCCGCTGTGCACTACTTCCTTTGATTTAGATATGCATGCGAACAGACTTTTCTACATTAGGCCGCTTCGGTTTTTCTATAATATGATTTTTTCCATATTTTTTTATCTTTCTTCTGATCTTTTTTTTGGCCGTGAAAATGAAAATCTTTCTTCAGATCTTCGATATTCTTCGGGTCGTGCGTATCGTATATAGAAAAATTGTACACACACATATACATGTTGTGAAACGTTGCATGGGAAAGAATTTTTTTTCCTACGCATACGCAAGATCTATCCATGGTGATGAGCATCTACGAGAGGGAGAGTGGATCTACGTACCCTTGTAGATCGCTAAGCGGGAAGCGTTAAGAAACGCGGTTGATGTAGTCGAACGTCTTCACGATCCAAATCGCAAGCCGTCCCGCGATCCAAATTACGATCCGTCCCGCGATCCAATCACGATCCGTCCCGCGATCCAATCACGGTCCTTCCGATCCACCTCCGCGTTCAGCACACGTACAGCTCGATGACGATCTCCGCCTTCTTGATCCAGCAAGAGGGAGCGGAGAGGTAGATGAGTTCTCCGCCAGCACAATGACGTGGTGGCGGTGGTGCTGGAGCTGTTCCGGCAGGGCTTCGCCAAGCACGACCGAGACGATCTAGTGGAGAACAGATCTAGAGGGAGAGAGAGGCAGCCGTGGCTTTTCAGGTGAGGGCTGCCCTCAAATCCTCTAGTATATATAGGAGGAAGGGGAGGGGGGAGGCAGCCCTAGCCCCTCCACCAAGGAGGGGTCGGCCGAACCAAGGGGGAGAGTCCTCCCCCAACTAGGACCCCTCCCCCACCAAGGGAGGTGGAGTCTTGGGAGGACTCCTTCCCCTTTGGCCTCCTCCTTCCAATTTCGCATGGGCCCCCTTAGGGGCTGGCCGGCCAGCCCACCAGGGGCTGGTGTGCCACCCCCTAGGCCCATGTGGCCCTTGGGATGAGTGGGCCCCTCCCGGTGGACCCCCGGAACCCTCCCGGCACTCCCGGTACACTACCGGTGACGCCCGAACTTTTTCCGGGGACCAAAACGGGACTTCCTATATATCAATCTTTACCTCCGGACCATTCCGGATCTCCTCGTGACGTTCGGGATCTCATACGGGACTCCGAACAACCTTCGGTCACCACCATACATAACTCAATACTACCGAAACGTCACCGAACGTTAAGTGTGCAGACCCTGCGGGTTCGAGAACTATGTAGACATGACCGAGACACCTCTACGGTCAATAACCAATAGCGGGACCTGGATGCCCATATTGGTTCCTACATATTCTACGAAGATCTTTATCGGTTGAACCTCTATGTCAAGGATTCAGTTAATCCCGTATGCAGTTCCCTTTGTTCTTCGGTATGTTACTTGCCCGAGATTCGATCGTCGGTATCTCTATACTTAGTTCAATCTCGTTACCGGCAAGTCTCTTTACTCGTTCCATAATACAAGATCCTGTGGCTAACTCTTTAGTCACTTTGCTTGCAAGGCTCATTGTGATGTCGTATTACCGAGTGGGCCCTGAGATACCTCTCCGTCACACGGAGTAACAAATCCCAGTCTCGATCCATGCCAACTCAACAGACACCCTCGGAGATACCTATAGAGCACCTTTATAGTCACCCAGTTATGTTGCGACGTTTGATACACACAAGGTACTCATCCGGTGTCAGTGAGTTGCATGATCTCATGGTCATAGGAACATATACTTTGACATGCAGAAACAATAACAATAAACTGACATGATCATATGCTACGTTCATGGTTTGGGTCTTGTCCATCACATCATTCTCCTAATGATGTGAACCCGTTATCAAATGACATCTCATGTCTATGGCTAGGAAACCTTGACCATCTTTGATCAACGAGCTAGTCTATTAGAGGCATACTAGGGACACAGTGTTGTCTATGTACCCACACATGTATTTGAGTTTCCAATCAATACAATTATAGCATGGATAATAAATGATTATCATGAACAAGGAAATATGATAATAACTAAATTATTATTGCCTCAAGGGCATATTTCTAACAGTCTCCCACTTGCACTAGAGTCAATAATCTAGCTCACATCGCTATGTGATTTACATTGTTATGAATCTCACACCCAATGAGTTCTGGGGTTCGATCATGTTTTGCATGTGAAAGAGGTTTTAGTCAACGGGTCTGCGACATTCAGATCCGTGTGTACTTTGCAATTCTTTATGTCATACTATAGATACTGCTACCTTGCTCCACTTGGAGCTATTCCAAATGGCTGCTCCACTATACGTATCCGGATTGCTACTAAGAGTCATCCGGATTGGTGTTAAAGCTTGCATCGACTTAACCCTTTACGACGAACTCTTTATCACCTCCATAATCGAGAAATATTTCCTTAGTCCTCTAGTTACTAAGGATAATTTTGACCGCTGTCCAGTGATCCACTACTGGATCACTCTTGTACCCCTTGGCAGACTCATGGCAAGGCACACACAGGTGTGGTACACAGCATGGCATGCTATACAGAGCCTATGGATAAGGCATAGGGGACGACCTTCATCCTTTCTCTTTCTTCTGCCATGGTCGAGCTTTGAGTCTCACTCAACTCCATACCTTACAAATCAGGCAAGAACTCTTTCTTTGACTGATCCATTTTGAACTCTTTCAAAATCTTGTCAAGGTATGTACTCATTGTAAGTCTTTTCAGACGTCTTGATCTATCTCTATAGATCCTGATGCCCAATATTTAAGTAGCTTCATTCCAGGTTTTCCTTTGAAAAACTCCTTTCAAACAACCCTTTATGCTTTCCAGAAATTCTACATCATTTCCGATCAACAATATGTCATTCACATATACTTATCAGAAATTCTATAGTGCTCCCACTCACTTTATTGTAAATACAAGTTTCTCATAAACTTTGTATAGACCCAAAAACTTTGATCACCTCATCAAAGCGTATATTCCAACTCCGAGATGCTTGCTCCAGTCCATAGAAGGATCGCTGGAGCTTGCATACATTTTAGCATCCTTAGGACTGACAAAACCTTCTGGTTGTATCACATACAACCTTTCCTCACGGAAACCGTTAAGGAAACTCTGTTTTGACATCCATCTGCCAGATTTCATAATCGAAAAATGCAGCAACTGCTAACATAATTCCAACAGACTTTAGCATTGCTACGGGTGAGAAAGTCTCATCGTAGTCAACTCCTTGAACTTGTCGGAAACTTCTTTGCGACAAGTCTAGCTTTATAAATGGTGACATTTACCATCAACGTCTGTCTTCTTTTTAAAGGTCCATTTGTACTCAACGGCCTGCCGTTCAACGGGCAAGTCTACCAAAGTCCATACTTGGTTTTCATACATGGATCCTATCTCGGATTTCATGGCTCCTAGCCATTTGTTGGAATCCGGGCCCACCATCGCTTCTTCATAGCTCGTAGGTTCACTGTTGTCTAACAACATGACCTCCAAGACAGGATTGCCGTACCACTCGGGGCAGTACGTGTCCTTGTCGACCTACGAGGTTTGGTAGTAACTTGATCTGAAGCTTCATGATCATCATCATTAGCTTCCTCTTCAATTTGGTGTAGGCGTCGCAGAAACACCTTTCTACGTCGTGCTATCATCCAACTGAAGTGACGGTTCAATAACCTTATCAAGTTCTACCTTCCTCCCACTCAATTCTTTCGAGATAAACTCTTATTCGAGAAAGGACCAGTTTTAAGCAACAAACACTTTTGCCCTTGGATCTGAGATAGAAGGTATACCCAACTGTTTCCTTAGGGTATCTTATGAAGATGCACTTTTCCGCTTTGGGTTCGAGCTTATCAGTCAAAAGCGTCGCATTCCCAAACTCTGAGAAATGACAGCTTAGGTTTCTGCCAAACCAAATTTCATATGGTGTCATCTCAACGGACTTTAGATGGTGCCCTTATTTTAAAGTGAATGTATTTGTCTCTAATGCATAACCCCAAAATGATAGTGGAAAAATGATAAGAGACATCATAGTACGCACCATATCCAATAGAGCATGACTACGACGTTCAGACACACTGTCACACTATGGTGTTCCAGGTGGCGTGAGTTGTGAAACAATTTCCACATTGTCTTAAGTTGTATACCAAACTCGTAACTCAGATATTTACCTCCATGATCATATCGTAGACATTTTATCTTCTTGTCACGATGATCTCAAACTTCACTCTGAATTTGTTTGAACTTTTCAAATGTTTCAGACTTGTGTTTCATTAAGTAAATATCCCCATATCTACTCAAATCATCAGTGAAGGTAAGAAAATAGCGATATCCACCACACGCTTCAACATTAATTGGACCGCATACATCAACATGTATCATTTCCAATAAGTCACTTGCCCGCTCCATCAATTCGGAAAACGGGGTTTTAGTCATCTTGCCCATGAGTCATGGTCCGCATGTCTCAACCGATTCGAAGTCAAGTGAGTCCAAAGATCCATCAGCATGGAATTTCTGCATGCGTTTTACACCAATATGACCTTTAGCGGCAGTGCCACAAGTATGTGGTACTATCATTGTTAACTTTGCAGCTTTTGGCATCAATATTATGAACATGTGTAACACTACGATCAAGATTCAATGAACCATTCGCATTGGGTGCATGACCATTGAAGGTATTATTCATGTAAATAGAATAACCATTATTCTCTAACTTAAATGAATAACCGTATTGCAATAGACATGATCTAATCACGTTTATGCTCAATGCAAACACCAAATAACTTTTATTTAGCTTCATCACTAATCCCAAAGGTAGAGAGAGCGTGCGATGGTGATCACATCAACCTTGGAAACACTTCCAACACACATCGTCACCTCGCCCTTAGCTAGTCTCCGTTTATTCCGTACCTTTTATTTCGAGTTACCAACATTTAGCAACTGAACCGGTATCTAATACCCAGGTGCTACTAGGAGTACTAGCAAGGTACACATGAATAAAACGTATATCAAATATACTTCTGTTGACGTTGCCAGCCTTCTTATCTACCAAGTATCTAGGGCAGTTCCGCTTCAGTGACCGTTCTCCTCATAATAGAAGCACTAAGTCTCGGGTTTGGGTTCAACCTTGGGTTTCTTTACTGGAGCAGGAACTGGCTTGACATCCATGAAGTATCCCTCCTTGCCCTTGCCTTTCTCGAAACTAGTGGTTTTACTAACCATCAACACTTGATGCTCCTTCTTGATTTCTACCTTCGCGGTGTCAAACATCGCGAATAGTTCGGGGATCATTATTTCCATCCCTGGCATTTTATAGTTCATCACGAAGCTCTAGTAGCTTTGTGGCAGTGATTTGGAGAACTATATCAATCACTATCTTATCTGGAAGATCAACTCCCACTCGATTCAAGCGATTGTAGCACCCAGACAATCTGAGCACATGCTCACTGATTGAGCTATTCTCCTTCATCTTGCAGGCAAAGAATCTTGTTGGAGGTCTCATACCTCTCAACACGGGCACAAGCCTGAGATCCCAATTTCAGCTCTTAGAACATCTCATATGTTCCGTGATGTTCAAAACATTTTGGAGCCTCAATACTAAGCCGTAATGCATGACACACTGAACTATCAAGTAGTTATCAAAACGTGCCTGTCAGATGTTCACAACATCTACAGACGACGCTTGAGGGGGTGGCGCACCGAGCGGTGCATTAAGGACATAAGCCTTCTGTGCAGCAATGAGGACAATCCTCAGATCACGGACCCAGACCGCATTATTGCTACCATCATCTTTCAACTCTATTTCTCTAGGAACATATAAAAATTCAAGGGAGCTACAGCGCGAGCTAGTAATCTACAACATAATTTGCAAAGACATTTTGACTATGTTCATGATAATGAGTTTAGATAATCATATTACTTAAAAACTCCCACTCAAATTGACATCCCACTGGTCATTCGAGTGTCACATGATCCAAATTCACCAACCCAAGTCCGATCATCACGTGAGATGAGGTGGTTTCAATGGTGAACATCTTCATGTTGATCATATCTACTATATGACTCATGTTCGACCTTTCGGTCTCTTGTGTTCTGAGGCCATGTCTGTACATGCTAGGCTCGTCAAGTTTAACCCGAGTATTCCGCACGTGCAACACTGGCTTGCACCCGTTGTATGTGAACGTAGAGTCTATCACACCCGATCATCACGTGGTGTCTCGAAATGACGAACTTTCGCAACGGTGCACACTCGGGGAGAACACAATTTTATCTTGAAATTTTAGTGAGGAATCACCTTATAATGCTACCGTCGTCCTAAGCAAAATAAGATGCATAAAAGGATTAACATCACATGCAAATCATAAGTGACATGATATGGCCATGAACTTGTGCTTTTGATCTCCATCTCCAAAGCACCGGCATGATCTCTATCGTCACCGGCATGACACCATGATCTCCATCATCTTGATCTCCATCAATGTGTCGCCATGAGGTTGTCACGCCAACTGTTACTTCTACGACTATTGCTAACTCATAGCGATAAAGTAAAGCAAAAACGGCGAAAATAAATTAAAGACAACCCTATGGCTCCTGCCGGTTGCCGTACTCATTGACATGCAAGTCGTGATATTCTATACAAAACATGATCATCTCATACATCACATATATCTCATTATGTAATTGGCCATATCACATCACAACATACCCTACAAAAACAAGTTAGACGTCCTCTAATTGTTGTTGCATGTTTTACATGGCTGCTACGGGTATCTAGCAAGAACGATTCTTACCTACGCAAAAAACCACAACGGTGATACACAAATTGCTTTTCAACCTTCTCAAGGACCGCCTTTGTCGAATCCGATCCAACTAAAGTGGGAGAGAAAGACACCCGCCAGCCATCTTTATGCAACAAAGTCACATGTCAGTTGATGGAACCGGTCTCTCGTAAGCGTACGAGTAATGTTGGTCCGGGCCGCTTCATCCCACAATACCGCTGAATCAAGAAAAGACCAAGGGAGGAAGCAATCTGAACATCAACACCCACAAACTCCTTTATGTTCTACTCGTGATCTCATCTACGCATAGACCTAGCTCATGATGCCACTGTTGGGAAACGTTGCATGGAAAACAATTTTTTTTCCTACGCACACGCAAGATCTATCCATGGTGATGAGCATCTACGAGAGGGAGAGTGGATCTACGTACCCTGGTAGATCGCTAAGCGGGAAGCGTTAAGAAACGCGGTTGATGTAGTCCAACGTCTTCGCGATCCAAATCGCAAGCCGTCCTGCGATCCAATCACGATCTGTCCCGCGATCCAATCATGATCCGTCCCGCGATCCAATCACGGTCCTTCCGATCTAGCGCCGAACGGATGGCACCTCCACATTCAGCACACATACAAGTCGATGACGATCTCCGCCTTCTTGATCCAGCAAGAGGGAGCGGAGAGGTAGATGAGTTATCCGCCAGCACAACGGCGTGGTGGCGGTGGTGGTGGAGCTGTCCCGGCAGGGCTTCGCCAAGCACGACCGAGACGATCTAGTGGAGAACAGATCTACAGGGAGAGAGAGGCAGCCGTGCCTTTTCAGGTGAGGGCTGCCCTCAAATCCTCTAGTATATATAGGAGGAAGGGGAGGGGGGAGGCAGCCCTAGCCCCTCCACCAAGGAGGGGTCGGCCGAACCAAGGGGGAGAGTCCTCCCCCAACTAGGACTCCTCCCCCACCAAGGGAGGTGGAATCTTGGGAGGACTCCTTCCCCTTTGGCCTCCTCCTTCCAATTTCGCATGGGCCCCCTTAGGGGCTGGCCGGCTAGCCCACCAGGGGCTGGTATGCCACCCCCTAGGCCCATGTGGCCCTTGGGGTGAGTGGGCCCCTCTCGGCGGACCCCCGGAACCCTCCCGACACTCCCGGTGACGCCCGAACTATTTCCGGTGACCAAAACGGGACTTCCTATATATCAATCTTTACCTCCGGGCCATTCTGGAGCTCCTCGTGACGTCCGGGATCTCATCCGGGACTCCGAACAACCTTCAGTCACCACCATACATAACTCAATACTACCGAAACGTCACCGAACGTTAAGTGTGCAGACCCTGCGGGTTCGAGAACTATGTAGACATGACCGATACACCTCTACGGTCAATAACCAATAGCGGGACCTGGATGCCCATATTGGTTCCTACATATTCTACGAAGATCTTTATCGGTTGAACCTCTATGTCAAGGATTCAGTTAATCCCGTATGCAGTTCCCTTTGTTCTTTGGTATGTTACTTGCCCGAGATTCGATCGTCGGTATCTCTATACCTAGTTCAATCTCGTTACCCGCAAGTCTCTTTACTCGTTCCGTAATACAAGATCCCATGGCTAACTCTTTAGTTACTTTACTTGCAAGGCTCATTGTGATGTTGTATTACCGAGTGGGCCCTGAGATACCTCTCCGTCACACGGAGTAACAAATCCCAGTCTCGATCCATGCCCAACTCAACAGACACCCTCGGAGATACCTATAGAGCACCTTTATAGTCACCCAGTTACGTTGCGACGTTTGATACACACAAGGTACTCATCCGGTGTCAGTGAGTTGCATGATCTCATGGTCATAGGAACATATACTTTGACATGCAGAAACAATAGCAATAAACTGACACGATCATATGCTACATTCATGGTTTGGGTCTTGTCCATCACATCATTCTCCTAATGATGTGATCCCTTTATCAAATGAAATCTCATGTCTATGGCTAGGAAACCTTGACCATCTTTGATCAACGAGCTAGTCTATTAGAGGCATACTAGGGACACAGTGTTGTCTATGTACCCACACATGTATTTGAGTTTCCAATCAATACAATTATAGCATGGATAATAAATGATTATCATGAACAAGGAAATATGATAATAACTAAATTATTATTGCCTCTAGGGCATATTTCCAACAATACATACATTGTATATTAAAAATGTTTAATACTTATATGACGAACATTTTTATTATACGAAAAAAGGACCCCGCCGACAAAAAATTGAAAACTAAGTGCACGCCCTCGTCGGCTGGGATTCCAACCCATGCCACGCAGTCCACAGGGCGACGTCACTGCCGCTGCGCAATGCTTCCTTCGATGTAAAAATGGACGCGTAAACTTTTTTCCACTTTAGGCCGCTTCGTTTTTTTCTATAATATGATTTTTTTTCGTATTTCATTTATGTTTCTTCCGATCTTCGATATTCTTCTGGCCCTGCGTATCAAACAAAGGAGGTCATTGGGTTTTGTGTTGACTTTTCTATATTCCGTGGCACATCATCAATATGTTCGTAACCGTGCTAGGCCAGAAGGAAGCATCTCCATGGGCCATCAAACAAAGGAGGTCATTGGGTTTTGTGTTGACTTTATTCCTGACCTTAAGCCAATTGGTGTTCCTAAATCACGGTATGAGGGGAGACTGAGTGGAAAAGGCACGCTAGGAGCGGATTCAATAATATGTCGGGACGGGCATTCCTGGGCGCAAGCACACTACACAGTTCAACAGAATTCTACCTTGGTGGTCCCGTATATCAATGAACACAAGAATATTCTACGCTCCAAACACCCGGAGCAGTCTAACGACTGGATTACACTTGAACACATCAGGACTTTCGGCGGTTGGTTGCAAATACATCTCATGCGTAACAACACTATTGGAGATGACCTGTACTTGTTGGCCAGGACACCATCTTCGACTGTATTGACTTACCAAGGGTACGAGATAAATGGGAATACATTTTACACGATCGCCCAAGATAAAAAGAGCACCAACCAAAACAGTGGTGTCCGCTTTGATGCAGCAATCACCAATAGGGCAAAGGACACATATTTTGGTTACATAGAGGAGATATGGGAACTTGACTATGGACATGAATTTAAGGTCCCTTTGTTTCGGTGCAAATGGGTCAATCTGTTAGGAGGCGGGGTACAGGTAGACCCACAGTACGGAATGATAACAGTGGATCTCAACAATCTTGGGTACACAGACGAACCATTCGTCCTAGCCAATGATGTGGCGCAGGTTTTCTATGTGAAGGACATGCCTACCAAACCGAAAAAAGAAAAGATAAGGAAGCGAATACATCATACGATGAACCAAAGCACCACATAGTTCTTTCAGGGAAAAGAAACATCGTGGGAGTGGAGGACAAGACAGACATGTCTGAAGATTATGAAAAGTTTCATGAAATTCCTCCGTTCAAAGTGAAGGCTGACCCAAGCATCATGTTAAACGATGAAGATTATCCATGGTTACGGCACAATAAGCAAGGGACACACGCGAAGAAAAAATGAAATCCCTTTGTAATATATGAGTTTTCGTCCGAAACCCTGATACTTCGAAAGAGATTGTCCAGTTTGTACACGAAGTGCATCCAGTTTTTGCCGTAACCCTCTAAAATTTTTAGCACATGCTATGTGGGTGAAATTATGATACCGTGCCAAGTTTCAACCTTTTCAGAGTTCATTTGCAGTGCTTTTCAAATTCAGGGTCATTTAGTTCAAAATAAATCATGAAATGCATGAAAAATAGCAAATGAAGTCAGAAAAGGGTTGAAAATTGATGATGTGGCTTTGAATGGTGCATATTGAACACAAAAAAAGTCTGGAGTTAAAATATGTTAAAAAAATGAAATCCCTTTATAATATACGAGTTTTTGTCCGAAACCCTGACACTTCGAAAGAGATTGTCCAGTTTGTACACGAAGTGCATCCAGTTTTGCCGTAACCCTCTATACTTTTTAGCACATGCTATGTGGGTGAAATTATGATACCGTGCCAAGTTTCAACCTTTCCAGAGTTCATTTGCAGTGCTTTTCAAATTCAGGGTCATTTAGCTCAAAATAAATCATGAAATGCATGAAAAATAGCAAATGAAGTCATGAAACTGTTGAAAATTGATGATGTGGCTTTGAATGGTGGATATTGAACGCAAAAAAAGTCTGGAGTTAAAATATGTTAAAAAAATGAAATCCCTTTGTAATATATGAGTTTTCGTCCGAAACCCTGATACTTCGAAAGAGATTGTCCAGTTTGTACACGAAGTGCATACAGTTTTTGCCGCAACCCTCTAAACTTTTTAGCACGTGCTATGTGGGTGAAATTATGATACCATGCCAAGTTTCAACCTTTTCAGAGTTCATTTGCAGTGCTTTTCAAATTCAGGGTCATTTAGCTCAAAATAAATCATGAAATGCATGAAAAATAGCAAATGAAGTCAGAAAAGGGTTGAAAATTGATCAACTAAAACAAAACTATAATATTCTTCAATAGCAAAAAGAATCAACTAAAAAGCTTTTATAAACCTCTAGTTATGATTAAAATAATATTAAGTTAAAATTATTTAAAATTTATGCAACTAAAATTATCAAAGTATTTTTAGTTAAAAACTTTAATAGCAAAAAGAATTTTCATAAAGTATTTTTTGTTAAAAACTTTAATAGCAAAAAAATTCATAAAGTATTTTATGTTAAGAAATTTTAGTTTGCAAAAAAATGACATAAAAAATGCCTGCCTACTAGGCCACCACAACCTGCATACGACTAGAAACCCAACTATACATGGGCCAGGATGCAGGCCCACGGGGCAAGTAGGCCCAACAGGCGATAGAGCAACGTTAGGCCTGCAAAGCCTGCATTAGAGAGGAGCTCGAGTGGGCAGCCACAGCAGGGCTTATAAACCACTTCGAGCGCCTCTCGCCAAGCAAGGTGGGACTAAACTTCCACAGCCCCGCGGCCGTGCCAGAAACATGCCTTTAGTCCCGGTTGGTGGCTCCAACCGGGACTAAAGGCTCCCTTTAGTCCCGGTTGGAGCCCCCAACCGGGACTAAAGGGCTGGGCTTCCCGCCCTTTTGCCTGGTGAAAATCACCTTTAGTCCCTTTGGTGGCTCCAACCAGGACTAAAGAGGGGCCTTTAGTCCCGGTTGGAGCCACCAACCGGGACTAACGGCGGGGCTATATAAGCGGCACTTAGGAAATTTTCCGATCCCCCATCCAGTTTGTTCAATCCTCCTCTCTCCCGACGGCGCCGACGACCACCTCGACGCCACCAAGCTGCCGGAACTCACCGCCGACGCCCTCGCCGCGCCTTGCCCCAACGTCACCGACGCCCTCGCCATCGCCGACCACCTCGACGCTGCGCTGCCCCGACGTCGCCGTCGCCGAGCCGTGCCCCGACGCCGTCCCCGCTCCCCTGCAACACTGTGAGCCGCCGCGCCCTTCCCCTCCTCTCCTCCTCCCCCCATGTCGGCCCCTCGTGCGCGGCGGAGACCAATGCCGGCGGCGGCGCCGTCGACGCGCCGTTCCTGGCATGTGCAGTAGTGGGTAGTATGTGCAAACTTGCAATATGCTAGTTTACAAGCGTGGATCATTGCAATATGCTAGTTTCTAAAATAGTTGTGAGGGAACTTTGGATGTTATCAAACTTAAAAAAATTGCTATGTGCAAACTTGGATTTGTGATTTGATTACCGAGAAAATTATTGTATGTTATAAGAATCACATATTCGTTTGGACCATTGCAATATGCTAGTTTCTAAAATAGTTTCTAAAATAGATTCAAATTGAGATATGATGTGTAGTGAGTGCTACAAGCTTGTAAACTTGCTATCTACTTTGCATTTTGTGTGTGGATTTGTTCTCAGTAATATAGCTAGAAATATGTTATTTGTTGTGTGCAAGTGTGTGCGTGTGGATTTGTTATAAAATATGGTATTGTTGTTAAATGAAATGTTATTTGCTAGCCATAATTTGTTCTCGTTGATGATGCCCATCCCACATCCTCGTCGTCGACTCAGTGCCGACAACCAGTTGTGCCATGTCCGGGACTGGGCTCCGCCGGGCTGGCACTAGGAGATGCTACCTTCCGGAGCGCGCAGCTTGGTGAGGAATCCGGGTCTCGTCGTCGACCCGGAGCTTCTTTGGTGGCGGTCGTGTGGGCCACTATCGATGCGGAGGGAGCCAGCCCCTGCGGAGGTGGTACGTCGCCGTGTCAGGGAGGACGAGCACGTCCGTCGCTACATGATTGCGTTGGACGTCAGGTTCTCCAATACCTGGCAGGTTCTTCAGAATCTCACCCGAGTTATGATCCTGTGATGGTTCCTTCTCTTTGGGTGTCCACCGCCCGCGCCTCAGGAACCGCGAGTCAACTAGATTATTCGATAATATTCGAGCTGTATTAGTGATAATATTCGATGCTCCATTAACTGGGTTATTCGAGATGTATTAGTGATATTATATGATAATATTATATGAAGAGTCCCCGACGATCGCCGATGATATTATATGTATTTGTGATATTATATGATGATCTTGCTAAAAAAAATTGCCATCGATTTTTAATCTTATAATCCTGAACACAGGAAATGTCGACGTCGTCGGACGACGCTAGGATCCCTTAGTGCCCTTTGTGCTGGGATGACAGAGGTATATGCGACCTTTGTCCTCACCTAGACAACGGTACATCCTTCACCGTCATGCTAGCGGAAGAATTTAGTATTATTACGGTATGTCTAGACGGCATGTATTTTTTTGTTAATGTAATATGATGTGTGTTTTTTGCTTTAATTAACCTTTAATTTACTTTTGTACAATTCGACTAGTGCGTTCCCTGCCATGCAAGATTCGCTGTGTTGGACAAGTTCCATTTCAAGGAAAAGGGTAGTACAGAGCCTAAGATAGCTCACCTAAGAACGGAGCATTACACTTTTGTTGTTAAGGTAAAAATAACGAAGATCACACATATTTTGGTTCTTCTAATTGGAGAGCATTTTGCAAGGCATATGGGTTGGATGAGGACATGAACATTACCTTCGATCTTGGTAATTACGATGTTCGTGATAATAATATAGAAATTTGGGTGCATGCGGAGGATGACTTGATTCCAGTTCTACCTCCAGGTGCGTTTGTCAACAGATTTGTTAGGTAATTTATATTGATTATTGAAAAGTATTTGGTACTCATCCCGACTAAATTTCTATATTTTTTATTATTAGCTTATTTCCATGCTACAAGAACTACCCGGCAGATAATAGATCGCACCTACTATAGTTATGACTCCGAGCTTACTTGGTTGGAAAAAAAATCATATGATATCATTTATTCATGATGTTGAGTATCATGCTAAATATTACAAGACTGGCAACATTTATCATGGATACGTGCCGCTAGTGCACTAGTTGAACCGTTATAACATGACTTCAGACAAATTTGTAAGAATTTTTTTACCATTGCGTCACTAGTCCATCTTTTTCATACATTGTTCTTAAGCAAAACTAGTTTGCTAACTATGTTATTATTACTAATGTTCTTCAACAGGTACTCCCCCCAGAGACCGTGCCTAAATGGATGTTTCAAAATGATGATTTGCAAATGGTTAGCTTATGACCACTCCCGATTAATTTCAATGGTAAATACAGGATATCTCAAAGTGAAGAAACCCTGAAAATCAAAGGATGGAGAAATGCAATACAAACATTCACGCTACCACTTGGAGAGGAATACTTGCGCATCCCACAAGCTAGAGATAGGTTGATCTGTGTTCTTCATTGCGGAGATGTCGGAGTTTACCTTTATTATGCTGGTTTAGCTAAGAGAGAGAGAGAGAGAACAGTAGTTAGTACGTTTCAACCTTGTGAGATAACTACAATGATGAGGATCGGAGTTGATTAAGATGATGATGAGTTGTTGGATGTAGAATGATGATATGAGTTGATTAAGATGATGATGATGAATTGTTATATGACATATACCAGTACAAATTAGATGGATGCAGTAGACCAAGTTGAATTAGAGGAAAATACGATGTTGCGAATCCGCAACATCGTATTTTCCTCTAATTAATTCAACATGGTCTATTGCATACATCTAATTTGTACTGATGTTGGATGTTGTTCTTCCATAATTTGTACTAATGTTGTATATTAATATGTGTAACCGCGTGAAAATACAATATAAATATAAAGAAAATGAAAACACAAAATGAAACACGGTCCTTTCCAAAAAAAAAAACAGCTGCGTTTTACTCCCGGTTGGTGTTACCAACCGGGACTAAACGTCCTCCTGCCTGGGCGCCCGATAGCCGCCACGTGGAGCCCCTTTAGGCCCGGTTCGTAACCCAACCGGGACTAAAAGTGAGGGCCTTTAGTCTCGATTGATCTGTCCCGGTTGACGAACCGGGACTAAAGGCCCTTCAAAACCGGGACTAATGGCCCATTTTCTACTAGTGTGAGCCATCCTAAAGGCTTTAATTGGCACACACACTAATTAAAACATGAAAAACACAATCATAACAGTAGCATAATTGTGTCAACACTCAAGAACAGAAAGAAAAAGGTGAAAATAAATTTATTCGTTGGGTTGCCTCCCAACAAGCGCTATCGTTTTACGCCCCTAGCTAGGCATAAAGCATAGATTCAAGTATTGTCATCTTTAGTTTTTGTAGAGGTATTTTTATCAAGAGGTTTTGCAAATATAACTTGAAACACATTATCCATAGAAATCTAAGCACTATCAAGTTGTCCATCGACGTACCCTCTTTGATTTCCGGCCACAATCCAAGAATATTGTTGATTAACATCATTGAAAACTTGTTGGATCATATCTAAAACGGCGATTTCCTTTTTATGGTTCTCATAAATTTTTTGGTTATTTCCAAGCAGATGTCTCAACATGTAGTCACTATTGTAAAGGATCTCTCCTATTACCGTTTTTTCACGGTTCATACAAAAAAAATCAAAACTCTCCCTAGCTTCTCATACTATGTGATCAAATTCATTCATAAGAACAAGGGTGGCTAACCTTTTAGCTTTGGGATCCTTTATAACTGGTAGCTCATAAAACAATCTTTGCAAGGTACGATGGGTACGAATAAACCTATTTTCAAGTTTCAGAACTAGCACTGAAATAGCTTCCGCATAAGTTTTAGTTCTTTTAAGTATAGGAGCATCATCGAGAGTCAAATTTCCAACACAATTGAAAAATTCTTGGATAGTTTCTTTTCCTATAACATTCCCTTGCCCCAAAACTAAAGTTTTAGCATGTAGATTACCAGAACGTCCAATATTAGGAGTCCTGCCATCATTTGTTTCTGCCATACCAAAATCACTCATGATGACAAGCAAACAAGAGATCTGACGAGAAAAAGGCAAACGAAAAAGAGGGCGAATAAAATGGCAAATTTGTGAAGTGGGGAGAGGGAAACGAGAGGCAAATGGCAAATAATGTAATTGCAAGGAGATGAGATTTGTGTTTAGGAACCTGATAGATGTTGATGATGTCTCCTCGGCAACGACGCCAGAAATTCCTTTAACGTGGCTTGAGACTACTTTGGTATTTCCCCAAAGAGGAAGGGATGATGCAGCATAGCTATGGTAAGTATTTCCCTCAGTTATGAAACCAATGTTATCGAACCAGTAGGAGAACCACGCAACACTATGTAAACGGTACCTACACACAAAGATCAAATACTTGCAACCCGACGTGTAAGAGAGGTTGTCAATCTCTCCACGGTAAAAAGATAAATTAGATTGTAGTAGATTGGATAAATAGATCACACAAGAACACAAAATAAAAGAGGCAAATAAAAAGTGCAGCAAGGTACTTTTGGGTTTTTGGAATAATAGATCTGAAAGCAAAAGCGGCAAAAGATAGATCGGAAAGCAATATGTTGAAAGAGTAGACCCGGGGGGCCGTAGGTTTCACTAGTGGCTTCTCTCATGAGTATAGCTGTCGGTGTCAAAACCGGCGGATCTCGGGTAGGGGGTCCTGAACTATAAATCTAGGATCGATGGGTAATAGGGGACGAAGGAGACAATGTTTACCCAGGTTTGGGCCCTCGTGAAGAGGTAAAACCCTACGTCCTGCTTGATTGTATTGATGAGTATGATGGTTACTGAGCTGATCTACCTAGAGATCAAAAGAGCTAAACCCTAGATTAATTGACTTGTCCTTCTACGTACCAAGCCCCCTGGTTTATATAGACACCAGGGGTACCTAGGGTTACACATGGTCGGTTTCCATCTAGGCATAGATACGCCCATTCTTTCTTGGAGGGCACACAAAGTCTTCGGGATTCCTCCTTCCGAACACGGGATTTTCTTGTAATTCGGCCTTCTAGTAATTGCCCCTGAGCGGCCCATCGTACTGGCCCACCGGAGATCAACCAACAGCCCGAGGACCCCTTAGTCCCGGAATCCCTCAGTAGCCCCCGAACTTGCCTCCAACGCCGAGGCACTCCATGTTTGGCAGCTTTGTTCACCAAGGATCTTCGGCTTGCGAGGCGAGTTCTCCTCTTCCTTGATTCGCTGGACGATAACCTGGCCACGCTAAGATTCTTCAACTGCCGGAAATGGCACGGGCCCACAACATTGATTTTCCTGCCCGAGATTCGATGAAACCCCTAGATTCCTGTGCTCCAATAGGAGGCAGGAATCCCAACAGTCCCTTTACGGAAATATCCTCAACAGACCATGGGATAAACGCCTATTTACAGCAAGTCAAACTTGTCGTAGGCAATGCTTCTTTCCCCTCCGTCTCCAAGGAGCTCTAACATCGACGAACTTGGAGGTATGGCAAGTGCCCCAGGTTCTTCCTCGCGCCCTCATGGCCCCCTTCCTGGCGATTGGGCAAGCTGTTCTGTTTCCCTCCTCCGGCTACACAGTATTGAGACGCAGGGATATCTCCCCGCTTCGGATTTGGCACCCACTCGCGCGGGGTTGACCTCCACAAACGGCGAGGCTTTCGCGGAGAACTTCCCTGCTCCCCGCCAAGATGAGAGGGTATGCTTCACCTCCTTCCTCCTACGAGGCCTGGGCTTCCCCATTCACCCCTTCTTGAGGGGTCTATTGGAGTTCTATGGGATCCAACTCCATAACCTCACCCCCGGGTCCATCTTGCACATCTCGGGCTTCGTCGCCCTTTGCGAGATGTTCCTCAGTTACGAGCCCCACTTCGATCTATGGAGAAAGTACTTCTGCCTCGTCCCCCGAACTTGGGGAGGATCAATCCGGGAAGTGGGCGGAGCCAAAGTGTGGCGTATAGCCGGGACGGGATACCTCATCGGGACCCAAAGAAAGAATCTAAAGGGTGGGCTTCGGAGTGGTTTTATATCGAAGACGTCCCCTTATTCGACCCAGCTCGAAGGGGTCTGCCCGAATACTCCGAGGCTCCTTGAAAGAAGCGATTCAACTAGCGTCCGAGGAGTGCTTCTCAAGAGGAAAGCGCCGAGGTAAAGTGCCTAGCCGCCCGAGTGAAGCTGCTGGGTCACAGCAAACTGACCATTATCGATGTGATGGCTGCCGCTATCACCCGTTGCGTTCAACCCCTGCAACAGAGGATCCATCCCCTGTGGTGCTACAAAGGGACGAGTGACACGACCCGTTCCCGAAGAGAAGGGCTTGCCAACCAAGCGGCGTTGGCGGTCATGTTAGCCGACCTCTTCAAAGGAGAAAAGGAAGATTTCGTTCGCCTGGAGACCAGGGAAGGCTACTCGACTCATAACCCCATCGAATGGGTAAGTCCATTCATACTCCCCTCACTTAGATCATCAATTCTTGATTTTACTGACCGAAAGTAAGCGTTTCTCTGAACAGCAATGGAGGTGTTGGGTCAAGACAGTTAAATGTCCCGCCCCACAACCGGAGGATTATTCCCTTAGCGACGACCCTGGATTTCACGATGATCCAGAGATTTCAATTGAGTTCCAAGAAGAGACCTTTTATCAGAGGAGCGTTGACGAATCCAAGGTGGCCCTTCAAGTCGATCACCCCAGATTGCTCCCTTCCTCTACGACCAGCAAGAAGAAGGGAGTTTTACTGACCGCTCCCCCTACCAAAAGGTACTCAATCTTGCAGCTTGGTCTTCGTTTTTGCCCGTTTCGAATACTCACGGTTTTTAACTGACATACTCAGGAGGCGAGTAGAACCGCCTTCATCCAAAGACACTGAGAAGGCGTCGGGCAATCCTCGACCAAGGTCTCCGGTACACGCCGAAGTGAATGCGGGAGCTCCTGTCACGGGCCAACCTCCCGAGGACTTAGGGGATGTCTCGGCTACCAAGTACGAGGTTGAGAGTGCGATGAATCACCGACGTCGAGGGAGGCACTGCGTCACCCCATATTTACCAACCAGGAGTTTAATGCCCTCAATTCCGTGGACTCATACCTCGGGGACGCTCGAGCGGGACTTGATGGAGCCGCTAAAATAATATCCGCCAGCCTGCAGGTAAATGGTCGGCTCGGAAGGCCGATCATAATTCATAACCTAGTAGGCCCCGAGCCTTGGACGGAATGGCTGAATTCAAGGGTCTAACAACTATGTTCGTGCGTGTGTAGGTTTCAAAGCAACAGAATGAGAAGTTGTTTGCAGACCTCGAGTCAAGTCGAGCAGAGCTGGAGGATGTTAGGACCGAGCTTGAACAGGTGAAGAAATTCACCAGGGAGGCGCATGGTGAGTACAAAGTATTGCTTTTTGTGCTGAACTTACTTAAAGGACATCTCTTCTGACAAAAGATTGTTTTGTAGCAGCCGAGTCCATAGGGCAATTGCAGAAGGATTTGGATGCTTCCCGAAAATCCCAAAGGTATGCTGAATCCCAGCTAGAGGCCGGGCACCGCGTATTGACTCAAAGTCTGGAGGATAAGAACCAACTCAAAGCGGAAAATCAGCAACAGGCCGAAGAAATTAAGAGCTTGAGAGCTCAATTGGCACAGTCCTACGAAGAGAACCAGAGATTGAAGGGTGGCATGTTCTGTAAGTTAAAATCTAACTTTTAACTCCACCAAGTGCTTTGTATTGTATCGAGTGTAAGGAGCATCGTTTATTTCCTGCCTAGGTATCCGGACCAGGCATCCCGAGGAAGAAGCCAGCTCGTACGGAGGAGATCTGTTAAAGGAACTTTCTGTTGTGCACGAGCGGGCTCGGAAGGCTATGAAGAGCATGATTAAAGCCCTCTGGCCGGCTCAGACGCCTCCGAAAGGGATGGCAGAACTGGCCGAGAAGTTTAGGGGAGCTCGGAGTCGTTTTGAGCTATGGAAGACTTTAGCTTGCCGAGAGGGAGCCCGGGAGGCGTGGGCCATGGTCAAGACCCGCTTTACCAAACTCAACCCAGAACATATGGCTCGGGTTGGGCCTATAGGTCCGGATGGTAAAGAGGTGCCTGTGAGTTAGGAGTTGACCAAGTGATGCCCGCTGACGTGGCTTGAGACTGCGTCGGTATTTCCCCAAAGAGGAAGGAATGATGCAGCACATCGATGGTAAATATTTCCCTCAGTTATGAAACCAAAGTTATCGAACCAGTAGGAGGATCACCACCACCCAATAAGCAGCACCTGCACACAAACAACAAATACTTGCAACCCAACGCGAAAGAGAGGTTGTCAATCTCTCTACGGTAATAAGATAGATTAGGTAGTGATAGATAGGAGAGATAGATCTCTCAAGAACACAAATAAAAAGAGTAAATATGCAGCAATATGTTTTTGGTTTTGTAGATCTGAAAACAAAGATTGCAAATAGATATATCGGAAAGCAATATGATGGAAAAGTAGACCCGGGGGCCGTAGGGTTCACTAGTGGCTTCTCTGATGAGTATATTGCACAGTGGGTGAACAAATTAATGTTGGGCAATTGATAGAAAATCAAATAGTCATGACGATATCCAAGGCGATGATCATTATATAGGCATCACATCCAAGATAGGTAGACCGACTCCTGCCTGCATCTACCTCTATTACTCCACACATCGACCGCTATCCAGCATGCATCTAGTGTATTAAGTTCATGGAAAAACGGAGTAATGCAATAAGAACGATGACATGATGTAGACAAGATCTATTCATGTAGGAATAAACCCCATCTTGTTATCCTTAATAGGAACGATACATGCGTGCCCCGCTGCCCCTTCTGTCACTCGGAGAGGACACATCAAGATCGAACCCATCACAAAGCACCTCTTCCCATGGCAAGAAAAATCGATCTAGTCGGCCTAACTAAACCAAAGATTCGTAGAAGAAATACGATGCTATAAGCAATCATGCATATAGGAGATCAAAGAAGACTCAAATAATATTCATGGATACAAACTGATCATGAACTCAAAATTCATCGGATCGCAACAAACACACCGCAAAAGTTTACATCAAATAGATCTCCAAGAGACCATTGTATTGTGAATCATAAGAGAGAGAGAGAGAATAAGCCAACTATCTACTGCCTACAGACCCATAGGTCTATGGTGGACTACTCACGCATCATCGGAGAGGCACCAATGAGGATGATGAACCCCTCCGTGATGGTGTTAGATTGGATCTCGAGGCTCTGGAACTTGCGGCGGCTGGATGTGTTTTTCGTCAACTCCTCTAGGGTTTTTCGAATATTTGAGAATTTATAGGCATCAGAGGCGGTGCGGAAGGAGCCCCGAGGAGGGCACAACCCATCAGGGCACGCCTGGGGCCTCCCTGGCGCGCCCTGGTGGGTTGTGCTCTCCACATCCCACCTCTCCAACAGTTGTTTGGCCCACTGGTATCTTCTGGTCCAGAAAAAATCTCCAAAAAATTTCATCGCGATTGGACTCTGTTTGGTACTAATATTCTGTGAAGTAAAAAACAAGCAAAAACAACAACTGGCACTTTGGCACTATGTCAATAGGTTAGTCCCAAAAAATGATATAAATTTGCTATAAAGTGATTGTAAAACATCCAAGAATGATAATATAACAGCATGGAACAAGCAAAAATTATAGATACGTTGGAGACGTATCAGCATCCCCAAGCTTAATTCCTACTCGTCCTCGAGTAGGTAAATGATAAAAACAGAATTTTTGATGTGGAATGCTGCCTAACATGTACATCTCATATTCTTTTCTTTTGTAGCATGGACATTTGGACTTTTAGTTGATTCAAAGCAATAGTCTTGTTTTAACATAATGACTTCAATACTCAAGCATACCAACAAGCAACCATGTCTTTCAAAATATCAACACTAAAGAAAGTTATCCCTAGCCCATCATGCTCAATCATTGATCCATTCATGAAACACATTCAGATATTAGCTACACCCAATGCTCAAGTATGATCATAGTGCACCCTAGTTGGGGCTTTATAAGAGAAGATGGAGACTCAAAGTAAAAACTAAAAAATTGCATAAAGTAAATAGATAGGCCCTTCGCAGAGGGAAGTAGGGATTTGTAGAGGTGCAAGAGCTCAAAGTTTAAATTGAGAGAGAAAAATATTTTGGGTGGCATGCCTTTCCTGTCAACGAAAACGACAAAGTAGTTCACAATACTTTCCATGCTAGATACATCATAGGTGGTTCCCAAACAGAAAATAAAGTTTATTCCTTTTTCCACCATTCTTTCACATTCCATGGCTGGCCGTATCCACGGTTGCCTTCCATACCAACACTTTCCAAGGAATTTATTATTTGACAACATAAAGTATTTTTTTTTCTTTTTTCATTTCGGGAATGGGCATCCCTATTACCGCCGTACTCTCGTGCAATGGCAAGTGAATAAACACTCATCTTGAGAATAACACATCTAGCATGGTAAAATATTGGACACCCCCTACCATTTCATGAGCGGTACGAGCACACAAAAGAGAAAATTTATTTTGAAAATTAGAGATGGCACATACAAATTTGCTTAGGACGGCATGGAAATACCGCATATAGGTAGGTATGGTGGACTCATAAGGCAAAACTTGGTTTAGGGATTTTTGTTGCACAAGTAGTATTTCTACTTAGTAAAAGTGGAGGCTAGCAAATAGATTGAGAAGCATCCAACCAAGAAACGAAAATTCACATAAGCGAGCATTGAGCATAACTAACACCGAATAATGCAACATAAGTAGGATGTAATTTCATTGCATAAGTATTGACTTTCGTACTTGCATAGGGAATCACAAACCGTAACTCCAATATTCCTACTAAAGCATAATTACTCACTAACATAACTCACATATTACTATCATCATGTCTCAAAACTATTACAAGGAATCAAGTTTAATTTGTCCACTGATCTTCATGAAAGTTTTTATTATATCCTCCTTGGATATCTATCACTTTGGGGTTAGTTTCATATATTGCCATTGCTTTTGACAAGCTCAAACAAATTTAAGTGAAGCACATGAGCATAAAGATTCCATCTCTCAAAATAGTACAAGTGAAGCATGAGAGGATTTCTTCAAAATTACTAACTCTCAAATTAATCTAAGTGAAGCATGAGAGTATTTCTTCAAAAGTTTCAAAGCACACCGTGCTCAACAAGATAAAAGTGAAGCACTAGAGCAATTCTATAGCTCAAAAAGTTTAAGTGAAGCATAAAGAGCAATTCTAACAAATCATAGCATAATTTTGGCTCTCTCAAATAGGTGTGTCCATCAAGGATACAAGTGACAAACTAACAAGCAAAGAAAGCAAAGACTCAAATGATACAAGATGCTCCAAGCAAAACTCATGATATGTGACGAGTAAAAATATAGCTCCAAGTAAAATACCGATGGTCGTTAGAAGAAAGAGGGGATGCCAACTCGGGGGCATCCCCAAGCTTAGTTGCTTGTTTCTCTTTGGATATATTGTTTGGGGTGCTATAGTATCCCCAATCTTATGCTCTTTTCACCCCTTATTCCTTCATCCATCGTGATCTCACCCAAAACTTGAAAACTTCAATCAGACAAAACTCATCAAAATCTTCGTGAGATCCGTTAGTATAATAAAGCAAATCACTACTTTAAGTACTGTTGCAAACCCATTCATATTTTATTATTGCATTATAACTAGTGTATTTTAACTTTACCATGGCTCATACCCTTCAATATAACTCATAGATTCATCAAAACAAGCACACAATGCAACGAAAATAGAATCTGTCTTAAACAGAACAGTCTGTAGTAATCTGTATTCTAACCATACTTCTGTAACTCTAAAAATTCTGAACAATTAGGACAACATAAATATTTTGTATAGCAACATTGTGTCGAAATTTCAGCTCAATATCACGTTCCCGTAAAAATTGAAAATTCGAACACTGGAGGCAAAGTTTCTGTTTCAGATTCAGCATCGCTTCTACGCATCTTAGGAATCATCCTAAAGGTTCTACTTGGCAAAAACACTAAATCAAACATAAAAACACAATCATAACAGAGGCATAATTGTGTCAACACTCAAAAACATAAATAAAAAGACAAAAATAAATTTATTCATTGGGTTGCCTCCCAACAAGCGCTATCGTTTTACGCCCATAGCTAGGCATAACACATAGATTCAAGTGTTGTCATCTTTGGTTTTCATAGAGGTATTTTTTTCAAGAGGTTTAGCAAATAAAACTTGAAACAAATCGTCCATAGAAACCTTAGCACTATCAAGTTGTCCAGCAATGTACCCTCTTTGATTCCCGGCCACAATCCAAGAATAGTGTTGATTGACATCATTGAAAACTTGTTGGATCATATCTAAAACGGGGACTTCCTTTTTAAGATTCTCATCAAAAATTTGATTATTTCCAAACAAATATCTCATCATGTGATCACTCTTGTAAAGGATCTTTCCTATTACCGGTTTTTCACGGCTCAATCCATCGAAATCAAAGATCTCCCTAGCTTCCCGTGCTATGTGATCAAATCCATTCATGAGAACAAGTGTAGCTAACTTCTTAGCTTTGGGATTCTTTATGATGGGTAGCTCATAAAACAATCTTTGCAAGGCAGGATGGGTACGAATAAATCTATTTTCAAGTTTCAGAACTAGCGCCAAAATAGATTCTGCATATGTTTTAGTTCTTTTCAGTAAAGGAGTATCATCGAGAATAAAATTCCCAACGCAATTGAAAAATTCTTGGATAGTTTCTTTTCCTATAACGTTCCCTTGCCCCAAAACAAAAGTTTTGGAATAATAGATCTGAAAACAAAAGCGGCAAAAAAATAGATCGGAAAGCAATATGTTGGAAAAGTTGACCCGGGGGCCGTAGGTTTCACTAGTGGCTTCTCTCATGAGTATAGCACACGGTGGGTGAACAAATTACTGTTGGGCAATTGATAGAAGATCAAATAATCATGACGATATCCAAGGTGATGATCATTATATAGGCATCACGTCCAAGATAAGTAGACCGACTCCTGCCTGCATCTACCGCTATTACTCCACACATCGACCGCTATCCAGCATGCATCGAGTGTATTAAGTTCATGGAAAAACAGAGTAATGCAATAAGAACGATGATATGATGTAGACAACATATACTCATGTAGGAATAGACCCCATCTTGTTATCCTTAATAGCAACGATACATGCGTGCCTCGCTGCCCATTCTGTCACTGGGAGAGGACACCGCAAGATCGAACCCATCACAAAGCACCTCTTCCCATGTCAAGAAAAATCGATCTAGTTGGCCTAACTAAACCAAAGATTCGAAGAAGAAATACGAGGCTATAAGTAATCATGCATATACGAGATCAAAGAAGACTCAAATAATATTCATGGATAGAAACTGATCATGAACTCAAAATTCATCGGATCCCAACAAACACACCGTAAAAGTTTACATCAAATAGATCTCCAAGAGACCATTGTATTGAGAATCATAAGAGAAAGAGAATAAGCCATCTAGCTACTGCCTACGGACCCGTAGGTCTATGGTGGACTACTAACGCATCATCGGAGAGGCACCAATGAGGATGATGAACCCCTCCTTGATGGTGTTAGATTGGATCTCGAGGCTCCGGGACTTGAGGTGGCCGGATGTGTTTTTTGTCGACTCCTCTAGGGTTTCTGGAATATTTGGGAATTTATAGGCATCAGAGGCGGTAGAGAGGAGCCCCGATGGGTTGTGGTCTCCATGGCCCACCTCTCTGGCACTTCTTTCGCCCACTGGGTGTCTTCTGGTCCCAAAAAAATCTCCAAAAAGTTTCGTTGCGATTGGACTCCGTTTGGTACTGATATTCTGCAAAGTTAAAAACAAGCAAAAACAACAACTGACACTTTGGCACTATGTCAATAGGTTAGTCCCAAAAAATGATATAAAGTTGCTATAAAGTGATTGTAAAACATCCAAGAATGATAATATAACAACATAGAAGAAGCAAAAAATTATAGATACGTTGGAGATGTTGATACGTCCATTTTGCATCATGATTTCCTACTGTTATTTACTTTGTTTTGTTGAATAATAATGCTTTGGGGAGTGATTCTAATGCCTTTTCTCTCATAATATGCAAGGTTTACACAAAGAGGGAGAATACCGGTAGCTGGAATTCTGGACCCAAGAAAAGCACATCAGAGATACCTATTCTGCACAACTCCAATGAAACTGAAACTTTACGGAGATTATTTTTGGAATTAATAAAAAATACTGGCGCAAAAATCAACCGGAGGGGGCCACCTGGTGAGGAGCACCCACCAGGGCGCGCCAGGCACCCCCTGGCGCGGCCTGGTGGGTGGTGCTCACCCTGGCCCACCTCCGGAGCCCATCTTCTGGTATATATTCCCAAAAACCCTGAAAAAACCAGGAGGAGGACTTTCGGGATGAAGCGCCGCTGCCTCGAGGTGGAACTTGGGCAGGAGCACTTTTGCCCTCGGGCAGAGCGATTCCGCCGGGGGAACTTCCCTCCCGGAGGGGGAAATCGAAGCTATCGTCATCACCAACACCCCTCTCATCTTTGGGAGGCCAATATTCATCAACATCTTCAACAACACCATCTCCTCTCAAACCCTAGTTCATCTCTTGTGTTCAATCTTTGTACCGGAACCTCAGATTGGTACGTGTGGGTGACTAGTAGTGTTGATTACCTTGCGTAGTTGATTACTATATGGTTTATTTGGTGGAAGATTATATGTTCAGATCCAATATGCTATTCAATACCTCTATGATCTTGAGCATGATTATTATTTGTGAGTAGTTACCTTTGTTCTTGAGGTCACGGGAGAAGTCATGTTGCGAGTAATCATGCGAATTTGATATGTGTTCGATATTTTGATGATATGTATGTTGTGATTCCCTTAGTGGTGTCATGTGAACGTCGACTACATGACACTTCACCATTCATGGGCCTAAGGGAATGCATTGTGGAGTAGTTATTAGATGATGGGTTGCTAGAGTGACAGAAGCTTAAACCCTAGTTTATGCGCTACTTCGTAAGGGGCTGATTTGGATCCACATGTTTAATGCTCGTAGTTGAGGATGCTTGCGAGGGGGTTAATCATAAATAGGTTGTTAGTTCAAGTAAGAACATCACCTTAGCACCGGTCCACCCACATATCAAATTATCAAAGTAGCGAACACGAATCAAACCAACATGATAAAAGTGACTAGATGAAATTCCGGTGTACCCTCAAGAACACTTTGCCTATTACTAGTGATTGTTCTGGCCTGTCCTTTGCCTCAAAAGGATTGGGCTACCTTTCTGCACCTTGTCTACCGTTATCGTTACTTTCTCATTACAAATTACCTTGCTATCAAACTATCTGTAACCTACAATTTCAGTGCTTGCAGAGATTACCTTGCTGAAAACAGCTTGTCATTTCCTTCTGCTCCTCGTTGGGTTCGACACTCTTACTTATCGAAAGGACTACGATTGATCCCCTATACTTGTGGGTCATCAAGACTCTTTTCTGGCACCGTGGCCAGGGAGTGAAGCGCTCTTGGTAAGTGGAAATCAGTAAGGAAAACTTATACTACGTGCTGAAATTTATTGCTACTTGCTACTATGGAGAACAATCCTTTGAGGGGTTTGTTCGGGGTCTTCACCTCGACCGGAACCACAATTAGTTACCCCTCATCCTACGCCACCTACTGAAAATGTTTCTTATGAAATTCCTTCTGGTATGGTAGAACACTTGCTTGCTAAACCTTATGCGGGAGATGGAACTGAACATCCTGATATGCATCTCTTATGTGTGAACGAAATATGTGGATTATTTAAGCTTGCAGGTTTACCCGGAGATGAAGTTAAGAAGAAGGTTTTCCCTTTATCTTCGGAGGGAAAAGCATTGACATGGTATAGGCTATGTGATGATCTTTGATCGTGGAACTGGAATCGTTTGCAATTGGAATTCCATCAATAGTTTTATCATATGCATCTAGTTCATCGTGATCGGAATTATATATATAATTTTTGGCCTCGTGAAGGAGAAAGTATCGCTCTGGCTTGGGGGAGGCTTAATTCAATGTTATATTCATGCCCCAATCATGACATTCCGAGGGAAGTTATCATTCAGAATTTTTATGCTCGGCTTTCTCATAATGATCAATCCATGCTCGATACTTCTTGTGCTGGTTCTTATATGAAGAAGACTATTGATTTTTAGTGGGATCTCTTGGTAAGAATTAAACGCAATTCTGAAGATTGGGAACTCGACGAAGGTAATGAGTCAGGTATAAAGCTTGAATTTTATTGTATTAAATCTTTTATGAGTACCGATACATTTCACAAGTTTAGCACTAAATATGGACTTGACTCGAGATAGTAGCCTCTTTCTGCGAAGCATTTGCTACTCACGTTGACCTCCCCACTACAGGAATCAGGCTCTTTGTTGTCTGCCATGGCAGACGGCAAAGGGCACAACCACGGACGGGAAAGGCCTTTGCCATCAGCCAGCGGACGGCAAAAGTTTGGGCCGAATAAACTCCGGCAAAGGGGTTCTTTGCCGTCTGCCTTGGCACAGCGGACGGCAAAGTTTTTTTGCCGTCAGCCTGCAGACGGCAACGCGGCTGGACGGCGTAGTACTGACGTTAGCACCGTTAGGTGGCTAACGGCCCCCACCAAGCCCTTTGCCGTCTACTCCGGACGGCCCCACACAGTCCTTTGCCGTCTGCCACTGACGGCCCCCAGCCAGCCCATTGCCGTCTGCCCCGGACGGCCCCGCCCAGCCCTTTGCCGTCTGGCCCCCGACGGCCCCACCCAGCCCATTGCCGTCTGCCCCGGATGGCCCCAACGTAGCCCTTTGCCGTCTGCCCCTGACGGCCCCCCACCCAGCCCTTTGCCGTCTGCCCCGGACGGCAAAGAGGCCAAATGGCCCCTGGCCTGGTGCTCCCAGGTTTAACAGGTGGCTGCCACGTGCCCGCTTTGCCGACGGTGGCCATCGGCAAAGAGGTGTTTGTCGTCCGGGGCAGACGGCAAAGAGGCTGTATTGCCTCTTTTTTGCCTGTTTTTGTTATGTTCAACAATTTTCATAGGCAAATATATGATATGTATATATATATTTCACAGAAACAATATCCCTACCATATGGATATGATCAACCAACAATTATACCAAATTAAAAGTATCAAATGTCACATTGTTCACCATATTACAATAGTTTCATCCATACATACATAGTCTCATACATAGGTAGAAAGTTTCACATAAGTTCATCGATACAAAATGAAAACAGAAAGTAAACACTAGCACTACATCAAAGCAAGCTGCCGTGAACTCAATCAAATTTGCAAAATTGGAAATAAGAAAGTTAGAATAAGAATACTAGAAGAAGTAGAAGAAGATCTAGAAGTAGAAGAAGATCTAGAAGAAGAAGAAGATGAAGAAGCGTTTTTCTTCTCTCTCTTTGTCCTCTTGTTTTTCTTCTTCTTATTGCTTATTTGTGTCATTTTAGAGCTAACCTAGGTAATTATCACATTTTTGACCTAACTAAGCTTATTGTGTCATTTTGCAAGAAAATAAGCTAAGTCTATGGCATCTATGAGGTTACTAAGTCTATTATGCCATTTTTGATTTAACTAAGCTTATTATGTCATTGTGGAGGAAACAATGCTAAGTATAGGTCATTTTAGAGCTAACTTAGGTACAATATGTCATTTTGGAGGTAAGTAAGCTTACTATGTCATTTTAGAGGAAACAAAGCTAACTTAGGTAAAATATGACATTTGTTGAGCTTGACTTTCGGTCTTTCGAGGTTTTCCTTACAAAAACTCTCATGCCTCATGGTGTGTATGGTGTGCACTCACTCACACTTATATGGTGGTGTATGTTGATGGACACTACCTAACACTTATATTTTGACCGTCGGTGATGGTCGTTTCCCCTTCTCCTCTCCCGCAATATACCAAGGTATATATCGAGAGAAGGAGAAGAAGAAATGACTCCCGCGACAACAGTCGGGATTCCTCCATCAAGAAGATACATGAAACTCTCACAAGGAGCTCTGACAGACCGAAAATACGTAATTTTGTCTAAGTGCTAAGTTTCTCTTTGTTTGAGAAAATGAGCCAAGTAAGTGCCATATTAGGGCTTACCGTCCTCGTCATCACGGAGGTGAAGCACCGGGGTTGCTCGGGCCGGTGTCACCTGGAGCACTACTTGGCCCTGGAGAAGGATCGTGCGATGCGGTCGGGAGTTATGCTGCACCAAAGATCATTTGCGTTAGCATGATGACGCTAAAATGTTAAGACTAGTAACTAATGAACATTGAAATGAAACTCACCGTTCCAGCCGTGGTAGTGTCTGGCATCGACGGAGGGGTCTGGCCGGTCTTCTCGCACAAAGACTGCACATTTGGTTTTGACAAGTCAATCATATTGGTTATTAATGAAACGAACATGTAGTGCATGATTTGGCTAATATGAAAAAGAAACTTACCACGATGAGCTTGTACATGGCCCGGTTAGATGCATCGTTTCGTGCCCTCTACTCCTCCAACAACCTAGCCGTCCTCTCCTCCAAATCCCTCTTCTCCTCCGCCGCCTGCCGAGCCTGTTCCGCCAGAAGCGCATGGGTTGCCTCTCTCTCTTTCTGCAGAGCAGCCTGCAACACAACTCCTCGTTAGCATTGTAATCATCTTTGTTCGCACACACAATGTAATGGAGGAAAGCTATCTGAGTCCGTATGACTAACCTCGATGGCGAGCTGGACTGGCCATGGACGAGGCGTTATCTCAGGACAGGGGCTCGTTTGGCGCGCCTTGATCTGCCGGAGAGTGCGCGAAGACCATATAAGTCCATCTCCAATGGCTATCGAGCCATGGGGCCTCCCGCCGCCAGCTATCATCACCAGCTCTGGATCAATAGGATGGTGGCTCGGGTTGAAGTCCTCCCCATTCACCGCCTTCCCCACATCTCTGTACCTCACGAGCTTGTTGTGGGAGGAGATGTTGGTGAAGTTCTGGGGATTATCGAGGTCAGACTCAGAGAATGCCTTGGCCTTCTTGTACGAGGTAGTATGGGCCATGGCATAGATGTCGTACACCTGTGGCACCTCCGTCTTATTGTAATGCGCCTACAAGAGAGGAACAAAGTATTAATAAAGGGGTCAAGCTAGCATCAAGAATGAATTGCAGGAATCATGAAGCAAACCACATACCCAGTTCCGCCCAAACTGAAATAAGTTGGCGCTGCCTTGATGGTGTGGCACACCTTCCATTTGGGCATGCCTTTCCTTGGCATCATCGTGGACGGCTCGCCATTCGTCAGAGCACCACTCATTCACCAACGCCTCCCAACAATCCATCTTATCCGCACACCATCTCGGGGGCACCTATGTTAGTAAAGAGAAATTTGAGAGCTACGCCTACGAATCAAAGCAAGGAAACTAAGTAAGGCCTTAAGAATAGGTAATTACCGTCATGTACTACTCCTTGTGCAGAAACTTTCCGCGGCATGATGACTTGTCCTTCTTAATACGCCGCGAGGCATAGTAGTCTCGAACAGCCTGTACCCGAGCCTCGTGCCGTAAGTTCTGTAGTAGGCGTCTGCACTCGTCATCGATAACCTTTGCCGCGGCCTCCTCGTATCCCTCCTCACACCTGTAGAAGGTCTGCAATCAAACGAGACAACACTGATTAGTACAATAACTAGCTATTATTGATTTTTAATTGTGTAAAGGAGAAATTACCCAGAACTTTCTGATCACCATGTCGGCCCTCGTGTGGCACAACACACCGTCGATCATCTCCTCCAGCGGGGCCGGGGCAGCCAAGTAGTGCTCCCAGTTCAATCCTAACTCTAGAAGCTGACCCGCGCCGTGCAACGTGACAAACCCAGGGAAGTTATGCCGTAAAATCACACCAAGGATGGAGTTGGGCCTGCGGACATCCTTGGCGTGAATCCAACCCCTGTAATATGACAAAGCCACCACATTAGATATGTGAAGAAACATGAAGGCAAAAGGTTTAAAAAGAGTAAATGCACTTACTTCTGCAACTCAGGCCTAATCGGCCACCTCTGCTCGCGGGTCGCCGGCACAGGCGGGAGCCGTGTACACCCACGCTGGTAGACGGTGGCCCCCTCAACCACCTCGTCCCTGCTACCAGAAAACTGATCCCCGCCACCATCAGCATGGCCACTCGGCTCCGGCTGATGCAAATCCGGCAAGGTATCCCATCCGGTCAAAGCATGTGGAGTCTCGTAGGATGATGCGTCTGGCACAGGAGTCTCGTGGGTCGAAGCGTCTGGGACAGAAGGATCGTCGACCCGAGGCTCGTGGACAGGAGTCCTTGTAGCCTCCACCTCACACAGGTCCATCGTAGTAGTCCTGTGCTCGGGTGAATCAGCTGGGGGTGACGGCGAGGAAGGCGTAGCAGCCTTCGTACCTCTCCCGCGGCCACCACGTGTACCTTTAGGAGCTCTCTTCTTTCCCCGACCTCCTCTCCCGGTGGGCAACTTCGCCGACGAAGAAGCGCCCTCGGGTGTCCCAATACTGTCGTACAATGCTCTCCGGAGAGTTTTGGTGGAATGGAAGTACCCCTCCCACCACGCGCCGACGAAGGAGCATCGGATCGCTCTCGACCCGCGCCCACCATCTTTCAACACCTGCCATGACAAAGAGTAAACGAAATTAGTACAACATAAAAAAATTGAATACCGACATGAATAATAATATGTATATATATAATTTAAGTGTATCATCATCATGTATATAATAAAAATTGAATAATACCTGACATGAACTAATAATAATCTTCATCGTCTATATATGCTCCGGGATCAATAAATGCATCATCATCATCACTATCATCAATAAATGCATCATCATCATCACTATCGGGAACAACATGTGGAAGGCCTCCTTTATGTAATCGGTCAAGCATTGAGAGGTCATCCGCAGCACTAACCTCTTCTTCTTCCATCTCTTCTTGTTCCGGCTCAGGGGTGAAGTCGGATTCACTGTCGCTGTCTACTTCAATGTTCGGGGGTGAAGTAGAGAGGTTCTTGAAACGTTTTTTGGAAAGACATGTTTCTTGGAAGAATTCTCCTTCATATGTGTCTGGGTTAATGTGAGATTCATAATCATCTTCATTGAGGGGAGGTGGTCTAAAACGTGGCGGCACATCATAAACGATATCCCAACCATTCAGATTTGGATCAGTTTGGCAGGCCAACGGTAGATAGAAAACTTGGGTCTCCCGTTGAGCCGTAATATAGACATCGGGAACATCTAAATGGGTGCTTTGTTTGATTTCGACTAGCCCTATATGTTCACGAGTCCTTCTAGTCTCCTTCGGCTGGAACCAATAACATTTGAAGACTACGACGTTTGGTGCGTTTTCACCAAAGAATATAAGTTCATAAATTGCTTCAACTCTTCCATAATACTCGACACCTCCTTCGCCGATAGCAGAGACACAACAATTTGTAGACTTTCGGTCGGCCATAGATAGCTCTTTGCCAAAAGTACGAAAGTGATACCCGTTGATGTCGTATTTGTCAAATGAATGGACCTTATAGTCAAAACCATTAGCGACTTGTCTCAATTCGGCGCCCATAGACTCTGAATTAGCCTACAAGTTTAATACGAAAGGATTGTTGCATTAGCCGCAAACTAGACGAAGAAATGAAATGGTCTAATGGAAATTACCGTTTGTTTGAACCAAGAGATGAAACCGGGATAGCCGCCTCCATGCTTTGCCAGAAGCTCATATTCTTTGATGGAATCCTTTTGGATCACCGCTCCATCCGAGAATTTGGCGATGTATCGACTGTATCACATATCCGGGAATAAGAGCAGTTCAAAGGAATTAGAAGTTGCGAAACAATGTACCGAGAACTTACTCGATGTACGGCCACACTTCTTTTAGGTTGTTGAAGATATACAACGAAATGGTCCGCCATTCTTCGACATCCAACGCTATTGCTTTCGAAGCACCGGCTGGTGCGAGCTTCCCTTTGAATAGGCTGAGGTAGGATCGACCTTTTTCACGGTCGCCATCATTGTACCGAGGCTTCGGATTATGCAAATGACGATTCTTGGCTTCGTAGTGTGCTATCACGAAGTTTGCCGTCTCCTCAGTAATGAATGCCTCGGCCATCGATGCTTCAATTCTACGTTTATTTTTACATTTTGCTCGAAGCGTCTTCTGCATCCTCTCAGTTGCGAAGCACCAACGATTTTTCACGCCCCCCCAATCTTGCCTCGGTCGGGAGATGCAAAATGAAATGCTGCATTGGATTAAAGAAGCCTGGTGGAAAGATCTTTTCTAACTTGCAGACCAACTCCGGCGCCAACTCTTCCAGTTCATCTAGCACGTCAGGTGATAGTTCTTTCGCACAAAGAGCACAGAAGAAATTGCTCATCTCTGCCAGTACTAGCCATTCGTCCTCAGGGATAAAGCCACGCAACATCACCGGCCTTACCCGCTCAAGCCATATGTGCCAATCATGACTCTTGAGACCAAATATTTTCAACTTGTCAAGACTCGCTCCCCTCTTTATATTCGCTGCATACCCATCGGGGAACATCAACTGCATTCAAGATCATTTCCCTCATAGCTGGCCTTCCAAGATTGAACCATGCCTTTGGCTTCCTCCAGTTCTTCTTTCTTTTTGGTTGTCGCATGTTTTGTTACGGTCTATCACATAGAGCCTCCTCATCAACTCTAGCCTTAGGATTATCCTTTGACTTCCCCTCTATGCCGAACAATGTACCAAAAAGGGCCTCGGCGATATTCTTTTCAGTGTGCATCACGTCGATGTTGTGTGGGCAAAGGAGGTCTTTAAAGTAAGGCAGATCCCACAAGCATATCTTGTGAGTCCAGGCGTGTTTCGAATTATACCCTTTGAAATATCCTGGACGCTCTGGATCAGGCTCGAGAGCATTTAACTGATCCATGGTCTATTGGCCTGTCAATGCAGGTGGTGCAGTGTTTTTGACAACTCTACCTTTGATGAAATTCTTCTTGTCTTTTCTGAACTTATGGCGAGGATCCAGGAACTGTCTATGCAAGTCGACGCAAGAATACTTGCGACCCGCCTGCAGCCAACGGAACTGAAGAGCTGCCTTGCATGTGGGGCACGGGAACCTTCCATGCACACAGCAGCCAACGAATAGCGCATACGCCGACAAGTCATGCGTCGAGTACATGTACCACACATGCATTTTGAAGTTTTGTTTTGTAGCAGCGTCATATGTCTTGATCCCATTATCCCAAGCTTCTTGCAATTCATCCTTAAGCGGCTGCATGTACACATTCATATTCTTCCCCGGATAGTTGGGCCCTGAAATTATCAACGTCAAGAAAATGTTCTTTCTTTTCAAAATCTCTCCGGGGGGGGGGGGGGGGGGGAGATTGAGTGGAATGACAAATACAGGCCAACAACTGTATTGGGTTGTCATCATACCATACACATTGAACCCATCCGTGCTGATGGCGACTCGAGGATGCCTTGGATCTTCCGCTTTATCCTTATGTAATGCATCGAAGTGCTTCCACGCAAAAGCGTCTGAAGTGTGTCCCAACATCGGATTCCCATCTGCATCTAGTTCGGTTCTTTTGCCCAATTTGTGCCACGTCATCTGTCTGGCCATATCTTCGACCATGAAAAGATGTTGAAGTCTTGGTATGATTGGCATATACCGAAGAACATTAACTGGGAATTTGGTCTGACTCTTCTCACCCATACCGTTGTCTACCACAACATACCTGGAAGACTTGCAAATGGGACAATAGTTTAAGCCCGCATACTCAAGCCTAAATAAGGCACATCCATTCTCACAGGCATCTATCTTCTCATAGGGCATCTTAAGCGCACGTAGGATTTTGTCCGACTGGTACAGGTTTGCAGACAATACATGGCCTTTGGGTAGAAAGCGTCCAAATATTGTCATCATCGCGTCGTAGCATTCTCTGCCCAGGTTGAACTGAGCCTTCAGAGCCATTACTTGCGCGATGGCATCCAGCTGACAAAGCTCAGTGTGCTCGTGGAGAGGACGTTTTGAAGACTCCAACATTTCATAGAAGGCCTTTGCAGATTCCTCCATCTCATCATCCGAATCCCGAGCATCATCAAAGTCTTGCACCATGTCTTCGATCCTGGTACCATGCTCGTCGGTGTGACGACGAACCACCTCAGCTCTGGCACGTTGGGCAGACTCACCATGAAATCTCCACACCGTATAATCAGGCGTAAAACCCCACTTCTGCAAGTGTTTACCCATTTCATCCCGTGTCCACTTTTTATGGTTGTCGCACCGGACACAAGGGCACCAGGTTATTTCCTGGCCATTTGCAAATGCGGCTCTCAGAAACCCCTTGGTTTTTGTTAACCCTTCAATGGTCGTGTCTTTCTGACTAGGGTGACCGGTGTACATCCACGCACGATCACTCATCTTGCCTACCTACTAAACACACAAGATATATATATATATATATATATATATATATATATATATATATATATATATAATTCATCATCTATATTCATCAGTTAATCAAGTTTGTTAGTTTTATTACGTCCATGCAACCTACACGCTAATAGGTAAAGATAGGTCCTATAATCCCACCCGAGTATGTGTAGATTGGGTTCGTTTTCCCATGCTCTACTCCGGATCCGATGCAGAATTTCGGCAGCACCTCCCCGCTGTTCTCCTGATACACGTCTCGGCAATAAGCAGAGAGGATGTGTACCCGGAGAACAACAGGGAGGCACTGACGAAATTCCGGATCGGATCCGGAGCAGAGCATAAGGGAAAACGAACCCAATCTACACATACTCAGGCTGTCCATGGATAACGTTGGACAATTTGAAAGGATGGCGGTTATAAATATGCAAAGACATGCATATTTATAGATGCCACCCTTTCGAACGGGAGACGCATACTGGTCACGCATACTGATGATTGAAGACACCTATAGCTAGAAAGTTTCATCGGCACGAAGACCGGAACAGAGCAAATTAAGGGGGGGAGGAGATGTCATTTGTGCTCACCCACGAATGCAGGGGAGCTCGTCAAACGCACGGGGAGGTCGTCGAACAGTAGACCCTCGCAGCGACGAAACAACTGCACATTGAAATCCACCCGATCAACACAAATATGATGTTTTTCATAACAGAATCGGAATATATATATGACCTAACACATAATTTACAAAACTATGACCCCGTCGGCCTTTGGAAGGCCGAAGAGGTGTCGGGGGTCGGGGGTCAGTGCCGTCGGGAGTCAGTGGCGTCGGTGGTCGGGGGTCAGTGGCGTCGATCAAGGGTCGGGGGTCAGTGGCGTCGAGGGTCAGGGGTTAGTGGCGTCGGGGGTCAGTGGCGTCGGGGGTCAATGGCGTCGGGGGTCGGGAGTCAGTGGCGTCGGGGGTCTGTGGCATCCGGAGTCGGTGGCGTTGGGGGTCAGTGGCATCGGGGGTCGGGGGTCAGTGGCGTCGGGGGTCGGGAGTTAGTGGCGTCGGGGGTCGAGGGTCAGTGGCTTCTTCTGCCTCTTTTTTTTTTCCTTTTCCTTTTCTTCTTCTTCTTCTTCTTCTTCTTCTTCTTCTCCTCCTCCTCCTCCTCCTCTCTTCTTCTTCTTCTTCTCCTTCTTCTTCTTCTCCTTCTTCTTCTTCTTCTTCTTCTTCTTCTTCTTTTCTTCTTCTTCTTTTTCCTTTTTCATTTTTTCCTTCTTTTTTTTCTTCTAACCTAACTAACTAACCTAAACTAACCTAACTAACTAACTAACCTAAACTAACCTAACTAACTAACTAACCGAAATTAACTAACTAACTAATTAACATAAATGAAAAACAGAAAAAATCAAAAAAAATCACCTTTGAAGGTGCCGGTGGAGTGGACTGGGAGGGAGGAGGTGGGGCGCCGCGGGGAGCGGACGCTCGCCGCAGGGGAGCGGCTGGCTCCGGCGGCGGGGCGGCAGGGAGGGAGGAGGTGTGGTGGGGGGTAGAGAGAGAGATGTGGGGAGAGGGGGGAGAGAGAGGGGACCGCGGGGAGGGGGCTCGCCGCGGGGCGGCGGGACGGCGAGGCAGGCGGTGGGTGGGGCCGACGGTCGGTGGGCGTTGGGGAGCGGCGGGGGCGCTCGCCGCAGGGGAGAGGTTCGCTCCGGCGGGGCAGCGGCGCGGTGGTGGGGGGCGGGATGGGGGCGACTGCCGGTGGGCGTCGGGTCGGGGCCGGAGCGGCCGGAGGGAGAGAGAGGGTGGCGGCGCGGCGGTGGGGGGCGGGATGGAGATGCGGGAGAGTGAGGGGGTGGAGGTGGATCCGGCCGTTATGGGGGGCGTCTTCTTTGCCGTCTGCTAGCAGACGGCAAAGAGGGGGGGGACCAGGGGGTGAGGCCCCGCCATGACCATTAGGGGGACATCGTCTTTGCCGTCCGCTAGCGGACGACAAAGAGAGGGGAGGCAGACGGCAAAGACATACCCGACGGCAAAGATGTACCCACGGTGTGGTGGGGCCCGCCCATGACCGTTGCCGTCTGCCTGCCCCATCTTTGTTGTCCGCTAGCCGACGGCAAAGGGTAGGCTGATGTCAAAGGCTTTCTTTGCCATCTGCCTTACCTTTGTCGTCTGTTTTCTGTAAGCTGATGGCAAAGGCTTTTTTTGCCGTCTGCCAGCAGACTGCAAAGACATGGCAGACGACAAATGATCTGATTCCAGTAGTGGTTTAAATATCACCCCCCTGTTAAAGAAGAAATTAAAGAACCGGTCATAGCTAAAGAAGAAACCATCTTTTACAATGTTGATCCAGTTGTGCCTACTACTTATATTGAAAAGCCACCTTTCCCTGTTAGGATAAAGGAACATGCTAAGGTATCAACCGTGGTTCGTAAGAGTAATATAAGAGTACCTAAACCCCCTGAGCAAATTAAAGTAGAACCTAGTGTTGCTATGGTTAAAGATCTCTTGGAAGAAAATATTGATGGGCATGTCATTTACCTTTGCGATGAAGCTGCTAGAATTGCTAAGCCTGATAAGAAAGATAAACATAGACCTATAGAAGGCTTGCCCGTTGTCTGAGTTAAAATAGGAGATCATTGCTACCATGTGTTTATGTGATTTAGGTGCTAGTGTGAGTGCTATCCCTTTTACCTTATACCAAGAAATTATGAATGAAATAGCACCTGCTGAAATGGAAGATATTGATGTTACTATTAAACTTGCTAATAGAGATACTATCACACCACTTGGGATTGTTAGAGATGTTGAAGTCTTGTGTGGGAAAGTAAAATACTCTACGGATTTTCTAGTTCTTGGTTCCCCACAAGATGACTTTTGTCCCATTATCTTTGGTAGACCTTTCTTGAGCACCGTCAATGCTAAGATAGATTGTGAAAAACAAACTGTCGGTGTCAGTTTTGGTAATGTGTCTCATGAGTTTAATTTTTCCAAGTTTAGTAGACAACCTCGTTATAAAGCGTTACCTAGTGAAGATGAGATAATTGGTCTTGCTCCTATTGCTGTGCCTCCTACCGATCCCTTAGAACAATATTTGCTCGACCATGAAAATGATATGCACATGCGTGAAAGAAATGAAATAGATCAAATTTTCTTCAAACAACAACCTCTCTTGAAACACAATTTGCCTATTGAAACTCTTGGAGGTCCTCCTCCACCTAAAGGCGATCCCGTGTTTGAATTGAAACAATTGCGTGACACTTTGAAGTATGCTTATCTTGATGAGAAAAAGATATATCCTGTTATTATTAGTGCTAACCTTTCAGAACATGAAGAAGAAAGATTATTGAAAGTTCTAAGGAAGCACCGGGCTGCTATTGGATATACTCTTGATGATCTTAAGGGCATTAGTCCCACTCTATGTCAGCACAAGATCAATATGGAACCAGATGCTAAACCCGTTGTTGATCACCAACGACGGTTGAATCCTAAGATGAAAGAAGTGGTAAGAACTGAAATATTAAAGCTTCTGGAAGCAGGTATAATCTATCCCATAGCTGATAGTAGATGGGTAAGTCCCGTTCATTGTGTCCCAAAGAAAGGAGGTATTACCGTTGTTCCTAATGATATGAATGAACTCATTCCACAAAGAGTTGTCACTGGCTATAGAATGGTAATTGATTTTAGAAAATTAAATAAAGCTACTAGAAAAGATCATTGCCCTTTGCCTTTCATTGATCAAATGCTAGAGAGACTATCTAAGCACGCACACTTTTGTTTCCTAGATGGATATTCTGGTTTCTCTCAACTACCTGTGTCACGATCTGATCAAGAGAAAACCACCTTTACTTGCCCTTTTGGAACCTATGCTTATAGATGTATGCCTTTTGGTTTATGCAATGCACCTGCTACCTTTCAAAGATGTATGACTGCTATATTCTCTGATTTTTGTGAAAAGATTGTGGAGGTTTTCATGGATGATTTTTCCGTTTACGGAACTTCTTTTGATGATTGCTTAAGCAACCTTGATCGAGTTTTGCAGAGATGTGAACAAACTAATCTCGTCTTGAATTGGGAGAAGTGCCACTTTATGGTTAATGAAGGTATTGTCTTGGGGCACAAAATATCTGAGCGAGGTATTGAGGTGGATAAAGCTAAGGTTGACGCAATTGACAAAATGCCATGTCCTAAAGATATTAAAGGTATTCGAAGTTTCCTTGGTCATGCTGGTTTTTATAGGAGGTTCATGAAAGACTTCTCTAAAATTTCTAGGCCTCTTACTAATCTTTTGCAAAAGGATATTCCTTTTGTTTTTGATGATGATTGTGTGGAAGCCTTTGAAACACTCAAGAAAGCCTTAACCTCTGCACCTATCATTCAACCACCTGATTGGAACTTGCCTTTTGAAATTATGTGTGATGCTAGTGATTATGCTATTGGTGCTGTCCTAGGACAAAGAGTTGATAAGAAATTGAATGTTATCCATTATGCTAGCAAAACTCTAGATAGTGCCCAACGAAATTATGCCACTACTAAAAAAGAATTTTTAGCAGTTGTGTTTGCTTGTGATAAATTTAGATCCTATATTGTTGACTCCAAAGTTATTGTTCACACCGATCATGCTGCTATAAAATATCTTATGGAAAAGAAAGATGCTAAACCTAGACTCATTAGGTGGGTTCTTTTACTCCAAGAATTTGACTTACATATTGTTGATAGGAAAGGAGCTGAGAACCCCGTAGCTGATAACTTGTCTAGGTTAGAAAATATTCTTGATGACCCACTACCTATTGATGATAGTTTCCCTGACGAACAGCTAGTTGCAATAAGTGTCTCACACAACACACCTTGGTATGCTGACTTTGCTAATTACATTGTTGCTAAATATATACCACCTAGTTTCACATACCAACAAAAGGAAAAAATTCTTCTATGACTTGAGACATTACTTTTGGGATGACCCACATCTTTATAAAGAAGGAGTAGATGGTATTATTAGGCGTTGTGTACCTGAGCATGAACAGGAACAGATCCTACGGAAATGTTTTATCCGAAGCTTATGGAAGACATCATGCGGGAGATAGAACTGCTCATAAGGTATTGCAATCCGGATTTTATTGGCCTACTCTTTTCAAGGATGCCCATAAGTTTGTCTTGTCTTGTGATGAATGTCAAAGAATTGGTAATATTGGTAAGCGTCAAGAAATGCCTATGAATTATTCACTTGTTGTTGAACCATTTGACGTGTGGGGTTTTGATTACATGGGGCCTTTTCCTTCCTCTAACGGGTACACTCATATTTTAGTTGCGGTTGATTATGTCACTAAGTGGGTAGAAGCTATTCCAACTAGTAGTGCTGATCACCACACCTCCATTAAAATGCTTAAATAGGTTATCTTTCCGAGGTTCGGAGTCCCTAGATATTTAATGACCGATGGTGGTTCACACTTTATTCATGGTGCTTTCCGTAAGATGCTTGCTAAGTATGATGTTAACCATAGAATTGCATCACCCTATCATCCTCAATCTAGTGGTCAAGTAGAACTTAGCAATAGAGAAATAAAATTAATATTACAAAAAACTGTCAATAGGTCTCGTAAGAATTGGTCTAAGAAATTAGATGATGCACTTTGGGCCTATAGAACAGCTTATAAAAATCCTATGGGTATGTCTCCATATAAAATTATGTATGGAAAGGCTTGTCATTTGCCTCTAGAGCTAGAACACAAAGCATTTTGGGCAATTAAAGAACTCAATTATGATTTCAAACTTGCCGGTGAGAATTGGCTATTTGATATTAGCTCACTAGATGAATGGAGAACCCAAGCGTATGAAAATGCCAAGCTATTCAAAGAAAAAGTAAAAAGATGGCATGACAAAAGAATCCAAAAGTGGGAATTCAAAATAGGCGTTTATGTTCTTTTATTCAACTCTCGTTTAAGATTCTTTGCAGGAAAGCTTCTCTCCAAATGGGAGGGACCATATATCATTGAAGAGGTTTATCGTTCTGGAGCTATCAAGATTAATAACGCCGAAGGTACTAACCCGAAGGTGGTCAATGGCCAAAGAATTAAGCATTATATCTCAGGTACGCCTATTAATGTTGAAAGCAATGTTATCCAAACCATGACACCAGAGGAACACATAAAAGAAACCTTCCAGAACACTCCAGAATACTTAAAAATAGGAGGTACGTGATACGGTAAGTGAACGGACTCCGAAAAATCCGCGAAAATATTTTCTGACAGTTTTGGAATATTTTAGAATTTTAGTAATAAAAAAATAAACCGGAAGGTGATCGAGGTGAGCACGATACACCAGGGTGCGCCAGGCACGCCTGCGCGCGCCCTGGTGGTTGCTGCCCACCTCGGATGCCTTCCCGACTCCGTTTTCCTTCCAAATACTTGTTTCCCAAGAATAAAAATTCTCTATATATACCCCCAACTGTTTTGACGACCGTATCACAGAAAAATCCCATGTTCTTGTTTCGTGTTGTTTTCCTGACAGATCTGAGAATATGTCGTCTCAAGATTAAAATGGGGAGAGCCATGTTGATCCCTATGTTCCAGACCCGAAGATCTTTAGGGAGATTTACCCCTATCTATGGACCTCGAAGGAGGAAGAAGATTCCACCATGCAGGAAACAAAAGTTGACAGCTCTGAGGAACAGGATGAACCATTGCCTCAACCTGGAGAGATGCTTGTGGAGTTTAAGAAGTCAAGCCTCCTGAGAAGATATAAACCTAAGGTCCAATTTATCCCATCTCGTTTCCTGCAGGAGAGCAAGGAGGCATTATGCCAAAGGATATTAAAGCTTGAATTGGAGAATGATGATCTAAGGGAGGAAAACTTTATGCTTAAATATAAGTTGAAGAAGAAGGCTTCTTCTACACCTCCACCTTCTTCATCACCACCACCAAAGGAGACGTGAGTACACGAGTATGGGCACTCCCCTTGGGTTGAGCCAAGCTTGGGGGAGGTGCCCCGGTATCGTATCACCACCACTTTTATTCACCTTTACCTATTTTAGTTCTATCTCTAGTTTCCCTTTTTCTTTAGTCGAATAAAAGTTTAGCGAGATCTATTTTCGTGTGTTAGTTTTGTGGCCTACCTATCTATGTAATCGTGTGAAAGTTATATAATAAAGTTTAGTTTGAGTTTTTGCTTCTCTACTTTCTTGTTGCAATCAAAATAAAATAAAGACAAATAAATGAAGAGAATCATATGCTAATCTTATGGTGAGTAATGACATCACATAAAGAAAAGTATAAGTAGTAAAATTTATTGGAGATTGACAAACATAGCATTGGTCAATGATGCAATTCATGAAAGAATTAGTTAGGGAAGAGAAGATTCACATGCAAATACACTATCTTGGACAACTTTTATGATTGTGAGCCCCCATCAAATATTATATGTCAAAATTTTTGACATTGGACAAGGAAGACAACGTAATGATTTATGTTTGTTCATATTCACATAGAAGTTATATTGTCATAGATCCTTCAACATGTGGTGCTTGCTCAATATCTTTGCTAGCCAAAAATTCCGCACTAAGTAGAGATACTACTTGTGCATCCAAAAACCCAAAACCAATATTCATGTTTTGAGAGTGCACCATACCTACCTATGGATCGAGCAAGATCCTTCAAGTAAGTTGTCATCAGTGCACTAAGGCAATAAAAATTGCTTCTAAAAGTGTTTTGATCAATTAGTGTAAGAGAAAATTGAGCGTTATACGAACTTATGATGGCAAAGTAATAAAAGCGACGGACTGCATAATAAAGGTTGCTATCATAGGGGGCAATATATCATGACGTTCTTTTACATTAAGGGATTAGGCAGACAAACCAATAAGCGCATGACAACCTCTGCTTCCCTCTGCAAAGGGCCTATCTTTTACTTTTATGCACTTACTTTTATGCAAGAGTCAATGTATTCTTCTCTATTCCTTTTTACTTTTTCCTTTGCAAGCATCATGTGGTGAGGAAAGATCTTGGCACATATATCCAGTTGGATATGGGTGGGCATGAGTTATTATTGTTGACATCACCCTTGAGGTGAATACGTTGGGAGGCAAAACTATAAGCCCCTATCTTCCTATGTGTCCGGTTGAAATTTTTTGTTCATGAGTATGCCATGAGCGTTAGCAATCATAGAAAACTAAATGATGGTTGAGTATGTGGACTTGCCAAAAGGCTCTGACATGAGACCCTTCCTGAAAATATGAAGAATTGTAGTTGAAAAGTTGACTGAGAACACAGTTTGTTGGTTTCCAATAAGGTTTATGCATCATACTTCTATGTTGTGATGAATTGTTACTTGCTCATGAGAAGCCTTATGATAAAAATATATTGAAATAAGTTCTTATGTTAGAGTTTGTTGCTGTTATGTTAATAAGCATGATGCTTCTATGTCCGTATTTTGTTTTTATCGACACCTCTCTATCAAACCATGTGGACATGCTTTTCAATATCGGCTTTCGCTTGAGGACAAGCGAGGTCTAAGCTTGGAGGAGTTGATACGTCCATTTTGCATCATGATTTCCTACTGTTATTTACTTTGTTTTGTTGAATAATAATGCTTTGGGGAGTGATTCTAATGCCTTTTCTCTCATAATATGCAAGGTTTACACAAAGAGGGAGAATACCGGCAGCTGGAATTCTGGACCCAGGAAAAGCACATCAGAGATACGTATTCTGCACAACTCCAATGAAGCTGAAACTTTACGGAGATTATTTTTGGAATTAATAAAAAATACTGGAGCAAAAATCTACCGGAGGGGGCCACCTAGTGAGGAGCACCCACCAGGGCGCGCCAGGCACCCCCTAGCGCGGCCTGGTGGGTGGTGCTCACGGTGGCCCACCTCCGGAGCCCATCTTCTGGTATATATTCCCAAAAACCCTAAAAAACCAGGAGGAGGACTTTCGGGACGAAGCGCCGCCGCCTCGAGGTGGAACTTGGGCAGGAGCACTTTTGCCCTCCGGCGGAGCGATTCTGCCGGGGGAACTTCCCTCCCGGAGGGGGAAATCGAAGCTATCGTCATCACCAACATCCCTCTCATCTTTGGGAGGCCAATCTTCATCGACATCTTCAACAACACCATCTCCTCTCAAACCCTAGTTCATCTCTTGTGTTCAATCTTTGTACCGAAACCTCAGATTGGTACCTGTGGGTGACTAGTAGTGTTTATTACCTTGCGTAGTTGATTACTATATGGTTTATTTGGTGGAAGATTATATGTTCAGATCCAATATGCTATTCAATACCTCTCTGATCTTGAGCATGATTAATATTTGTGAGTAGTTACCTTTGTTCTTGAGGTCACGGGAGAAGTCATGTTGCGAGTAATCATGTGAATTTGATATGTGTTCGATATTTTGATGATATTGTTGGAAATATTCCCTATAGGCTTATGTGAAAAAGGTTTCAACCTGATGAGCTCGAACCCAAAGCGGACAAATGCATCTTCATAGAATACCCTAACGTAACAGTTGGGTATACCTTCTATCTCAGATCCAAGCGCAAAGTGTTTGTTGCTAAAAACGGGTCCTTTCTCGAGAAAGAGTTTCCCTCGAAAGAATTGAGTGGGAGGAAAGTAGAACTTGATGCGGTTGTTGAACCGTTACTTCAGTTGGATAGTAGCACAACGCAGAAAGATGTTTCTGCGACATCTACTCCAAGTGAAGAGGAAGCAAATGATGATGATCATGAAGCTTCGGATCAAGTTACTATCTAACCTCGTAGGTCGACAAGGACTCATACCGCCCCTGAGTGGTACGTCAATCCAATCTTGGAGGTCATGTTGTTAGACAACAGTGAACCTACGAGCTATGAAGAAGCGATGGTGGGCCCGGATAACAACAAATGGCTAGGAGCCATGAAATCTGAGATAGGATCCATGTTTGAAAACCAAGTATGGACTTTGGTAGACTTGCCCGTTGAACAGCAGGCCGTTGAGTACAAATGGACCTTTAAGAAGAAGACATACACTGATGGTAAATGTCACCATTTATAAAGCTCGACTTGTCGCAAAGTAGTTTCCGACAAGTTCAAGGAGTTGACTACGATGAGACTTTCTCACCCGTAGCGATGCTAAAGTCTGTTGGAATTATGTTAGCAGTTGCTGCATTTTTCGGTTATGAAATCTGGCAGATGGATGTCAAAACAGAGTTTCCTTAACGGTTTCCGTGAGGAAAGGTTGTATATGATACAACCAGAAGGTTTTGTCAGTCCTAAGGATGCTAAAATGTATGCAAGCTCCAGCGATCCTTCTATGGACTGGAGCAAGCATCTCGGAGTTGGAATATACGCTTTTATGAGGTGATCAAAGTTTTTGGGTCTATACAAAGTTTATGAGAAACTTGTATTTACAATAAAGTGAGTGGGAGCACTATAGAATTTCTGATAAGTATATGTGGATGACATATTGTTGATCAGAAATGATGTAGAATTTCTGGAAAGCATAAAGGGTTGTTTGAAAAGGAGGTTTTCAAAGGAAAACCTGGAAAGAAGCTACTTAAATATTGGGCATCAGGATCTATATAGATAGATCAAGACGTCTGATAAAACTTTCAATGAGTACATACCTTGACAATATTTTGAAAGAGTTCAAAATGGATCAGTCAAAGAAAGAGTTCTTGCCTGATTTGTAAGGTGTGGAGTTGAGTGAGACTCAAAACTCGACCACGGCAGAAGAAAGAGAAAGGACGAAGGTCGTCCCTGATGGGGAACGTTGCATGGGAAACAAAAATTTTCCTACGCACACATAAGATCTATCCATGGTGATGAGCATCTACGAGAGGGAGAGTGAATCTACATACCCTTGTAGATCGCTAAGCGGAAGCGTTAATAAACGCGGTTGATGTAGTCGAACGTCTTCGCGATCCAAATCGCCGAGCGTCCCGCGATCCAATCACGATCCTTCCGATCTAGTGCCGAACGGACGGCACCTCCGCGTTCAACACACGTACGGCTTGATGACGCCTTCACCTCCTCGATCCAGCGAGCGATGGTGAAGTAGTGGTTGAGTTCCAGCAGCACGACGGCGTGGTGATGGTGGTGAGGAACAATCTCTGCAGGGCTTCGCCAAGCACTACGGAGATTATGACGGAGGAACTAGAGGGTTAGGGTTGCCGGCACACGGCTTGGGAAATCCTGATGTGTCCCGTGTGCTAGCCCTGCCCCTCTATTTATATGTTGAGCCTTGGGGTCTAAACTTGGAGTAAAAGCCTCCTCCGGGTCGGTTTTGCCCGCACAAGGTCGGTTTGGCCCGCAGGGAAAGAGTCCAACTCGGATCCCTGCCGAACCGTGCACAGCCGCGCACAAGCGGTAGTACCGCTTCACACAAGCGGTAGTACCGCTTGGGCGGTAGTACCGCTTCACACAAGCGGTAGTACCGCTCGGGCGGTAGTACCGCTTCACACAAGCGGTAGTACCGCTCCGGCGGTAGTACCGCTTCACCAAGCGGTAGTACCGCTTACGCGGCAGCAAAACTACTTTTGCACTTTCCAATACCTTGTGGGCTTTATCCCTTTGGCTCATATAAAGTGTTGCTGCACCCGAACACTTCGGTAAACATCCGGAACCCCTTCCGGTGAACTCCGGAACCCTTCCAGAGATCAAAACACTATTATCACATATATCAATCTTTACCTCCGGACTATTCCGGAGATCCTCGTCATGTCTGGGATCTTATCCGGGACTCCGAACAACTTTCGGTCACCAACATAATAACTCAATTATACTAATCGTCACCAAACGTTAAGTGTGTAGACCCTGCGGGTTCGAGAACTATGTAGACATGACCGAGACACCTCTACGGCCAATAACCAATAGCGGGACCTGGATGCCCATATTGGCTCCTACATATTCTACGAAGATCTTTATCGGTCGAACCTCTATGTCAAGGATTCAGTTAATCCCGTATGCTGTTCCCTTTGTTCTTCGGTATGTTACTTGCCCGAGATTCGATCGTCGGTATCACTATACCTAGTTCAATCTCGTTACCGGCAAGTCTCTTTACTCGTTCCGTAATACAAGATCTCGTGGCTAACACTTTAGTCACATTGCTTGCAAGGCTCATTGTGATGTTGTATTACCGAGTGGGCCCTGAGATACCTCTCCGTCATACGGAGTAACAAATCCCAGTCTTGATCCATGCCAACCCAACAGACACCCTCGGAGATACCTGTAGAGCACCTTTATAGTCACCCAGTTACGTTGCGACGTTTGATACACACAAGGTATTCCTCCGGTGTCAGTGAGTTGCATGACCTCATGGTCAAAGGAACAGATACTTGACATGCAGAAAACAATAGCAATAAACTGACACGATCAAATGCTACGTTTACAGTTTGGGTCTTGTCCATCACATCATTCTCCTAATGATGTGATCCCGTTATCAAATGACATCTCATGTCCATGGCTAGGAAACCTTAACCATCTTTGATCAACAAGCTAGTCAACTAGAGGCTTACTAGGGACACAGTGTTGTCTATGTACCCACACATGTATTTGAGTTTCCAATCAATACAATTATAGCATGGATAATAAACGATTATCATGAACAAGGAAATATAATAATAACCAATTTATTATTGCCTCTAGGGCATATTTCCAACAGTCTCCCACTTGCACTAGAGTCAATAATCTAGTTCACATCACTATGTGATCTACATTGTAATGAATCGAACACCCATGCAGTTCTGGTGTTGTTCATGTTTAGCCCTTGGAAGAGGTTTAGTCATCGGATCTGCAACATTTAGATCCGTGTGTACTTTGCAAATATTTATGTCGTCCTCCTTGATGTAATCGCGGATGGAATTGAAACGTCGCTTTATGTGTCTGGTCCTCTTGTGAAATCTTGGTTCCTTGGCTAGAGCAATGGCACCAGTATTATCACAAAACAGAGTCATTGGGTTAAGCGCACTAGGCACTACTCCAAGATCTGTCATGAACTCCTTCATCCAGACACCTTCCTTCGCCGCCTCCGAGGCAGCGATGTACTCCGCTTCGCATGTAGAATCAGCTACCACGCTTTGCTTGGAACTGCACCAGCTAACCGCACCCCCATTAAGAATAAATACGTATCCGGTTTGCGACTTAGAGTCATCCGGATCAGTGTCAAAGCTTGCATCGACGTAACCCTTTACGACGAGCTCTTGATCACCTCCATAAACGAGAAACATGTCCTTAGTCCTTTTCAGGTACTTCAGGATATTCTTGACCGCCGTCCAGTGTTCCATTCCTGGATCACTTTGAAACCTTCCGACCATACTTATGGCAAGGCTGACATCGGGTCTTGTGCACAGCATTGCATACATGATAGACCCTATGGCTGAAGCATAGGGGATGACACTCATCTTTTCTCTATCTTCTGCAGTCACTGGGCATTGAGTCTTACTCAACTTCACACCTTGCAAAACAGGCAAGAACCCCTTCTTGGACTGATCCATTTTGAACTTCTTCAAAATCTTATCAAGGTATGTGTTTTGTGAAAGTCCTATTAAGCGTCTTCATCTATCTCTATAGATCTTGATGCCTAATATGAAAGCACCTTCTCCTAGGTCCTTCATTGAAAAACTCTTGTTCAAATATTCCTTTACGCTTTCCAGCATTTCTATATTGTTTCCAATCAGCAATATGTCATCCACATATAATATTAGAAACGCTATAGAGCTCCCACTCACTTTCTTGTAAATACAAGCTTCTCCGTAAACTTGTATAAACTCGAACGCTTTGATCACTTTATCAAAACGAAGATTCCAACTCCGAGATGCTTGCACCAGTCCATAAATGGATCGCTGGAGTTTGCAAACTTTGTCAGCATTCTCTGGATCGACAAAACCTTCTGGTTGCATCATATACAACTCTTCCTTAAGGTAACCGTTAAGGAACGCTGTTTTGACATCCATCTGCCAAATTTCATAATCGAAAAAGGTAGCTATTGCTAACATGATTCTGACGGACTTAAGCATCGCTACGGGTGAGAAGGTCTCATCGTAGTCAACTCCTTGAACTTGTGAAAAACCCTTTGCCACAAGTCGAGCTTTATAGACGGTGACATTACCGTCCGCGTCCGTCTTCCTCTTAAAGATCCATTTGTTCTGAATGGCCTTACGCCCTTCAGGTAATACTTCCAAAGTCCATACTTTGTTTTCATACATGGATCCCATCTCGGATTTCATGGCCTCTAACCACTTCTCGGAATCCGGGCCCATCATCGCTTCTCCATAGCTCGTAGGTTCATCGTTGTCTAACAACATGACCTCTAAGGCAGGGTTGCCGTACCACTCGGGAGCAGTACGCGTCCTTGTCGACCTACGAGGTTCGATAGCAACTTGATCCAAAGCTTCATGATCATCATCATTAACTTCCTCTTCAGCTAATGTAGGCTCCACAGAAACAACTTTCTGCGCTGCGCTACTCTCAGGTTGAAGTAAAGGTTCAACAACCTCATCAAGTTCTATCTCCCACTCAATTCTTTCGAGAGAAACTCTTTCTCAAGAAATGTTCCGTTTTTAGCGACAAACACTTTGCCTTCGGATCTGAGGTAGAAGGTATACCCAACTGTCTCTTTTGGGTATCCTATGAAGACGCATTTCTCCGCTTTGGGTTCCAGCTTTTCAGGCTGAAGCTTTTTGACATAAGCATCACATCCCCAAACTTTAAGAAACGACAGCTTTGGCTTCTTGTCAAACCAAAGTTCATATGGCGTTGTCTCAACGGATTTTGATGGTGCCCTATTTAAAGTGAATGCAGCTGTCTCTAATGCATAACCCCAAAATGATAGTGGCAAATCGGCAAGAGACATCATAGATCGCACCATATCCAATAAGGTTCGATTACGACGTTCGGACACACCATTACGCTGTGGTGTTCCAGGCGGTGTTAATTGTGAAACAATTCCACACTGTCTTAAGTGACTGCCAAACTCATAACTCAGATATTCTCCTCCTCGATCAGATCGTAGGAATTTAATCTTCTTGTTACGATGATTCTCAACTTCACTCTGAAATTGTTTGAACTTTTCAAATGTTTCAGACTTGTGTTTCATTAAGTAAATATACCCATATCTACTTAAGTCATCAGTGAAGGTGAGAAAGTAACGATAACCACTGCGCGCTTCAATACTCATCGGACCGCACACATCAGTATGTATGATTTCCAATAAGTCACTTGCCCGTTCCATTGTTCCAGAGAACGGCGTTTTAGTCATCTTGCCCATGAGGCATGGCTCACATGTGTCAAGTGATTCAAAATCAAGTGACTCCAAAAGTCCATCAGCATGGAGCTTCTTCATGCGTTTTACGCCAATATGACCTAAACGGCAGTGCCACAAGAAAGTGGTATTATCATTATCAATTCTATATCTTTTGGCATCAATGTTATGAACATGTGTATCATTACTATCGAGATTCAACAAGAATAAACCCCTCACATTGGGTGCATGACCATAAAAGATATTACTCATATAAATAGAACAACCATTATTCTCTGATTTAAATGAGTAACCGTCTCGCAATAAACAAGATCCAGATATAATGTTCATGCTTAACGCAGGCACCAAATAACACTTATTTAGGTTCATCACTAATCCCGACGGTAATCGAAGAGCGAGCGTGCCGACGGCGATCACATCAACCTTGGAACCATTTCCCACGCGCATCGTCACTTCGTCCTTTGCCAGCCTCCGTCTATTCCGCAGTTCCTGTTTTGAGTTGCAAATATGAGCAACCGCACTGGTATCAAATACCCAGGCACTACAACGAGAGTTGGTAAGGTACACATCAATAACATGTATATCATATATACCTTGTTTGTTGTTGGCCGCCTTCTTGTCAGCCAAATACTTGGGGCAATTCCGCTTCCAGTGTCCAGTTCCCTTGCAATGAAAACACACAGTTTCTGGTTTGGGTCCAGCCTTGGGTTTCTTCACGAGAGGAGCAACTGCTTTGCCACTCTGCTTGGAGTTACCCTTCTTACCCTTGCCATTTTTCTTGAAACTAGTGGTTTTATTGACCATCAACACTTGATGCTCCTTCTGAATTTCAGACTCAGCGGCTTTCAGCATCGCAAACAGCTCGGCGACTGACTTGTTCATCCCGTGCATGTTATAGTTCAACACGAAGCTCTTGTAGCTAGGTGGCAATGATTGAAGAACTCTGTCAGTGATAGCCTCTGGCGGAAGGGGCATCCCTAACTCAGCCAGACGGGTGGAGTACCCAGACATTCTGAGCACGTGATCACTGATAGACCCGTTCTCCTCCATCTTGCAAGCATAGAACTTATCGGAGATCTCATATCTCTCGATCCGGGCATTCTTCTGAAAGATAAACTTTAACTCCTGGAACATCTCATATGCTCCATGACGTTCAAAACGTCTTTGAAGTCCCGGTTCTAAGCCATACAACATTGCACATTGAACTATTGAGTAATCATCAGAACGAGTCTGCCAGGCGTTCACAACGTCTAGAGACTCAACTGGAGCGGGTGGATCACCAAGCGGTGCATCAAGGACATAAGCCTTCTGGGAAGCCGTAAGGATAATCCTTAGATTACGGGCCCAGTCCACAAAGTTACTTCCATCATCTTTCAACTTAGCTTTCTCTAGGAACGCATTAAAATTCAGGGGTGCTACTGCGCGAGCCATGATCTACAACATAAATATAGCAAAGACAACTTAGACTATTGTTCTTATATAATGAGTTTAGTTAATCATATTTAAAAAACTCCCACTCAAATTGACATCCCTCCGATCATTCGAGTGTAACATGATCCAAATCCACCAACTCAAGTCCGATCATCACGTGAGTTGAGGTGGTTTCAATGGTGAACATCTTCATGTTGATCATATCTACTATATGACTCATGTTCGACCTTTCGGTCTCTTGTGTTCCGAGGCCATGTCTGTACATGCTAGGCTCGTCAAGTTTAACCCGAGTGTTCCGCACGTGTAACATGGCTTACACCCGTTGTATGCGAACGTAGAGTCTATCACACCCGATCATCACGGCGTGTCTCGAAACGACGAACTTTCGCAACGGTGCACACTTGGGGAGAACACAATTTATCTTGAAATTTAAGTGAGGGATCACCTTATAATGCTACCGTCGTCCTAAGCAAAATAAGATGCATAAAAGGATTAACATCACATGCAAATCATAAGTGACATGATATGGCCATGAACTTGTGCTTTTGATCTCCATCTCCAAAGCACCGGCATGATCTCCATCGTCACCGGCATGACACCATGATCTCCATCATCTTGATCTCCATCAACGTGTCGCCATAAGGTTGTCGCGCCGACTGTTGCTTCCACGACTATAGCTAACGTTTAGCGATAAAGTAAAGCATTACATAGCGCTTAATGATTGACACGCAGGTCATACAATAATTAAAGACAACTCTATGGCTCCTGCCAGTTGCCGTACTCATCGACATGCAAGTCGTGATATTCTATACAACACATGATCATCTCATACATCACATATATCTCATCATGTAATTGGCCATATCACATCACAACATACCCTGCAAAAACAAGTTAGACGTCCTCTAATTGTTGTTGCAAATTTTACGTGGCTGCTACGGGTTTGCAAGAACCGTTCTTACCTACGCAAAACCACAACGCGGTGTAGTGATTGCTTTTTGATCTTCTAAAAGAACCCTCTTCATTGAACCGATTCAACTAAAGTGAGAGAGACAGACACCCGCCAGTCATCTTTATGCAACGAAGTTACATGTTAGTTGAAGGAACCTGTCTCGCGTAAGTGTACGCGTAATGTCGGTCCGGGCCGCTTCATCTCACAGTACCGCCGAATCAAATATCAACTAGTAACGGCAAGCAATATGTATACACCCACGCCCACAACTCGTTTGTGTTCTACTCGAGATCTCATCTACGCATAGACCTAGCTCATGATGCCACTGATGGGGAACGTTGCATGGGAAACAAAAATTTTCCTACGCACACATAAGATCTATCCATGGTGATGAGCATCTACGAGAGGGAGAGTGAATCTACATACCCTTGTAGATCGCTAAGCGGAAGCGTTAATAAACGCGGTTGATGTAGTCGAACGTCTTCGCGATCCAAATCGCCGAGCGTCCCGCGATCCAATCACGATCCTTCCGATCTAGTGCCGAACGGACGGCACCTCCGTGTTCAACACACGTACGGCTTGATGACGCCTTCACCTCCTCGATCCAGCGAGCGATGGTGAAGTAGTGGTTGAGTTCCAGCAGCACGACGGCGTGGTGATGGTGGTGAGGAACAATCTCTGCAGGGCTTCGCCAAGCACTACGGAGATTATGACGGAGGAACTAGAGGGTTAGGGTTGCCGGCACACGGCTTGGGAAATCCTGATGTGTCCCGTGTGCTAGCCCTGCCCCTCTATTTATATGTTGAGCCTTGGGGTCTAAACTTGGAGTAAAAGCCTCCTCCGGGTCGGTTTTGCCCGCACAAGGTCGGTTTGGCCCGCAGGGAAAGAGTCCAACTCGGATCCCTGCCGAACCGTGCACAGCCGCGCACAAGCGGTAGTACCGCTTCACACAAGCGGTAGTACCGCTTGGGCGGTAGTACCGCTTCACACAAGCGGTAGTACCGCTCGGGCGGTAGTACCGCTTCACACAAGCGGTAGTACCGCTCCGGCGGTAGTACCGCTTCACCAAGCGGTAGTACCGCTTACGCGGCAGCAAAACTACTTTTGCACTTTCCAATACCTTGTGGGCTTTATCCCTTTGGCTCATATAAAGTGTTGCTGCACCCGAACACTTCGGTAAACATCCGGAACCCCTTCCGGTGAACTCCGGAACCCTTCCAGAGATCAAAACACTATTATCACATATATCAATCTTTACCTCCGGACTATTCCGGAGATCCTCGTCATGTCTGGGATCTTATCCGGGACTCCGAACAACTTTCGGTCACCAACATAATAACTCAATTATACTAATCGTCACCAAACGTTAAGTGTGTAGACCCTGCGGGTTCGAGAACTATGTAGACATGACCGAGACACCTCTACGGCCAATAACCAATAGCGGGACCTAGATGCCCATATTGGCTCCTACATATTCTACGAAGATCTTTATCGGTCGAACCTCTATGTCAAGGATTCAGTTAATCCCGTATGCTGTTCCCTTTGTTCTTCGGTATGTTACTTGCCCGAGATTCGATCGTCGGTATCACTATACCTAGTTCAATCTCGTTACCGGCAAGTCTCTTTACTCGTTCCGTAATACAAGATCTCGTGGCTAACACTTTAGTCACATTGCTTGCAAGGCTCATTGTGATGTTGTATTACCGAGTGGGCCCTGAGATACCTCTCCGTCATACGGAGTAACAAATCCCAGTCTTGATCCATGCCAACCCAACAGACACCCTCGGAGATACCTGTAGAGCACCTTTATAGTCACCCAGTTACGTTGCGATGTTTGATACACACAAGGTATTCCTCCGGTGTCAGTGAGTTGCATGACCTCATGGTCAAAGGAACAGATACTTGACATGCAGAAAACAATAGCAATAAGCTGACACGATCAAATGCTACGTTTACAGTTTGGGTCTTGTCCATCACATCATTCTCCTAATGATGTGATCCCGTTATCAAATGACATCTCATGTCCATGGCTAGGAAACCTTAACCATCTTTGATCAACAAGCTAGTCAACTAGAGGCTTACTAGGGACACAGTGTTGTCTATGTACCCACACATGTATTTGAGTTTCCAATCAATACAATTATAGCATGGATAATAAACGATTATCATGAACAAGGAAATATAATAATAACCAATTTATTATTGCCTCTAGGGCATATTTCCAACAGTCCCCTATGCCTTATCCATAGGCTCTGTATAGTATGCCATGCTATGTACCGCACCTGTGTGTGCCTTGCCATGAGTCTGTCAAGGGGTACAAGAGTGGTCCAGGAGTGGATCACTGGACAGCGGTCAAGATTATCCTTAGTAACTAGAGGACTAAGGAAATGTTTCTCGATTATGGAGGTGATAAAGAGTTCGTCGTAAAGGGTTACGTCGATGCAAGCTTTGACACCAATCCGGATGACACTGAGTAGCAATCCGGATACGTATAGTGGAGCAGCCATTTGGAATAGCTCCAAGTGGAGCGTGGTAGCATCTGCAGTATGACATATAGATTTGCAAAGAACGCACGGATCTGAATGTTTCAGACCATTGACTAAATACCTCTCTCACATGCAAAGCATGATCAACCCCAGAACTCATTGGGTGTTAGATTCATAACAATGTAAATCACATGGTGATGTGAACTAGATTATTGACTCTAGTGCAAGTGGGAGACTATTGGAAATATGCCCTAGAGGCAATAATAAATTGGTTATTATTATATTTCCTTGTTCGTGATAATCGTTTATTATCCATGCTATAATTGTATTTATTGGAAACTCAAATACATGTGTGGGTACATAGACAACACTGTGTCCCTAGTATGCCTCTAGTTAACTAGCTCGTTGATCAAAGATGGTCAAGGTTTCCTGGCCATAGACATGAGATGTCATTTGATAACGGGATCACATCATTTGGAGAATGATGTGATGGACAAGACCCAAACTATGAACGTAGCATATGATCGTGTCAGTTTATTGCTATTGTTTTCTGCATGTCAAGTATCTGTTCCTTTGACCATGAGATCATGCAACTCACTGACACCGGAGGAATACCTTGTGTGTATCAAACGTCACAACGTAACTGGGTGACTATAAAGATGCTCTACAGGTATCTCCGAAGGTGTCTGTTGAGCTGGCATGGATCGAGACTGGGATTTGTTACTCCGTATGATGGAGAGGTATCTCAGGGCCCACTCGGTAATACAACATCACAATAAGCCTTGCAAGCAATGTGACTAAGTGTTAGCCACGGGATCTTGTATTACGAAACGAGTAAAGAGACTTGTCGGTAACGAGATTAAACTAGGTATAGAGATCCCGACGATCGAATCTCGGGCAAGTAACATACCGAAGAACAAAGGGAACAGCGTACAGGATTAAGTGAATACTTGACATAGAGGTTCAACCGATAAAGATCTTCGTAGAATATGTAGGAACCAATATGGGCATCCATGTCCTGTTATTGGTTATTGACCGTAGAGGTGTCTCGGTCATGTCTACATAGTTCTCGAACCCGCAGGGTCTGCACACTTAAGGTTAGGTGACATTTCGGTATAGTAGAGTTATGTATGATGGTGACCGAAGGTTGTTCGGAGTCCCGGATGAGATCCCGGACGTCACGAGTAGCTCCGGAATGGTCCAGAGGTAAATATTGATATATAGGAAGTCCCGTTTTGGCCACCGGAAAAGTTTCGAGTGTTTCCGGTAGTGCCGGGAGGGTCCCGGAAGGCCATCGAGAGGGGCCACTCATGCCGGGAGGCCACATGGGCCTTAGGGGTGGTGCACCAGCCCTTAGTGGGCTGGGAAAGCCAGCCCCTAGGGGTCCATCCAGCTGGGGTGAGAGGAAAAGGCAAAAGCCCAAAGGGGGAAGGGTTTCCAAGTGGGGGAGGAGTCCTACTAGGAGTAGGATTGGAGTCCAACTCCCTCTCCTCCCCACTTCGGCCGACCCAAGGGGAGGATCCCTAGGGCGCCGGCCCCTCCCCTCCCTCCTATATATACTAGAGGGAGAGAGGGCCATAGCACTTGAACCCAAAAAGGCCACGGTGCAGCCCTCTCTCCCGATAGATTAGTTCCTCTAGTTTTTCAGCAGTGTTTAGGCGAAGCCCTGCTGGAATATTTCCACCACCACCGCCCCCGCGCCGTCGCGCTGCTGGAGAACTCTTCTACCTCTCCGCTCCCTCTTGCTGGATCAAGAAGGCGGAGATCGTCATCGAGCTGTACGTGTGCTGAACGCGGAGGTGCCGTCCGTTCGGCACTAGATTGGAAGGACCGTGATTGGATCGCGGGACGGATCGTGATTGGATCGCGAGACGGATCGTGATGCGATCGCGGGACGGCTTGCAATTTGGATCGCGAAGACGTTCGACTACATCAACCGCGTTTCTTAACGCTTCCGCTTAGCGATCACAAGGGTATGTAGATTCACTCTCCCTCTCGTAGATGCTCATCACCATGGATAGATCTTGCGTGTGCGTAGGAAATTTTTTGTTTCCCATGCAACGTTCCCCAACAGATATGTATGTTGTGATTCCCTTAGTGGTGTCATGTGAACGTCGACTATATGACACTTCACCATTCATGGGCCTAAGGGAATGCATTGTGGAGTAGTTATTAGATGATGGGTTGCTAGAGTGACAGAAGCTTAAACCCTAGTTTATGCGCTACTTCGTAAGGGGCTGATTTGGATCCACATGTTTAATTTATGGTTAGACTTTGTCTTAATACTTTTATCGTAGTTGCGGATGCTTGCGAGGGGGTTAATCACAAGTAGGTTATTAGTTCAAGTAAGAACAACACCTTAGCACCGGTCCACCCACATATCAAATTATCAAAGTAGCGAACACGAATCAAACCAACATGATAAAAGTGACTAGACGAAATTCCGGTGTACCCTCAAGAACACTTTGCCTATTACTAGTGATTGTTCTGGCCTGTCCTTTGCCTCAAAAGGATTGGGGTACCTTGCTGCACCTTGTCTACCATTATCGTTACTTGCTCATTACAAATTACCTTGCTATCAAACTATCTGTTACCTACAATTTCAGTGCTTGCAGAGATTACCCTGCTGAAAACCGCTTGTCATTTCATTCTGCTCCTCATTGGGTTCGACACACTTACTTATCGAAAGGACTACCATTGATCCCCTATACTTGTGGGTCATCAGACGTATCAGCATCCCCAAGCTTAATTCCTACTCGTCCTCGAGTAGGTAAATGATAAAATCAAATTTTTTGATGTGGAATGCTGCCTAACATGTTCATCTCATATTCTTTTCTTTTGTAGCATGGACATTTGGACTTTTAGTTGATTCAAAGCAATAGTCTAGTTTTAACATAATGACTTCAATACTCAAGCATGCCAACAAGCAACCATGTCTTTCAAAATATCAACACTAACGAAAGTTATCCCTAGCCCATCATGCTCAATCATTGATCCATTCATGAAACACACTCAGATATTAGCTACACCCAATGCTCAAGTACGATCATAGTGCCCCCTAGTTGGTGCTTTATAAGAGAAGTTGGAGACTCAAAGTAAAAATAAAAATTTGCATAAAGTAAATAGATAGGCCCTTCGTAGAGGGAAGTAGTGATTTGTAGAGGTGCGAGAGCTCAAAGTTTAAATTGAGAGAGAAAAATATTTTGGGTGGCATGCCTTTCCTGTCAACGAAAACGACAAAGTAGTTCACAATACTTTCCATGCTAGATACATCATAGGCGGTTCCCAAATAGAAAATAAAGTTTATTCCTTTTTCCACCATTCTTTCACATTCCATGGCTGGCCGTATCCACGGTTGCCTTCCATACCAACACTTTCCAACGAATTTATTATTTGACAACATAAAGTAATTTTTTTTTCTTTTTTCATTTCGGGAATGGGCATCCCTATTACTGCCGTACTCTCGTGCAATGACAAGTGAATAAACACTCATCTTGAGAATAACACATCTAGCATGGAAAAATATTGGACACCCCCTACCATTTCATGAGCGGTACGAGCACACAAAAGAGAAAATTTATTTTGAAAATTAGAGATGGCACATACAAATTTGCTTAGGACGGCATGGAAATACCGCATATAGGTAGGTATGGTGGAGTCATAAGGCAAAACTTGGTTTAGGGATTTTTGTTGCACAAGTAGTATTTCTACTTAGTAAAAGTGGAGGCTAGCAAATAGATTGAGAAGCATCCAACCAAGAAACGAAAATTCACATAAGCGAGCATTGTGCATAACTAACACCGAATAATGCACCATAAGTAGGATGTAATTTCATTGCATAACTATTGACTTTCGTACTTGCATAGGGAATCACAAACCTTAACACCAATATTCCTACTAAAGCATAATTACTCACTAACATAACTCACATATTACTATCATCATGTCTCAAAACTATTACAAGGAATCAAGTTTAATTTGTCCACTGATCTTCATGAAAGTTTTTATTATATCCTCCTTGGATATCTATCACTTTGGGACTAGTTTCATATATAGCCATTGCTTTTGACAAGCTCAAACAAATTTAAGTGAAGCACATGAGCATAAAGATTTCATCTCTCAAAATAGTATAAGTGAAGCATGAGAGGATTTCTTCAAAATTACTAACTCTCAAATTAATCTAAGTGAAGCATGAGAGTATTTCTTCAAAAGTTTCCAAGCACACCGTGCTCAACAAGATAAAAGTGAAGCACTAGAGCAATTCTATAGCTCAAAAAGTTTAAGTGAAGCATAAAGAGCAATTATAACAAATCATAGCATAATTTTGGCTCTCTCAAATAGGTGTGTCCATCAAGGATACAAGTGACAAACTAACAAGCAAAGCAAGCAAAGACTCAAATGATACAAGACACTCCAAGCAAAACTCATGATAAGTGACGAATAAAAATATAGCTCCAAGTAAAATACCGATGGTCGTTAGAAGAGAGAGGGGATGCCACTTGGGGGCATACCCAAGCTTAGTTGCTTGTTTATCTTTGGATATATCTTGGGGGTGCTATAGCATCCCCAAGCTTAGGCTCTTTTCACTCCTTATTCCTTCATCCATCGTGATCTCACCCAAAACTTGAAAACTTCAATCAGACAAAACTCATCAAAATCTTCGTGAGATCCGTTAGTATAATAAAGCAAATCACTACTTTAAGTACTGTTGCAAACCCATTCATATTTTATTATTGCATTATACCTATTGTATTTTAACTTTACCATGGCTCATACCCTTCAATATAACTCATAGATTCATCAAAACAAGCACACAATGCAATGAAAATAGAATCTGTCTTAAACAGAACAGTCTGTAGTAATCTGTACTCTAACCATACTTCTGTAACTCTAAAAATTCTGAAACATTAGGCCAACGTAAAGAATTTGTACAGCAACACCGTGTCGAAATTTCAACTCAATATCACGTTCCAGTAAAAAATGAAAATTCAAACACTGGAGGCAAAGTTTCTGTTTCAGATTCAGCATCGCTTCTGCGCATCTTATGAATCATCCTAAAGGTTTTACTTGGCACAAACACTAAATAAAACATAAAAACACAATCATAACAGAGGCATAATTGTGTCAACACTCAAAAACATAAAGAAAAAGACAAAAATAAATTTATTCATTGGGTTGCCTCCCAACAAGCGCTATCGTTTTATGCCCATAGCTAGGCATAACACATAGATTCAAGTGTTGTCATCTTTGGTTTTCATAGAGGTATTTTTGTCAAGAGGTTTAGAAAATAAAACTTGAAACACATCGTCCATAGAAACCTTATCACTATCAAGTTTGCCATCTATGTACCCTCTTTGATTCCCGGCCACAATCCAAGAATATTGTTGATTGACATCATTGAAAACTTGTTGGATCATATCTAAAATGGGGACTTCCTTTTTAAGATTCTCATAAAAAATTTGATTATTTCCAAGCAAATATCTCATCATGTAATCACTATTGTAAAGGATCTCTCCTATTACTAGTTTTTCACGGCTCATACCATAGAAATCAAAGATCTCCCTAGCTTCCCGTACTATGTGATCAAATTCATTCATGAGAACAAGTGTAGCTAACTTCTTAGCTTTGGGATTCTTTATGACGGGTAGCTCATAAAACAATCTTTGCAAGGTAGGATGGGTACGAATAAATCTATTTTCAAGTTTCAGAACTAGTGCCGAAATAGCTTCTGCATATGTTTTAGTTCTTTTCAGTAAAGGAGTATCATCGAGAGTCAAATTCCCAACGCAATTGAAAAATTCTTGGATAGTTTCTTTTCCTATAACGTTCCCTTGCCCCCAAACAAAAAATTTAGCATCCAGATTACCAGAACGTCCAATTTTAGGAGTCCTGCCATCATCTGTTTCTGCCATACCAAAATCACTCATGATGACAAGTAAACAAGAGATCTGACGAGAAAAGGTCAAACGAAAAAGAGGGCGAATAAAACGGCAAGTTGGGTGAAGTGGGGGAGAGAAAAATGAGAGCCAAATGGCAAATAATGTAATTGCAAGGAGATGAGATTTGTGATTAGGAACCTGGTAGATGACGATGGTGTCTCCTCGGCGCCAGAGATTGGCACATAGAAGAGACCGCTTCCTCCCCGGCAACGGCGCGAGAAATTCCTTTGACGTGACTTCAGACTGCGTCGGTATTTCCCCAAAGAGGAAGGGATGATGCAGCACAGCGACGGTAAGTATTTCCCAAAGTTATGAAACCAAGGTATCAAACCAGTAGGAGGATCACTACCACCTAATAAGCAACACCTGCACACAAAGAACAAATACTTGCAACCCGACGCGAAAGAGAGGTTGTCAATCTCTCTATGGTAAAAAGATAGATTAGGTAGTGATAGATTGGAGAGATAGATCTCTCAAGAACACAAAATAAAAAGAGCAAATAAAAAGTGCAGCAATATATTTTTGGGTTTTTGGAATAATAGATCTGAAAACAAAAGCGGCAAAAAGATAGATCGGAAAGCAATATGTTGGAAAAGTAGACCCGGGGGGCGTAGGTTTCACTTGTGGCTTCTCTCATGAGTATAGCACTCGGTGGGTGAACAAATTACTGTTGGGCAATTGATAGAAGATCAAATAATCATGACAATATCAAAGGCGATGATCATTATATAGGCATCACGTCCAAGATAAGTAGACCGACTCCTGCCTGCTTCTACCGCTATTACTCCACACATCGACCGCTATCAAGCATGCATCTAGTGTATTAAGTTCATGGAAAAATGGAGTAATGCAATAAGAACGATCACATGATGTAGACAACATCTATTCATGTAGGAATAGACCCCATCTTGTTATCCTTAATAGAAACGATACATGCGTGACTCGCTGCCCCTTCTGTCACTGGGAGAGGACACCGCAAGATCGAACTCATCACAAAGCACCTCTTCCCATGGCAAGAAAAATCGATCTAGTTGTCCTAACTAAACCAAAGATTCAAAGAAGAAATACGAGGCTATAAGTAATCATGCATATAGGATATCAAAGAAGGCTCAAATAATATTCATGGATAGAAACTGATCATGAACTCAAAGTTCATCGGATCCCAACAAACACACCGCAAAAGTTTACATCAAATAGATCTCCAAGAGACCATTGTATTGAGAATCATAAGAGAGAGAGAAGAAGCCATCTAGCTACTGCCTACGGACCCATAGGTCTATGGTGGACTACTCACGCATCATCAGAGAGGCACCAATGAGGATGATGAACCCCTCCGTGATGGTGTTAGATTGGATCTCGAGGCTCTGGGACTTGCGGCGGCTGGATGTGTTTTTCGTCGACTCCTCTAGGGTTTCTGGAATATTCAGGAATTTATAGGCATCAGAGGCGGTGGAGTGGGGCCCCAAGGAGGGCACAACCCATCAGGGCGCGCCCTGGTGGGTTGTGGTCTCCACGGCCAACCTCTCTGGCACTTCTTTGGCCCACTGGGTGTCTTCTGGACCCAAAAAAATCTCCAAAAAGTTTCATCGCGATTGGACTCCGTTTGGTACTGATATTCTGCGAAGTAAAAACAAGCAAAAACAACAACTGGCACTTTGGCACTATGTCAATAGGTTAGTCCCAAAAAATGATATAAAGTTGATATAAAGTGATTGTAAAACATCCAAGAATGATAATATAACAGCATGGAACAAGCAAAAATTATTGATACGTTGGAGACGTATCAAGCTTCGATGGACGCTACCTGAAATTTTATGATTTCGTCTGCGGTTTTGAACGATGTAGACTTTGGCCTTTTGCCGAGGATCATGTCATCGTTATCTACGATAGCACGGAGCATGGTCAGTTCCTCTACGGCTAGCATCTCAGCTAGTGCCTCGAGGGCAAGCGATGTTGTTTTATTCTCAGCTTGAAGGGCTCTATCCGGGTCGCCTGCAACTGTGATCACACCGTTGGGTCCCAACATTTTAAGTTTCATGTAACCATAATGAGGTATGGCCTGAAATCTTGTGAAGGCGTCACGCCCTAAGAGGGCATGATAACCGCTGTGAAAGGCTACGATATGAAAAAGAAGTTCCTCTGATCTATAGTTATCGGGGGTACCGAACACTACATCAAGGGTTACTCGTCCCGTACAGCGTGCCTCTCTTCAGGGGATGATTCCTCGAAAGGTTGTGTTGCTTCGCTCGATTCCATAGTAGCAAGTAGCAATAAATTTCAGCATGTAGTATAAGTTTTTCCTTACCGATTTCCACTTACCAAGAGCGCTTCACTCCCCGACAACAGCGCCAGAAAAGAGTCTTGATGACCCACAAGTATAGGGGATCAATCGTAGTCCTTTCGATAAGTAATAGAGTCGAACCCAATGAGGAGCGGAAGGAAATGACAAGCGGTTTTCAGCAAGGTAATTCTGCAAGCACTGAAATTGTAGGTAACAGATAGTTTGATAGCAAGATAATTGGTAACAAGCAAGTAATGGTAACGGTAAACAAGGTGCAGCAAGGTAGCCCAATCCTTTTGTGGCAAAGGACAGGCCAGAACAGTCTCTAGTAATAGGCAAAGTGTTCTTGAGGGTACACGGGAATTTTGTCTAGTCACTTTTATCATGTTGGTTTGATTCGTGTTCGCTACTTTGATAATTTGATATGTGGGTGGACCGGCGCTTGGGTGCTGTTCTTACTTGAACAACCTCCCACTTATGATTAACCCCCTCGCAAGCATCCGCAACTACGAGAAAAGTATTAAGATAAAATCTAACCATAGCATTAAACGTTTGGATCCAAATCAGCCCCTTACGAAGTAGCGCATAAACTAGGGTTTAAGCTTCTGTCACTCTAGCAACCCATCATCTAATAACTACTCCACAATGCATTCCCTTAGGCCCATGAATGTTGAAGTGTCATGTAATCGAAGTTCACATGACACCACTAAGGGAATCACAACATACATATCATCAAAATATCGAACACATATGAAATTCATATGATTACTTGCAACATGACTTCTCCCGTGACCTCAAGAACAAAGGTAACTACTCACAAATAATAGTCATGCTCAAGATCAGAGGGGTATTAAATAGCATAATGGATCTGAACATATAATCTTCCACCAAATAAACCATATAGTAATCAACTACGCAAGGTAATCAACACTACTAGTCACCCACAGGTACCAATCTGAGGTTTCGGTACAAAGATTGAACACAAGAGATGAACTAGGGTTTGAGAGGAGATGGTGCTGTTGAAGATGTTAATGAAGATTGGCCTCCCAAAGACGAGAGGGGTGTTGGTGATGACGATAGCTTCGATTTCCCCCTCCGGGAGGGAAGTTCCCCCGGCGGAATCGCTCCGCCGGAGGGCAAAAGTGCTCCTGCCCAAGTTCCGCCTCGAGGCGGCGGCGCTTCATCCCGAAAGTCCTCCTCTCATTTTTTCTAGGTCAAATGTGACTATATACCAGTAGATGGGCTCCGGAGGTGGGCCAAGGTGGTCACGATACACCAGGGCGCACCCAGGGGGGTCTGGCGTGCCCTGGTGGGTTGTGCCCACCTGGCAGGCCCACTCCGGTAGTTTTCTGCTCCAGTATTTTTTATTAAATACAAAAATAATCTCCGTAAAGTTTCAGCTTCATTGGAGTTGTGAGGAATAGGTATCTCTGATGTGCTTTTCTTAGGTCCAGAATTCCAGCTGCCGGTATTCTCCCTCTTTGTGTAAACCTTGCATATTATGAGAGAAAAGGCATTAGAATCACTCCCCAAAGCATTATTATTCAACAAAACAAAGTAAATAACAGTAGGAAATCATGATGCAAAATGGACGTATCAACTCCCCCAAGCTTAGACCTCGCTTGTCCTCAAGCGAAAGCCGATATAGAAAAGCATCTCCACATGGTTTGAGAGAGAGGTGTCGATAAAAACAAAATACGGACATAGAAGCATCATGCTTATTGGTAAAACAGCAACAAATTCTAACATAAAAACTTATTTCAATACATTTTTATCATATAGCTTCTCATGAACAAGTAACAATTCATCACAACATAGAAGTATGAAGCATAAACCTTATCGGGAACCAACAAACTATGTTTTTAGTCAACTTTGCAACTACAATTCATCATATTTTCAGGAAGGGTCTCATGTCGGAGCCTTTTGGCAAGTCCACATACTCAACCATAATTTAGTCTTCTATGATTTCTAACACTCACGGCATACCCATGAACAAAAAGTTTCAACCGGACACATAGGAAGATAGGGGCTTATAGTTTCGCCTCCCAACGTATTCACCTCAAGGGTGATGTCAACAATAATAACTCATGCCCACTCATATCCAACTGGATATATGTGCCTAGATCTTTCCTCACCACATGATGCTTGCAAAAAGAAAAAGTAAAAAGGAATAGGGAAGAATACTTGACTCTTGCATAAAAGTAAATACATAAAAGTACAAGATAGGCCCTTCGTAGAGGGAAGTAGAGGTTGTCATGTGCTTATTGGTTTGTATGCCCAATCCCTTAATGTAAAAGAACGTCACGCTATATTGCCCCCTATGATAGCAACCTTTATTATGAAGTCCGTCGCTTTTATTACTTTGCCATCATAAGTCCATATAGCGCTCAATTTTCTCTTACACTAATTGATCAAACACTTTTAGAAGCAATTTTTATTGCCTTTTTGCACCAATGACAACTTACTTGAAGGATCTTTCTCGATCCATAGGTAGGTATGGTTGACACTCAAAGAATGAATTTGGGTTTGGGTTGTTGGATGCACATGTAGTATCTCTACTTAGTGCGAAATTTTTGGCTAGCAAGGATATTGGGCAAGCACCACATGTTGAAGAATCTATGACAATATAACTTCTATGTGGATAAGAACAAACATAACTCATTACATTGTCTTCCTTGTCCAACGTCAACAATTTTGACATATAATATTTGATGGGGGCTCACAATCATAAAAGATGTCCAAGATAGTGTATTTGCATGTGAATCTTCTCTTCCCTTTTTAATTCTTTCATGAATTGTATCATTGACCAATGCTATGTTTGTTAATCTCCAATAAATTTTACTACTTATACTTTTCTTTATGTGATGTCATTACTCACCATAAGATTAGCATATGATTCTTTTCATTTATTTCTTCTTTTCTTTATTTTGATTGCAACAAGAAAGTAGAGAGGCAAAAACTCAAACTAAACTTTATTATATAACTCTCACTTGATTACATAGATAGGTAGGCCACGAAACTAACACACGAAAATAGATCATGCTAAACTTTTATTCAACTAAAGCAAAGGGAAACTAAAGATCGAACTAAATAGGGGGTCCCGAACTATGAATCTAGGATCGATGGGTAACAGGGGACGAAGGAGACAGTGTTTACCCAGGTTCGGGCCCTCGTGAAGAGGTAAAACCCTACATCCTGCTTGATTGTATTGATGAGTATGATGGTTACAGAGCTGATCTACCTCGAGATCAAAAGAGCTAAACCCTAGATTAATTGACTTGTCCTTCTACGTACCAAGTCCCCTGGTTTATATAGACACCAGGGGTACCTAGGGTTACACATGGTCGGTTTCCATCCGGGCATAGATACGCCCATTCTTTCTCGGAGGGCACACCAAGTCTTCGAGACTCCTCCTTCCGAACATGGCATTGTCTTGTAATTTGGCCTTCAAGTAATTGCCCCTGAGCGTCCCATCGTACTGGCCCACTTGAGATCAACCAACAGCCCGAGGACCCCTTAGTCCCGGACTCCCTCAATAGCACACGATGGGTAAACAAATTACTGTTGGGAAATTGATAGAATATCAAATAATCATGACAATATCCAAGGCGATGATCATTATATAGGCATCATGTCCAAGATTAGTAGACCAAAACGATTCTCCATCTACTACTATTACTCCACACATCGACCGCTATCCAGCATGCATCTACTGTATTAAGTTCATGGAAAATGGAGTAATGCAATAAGAACGATGACATGATGTAGACAAGATCTATTCATGTAGGAATAGACCCCATCTTGTTATCCTTAATAGCAACGATACATGTGTGCCTCGCTTCCCCTTCTGCCACTGGGAGAGGACACCGCAAGATCGAACCCATCACAAAGCACCTCTTCCCATGTCAAGAAAAATTGATCTAGTTGGCCTAACTAAACCAAAGATTCGAAGAAGACATACGAGGCTATTGACGTGGCTTGAGACTGCGTCGGTATTTCCCCAAAGAGGAAGGGATGATGCAGCACAACGACGGTAAGTATTTCCCTCAGTTATGAAATCAAGGTTATCGAACTAGTAGGAGGATCACCACCACCCAATAAGCAGCACCTGCACACAAATAACAAATACTTGCAACCCGACGCGAAAGAGAGGTTGTCAATCTCTCTATGGTAAAAAGATAGATTAGGCAGTGATAGATAGGAGAGATAGATCACTCAAGAACACAAAATGAAAAGAGCAAATAAAAGATGCAGCAATATGTTTTGGGGTTTTTGGTTTTGTAGATCTGAAAACAAAGACGAAAGAAGATAGATCGGAAAGCAATATGTTCGAAAAGTAGACCCCGGGGCCGTAGGATTCACTAGTGGCTTCTCTCATGATTATAGCACACGGTGGGTGAACAAATTACTGTTGGGCAATTGATAGAAGATCAAATAATCATGACGATATCCAAGGCGATGATCATTATATAGGCATCTGTCGGATTTCAGGCTCCGCAAAACCCTAAGGAATTCGAACCCAGGGGCGTGTGTGAAGATTCCCCAACAGATTTGCCCCCTCCAAGCACACAACACAATACCCCGCTCGATGGCGGGGAAGACGATGGCACACGAGAGTTTACCCAGGTTCGGGCCGCTGCGAAGCGTAAAACCCTACTCTTGCCTTTTGGTGGATTGCCTTGCGAGGAGGTTTGTGGATGAACTAGTACAGTGGTGTGTTGCGGGGCGGTTGCTCTCTACCTCTGTCGAGCTACCTAGCCTCTACTTATAGCGGCATGGGTCCTCTTCCCTTATCGCAAAGGCGGGAAGGGATCCCACAATGGCCAAATTTGAAGGGGGACAGGAGGTACACCCTATCCTGACGAAAGGCGGTCTTCGCCTGCAAAGTAGTCGACGGTGATGCAGTGGTGGGCTCGGCGATGACGTCCGTCTTGCGGGGCTTGGGGTCTTGGTCTTGTTGCACCAAAGTGGAAACCTTTGGGGGCGCTTTGGGAACCCGCGTGCGTCCCTTCCCCCTTTGCACCAAAGGGGAAACTGTCCCCTCTGGCATGCTGGCGCCCGCCTGCCTTGGCTGGCGTCACCCTCGGCCTCCTGAGATTATGTGTTGCATAGAAGTCTCCGCCGCTCGGGAGGGGGCCTGGGGAGGCCTACATCCCCGCGGGTCTTGGTGCTGCTTCCCTCGTGAGAACGGGGTCTCGCCAGGGCCTTGTGTCGAGGGAGGCCGCGTCGGGCCGTAGTTGGTCGTTGAGGTGAGCCACGCCTGGGACCGCAGGCAGGCAAGTTTGGGTACCCTGGTATCCAGAACGCCGACAGTAGCCCCCGGGCCCAAGGCGTGCTGGAGTTAGCTTCGGGGCGAAGCCACGGTAGATGGGACGGAGCGCCGTGGGCCCCAATCGCCTGCGGGTCTGACTCGACGCGTGGCGCACCCTGAGACGTGGGCGTCTCGGCTCCCCAAGGACGTCGGGAACCACCTTGAGCCGAGTTGACGCCTGGCCTGCGCGCCTCTTTGGCCATCATTGCCCTCCTTTGAATGCTGCTGACCCCTTGAGTCCTCTCTCTCCTCGGGCCACGCGGATGTGACCCGACGGGGGCAGACGAAGCGACGTGAGGCAGGACAGCACGCCGAACGAGCCTGACACGCTCCGCTCGGGATGCATGCCGGCCCCACTTCACACGTCGCCTCGGCAACCGCTTAAGATGGCCTTCAACCATCGCACGTTGGGGGGCCATCAATGCACGGGGCTGGGAAGGCGTCGGTTGGCCTCCATCCAGCTATAAATGGGCGGGGGGACTGAGCCCCCAGCTCATTCCTTCTTCTTGCTCCCCTGCCTTTGTCTTCCATCTACTCCATCATGACGCCGATGAGGAGGTTCTCCGCCGCCGAGAAGGGAAAAGCCAACCAGGGGATGCCGGGCCAGCAACCTCCCAAGAGGGGCGGGGGTCGCCCCCGCAAGTATGCCGAGATGCCCTCGGCGGCACCCCGTGGGCGTGGGCGCCTTTCTGCGGGGCCCGACGCTTCCGCTGGCGCAGCTGGAGGCGGCGGGCGCAGTGGTCGTGGCCGGGGGGAGAGACTTGCAGCCGGTGCTCGTCCACCGCGTTCACAAGCCCGCACGGCCGACGTGGGCCCGAAGTTCCTGGTGCCGGTGGAGAGGACGGCGAGCTCCTGGTTGCAGCTCCCACGCGCCTTCACAGAGGCGTTGCCAGCTGGCGCGCCCTCGGGCCTATGGCTGCAGGCCGACGGGTGCCGCAGCGGTGCGTTGTGGGTGGAGGTCGAGGTCACTCCTGTGGGCAACGCCTTTTTGGGCCGCGGGTGGCAGACTTTCACCCGCGCTCACGACCTGAAGGGGGGCCCACACTCCACTTCAAGCATGACGGCGCCGCGGCGCTGTTCGTCAAGATCTTCGGTGAGGACACGAGGCGTTTGGTGTGTGCTACTTCTCGAGCATGCGTTGGTTTTCCCTTGAAGAGGAAAGGGTGATGCGGCAAACTAGATAAGTATTTCCCTCAGTTGTTGAGAACCAAGGTATCAATCCAGTAGGAGATACAAGCAAGTCCCCAATAGATGTACCTACACAAAGAATCAAACACTTGCACCCAACGCTATAAAGGGGTTGTCAATCCCTTCACGGTTACTTGCAAGGATGAGATCTGATAGAGATAGATATGATAGATTTCTTGAACGGAAAATAAAACAAAAGTAAAAATAATGCAGCAAGGTATTTTTGGTATTTTTGGTTTTAGATCTGAAAGTATAATATGGAAAATAGACCCGGGGACCATAGGTTTCACTAGAGGCTTCTCTCATGAAGGAAAATAATACGGTGGGTGAACAAATTACTGTTGAGCAATTGATAGAAAAGCAAATAATTATGAAGATATCCAAGGCAATGATTATGCATATAGGCATCACGTCCGTGTCAAGTAGACCGAAACGATTCTGCATCTACTACTATTACTCCACACATCGACCGACTCCTGCCTGCATCTAGAGTATTAAGTTCATGAAGAACAGAGTAACGCATTAGGTAAGATGACATGATGTAGAGGGATAAACTCAAGCAATATAATGAAAACCCCATCTTTTTATCCTCGATGGCAACAATACAATACGTGCCTCGCTACCCCTACTATGTCACTGGGTGAGGACACCGCAAGATTGAACCCAAAACTAAGCACTTCTCCCATTGCAAGAATTACCAATCTAGTTGGCCAAACCAAACCAATAACTCGAAGAGACTTGCAAAGATATGAAATCATGCATATAAGAATTCAGAAAAGACTCAAATAATATTCATAGATAATCTGAACATAAACCCACAATTCATCGGATCTCGACAAACACACCGCAAAAGAGTATTACATCGGATAGATTTCCATGAAGATCATGAAGAACATGGTATTGAAGAGCAAAGAGAGAGAAGAAGCCATCTAGCTACTAGCTATGGACCCACAGGTCTGTGGTGAACTACTCACGCATCATCGGAGGGGCAATGGAGTTGACATAGATGCCCTCCGTGATCGAATCCCCCTCCGGCAGATTACCGGAAAAGGCTCCAAGATTGGATCTCACAGGAACAGAGGCTTCCGGCGGCGGAAAAGTATTTTCGTGGCTCTTTTTGGTATCCAGGGAATATTTGTGAATTTATAGGCCGGAGAATAGGGTTAGGGGGCTGCCGTGGGGCCACAAGCCAGGGGGGCGCCCCCCTAGGGCGCGCCCCTGTGGCTTGTCGCCACATGGTGGCTCCCCTGCCTTCATCTCCAAGTCTTCTGGGTTGCTTCTGGTCCAAGAAAAATTATTCCAAATATTTTATTCGACTTGGACTCCGTTTAATATTCCTTATCTGCAATACTCAAAAACAAGGAAAAAACAGAAACTGGCACTAGGATCTAGATTAATAGGTTAGTCCCAAAAATAATATAAAATAGCATATTCATGCATATAAAACATCCTAAATAGATAATATAATAGAATGGAACAATCAAAAATTATAGATACGTTGGAGACGTATCGAGCATCCCCAAGCTTAATTCCTGCTCGTCCTCGAGTAGGTAAATGATAAAAACAGAATTTTTGATGTGGAATGCTACCTAACATATTTATCCATGTAATATTCTTTATTGTGGCATGAATATTCAGATCCATAAGATTCAAAACAATAGTCTAATATTGACATAAAAACAGTAATATTTCGAGCACACCAACAAGGCAATTGTGTCCTTTCGAAATAACATGGCCTTAGAAAGTTATCCCTACAAAATCATATGGTCTGGCTATGCTCCATCTTCCCCACACAAAGTATATAAATCATGCACAACCCCGATGAACAAGTCAAGCAATTGTTTCACACTTTTTATGTTCTCAAACCTTTTCAACTCTCACGCAATACATGGGCGTGAGCCATGGATATAGCACTATAGGTGGAATAGAATATGGTGGAGGTTGCAAGGAAAAAGGAGAAGATAGTCTCACATCAACTAGGCGTATCAACGGGCTATGGAGATGCCCATCAATAGATATCAATGTGAGTGAGTAGGGATTGCCATGCAACAAATGCACTTAGAGCTATAAGTTTATGAAAACTCAAAAAGAAAACTAAGTGGTCGTGCAAGATGAAAAATTCCACTAGTTATATGAAAGTGACAAAATAGGAGACTCCCTATCATGAAGATCATGGTGCTACTTTGAAGCACAAGTGTGGAAAAAAAATAGTAGCAATTGTCCCTTCTCTCTTTCTCTCATTTTTTTGTGGGCATCTTTGGCCTCTTTTTTTTTATTTGGGCTTCGCTGGCCTCTTTTATTTTTTGTAAAGTCCGGATACTCATCCCAACTTGTGAGGGAGTCATAGCTTCCATCATCCTTTTCTCACACGGGACAATGCTCTAATAATGAAAATCATCACACTTTTATTTACTTACAACTCAAAAAGAAAATTACAACTCGATACCTAGAACAAAATATGACTCTATATGCAATATGAAGGTGATGGTGCATGTCATGAAAAACGGAACGGCGGAAGTTGCATGGCAATATATCTCAGAATGGCTATGGAAATGCCATAATAGGTAGGTATGGTGGCTGTTTTGAGGAAAATATATGGTGGCTGTTTTGAGGAAGGTGGGTTTGATGCACCGGCGAAAGTTGCGCGGTACTAGAGAGGCTAGCAATGGTGGAAGGGTGAGAGTGCGTATAATCCATGGACTCAACATTAGTCATAAAGAACTCACATACTTATTGCAAAAGTCTATTAGTTATCAAACAAAGCATTAGACGCATGCTCCTAAGGGAGAGGTTTGTAGGAGTTAACCATCGCGCGCTCCCGACCCTCACACAAAGGTTGACAATCATAAAACAAATCATGCTCCGACTTCGTTACATAACGGTTCACCATACGTGCATGCTACGGGAATCACAAACTTCAACACAAGTATCTCTTCCAATTCACAACTACTCACTAGCATGACTCTCATATTACCATCTCCATTATCTCAAAACTATATGCAAGGAATCAAACTTCTCATAGTATTCAATGCACTTAATATGAAAGTTTTTATTATATCCCTCTTGGATGCCCATTATATTAGGACTAAATTCATTACCTAAACAAATTACCATGCTGTTTTAAGAAACTCTCAAAATAATATAAGTGAGGTACGAGAGTTCAATAATTTCTATAAAATAGAACACCACCGTGCTCTAAAAAGATATAAGTGAAGCACTAGAGCAACATTGCCTAGCTCAAAAGATATAAGTGAAGCACATAGAGTATTCTAATAAATTCACGATTCAGCGTGCCTCTCTCAAAAAGAATGTGCAGCAAGTATGATTGCGGCAAACTAAAAAGCAAAGACTCATATCATACAAGACGCTCCAAGCAAAACAAATATCATGTGGTGAATAAAAATATAGCCTCAAGTAAATTTACCGATGGATTGAAGACGAAAGAGGGGATGCCTTCCGGGGCATCCCCAAGCTTAGGCTTTTTGGTATCCTTGAATATGGCTTGGGGTGCCTTGGGAATCCCCAAGCTTAGGCTCTTGCCACTCCTTATTCCATAGTCCATCAAATCTTTACCCAAAACTTGAAAACTTCACAACACAAAACTCAACAGAAAACTCGTGAGATCCGTTAGTATAAGAAAAATAAATCACCACTTTAGGTACTGTTGTGAACTCATTATTTATTTATATAGGTGTAATATCTACTGTATTCTAACTTCTCCATGGTTCATACCCCCCGATACAACCCATAGATTCATCAAAATAAGCAAACAACACAAAGAAAACAGAATCTGTCAAAAACAGAACAGTCTGTAGCAATCTGTAAGCTCAGAATACTTCTGTAACTCCAAAATTTCTGAAAAATTAGGACAACCAGGGAAATTTTTATATAAATCTTTTTTAAAAAAATTCAGATCAAAAGCACGTTCCAGTGAATTTATAAAATTCCTGGACTAAGCGCAAAAGTTTATGTTTTTCAGCAAAATCCAATCAACAAACACCGTAGACCATCCCAAAGTCTTACTTGGCTCAAACACTAATTTAAACAAGAAAACACAATTATTACAGAGGTAATAATGTGTGGAAAACTCAAAAACAGAGGCAAAACAAAAGCAAAAAAATAAAATTGGGTTGCCTCCCAACAAGCGCTATTGTTTAACGCCCCTAGCTAGGCATAACGATTTCAATGGTGCTCACATAAAAAGTAGTAATTGAGATATGCAAAAGAGCATCATGAATAGCATGAAAAACACATTTAAGTCTAACCCACTTCCTATGCATAGGGATTTTGTGAGAAAATAATTTATGGGAACAAGAATCAACTAGCATAGGAAGGCAAAACAAGCATAACTTCAAACTTTGAACGCATAGAGAGGAAACTTGATATTATTGCAATTCCTACAAGCATATGTACCTCCCTCATAATAAATTTCAGTATCATGATGAAGGAATTAAACAATATAACCATCACATAAATCATTCTTTTCATGATGCACAAGCATAGAATTTTCATAATGAATTTGCTCATCAAAACTTGGGGAACAAAAAATATCATCTTCATGAAACATAGCATCCCCAAGCTTGGGGCCTTGCATATCATTAGCATCATGGATATTTATAGAATTCATACTAGCAACATTGCAATCATGCTTTTCAATCAAGGATCTATCATGAATCACCTTATAATTTTCTTCTTTCAACACTTCATCAAAATTTCCAGATTCATGATTTTCAAACAAAACTTCATAGAGATAATCAAGTGCACTCAACTCACTAGCAATTGGTTCATCATAATTTGGCCTTTTGAAAAGATTAGCAAGTGGATGAGGATCCATATCAATTGATTTTTAGCAAGCGAAGATGCAAGCAAATAGAAGGCACATGGCAACACAAGCATACAAAAAGAGATCCGGCGAGAAAAAGGCGAATAAAACGGCAAATTGGTGAAGTGGGGGAGAGGAAAACGAGAGGCAAAAGGCAAATAATGTAAATGCAAGAGATGAGTTTGTGATGGGTACTTGGTAGGCTTGATGTAGATCTCCCCGGCAACGGCGCCAGAAATCCTTCTTGCTACTTCTCGAGCATGCGTTGGTTTTCCCTTGAAGAGGAAAGGGTGATGCAGCAAAGTAGATAAGTATTTCCCTCAGTTGTTGAGAACCAAGGTATCAATCCAGTAGGAGATACAAGCAAGTCCCCAATAGATGTACCTACACAAAGAATCAAACACTTGCACCCAACGCTATAAAGGGGTTGTCAATCCCTTCACGGTTACTTGCAAGGATGAGATCTGATAGAGATAGATATGATAGATTTCTTGAACGGAAAATAAAACAAAAGTAAAAATAATGCAGCAAGGTATTTTTGGTATTTTTGGTTTTAGATCTGAAAGTATAATATGGAAAATAGACCCGGGGGCCATAGGTTTCACTAGAGGCTTCTCTCATGAAGGAAAATAATACGGTGGGCGAACAAATTACTGTCGAGCAATTGATAGAAAAGCAAATAATTATGAAGATATCCAAGGCAATGATTATGCATATAGGCATCACGTACGTGTCAAGTAGACCGAAACGATTCTGCATCTACTACTATTACTCCACACATCGACCGACTCCTGCCTGCATCTAGAGTACTAAGTTCATGAAGAACAGAGTAACGCATTAGGTAAGATGACATGATGTAGAGGGATAAACTCAAGCAATATGATGAAAACCCCATCTTTTTATCCTCGATGGCAACAATACAATACGTGCCTCGCTACCCCTACTATGTCACTGGGTGAGGACACCACAAGATTGAACCCAAAACTAAGCACTTCTCCCATTGCAAGAATTACCAATCTAGTTGGCCAAACCAAACCAATAACTCGAAGAGACTTGCAAAGATATGAAATCATGCATATAAGAATTCAGAAAAGACTCAAATAATATTCATAGATAATCTGAACATAAACCCACAATTCATCGGATCTCGACAAACACACCGCAAAAGAGTATTACATCGGATAGTTCTCCATGAAGATCATGAAGAACATGGTATTGAAGAGCAAAGAGAGAGAAGAAGCCATCTAGCTACTAGCTATGGACCCGCAGGTCTGTGGTGAACTACTCACGCATCATCGGAGGGGCAATGGAGTTGACGTAGATGCCCTCCGTGATCGAATCCCCCTCCGGCAGATTACCGGAAAAGGCTCCAAGATTGGATCTCACGGGAACAGAGGCTTCCGGCGGCGGAAAAGTATTTTCGTGGCTCTTTTTGGTATCCAGGGAATATTTGTGAATTTATAGGCCGAAGAATAGGGTTAGGGGGGCTGCCGTGGGGCCACAAGCCAGGGGGGCGCCCCCCCTAGGGCGCGCCCCTGTGGCTTGTCGCCACACGGTGGCTCCCCTGCCTTCATCTCCAAGTCGTCTGGGTTGCTTCTGGTCCAAGAAAAATTATTCCGAAGATTTTATTCCGTTTGGACTCCGTTTAATATTCCTTATCAGCAATACTCAAAAACAAGGAAAAAACAGAAACTGGCACTAGGCTCTAGATTAATAGGTTAGTCCCAAAAATAATATAAAATAGCATATTCATGCATATAAAACATCCAAAACAGATAATATAATAGCATGGAACAATCAAAAATTATAGATACGTTGGAGACGTATCAGAGTGCTGCCCGGTGGGTGGCGGCAGCGGCGATCTTGGAGATGAGCTTGCCCTTGGCGACGGCCGCCATGTCTCCAGCAGCAGCGATACATCCTCTGAGGGTAGCCCGAGCGACGACAGCTATGACGCCCCGCCATGCTGTCGCGCCCGGGCTTCGGGGGGAAGCCAGCCGCGGCGGCGCCGCTCCCTCGCCCGGGAAGCGACCATGCCGGCGTGCCACCACGGTGCCATCAAGGAGGAGGAAGACTCCGACTGAGCGCCGGCGCACCAAGGCCGGGGCCTCAGGAGTGGCGGCCCCCCAGGACGGGGCCCCTTCGCCTTCTTTTCTTTTCTTCTGCCTATAATCAAAATCATGGGGTACCCTTTCGGGTGTATGACGAACCTTTGTGCTTGCGCCCTCTTATTAGCACCTTCGTTACGCGTTATGGTCGTTGTGTTACTGTTAACTGAGGCCTCCCTTCGATTGTAATTAGAGTGCTTAGCTTGATGCGTCCGCGGCGGGCCTCCTCGTCGCGAGGTTTTAGTGGTGGTGTCCCGCGAGCTAATGGCACTTGGAGAGCTTGGGGAGGTTCTTCTTTCCTGCGAATGAGGCGGCTTGGGGGGAGCCCCTTTCGGCGTTCTACGTCTGCAGGGCCCGATCCCGTGCATGCCCCTCCTCCGTTGGGGCCGTCCGGATCGCCAGGACGAGACCAAAGAAGGCGGGGCCTCGATCGTCACTGGGGCCGTCCGGATCACCAGGACGAGACCAATGGCGAGCGAGTAGCCACGTGACTTGTGAGGCTCCTGAGGCGCAGTGCTCAGGAGCCCCCTTTGACGCTCAAGCGGCACTCTACGTCGGCGGGGCCCGATCCCGTGCATGCCCCTCCTCCGTTGGGGCCGTCCGGATCGCCAGGACGAGACCAAAGAAGGCGGGGCCTCGATCGTCACTGGGGCCGTCCGGATCACCAGGATGAGACCAATGGCGAGCGAGTAGCCACGTGATTGGTGAGAGTCCTGAGGCGCAGTGCTCAGGAGCCTCCCTTGACGTTCAAGTGGCGACCAATCCTTTCTGCCGGTTCTGGTCCCCAGGGGGCGTGCGCCTCCACGGGTTTTTAAGACAGTGCACCGAGCAGCGGCGGAGCCCCCGAGCGAGGGTGAGACGGTGCGCGCCTGCTAGCTTGCTCGAGAGTGCCACGCGAGGACCAGGACGCCAAGGCCACGTGGGGACCAGGACGCCAAGGCCTTGGCGAGGTGTGCACACCGTGCCAGTAGCCCCCGCTCGCGGGGCGCGCGAAAGAGAGGCTGGCAGGCGCTATTCCGAAGAAAGATATTTCAAGAGAGAGAGCTGCAAGAAGAAAAATTCCCGCCCCTTTTCCTTTAAACTGAGTCAACAAATAGCCTCGGACCTCTTTCCAGGGAAAAAGGCAAATTCGAACGCAAGAATGGCAGAGAAAAGCCGCGTCCAGCACCTAGGCTAGTCTTCGTCTTCCCCCAGCGCGGAACATAAGGCATCCACATTGCGTGGGCATAGCCATTGGAGGGCAGTGTTGTTCGCTAGCGCGGAGCATGGGGCTTCCACTTGGACGTGGGAGGGAACCCCTCCGCGTCCTCGGGCGGCTCCGGGCGTATACATCCCACTCATTATTACGTGAGAGTGTCACGGGTTGAGCCTGGGGATGAGCTGAGGGCCCCATGCCTCCCTGGCATGGAGCCCGCTCCCATCCCCCAGGCATGGTGCAGCGACGTGGGGTGGGTCCCGAACGGGCCCTCGAGCGTGGGGCGAACCACCCACGCCCTTCGCAGGGAGAGCCCATTCCGGAGCAGGGCCTGAGGCCCTCCAAAGCCCGGGGACGGATGTCATCGTTGTAGCGGTGCCGCAGCCCCCTGCGCCGCGGGCGGGGTTTGGCGCCGGGGGCCTCCGTCGTGTGCGGGGTGTTCACCCAAGGCGGTTCCCCAGCGCACCTCGCTGGGGTGCCCGGGAGCCCCGCGTAGGTACCCCACCGCCTATCCCCGGGCGGGGCGAACCAGGCCCGGGGACACGGGTGAGTACGTGAGCTCTCACCACTTGTCGAGCGAAACCCGGCCCGGAGACATGGGCGTATGTTCCACCCTCCGCCTCCGGGTAGGAGTCGCCCTGCCAAGGGACATGGGCGTGTGTTCCACCCTCCGTCTCCTGGCTAGGGGCGCCTGGCCTGGAGACATGGGCGTGTGTTCCACCCTCCGTCTCCAGCTTGGAAACGCCTGGCCTGGGGACATGGGCATGTGTTCCACCCTCTGTCTCCTGGCTGGTGCCGCCCTGCTTGAGGACATGGGCGTGTGTTCCACCCTCCGTCCCCAGGCAGTCGACCCTCGGTCCGCGGACCCAAGTGTTTGCCAAGGGTAGCCCCCTACCAGCGGGCACGCCTCACGAGGCTGCCAGCTCCTGGCATCCTCATGAGGCCGGCCCCGCCAGCCGCCCTCGCGAGGCTGTTCGCACCAGCCTCGACGAGAGCTGCTCGCGGAACCGCGCACGCTCCTCCTGCTATCACGGTAGCTGGCGCCGCTCCCGTCGTGGCCCGGGCGCTCGCCGACATGGTCGTGGTAGAGTCGCGCGAGCCCCCAGGCATTGGTGTAGGTGAGTCGCCGGACGCCCTACCTCAATCCGCCGGGAGTGCCGGGGGCGCGTTATGGCGCCTACCCCCCAAGGCCGGCAGCTCCCGTCGGCCCACGCCTCCACCAAGGACCAACTCCTGCGTGCCCGACAATCCAGGCCGCACTTTCGGCCGGTGCGGGTCGCGTCGCACGTCTCCGGCGCGCCCACACGCCCCCGGCGCCTCGGCGGCTGGTTGAGCGACCTCATGGGCGCGAGCCAGCTCCTGGATCGTCCCAAGGGTGAGCGCCTAGGCCACGCCCGTCGAGGTGGTGTCTAGGGCTGCGCAACACACCCAACTGTCATAGCGTCCGTGAGCAACGCAGAAAGGCCGCAGCTCATGGGCTACGAGGAGCGCGACTCGCCCACGTGCCCGGTCGCGGCAAGCCCGGGGAGATGATGCCGCGACGTGGACGCTGGGGAAGTTCGGGGCGGTGAGGGCTCGTCGTGCGGTTGACGAGGGCGACAGCCCTCGGTGCCTGTCCAAGGCCGGGCTGGAGATGGCGCCTTCCGACGGGGAAGCGGGGCAGCGCGGGATGCCGAGGTCTGGTTGCGTTGCCCGAGCAACACGGGAGGCCCGTCGTTCGGCGCGGGCTCGACGTCCCTTGGCCATGGAAGCACCGAGCGGAGGCGAGGCGAAGTTTCAGTGAGGACCCCGACACGCCCCTACCTGGCGTGTCAAATGTCGGATTTCGGGCTCCACAAACCCTAAGGAATTCGAACCCAGGGGCGTGTGCGAAGATTCCCCAACAGCTTCGCCCCCTCCAAGCACAGAACACAATACCCCGCTCGATGGCGGGGAAGACGATGGCACACGAGAGTTTGCCCAGGTTCGGGCCGCTGCGAAGCATAAAACCCTACTCCTGCCTTTTGGTGGATTGCCTCGCGAGGAGGTTTGTGGATGAACTAGTACAGTGGTGTGTTGCGGGGTGGGTGCTCTCTGCCTCTACCGAGCTACCTAGCCTCTACTTATAGCGGCCTGGGTCCTCTTCCCTTATCGCAAAGGCGGGAAGGGATCCCACAACGGCCAAATTCGAAGGGGGACAGGAGGTACACCCTATCATGACGAAAGGCGGTCTTCGCCTGCAAAGTAGTCGACGGTGATGCAGTGGTGGGCTAGGCGATGACGTCCGTCCTGCGGGGCTTGGGGTCTTGGTCTTGTTGCACCGAAGTGGAAACCTTTGGGGACGCTTTGGGAACCCGCTTGCGTCCCTGCCCCCTTTGCACCAAAGGGGAAACTGTCCCCTCTGGCGTGCTGGCGCCCGCCTGGCTTGGCTGGCGTCACCCTCGGCCTCCTGAGGTTATGTGTTGCAGGAGTCTCCGCTGCTCGGGAGGGGGCCTGGGGAGGCCTACATCCCCACGGGTCTTGGTGCTGCTTCCCTCGCGAGAACGGGGTCTCGCGAGGGCCTTGTGTCGAGGGAGGCCGCGCCGGGCCGTAGTTGGTCATTGAGGTGGGCCATGCCGGGGACCGCAGGCAGGCAAGTCTGGGTACACTGGTATCCAGAACGCCGACAGCATCACGTCCAAGATAAGTTGACCGACTCCTGCCTGCATCTACCACTATTACTCCACACATCGACCGCTATCCAGCATGCATCTAGTGTATTAAGTTCATGGAAAAACGGAGTAATGCAATAAGAACGATGACATGATGTAGACAAGATCTATTCATGTAGGAATAGACCCCATCTTGTTATCCTTAATGGCAACGATACATGCGTGCCTTGCTGCCCCTTCTGTCACTGGGAAAGGACACCGCAAGATCGAACCCATCACAAAGCACCTGTTCCCATGGCAAGAAAAACCGATCTAGTTGGCCTAACTAAACCAAAGACTTGAAGAAGAAATACAAGGCTATAAGTTATCATGCATATAAGAGAACAAAGAAGACTCAAATAATATTCATGGATAGAAACTGATCATGAACTCAAAATTCATCGGATCCCAACAAACACACCGCAAGTGGATGACCTAAGGTTTATCAATCCGTGGGAGGTGTAGGATGAAGATGGTCTCTCTCAAAAAAACCTGCAATCAAATACAAGAAATCTCTTGTGTAACCAACACACCCAATACAATGGCAAATTGTATAGGTGCACTAGTTAGGCGAAGAGATGGTGATACAAGTGCAATATGGATGAAAGATATAGGTTTTTGTAATCTGAAAAATATAAAAACAGCAAGGTAGCAAGTAACAAAGGTGAGCACAAACGGTATTGCAATGCTTGAAAACAAGGCCTAGGGTCCGTACTTTCGCTAGTGAAATCTCTCAACAGTGCTAATATAATTGGATCACATAACCGTCCCTCAACGTGCAACGAAGAATCACTCCAAAGTTCTTATCTAGCGGAGAACATAAGAAGAAATTGTTTGTAGGGTACGAAACCACCTTAAAGTTATCCTTTCCGATCGATCTATTCAAGAGTTCGTACTAAGATAACATCAAGTTATCCTTTCCGTTCGATCTATCTAAGAGTTCGTACTAGAATAACACCATATGATATGCATCAACCAACTCTAATGTCACCTAGATACTCCAATGTCACCACAAGTATCCATGAGTTAATTATACGGTACGCATCAAACAATTTCAGATTCATAATGCTCAATCCAACACAAAGAACCTCAAAGAATACCCCAAGATTTCTATTGGAGAAAGTAGGACAAGAACGTGTATCAACCCCTATGCATAGATTACCCCAATGTCACCGCGGGAATCCGCAAGTTGAGTACCAAAACATATACCAAGTGAATCAATAGAACACCCCATTGTCACCACGGGTATCCACATGCAAGACATATATCAAGTGTTCTCAAATCCAATATTCAATCCAACATAAAGATATCTCAAAGGGAAAGATTCAATTCATCACAACATGATAGCAAGGGAATAACATCATATGATCCGACTATATTAACAAAGCCCGTGATACATCAAGATCGTGACATCTCAAGAACACGAGAGAGAGAGATTGAACACATAGCTACTGGTACATACCCTCAGCCCCGAGGGTGGACTACTCCCTCCTTGTCATGGCCTCCGCTGGGATGATGAAGATAGTCACCAGAGATGGATTCCCCTCTCCGGCAGGGTACTGGAACGCCTCCAGATTGGTTTTTCATCGATACAGAGAGTTGCGGCAGCGGAGAAGAGAGTCTAGGGTTATTTCTGATGGTTTCAATATTTATAGGATTTTTGGGCGTGGGTTTCACGCGGAGATTGGCCACGAGGTGGGCACGATACATCAGGGCGCGCCGGGGGGGCCTGGCGCACCCTGGTGGGTTGTGCCCACCTCGTGGCTCGTCTGGCCCTCCCACGAAGCTTCTAGTGCCTCTTTTATTCCAAAAAAATCGTCAAAAAGTTTTGGGCGATTCCGAGAACTTTCATTTTCTGCACAAAAACAACACCATGGTAATTCTGCTGAAAACACCGTCAGTCTGGGTTAGTTCTAAATAAATCATATAAAGTGCATCAAAACCATATAAAAGTATTGTAAACATAGGCAATCATGGCATGAATACTTCATAAATTATCGTTACGTTGGAGACGTATCAGCATCCCCAAGCTTAATTCCTGCTCGTCCTCGAGTAGGTAAATGATAAAAGAACAAATTTATGAAGTGTGAATGCTAGCATAATATATAAGTTTAATCATTGATAATTTCAGTCAATTTTCTAGCATCATAACCAGCAACTTTTTCTCATAAAAATCATCATGATAGAGTAGCAACCAATTCACATGATATGGTTCAAACAATGAATTCTCTTGAAACTTAACAACCTATGTTCTTAGTCACCAAACAATTGCAATTCGACTTATTCTCAACAAAGTCTAAGTAAGAGCTCCACATACTCAATCATCATATAGTCTTCTATGATTGCTAGTATTCAAAGCATATTCTTAGAACAAACAATATCCATCGGACACATAGAAAGATAGGGGCTTAATATTTCGCCTCCCAACTCATTTATCATAGAGATAATTGTCAACAATAATAAGTCATGATCAAATATATTTGACTGGCCATATGTGCCTAGATCTTTCCCCACCACATGATGCTTGCCAACTAATAGAAGTAGGTTGGAAAAATAAGTTGACTCAACATGAAAAGTAAATAACATGAAAGTAAATAGATTGTCCCTTCGCAGAGGGAAACAGGGATTTGCATATGTGCGAGAGCTCAAAGCTTAAATAAGAAATAAATATAATTTTTGGGAGGTGCACCCTTCCTGTCAACGTTACTACGAAGAGTTATCAATATCTTCCATGTTAAACACATTAGCGGCGGTTCCCAAGCGGTAAAAGTAAAGGTTTACTCCCCCTCCACCAACAAACACACTCCACGGCTAGCCGAATCCACGGGTACCGTCCATACCAACAACATTCCTGGGGGAGTTTTGTTTAATTATTTGTATTTTTTTTATTTGGGACGGGGAATCCCTATTACCGCCCTTCTCGTGCAAGGACAAGTGAATAAACACTCATCATGAGAATAACTCGCTTAACATGGAAGATACTGACCGCCCCCTGTCGCTCCATGAGCGGTCCAGGCACACAAAACAGGTGTTCATTTGAAATTTTAGAGGTGGCACATGCAAATTTACTTGGAATGGCAGTGAAATACCATATATAGGTAGGTATGGTGGACTCTTATGTAAGGAACTTGGCTCAAGGATTTGGATGCACAAGTAGTATCTCTACTTAGTACGAAGTGTTGGCTAGCAAAAGGTTCTAAACAAGCACCACATGTTGGAGGATCCATAACAATATAATTTCTATGCAAATATACACAACCATAACTCATTACGTTGTCTTCCTTGTCCAACTTCAACTAAGTTTCTCAAGTTTGAAAATAATTAGTGGGTATTCACAATCATAGAAGATGTCCAAGATAATATATTTGTATGTGAAAGTTCTCTTCCTTATACTAATCATTCAAGAATTGCTTGTATGACCAATATTGTGACTGTCAAACTTCAATAGATTTTACTTTCTAAACCAGATGTGCAGCTACTACTAAGCACAAAGCAATTTGATAATTTCATATTTATGATATTCAATTCATTCACAATTTACTCATAGGATATAAGTGAAGCACAAGAGTAAATGACAAACTACTCTCAAAAGATATAAGTGAAGATCAATGAGTAGTCAAACAATAAAGTAGCTATGTGAGGGCTCTCTCTAAATAAATATTTTCAGATCTGAGTGTTTTATTAAACAGCAAGCAGAATAAAAATAGCACTCCAAGAATAGCACGCATCATGTGAACGAATAAAAATTCAGGTTCAACATAGGCTAACCGATAATTGTTGATGAAGAGAGGTGGGATGCGTAGCATCCCCAAGCTTATATTCTTGAGACTTCATGAAATATTTACTTGGGGTGCCTTGGGAATCCCCAAGCTTGAGCTTTTGTATCTCGTTCAATCCTCTAATATCATGGTTTCACCTATTCTCAAAAACTTCATCCACACAAAACTCGAAAAGAACTCGTGAGATAGGTTAGTACACATAATAATAAATCAACACTTCATGTACTGCCAATACAAGTTGCACAATAATTTTCAAACATCATCTACTATTTACTATCGTTTCCACAATTTATCTCTACCAATATAGGCTATGAAAACTATAGGATAAGTAGATAACAAAACTATGACAGCAATCTGTCCAAACAGAACAGTCTGTAGCAATCTATGAAAACAGTGTACTTCTGTAACTCAAAAAATTATGAAAATTTAGGACATGCTAAATAATTTATATGAAAACACTGTGTAAAAATTTCAGAAACTTTCCACGTTCCAGTAAAATACTAAAATTCAAACACTACAGAGAAAGTTTCTGTTTTTACACAGCACACATCAAACATGCAATGCAAGCATCCTAAGGCAATTCTTGGAACTTTTTATTGAAAAAAAGATTATAAATAACACCTAACATAAAATAACAAAATATAATGATGATCCAAGAAAATCACATATTATGTGACGAATAAAAATATAGCTCCAAGTAAGATATACCGATAATGTTGAAGACGAAAGAGGGGATGCCTTCCGGGGCATCCCCAAGTTTAGGCACTTGAGTATTCCTTGGATATTACCTTGGGGGTGCCTTGGGAATCCCCAATCTTTGGTTCTTGTCACTCCTTATTCTCCTCATATCGGTGTCTCACCCAAAATTGAAAACTTCAATCACACAAAACTTAACGGAACTTCGTGAGAAGGGTTAGTGTAAGAAAGATAAATCATCCACTTAGGTACTGTCAAGACAAGATTCATAATTGTTACCACATGATACCTACTGTATTATATCATTCCCATAATTTATACCACTAAATATAAGCTATGGAAACACTAAAACAATCAAACTATGCATGCAAAACAGAATCTGTCAAAAACAGAACAGTCTGTGAAGATCTGTAGTATAGACATACTTACCTGTCTCTGAAAATTCTGAAAAATTAGGACAACCTGAAGAATTTGTATATGAAGAATGTGTAAAAATTTCAGATCATCATAACGCTCCAGTAAAAAATTAAAATTCCTTTACTGGAGTCAAAAGTTTCTGTTTTGGTTCAGCATCAATTCTACTCATCTTGTCAGTCATCCCAAAGGCTTTACTTGGCACTTTATTGAAATAAAAGGCACAAAAAATTATTACTACAGTATCTAATCATATGAACACGTCAAAACAGAAAGTATAAGTGTTGGGTTGTCTCCCAACAATAGCTTTTCTCTAATGCCTTTTAGCTAGGCATGATGATTTCAATGATGCTCACATAGGAATAGTATGTGAAACATGTAAGAGAGCATCATGAATCTCATGACAAGCACATTTAAGTCTAACCCACTTCCTATGCATAGGGATTTTGTGAGCAAACAATTTATGGGAACAAGAATCAAATAGCATAGGAAGGCAAAACAAGCATAACTTCAAAACTTTGAACACATAGAGAGGAAACTTGATATTATTGCAATTCCTACAAGCATATGTTCCTCCCTCATAATAATTTTCAGTAGCACCATGAAGGAATTTCACAATATAAATATCACATAAATCATTCTTTCCATGATGCACAAGCATAAAATTTTCATTACTCTCCTCATAAGCAAATTCCTTCTCATTCATAATAGTGGGAACATCAAATGAAACTCGAATACTATAAATTGTTTCCACATTAAAAGAGTAATGTTCAGTAAAAGGATATTCAAAATTATGACAATAATTATCACTACTTTTTATAACATAAGTATCATCACAATAATCATCATAAGTAGCAACTTTGTTCTCATCATAGTCAAGTGAAACCTCTTCCGAAATAGTGGAATCATTACTAAATAAAGTCATGACCTCTCCAAATCCACTTTTATCATTATAATAAAATTCAACACCCTCCAAAATAGTGGGATAATAATTATCTAAAGTTGACACTCTTCCAAACCCACTTTCATAAATATCACAATCATCATAAATAGGAGGCATGCAATCATCATAACATCCCCAAGCTTGGGACAAACATTAATTGCAGCAAATAAATTCTCAAACATGTCATTCTCATCAAACATAGCATCCCCAAGCTTGTGGCTTGGTATATCATAAGCATAATCACTCTCATCATTAATAGTATGAATAGCACCAATAGCACAACAATTATTATCATCATAATTTAACAAGTTGGTGCCAAAGAGATTTTCAAGATTATAAGAAGTATCATTATATTCCCAATCATAGTCATCACAACAAGCAATAGGCATAACAAAATCATCATAAAGTGTATCATCTTCCACAATTATTTTTGATTCATCCTCGTGAGGCAAAAGAATAATAGGAGAAGCATCATTTGGAAGAGATACCTTTTTACCTCTACTCTTTCTTCTTTTCTTCTTCTTCACCACATCATGTGTGGGTTTAATTAATTTCTTCGAGCTTCTTATTGATGAGATTGGTTGAATAGGGAGCTCCTCCTCATCACCTATTACATCATGAGAGACAATAGGAGGGAAAGTGGAATTCTTTACCCTTTCATTAGTATTCCTTTAATATTCTATTGGTTTTCCCATCTTTCTATAGTTGGCAATATAAGCATTCTCATTGCTTACCATGCAAAACATATAGATAGTTTTTAGATTAGTTTCAATGTCGTCCGTGAGAATGAATACTTCAAACCAACTATTTTTATGTGTCAATTCTTCACTCCCCAAAAATAGAGAAATCTCATCATAAAGTTCAAGGGTGATCAAGTCATTACAATATTTGGCCATGATTTGATAATGAAAATTTTTTGCATTGGAAATTAAGATGACCGACTTTATTGCAAAGTTCACAAGTAATAGGACAAAGAGAACATAATTTTGTAGCAAATTCATCTATCACTTTGAGCAAAAAATTGGTTCTATCATGTTTATGCTTCTTACAAAATCTATCATCCCTATAAGGTACGTCTTCACAAACTTTATGCACTCCACAAAAATTGACATGCATATAAGAAACATTTTTATCATGACTAGTGCAATCATCATTAGTATTTTGGATATTCATAGAATTCATACTAACAACATTGCAATCATGCTCATCATTCAAGGAATTCTCATTGCGTATTTTCATAATTTCTTCCTCTACCAATTGAGCACAACTTTCGGAATCCTTATTTTCACGAAAGACATTATAAAGACGAAACAAATGATGCAACCTAAACTCCATTTTTTTGTAGTTTTCTTTTATAAAACCAAACTAGTGAAAAACAAGAAACTAAAATATTTAATTGCAAGATCTAAAGATATACCTTCAAGCACTCACCTCCCCGGCAACGGCGCCAGAAAAAAGCTTGATGTCTACTACGCAACTTTATTCTTGTAGACTTTGTTGGGCCTCCAAGCGCAGAGTTTTGTAGGACAGTAGCAATTTTCCCTCAAGTGGATGACCTAAGGTTTATCCATCCGTGGGAGGTGTAGGATGAAGATGGTCTCTCTCAAACAACCCTGTAATCAAATACAAGAAATCTCTTGTGTCCCCAACACACCCAATACAATGGCAAATTGTATAGGTGCACTAGTTCGATGAAGAGATGGTGATACAAGTGCAATATGGTTGATAGATATAGGTTTTTGTAATCTGAAAATATAAAAACAGAAAGGTAGCAAGTAACAAAAGTGAGCTGAAACGGTATTGCAATGCTTGAAAACAAGGCCTAGGGTCCGTACTTTCGCTAGTGCAATCTCTCAACAATGCTAATATAATTGGATCACATAACCGTCCCTCAACGTGCAACGAAGAATCACTCCAAAGTTCTTATCTAGCGGAGAACATAAGAAGAAATTGTTTGTAGGGTACGAAACCACCTTAAAGTTATCCTTTCCGATCGATCTATTCAAGAGTTCGTACTAAGATAACATCAAGTTATCCTTTCCGTTCGATCTATCTAAGAGTTCGTACTAGAATAACACCATATGATATGCATCAACCAACTCTAATATCACCTAGATACTCCAATGTCACCACAAGTATCCATTAGTTAATTATACGATACGCATCAAACAATTTCAGATTCATAATGCTCAATCCAACACAAAGAACCTCAAAGAGTACCCTAAGATTTCTATTGGAGAAAGTAGGACAAGAACGTGTATCAACCCCTATGCACAGATTACCCCAATGTCACCGCGGGAATCCGCAAGTTGAGTACCAAAACATATATCAAGTGAATCAATAGAACACCCCATTGTCACCATGGATATGCACATGCAAGACATATATCAAGTGTTCTCAAGTCCAATATTCAATCCAACATAACGATATCTCAAAGGGAAAGATTCAATTCATCACAACATGATAGCAAGGGAATAACATCATATGATCCGACTATATTAACAAAGCCTGTGATACATCAAGATCGTGACATCTCAAGAACACGAGAGAGAGAGAGAGAGATTGAACACATAGCTACTGGTACATACCCTCAGCCCCGAGTGTGGACTAGTCCCTCCTTGTCATGGCCTCCGCTGGGATGATGAAGATGGCCACCGGAGATGGATTCCCCTCTCCGGCAGGGTACTGGAACGCCTTCAGATTGGTTTTTCGTCAATACAGAGAGTTGCGGCGGCGGATCAGAGAGTCTAGGGTTATTTCTGATGGTTTCTATATTTATAGGATTTTTGGGCGTCGGTTTCACACGGAGATGGGCCAAGAGGTAGGCACGATACACCAGGACGCGCCGGGGGGGGCCTGGCGCACCCTGGTGGGTTATCCCCACCTCGTGGCTCATCTGGCCCTCCCACAAAGCGTCTAGTGCCTCTTTTGTTCCAAGAAAATCATCAAAAAGTTTCGGGCGATTCCGAGAACTTACATTTTCTGCACAAAAACAACACCACGGTAATTCTGCTGAAAACACCGTCAGCCCGGGTTAGTTCTAAATAAATCATATAAAGTGCATCAAAACCATATAAAAGTATTGTAAACATAGGCAATCATGGCATGAATACTTCATAAATTATCGATACTTTGGAGACGTATCACGCATCATCGGAGAGGCACCTATGAAGAAGATGAACCCCTCCGTGATGGTGTTTAGATTGGATCTCGAGGTTCTGGAACTTGCGGTGGCTGGAATTGTGTTTCATTGACTCCCCTAGGGTTTTTGGAATATTTGGGAATTTATAGGCATCAGAGGCGGGGCCCCGTTGAGGGCACAACCTATCAGGGCGTGCCGGAGGCCCCCTGGCGCGCCCTGGTGGGTTGTGCTCTCCACAGCCCATCTTCCTGGCTCTTCTTTGGCCCACTGGGTGTCTTCTGGTCCAAAAAAAATCTCCAAAAAGTTTCGTCGCGATTGGACTCCGTTTGGTATTGATATTCTGCGAAGTAAAAAACAAGCAAAAACAGCAACTGGCACTATGTCAATAGGTTAGTCCCAAAAAACGATATAAAGTTGTTATAAAATGATTGTAAAACATCCAAGAATGATAATATAATAGCATGGAACAAGCAAAAATTATAGATACGTTGGAGACGTATCAGCATCCCCAAGCTTAATTCCTACTCGTCCTCGAGTAGGTAAATGATAAAAACAGAATTTTTGATGTGGAATGCTGCCTAACATGTTCATCTCATATTCTTTTCTTTTGTATAGCATGGACATTTGGACTTATAAATGATTCAAATCAATAGTCTAGTTTTAACATAATGACTTCAATAACCAATCATGTCAACAAGCAACCATGTCTTTCAAAATATCAACACTAAAGAAAGTTATCCCTAGCCCATCATGCTCAATCATTGATCCATTCATGAAACATACTCAAGTATTAGCTATGCCCAATGCTCAAGTACGATCATAGTGCCCCCTAGTTGGTGCTTTATAAGAGAAGATGGAGACTCCAAGTAAAAATAAAAATTGCGTAAAGTAAATAGATAGGACCTTCGTAGAGGGAAGTAGGGATTTCTAGAGGTGCCAGAGCTCAAGGTTTAAATTGAGAGAGAAAAATATTTTGGGTGGCATGCCTTTCTTGTCAACGATAACGGCAAAGTAGCTCACAATACTTTCCATGCTAGATATATCATAGGCGGTTCCCAAACAGAAAATAAAGTTTATTCCTTTTTCCACCAAACTTTCACTTTCCATGGCGGGCCGTATCCACGGTTGCCTTCCATACCATCACTTTCCAAGGAATTTATTATTTGACAACATAAAGTAAATATTTTTTCTTTTTCATTTCGGGAATGGGCATCCCTATTACCGCCGCACTCTTGTGCAATGACAAGTGAATAAACACTCATCTTGAGAATAACACATCTAGCATGGAAAAATATTGGACACTCCCCACCGTTTCATGAGCGGTACGAGCACAGAAAAGAGAAAATTTATTTTGAAAATTTAGAGATGGCACATACAAATTTGCTTGGAACGGCATGGAAATACCACATATAGGTAGGTATGGTGAACTCATAAGGCAGAACTTGGTTTAAGGATTTTGGATGCACAAGTAGTATTTCTACTTAGTACAAGTGAAGGCTAGCAAATAGATTGAGAAGCAACCAAACCAAGAAACGAAAATTTACATAAGCGAGCATTGAGCATAACTAACACCGAATAATGCACCATAAGTAGGATGTAACTTCATTGCATAACTATTGACTTTCGTGCATGCATAGGGAATCACAAACCTTAACACCAATATTCCTACTAAAGCATAATTACTCACTAACATGACTCACATATTACTATCATCATGTTTCAAAACTATAACAAAGAATCAAGTTTAATTTGTCCAACGATCTTCATGAAAGTTTTTATTATATCCTCCTTGGATATCTATCACTTTGGGACTAGTTTCATATATTGCCATTGCTTTTTTTGACAAGCTCAAACAAATTTAAGTGAAGCACATGAGCATAAAGTTTTCATCTCTCAAAAAGGTATAAGTTAAGCATGAGAGGATTTCTTCAAAATTTACTAACTCTCAAATTAATCTAAGTGAAGCATGAGAGTATTTCTACAAAAATTGCCAAACACACCGTGCTCAAAAAGATATAAGTGAAGCACTAGAGCAATCCTATAGCTCAAAAAGTTTAAGTGAAGCATATAGAGCAATTCTAACAAATCATAGCATAATTTTGGCTCTCTCAAATAGGTGTGTACAGCAAGGATACAAGTGACAAACTAACAAACAATGCAAGCAAAGATACAAGACGCTCCAAGCAAAACTCATGATATGTGACGAATAAAAATATAGCTCCAAGTAAAATACCGATGGTTGTTAGAAGAAAGAGGGGATGCCTGATACGTCTCCAACGTATCTATAATTTTTGCTTGTTCCATGCTGTTATATTATCATTCTTGGATGTTTTACAATCATTTTATAACAACTTCATATCATTTTTTTGGGACTAACCTATTGACATAGTGCCAAAGTGTCAGTTGATGTTTTTGCTTGTTTTTTACTTCGCAGAATATCGATAACAAACGGAGTCCAATCGTGACGATACTTTTTGGTGGTTTTCTCTGGACCAGAAGACACCCAGTGGGCCAAACAAGAGCCAGGAAGGTGGGCTGTGGAGAGCACAATCCACCAGGGCGCGCCAGGGGGGCCCGGTGTGAAGCATGGGGTGAATTCAACATGGATTGCAGCAAAGACATACATTCAATCAAAGAGCAACTATGATAATTAAAGTCTTTGCAATCCAAGATAGTGGGTTTGAAGAGGTGAAAATTTAACTAGTGATGTGCCCACTATCTTGGATTGCAAAGACTTTAATTATGATAGTTGCTCTTTCATTGAATGTATTTCTTTGCTGCAATCCATGTTGAATTCACCCCATGCTTCACCGGGGCCCCCTGGCGCGCCCTGGTGGGTTGTGCTCTCCACAACCCACCTTCCTGGCTCTTGTTTGGCCCACTGGGTGTCTTCTGGTCCAGAGAAAATCTCCAAAAAGTTTCATCGCGATTGGACTCCGTTTGGTATTGATATTCAGCGAAGTAAAAAACAAGCAAAAACAACAACTGACACTTTGGCACTATGTCAATAGGTTAGTCCCAAAAAATGATATAAAGTTGTTATAAAATGATTGTAAAACATCCAAGAATGATAATGTAACAGCATGGAACAAGCACAAATTATAGATACGTTGGAGACGTATTAGCTATAAGTAATCATGCATATAAGAGATCAAAGAAAACTCAAATAATATTCATCGATAGAAACTGATCATGAACTCAAAATTCATCGGATCCCAACAAACACACTTCAAAAAGTCATTACATCAAATAGATCTCCAAGAGACCATTGCATTAAGAATCAAAAGAGAGAGAGAAAGCCATCTAGCTACTGCCTACGGACCCGTAGGTCTATGGTGGACTACTCACACATCATTGGAGAGGCACCAATGAGGATGATGAACCCCTCCGAGATGGTGTTAGATTGGATCTCGCGGTTCTAGAACTTGCGGTGGCTGGAAGTATTTTTTTTGTCGACTCCTCTAGGGTTTCTGGAATATTTGGGTATTTATAGAGCTCAGTGGCGGTGGAGGGGGGGTCCCGAGGCCACCACAACCCACCAGGGCGCGCAGCGGGCCTCTGGCGTGCCCTGTTGTCTTGTGGCCCCCCTGGGCCTCCTCCCGGTTGCTTCTTTGGCTCACTGGCTTTCTTCTGGTCCAAAAAAGTTTCCAAAAAATTTCATCGTGATTGGACTCCTTTTGGTACTAATATTCTGCGAAGTAAAAAACAAGTAAAAAATAGCAACTAGCACTTGGCACTATGTCAATAGGTTAGTCCCAAAAAATGATATAAAGTTGCTATAAAATGATTGTAAAACATCCAAGAATTATAATATAACAGCATGGAACAATCAAAAATTATAGATATGTTGGAGACATATCAATCTTCCACTTGCTAGATCTGTTCCTGGTTGTCCATGTTTGGAGAATCATCTCGAGAACCATCAACCATAGGGTTACCGTCTTCATTTCCAGTGAAGGGTGATTCATACTGGTCCCCCTGAGCCTCCTTGCCCTTTCCAAGTGACTGTTGGTACAATTCCTCCAAATGCTTCGAAGTGTCACACTTCGCTTTGCAATGTGTTCCTTACAACCACACCTGTCGTGGTTTTGTCAACCCGGCAGATGTCCTCGTAACAGGACTTAGGTGTGAGGCCATCACCGCTAGGTGGCAACTCGAAGGGGTTAAACAAGAGAGAGAGTCGGGTTTACCCAGGTTCGGCCCCTCCTATGGAGGTAATAGCCTACGTCCTGCTTTGTGTGTATTTGATGAGTAGATCTCGATTACAAGGGTGCGGAATCGCTAACCTAGCTATCGAGAGGTTGTAACTTGAGTCTTTTGGCTCTTGGGGTCTGCCTTTATATACAGGTCAAGCCCTAGGGTTTACAATAGAGTCCGGGTCATATCATGACCCGTGACCTATAACATCTCTAATCTTGTCTTGTATCTTAGGGAAACTGGACCGGCGTCTTCAGCTTCGTGGGCCTCGAGCCGCCGTCTTTAGGTGTTGGGCCGCCCGGCGCCTTAGTCAGCCGCCGCCTTACTTTATCTTGTATTCAGGACACGGCCCATTTAAACTTAGTTGCAAAGTTGTTGATATGTTAACCTGGCCCAGTATGGCGGGTTATACTGTGGAGTTATATCCCCGACATTAGGCCCCAGATTGATTTGAATTCATTCATGTCAATAGTTTTTTCCTTCCTGTGGCGGCTCATCTTTGGATTGGTATCTTCTACGGATTTCATAACGCCGGCTTGTTCCACTTCCTCACTTGACATTTTTCTAGCATTCATTTGTTGTGACGTCCTCTGTCGTCAATCTGGAAAAACAATGATGACATCATGGCGAATCTGGTCATATCCGTTTATCCCGAAAATCGAGGCATTTTTGTTTCCCGAAATTTACTGTGTCGCCACGATTGTCGTGCCTGTCAGTTGCCCCTTCGGGTTCCTTCCCCTTAAATATTTACCGAAAGGCCCTGGATTCACTTTTCACCTCCTCTCTTCGCTTCTTCTTCTTCCTCGAGTCCGGAAGCTCCTCGTGCCACCGCCGTAGATCCTCGTCCCGGCTATCTCCCTCGAGGTCGTCGCGATGTCTCTTCTCCGTCAGTCAAACCCTCTACGCGCTCCCGCCGCCATCAGCGACCGCTCGAGAAAGTTATCTTTCTTCTGACCTAGATCCATTATAGCACCCCAAGGTTCTTTGAGTTCTTTGGCAACCTTTCTCCAGTTCATCACCATTGCTAACTCTGCGAATGGATCTCACGAACGTAATCACCAAAGTAGAGCGGTAGAGATACCAACTCCATTTCGTGTATGACATATTTTAATCCTTCCTAGTATTAGATGAACCTTACTGTCATCGATTCCATGCCCTCCTGCTAGGGCTAGCGAATATGCTCGCCCTTTTGAACTATTCTTAGATCCAAAATTGTTACGGCTTCGGGAGAAACTTGTTTGTCTCATACTTAGCAAAATTCCCAAGAACCTCTTGTGTTAGCACCAGCCTCCCTTACTTCTACCGGCTTAATAATTGTAAACCGTCATACGTTTAAGTCATTGTATAGACTCTGGTTCTTTACCAGGCTTGCCCTTTCATTGCAAATACTTGGATCATTTTACTTGAAACATTTACTTAAGCCGCCCACTTTTACTTTATCCAGGCGACTCATTATGTCGGACAAAAGCCTGCAACTGGGTGGCAACTCAAGTTTCTGATGTTCACTTAAAGGATTATGAGGAACATGGGTTTGTGCCGCCTCAAAATGTGGTTGGCTGGCGAGTCGTCCTTGGAGAGGAAATCCCAAACCCCTAGGAGGGGGAAGTGGTGATATTTTTGGGTCATCTTCAGAGGGGTTTTTCACCTCCCGGGTCAAAATTCTTCCAGGACGTCTTACATTTCTTTCATCTTCATCCTCAAGACCTTGCCCCTAACTCTATATCGAACCTCTGCCAGTTCCAAGTATTTTGCGAGGTGTATCTTCAAACGGAACCCACTGTCTCCCTCTTCAGGGAGTTCTTCTATTTGAACCGGCAAACAGAGTGTGCGGATGGTCCTGGCTTAGAACTTGGCGGGGTTTCAATTCAAAGGAGGAAGGACGTTCTTTTTCCTATTGCCACCTTACCAAGACACCCTAAAGGGTGGAACAAAACTTGGTTTTATTGTCGAAACACCGCTCCTGCTGATGAAAATCCCTTACCGGGTTATAGGCCCAACCGCCTCCCCATGGATCTTGAGCTTCCGGGTTGGGCTCCTTCAGAGGAACGCTCCCAACATGCCCATGTTTATCCAAAAATGAGGGCTCTGCTAGCCAACGGGTTGACTGGGGTCCACTTAACCCGGTGTTGGGTATCTTGGAGGATTCTTCCATTAAGCCTGCGTAGTGGCTTGATGTGTACTTACTCTGGCGATTTGAACGACGCTCAATGGCACAGCAATTTATCCTTGGAGGCCGACAAAATAAACCGGATGGTGAAGAAACTGCTAGGCAAAAACCAGGAGACTTGCAGCAAGGACGGGTTGAAACCTTGCTACGTGCTTAACCCGGCTCCTCTGGTACAAAACCTTTAAGATCTTAATCCGGCTTTTTTGAACAAAATTTAAGCCTTTGCTTTCTTGATCTGAATGTTTAATTTTGCAGGTTACCTCTTCTTTCTGGAATCGGAGACGCCTCAAGACCGTGGCTAACAAGCCCAGAGCCGCCCCAAGCAAGAAGAAAAATAAGGCGGCTGCAGAAGGACCGTCTCATATGGATGAAACAGCTTCCACTGACACCCGATCAGAGGTAAAATTAGTCTTTTGTTTATATTTCATTGGATCTATCTGACGCCTTTTCCTCTTAGGGTGATGTTGAAACAAGCCGTGCATGCGATGTTGAGGTAATTTCCATCTCTTCCGACTCAGAACCTTTGCCTCCGTTGAAAACAAGGCGGGTTGTTCAGAAAGTAGGCTTTTCTCACCCGGATGCTCATCTAGATCCTTACTTTATTTTGAAGAAAACCCAGCACCAGTCTAGGCATCAGACCCGAAGTGGGAGTGGTGATCTTGTTGAGGGCTTTCCTGACAAATCAGTCACTAGAAAACGACCAACCAAGGTACTTTAATTTTCCAAACTTCCAAGTAAGTTCTGACTTGATGTGTCAACTTCTGATTCCTATGCCTTGGTTAATCAGGAAACACCACCTTCGTCCGACGACTCAACTGCGTCCAAACTGGCGCCCTTTGTTATCTATCATGGGTAAATTCCTTATCAATTTGTCTATTTGAGTAGACTATTGGTTGTTCCCATTTTTCATATTATACTTTTTGACTTGGCAGGGCCAAAGCCAAGAAAAGGAAGACTGACGGGTCTTCTGTTAACCCGGAGGCCCCTGAGCTGGAGCTTCCTGATCCGGCGGCTCATGAAATCCATGTTGATCATCCTGAAGACCCTAAGGGTATCCATAACGATTTTCCTCCTCCATCTGAACCAACCAATACTGATACCATAACCGTTGAAGCTACCCCAGCAGCTAACCTTGACCCGCCCAATCCTTCAGAAACAAACAAAGATACCCCTGAAGTTATTATTACTGGGACGAGTTATACTGCTCCTGAGATTTCCAGGGTGTTAACAAAGGTTGTTGCTAAGGATGAAGCGGTACTGCAAGAAAAAGGGAAGACCAAGTTGGAGATTCCAAACTATGAGAGCTTTAGTCTTGAAGATCTTCATGCTGCCTGTTTGGATCGCCTGGCTACAAGCCGTGAGATGGAAATTGGCCTTGTTAGCATGATGAAAAATAAATACGAGGTATGTTCTCCTTTGTATACTCTCATCATATATCCTTTTGTAGCCCCCAAGGCCCGGCTCATCTCCTTGAGATGAGTCGGGTCTTTTATATAATTTTGAAGAACTTCGACCTGTAGGCCCCAAGGGTCGGCTCATCTCCTTGAGATGAGTCGGGTCTTTTATATAATTTTGAAGAACTTCAACATGTAGCCCCCAAGGGCCGGCTCATCTCCTTGAGATGAGTCGGGTCTCGTTCACATCTTCATCGTCAAAAAAGCTGAAATACATTAGCCCCCAAGTGCCAAATATATTGCTTTGCAGTTTGTTTGGGACTTTCTATAAACTTTATTTATGATGCAGGAAGCTTTGAAGACAGCTGAATCCAGCGTGGCCAGTTTGAAAAAAGACCTGGAAAAAGGGCAGACCTCCCAGGCAGAAGTTGAAGACAAACTTCGCCTCTCTTTGATCGAGCTGGAAAACACCAAAGCAGGCTTCTTAAAAGAGAAGAAATCCTTTGAAGATGAAAAGACAACTCTGCTGAAGCGTGCAGAGGATGCTGAGGGCCGGCTCAAACCCATTACCGAGGAGTTGTCCGGGTTAAAATGACATATTGCCCAGATGGCCCAAGCTATTTTTGGTAAGTGTATATAGCCTCCTGTCTTCTTGAAATATAGATATAACCCGCCCGGCGACTCATGCATTGATTATATTTTGCAGGCCCCCGGACTAGCAGTTTTTATGATAACAGTCAGCTCATGCTCAAGGCTGTTTATTCTTTGACGGAGCACCTCTACGTTGGGAGTCATCTTGCAATCAAGGCGACACTGGGGGATAAGCAGCCCTTAAAGTACATCAAGAATGTATTGGAAAGTCTTTCCATTATCCCTCAGCACATTCCAGAGCTAAAAAGGTCAGCCGCCCGATCGAGCGCGATGCATGCATTGAGTCGGGCTTTAGCTTATGGAGAGGAGCTTGATCCAGCTGAGCTTGCAAAAGGCTTCCCTGAATTTAAAAATGACGGGTCAGAATTCTCCCAGGAGGATTACGCGGCCTGTGTCAAGGATGCTCAAATTTTGTAGACTCAGTTGATTTCTGAGATGAAATTGAGGAACTATCAGGTGGCCTATGGCACCAATCATACTCGGATTCCACCACCTGTTTTTTTAACCAAGAGTCTGGCTCCTCAACGGCGCGAGCATGTCTTCGCCCCTGGAGTTGACCCATCTCCAATTCCTGATGACGAGGCTGTGTTCCAGGCTTGGTCTCATTGTAACTGGGATGCGGATAACCTTCAGATACAGGAGCCGGAAGACCAATCGGTGGATAACCCGGAGGCATCTCACGCGCAAGATTAGCCGCCAACGACCCGAATGATGCGGTCGGCGATTTACATTTCCTCAATCATTACCTTGCCAACTTAAGCCCCCAAGTATGGGTGGTAAAACAATTTGTGGCTTCCTTAAGCATGTAATAGGGATAGCCGAAAAGTGTTGTCATGCCATCGTGCATGTTTTGCACTTTTGACGCAAGATACTTCATTTGCTGCTTCACTATTCTGTCTGCTCACCGTCTTTCTACTGATGAGCCTTTTGATAGGATAGAAACTAGGAAAAATGAGCCGGTCTTTGATCTTCCGAATTTTAACAACTTATTCTTCTTTCCACAATGTTGAGGATTTGTATTCCTTGTCAATTTGGTTGCTCATGCATACTCAATTGTTCAACCCGGTCCTTGAAGCATGGGCCGGCAATAACTTTGAACCTGAAGCTTGCTATAATAAACAGCTAAATAAAACAATATTGATAAGCTGGCTCAATGAGTCTTGGCCGAAATGGATGTCCAAGCTTGAGATCTTTTGTTAACCTATTAAGCAATAACATAATTTTGCGCTGTCATGCAGCTGATAACCTGGTTATTTTATACATCAACCGGTAATGAAAAATAGGGCGTGCCCAAAAACATTTTTATGTGATGAGATTCAGCACATAGTATTCGTTTTGGGGACAGTTTCTCGAAGGTTTAGAAATATAAGGTAGCCCCCTTTGAAAGCACCTTTAATGGTCCTAGCCTTAATGCAAAGGACGTATGATCATAATACCGAGATAATCTGCCGGCTTTCGAGGCTCGATAGGAAAAGGCCAGCTTTCGAGGCTCGGGTCTTGCTTCAATGAAGTGGGCATGATAACCCATGGTTTATCCTAGCTTTTCGTATGCCGGCTCTCTCATGACTCATACCGGTGTTTTAACCTTAACAAGTTCTGGGTCCAAAAAGGATTGACTTGTCAAGAGTTCACGGGGTCATCTGATCGGAGTCGCATCAAGCATACAGGCAGGGTTAACCATATATGGCATTTATTTTTGCCGGGTCAAGAGGGTGAGAAAGCTAAGCCCGGTGGGCTGGAAGCCCCCAAATGCCCTTAATAAGGTGGCATTATTATGCCGGGTCACAAGGGTGAGAAAGCTAAACTCAATGAGTCGGAAGCCCCCAGGTGCCCTTTGTTTCAGAAAATAAAGACTCAAACTCATCTTGTAAGTTGAAACGACAAAATACGCTGGCTTTATTCATACTCGAAACATAAAGAAGTATATACAGAAGTTTGCAAGGGGGGAAGAAATTAGAAAAAAGGAGTCGGCAGAGCTAAGTTCAATAAAGCCACTGGTGTTCCAGGGCCGGCTTATTTCCCTCTTGGAGACATAAGGTTTCTTCTTTGATATCCTCCAGAGTACGAATTTTATTCAGGGATTCAGGTGCTAGTGGTACTGACCGTTATTCAACTGCTTGGGATTACTTAGAAATCCTCCTTGGTTATTATGCTGATTGCCCTGGATAGGGTGTTGCCCATTGCCATGATTTCCCTGATGTTGAAAACCAGCCCCTAGGCCACCTTGTGACCCGCCAGGTCCATGTTGACCCGGGTGTCCTCCACCATTGCCTCCTGAGTTGTTCTGGAAAGCCTGGCTATGGAACTCTTGCATGATATAACAATTCTCCCAAGAGTGGCTAGCCGGCTTATCTTGGGTGCCGTGCTTAGGGCAAGGTGCTTTAAGCACCTCCTCGTAATTGCGAGGTTTATTCCCATTGTAAGCTCCTCCGGGTCGACCGTTTCGGCGCTGGTTCTTGAAACCTGTATTAGTGTTGGCCACAAATCTGACCCGCCGTCCGGCTACTTCCGCTTATTATTTTGAGCCCCCTGGTTGCCTCCTGAACCGTGCTGACCTTTCCCTCCTTCAGCTTTCTTGCCTTTGGTGGTCTTGTCCTCATCCGAGCCGGGATCCTTCATGCTATCCGACTAAGCGTATCTGGTGAGAACGTCCATCAAGTCGCCCATGTCTTGAACCTTTCGCTTGAGCCGCCCGAGCTTCTGGACCAAAGGCTGGAAATGACAGTTCTTTTCCAATATTAGGACTGCTTGAGCCGCTGTGATGCTGTCTGATGAGTGGATGATTTCCGTGACCCGGCGAGTCCAATGGTGAGCCGACTCGTCTACTCATTGAACACAATGTTGTAGGTCTACTATTGTCATAGGCTTCTTGTAGGTTCCTTGGAAATTCTTGATGAATCGCTCTTTCAATTCGACCCATGTGTTGATGGAGTTAGGTGGCAAGTTTTTCAACCATGTCCGAGCCGGTCCTTCCAACATCATGGTTAAGTATTTAGCACATACAGCGTCGCTGACATCCAGCATGTCCATTGCCAACTCATAACTCTCAATCCAAGACGCCGGCTCATGATCTGCCGTATAGTTAGGCACCTTACAAGGCCCTTTGAAATCTTTGGGCATGCGCTCAGCATGAAGTGCCGGGGATAAACACGGTATACCAATCGTCCTGTTGGACCCAGCCCCCAAACTCGCCAGTTGAGGGTGAAACTGCTGGATTGTTGGGGAACGTTGCATGGGAAACAAAAATTTTCCTACGCACACGCAAGATCTATCCATGGTAATGAGCATCTACGAGAGGGAGAGTGGATCTACATACCCTTGTAGATCGCTAAGCGGGAAGCGTTAAGAAACGCGGTTGATGTAGTCGAACGTCTTTGCGATCCAAATCGCCGAGCGTCCCGCGATCCCATCACGGTCCATCTCACGATCCAATCTCGATCCGTCCCGCGATCCCATCACGATCCGTCCCGCGATCAAATCACGAATCGTCTCGCAATCCTGATCACGGTCCTTCCGATCTAGCGCCGAACGGACGGCACCTCTGCGTTCAGCACACGTACAGCTCGATGACGATCTCCGCCTTCTTGATCCAGCAAGAGGGAGCGGAGAGGTAGAAGAGTTCTCCGGCGGCGCGACGGCATGGCGGCGATGGTTGTGGAACAATTCCGGCAGGGCTTCGCCTAAGCACCGCTGAAACTAGACTAGAGGAGAAACCGATCTAGATGAAGTAGAGGGAGCACATGGCAATTAGGGTTAGCTCTTCCCTCTAAATCCTCTAGTATATATAGGAGGGAGGGAGGGGAGGATGCAGCCTCAAACCCTCAAGCTTTGGCCGAAATTGGAGGTGGAGGAGTCCTACTCCAATCCTATTAGGAGTAGGATTCCTCCTCTCCACTTGGAAACCCTTTCCACCTTTCCTCCTTTGGATTTTTTCCACCCAAAGCCACATGGGCCTTAGTGGGGGGGTTAGGCCAGCCCACTAGGGGCTGGTTTGACTCCTCCCACAGCCCATGAGGTCCTTTGGGTCGAGACACCCCTCCCGATGGTCCCCGGTACCCCTCCCGGCACTCCCGGTACACTACCGAAATACCCAAAACTTTTCCGGTGACCAAAACAGGACTTCCTATTTATCAATCTTTACCTCCGGAGCTCCTCGTGACGCCCAGGATCTCATCCGGGACTCCGAACAACCTTCGGTCACCACCATACATAACTCTACTATACCAAAACGTCACCGGACCTTAAGTGTGCAGACCCTGCGGGTTCGAGAACTATGTAGACATGACCAAGACACCTCTACGGTCAATAACCAATAGCGGGACCTGGATGCCCATATTGGTTCCTACATATTCTATGAAGATCTTTATCGGTTGAACCTCTATGTCAAGGATTAAGTTAATCCCGTACGCTGTTCCCTTTGTTCTTCGGTATGTTACTTGCCCGAGATTCGATCGTCGGTATCTCTATACCTAGTTCAATCTCGTTACCGGCAAGTCTCTTTACTCGTTCTGTAATACAAGATCCCGTGGCTAACACTTAGTCACATTGCTTGCAAGGCTTATTGTGATGTTGTATTACCGAGTGGGCCCTGAGATACCTCTCCGTCACACGGAGTAACAAATCCCAGTCTTGATCCATGCCCACTCAACAGACACCCTCGGAGATACCTGTAGAGCATCTTTATAGTCACCCAGTTATGTTGTGACGTTTGATACACACAAGGTATTCCTCCGGTGTCAGTGAGTTGCATGATCTCATGGTCATAGGAACTGATACTTGACATGTAGAAAACTATAGCAATAAACTGACACGATCATATGCTATGTTTATAGTTTGGGTCTTGTCCATCACATCATTCTCCCAATGATGTGATCCCGTTATCAAATGACATCTCATGTCTATGGCCAGGAAACCTTTATCAACGAACTAGTTAACTAGAGGCATACTAGGGACACAGTGTTGTCTATGTACCCACACATGTATTTGAGTTTCCAATCAATACAATTATAGCATGGATAATAAACGATTATCACGAACAAGGAAATATAATAATAACCAATTTATTATTGCCTCTAGGGCATATTTCCAACAGTCTCCCACTTGCACTAGAGTCAATAATCTAGTTCACATCACCATGTGTTTTACATTGTTATGAATCTAACACCCAATGAGTTCTGGGGTTTGATCATGCTTTGCATGTGAGAGAGGTATTTAGTCAACGGGTCTGCGACATTCAGATCCGTGTGTACTTTGCAAATCTCTATGTCATACTGTAGACACTGCTACCACACTCCACTTGGAGCTATTCCAAATGGCTGCTCCACTATACGTATCCGGATTGCTACTCAGAGTCATTCGGATTGGTGTTAAAGCTTGCATCGACGTAACCCTTTACGATGAACTCTTTATCACCTCCATAATCGAGAAATATTTCCTTAGTCCTCTAGTTACTAAGGATAATCTTGACCGCTGTCCAGTGGTCCACTCCTGGATCACTCTTGTACCCCTTGACAGACTCATGGCAAGGCACACACAGGTGCGGTACATAGCATGGCATACTATACAGAGCCTATGGATAAGGCATAGGGGACGACCTTCGTCCTTTCTCTTTCTTCTGCCGTGGTCGAGTTTTGAGTCTCACTCAACTCCACACCTTACAAATCAGGCAAGAACTCTTTCTTTGACTGATCCATTTTGAACTCTTTCAAAATCTTGTCAAGGTATGTACTCATTGAAAGTTTTATCAGACGTCTTGATCTACCTCTATAGATCAAGATGCCCAATATTTAAGTAACTTCATTCCAGGTTTTCCTTTGAAAAACTCCTTTTCAAACAACCCTTTATGCTTTCCAGAAATTCTACATCATTTCCGATCAACAATATGTCATCCACATATACTTATCAGAAATTCTATAGTGCTCCCACTCACTTTATTGTAAATACAAGTTTCTCATAAACTTTGTATAGACTCAAAAACTTTGATCACCTCATCAAAGCGTATATTCCAACTCCGAGATGCTTGCTCCAGTCCATAGAAGGATCGCTAGAGCTTGCATATATTTTAGCATCCTTAGAACTGACAAAACCTTCCGGTTGTATCACATACAACCTTTCCTCACGGATACCGTTAGGAAATGATGTTTTGACATCCATCTGCCAGATTTCATAATCGAAAAATGCAGCAACTGCTAACATAATTCCAACACACTTTAGCATCGCTACGGGTGAGAAAGTCTCATCGTAGTCAACTCCTTGAACTTGTGAAAAACCCTTTGCCACAAGTCGAGCTTTATAGACGGTGACATTACCGTCCGCGTCCGTCTTCCTTTTAAAGATCCATTTGTTCTGAATGGCCTTTCACCCTTCAGGTAATACTTCCAAAGCCCATACTTTGTTTTCTTACATGGATCCCATCTCGGATTGCATGGCCTCTAACCATTTCTCGGAATCCAGGCCCATCATCGCTTCTCCATAGCTCGTAGGTTCATCGTTGTCCAACAACATGACCTCTAAGATAGGGTTGCCGTACCACTCAGGAGTAGTACGCGTCCTTGTCGACCTACGAGGTTCGATAGTAACTTGATCCGAAGCTTTATGATCATCATCATTAACTTCCTCTTCAACTAATGTAGGCTCCACAGAAACAACTTTCTGCGCTGCGCTACTCTCTGGTTGAAACAAAGGTTCAACAACCTCATCAAGTTCTATCTTCCTCCCACTCAATTCTTTCGAGAGAAACTCTTTCTCGAGAAAGGACCCATTTTAGCAACAAACACTTTGTGCTTGGATCTGAGATAGAAGGTTTACCCAACTGTTACGTTAGGGTATTCTATGAAGATGCTTTTGTCCGCTTTGGGTTCGAGCTCATCAGGTTGAAAACCTTTTCCACATAAGCGTCGCAGCCCCAAACATTAAGAAATGACAGCTTAGGTTTCTGCCAAACCAAAATTCATACGGTGTCATCTCAACGGACTTAGATGGTGCCCCTTTTTAAAGTGAATGTAGTTGTCTCTAATGCATAACCCCAAAACGATAGTGTCAAATCGATAAGAGACATCATAGTACGCACCATATCCAATAGAGCACGACTACGACGTTCGGACACACTATCACACTATGGTGTTCCAGGTGGCGTGAGTTGTGAAACAACTTCCACATTGTCTTAAGTTGTATACCAAACTCGTAACTCAGATATTTACCTCTACGATCATATCGTAGATATTTTATCTTCTTGTCACGATGATCTCAAACTTCACTCTGAATTTGTTTGAACTTTTCAAATGTTTCAGACTTGTGTTTCATTAAGTAAATATGCCCATATCTACTCCAATCATTAGTGAAGGTAGGAAAATAATGATATCCACCGCACGCTACAACACTCATTGGACCGAATACATCAACATGTATCATTTCCAATAAGTCACTTGCCCGCTCCATCATACCGGAAAATGGGGTCTTAGTCATCTTGCCCATGAGGCATGGTCCACATGTCTCAACCGATTCGAAATCGAATGAGTCCAAAGATCCATCAGCATGGAGTTTCTTCATGCGTTTTACACCAATATGACATTTAGCGGCAGTGCACAAGTATGTGGTACTATCATTACTAACTTTGTATCTTTTGGCATCAATATTATGAACATGTGTATCACTACGATCAAGATTCAATAAACCATTCTCATTGGGTGCATGACCATTGAAGGTATTATTCATGTAAACAGAATAACCATTATTCTCTAACTTGAATGAATAACCGTATTGCAATAAACATGATCTAATCACGTTCATGCTCAACGCAAACACCAAATAACATTTATTTAGGTTCATCACTAATCCCGAAGGTAGAGAGAGCGTGCGATGGTGATCACATCAACCTTGGAAACACTTCCAACACTCATCGTCACCTCACCCTTAGCTAGCCTCCGTTTATTCCGTAGCTTTTATTTCGAGTTACTAACATTTAGCAACCGAACCGGTATCCAATACCCAGGTGCTACTAGGAGTACTAGCAAGGTACACATCAATAACACGTATATCAAATATACTTCTATCGACGTTGCCAGCCTTCTTATCTACCAAGTATCTAGGGTTGTTCCGCTTCAGCGGCCGTTCTCCTCATAATAGAAGCACTTAGTCTCGGGTTTGGGTTCAACCTTGGGTTTCTTCACTGGAGCAGCAACTGACTTGCCATCCATGAAGTTTCCCTCCTAGCCCTTGCCCTTCTCGAAACTAGTGGTTTCACTAACCATCAACACTTGATGCTCCTTCTTGATTTCTACATTCGCGGTGTCAAACATCGCGAATAGCTCAGGGATCATTATTTCTATCCCTGGCATTTTATAGTTCATCACGAGGCTCTAGTAGCTTAGTGACAGTGACTTGGAGAACTATATCAATCACTATCTTATCTGGAAGATCAACTCCCACTCGATTCAAGCGATTGTAGCACCCAGACAATCTGAGCACATGCTCACCGATTGAGCTATTCTCCTTCATCTTGCAGGCAAAGAATCTTGTTGGAGGTCTCATACCTCTCAACACGGGCACGAGCCTGAGATCCCAATTTCAGCTCTTAGAACATCTCATATGTTCCGTGATGTTCAAAACGTTTTGGAGCCTCAATTCTAAGCCGTAATGCATGACGCACTGAACTATCAAGTAGTCATCAGAACGTGCCTGTCAGATGTTCACAACATCTACAGACGACGCTTGAGGGGGTGGCGCACCGAGCGGTGCATTAAGGACATAAGCCTTCTGTGCAGCAATGAGGACAATCCTCAGATCACGGACCCAGTCCGCATTATTGCTACCATCATCTTTCAACTCTATTTCTCTAGGAACATATAAAAATTCAAGGGAGCTACAGCGCGAGCTAGTAATCTACAACATAATTTGCAAAGACATTTTGACTATGTTCATGATAATGAGTTTAGTTAATCATATTACTTAAAAACTCCCACTCAAATTGACATCCCTCCGGTCATTCGAGTGACACATGATCCAAATCCACCAACTCAAGTCCGATCATCATGTGAGTTGAGGTGGTTTCAATGGTGAACATCTTCATGTTGATCATATCTACTATATGACTCATGTTCGACCTTTCGGTCTCTTGTGTTCCGAGGCCATGTCTGTACATGCTAGGCTCGTAAAGTTTAACCCGAGTGTTCCGCACGTGCAACACTGGCTTGCACCCGTTGTATGTGAACGTAGAGTCTATCACACCCGATCATCACGTGGTGTCTCAAAACGACGAACTTTCGCAACGGTGCACACTCGGGGAGAACACAATTTTATCTTGAAATTTTAGTGAGGGATCACCTTATAATGCTACCGTCGTCCTAAGCAAAATAAGATGCATAAAAGGATTAAAATCACATGCAAATCATAAGTGACATGATATGGCCATGAACTTGTGCTTTTGATCTCCATCTTCAAAGCACCGGCATGATCTCCATCGTCACCGGCATAACACCATGATCTCCATCATCTTGATCTCCATCAATGTGTCGCCATGAGGTTGTCGCGCCGACTGTTGCTTCCACGACTATTGCTAACTCATAGCGATAAAGTAAAGCAAAAACGGCGAAAATAATTAAAGACAACCCTATGGCTCCTGCCGGTTGCCGTACTCATCGACATGCAAGTCGTGATATTCTATACAATACATGATCATCTCATACATCACATATATCTCATCACGTAATTGGCCATATCACATCACAACATACCCTGCAAAAACAAGTTAGACGTCCTCTAATTGTTGTTGCAAGTTTTACGTGGCTGCTACGGGTATCTAGCAAGAACAATTCTTACCTACGCAAAAACCACAACGGTGATACAAAAATTGCTATTCAACCTTCTCAAGGACCGCCTTTGTCAAATCCGATCCGACTAAAGTGGGAGAAACAGACACCCGCCAGCCATCTTTATGCAACGAAGTTACATGTCAGTTGATGGAACCGGTCTCTCATAAGCCTACGAGTAATGTTGGTCCGGGCCGCTTCATCCCACAATACCGCCGAATCAAGAAAAGACCAAGGGAGGAAGCAATCTGAATATCAACGCCCACAAACTCTTTTGTGTTCTACTCGAGATCTCATCTACACATAGACCTAGCTCATGATGCCACTGTTGGGGAACGTTGCATGGGAAACAAAAAAATTCCTACGCACACGCAAGATCTATCCATGGTGATGAGCATCTACGAGAGGGAGAGTGGATCTACATACCCTTGTAGATCGCTAAGCGAGAAGCATTAAGAAACGCGGTTGATGTAGTCGAACGTCTTTGCGATCCAAATCGCCGAGCGTCCCGCGATCCCATCACGGTCCATCTCTCGATCCAATCTCGATCTGTCCCTCGATCCCATCACGATCCGTACCGCGATCAAATCACGAATCGTCTCGCAATCCTGATCACGGTCCTTCCGATCTAGCGCCGAACGGACGGCACCTCCGCGTTCAGCACACGTACAGCTCGATGACGATCTCCGCCTTCTTGATCCAGCAAGAGGGAGCGGAGAGGTAGAAGAGTTCTCCGGCGGCCCGACGGTGCGGCGGCGATGGTGGTGGAACAATTCCGGCAGGGCTTCGCCTAAGCACCCTTGAAACTAGACTAGAGAAGAAACCGATCTAGATGAAGTAGAGGGAGCACGTGGCAATTAGGGTTAGCTCTTCCCTCTAAATCCTCTAGTATATATAGGAGGGAGGGAGGGGAGGAGGCAGCCTCAAACCCTCAAGGTTTGGCCGAAATTGGAGGTGGAGGAGTCCTACTCCAATCCTATTAGGAGTAGGATTCCTCCTCTCCACTTGGAAACCCTTTCCACCTTTCCTCCTTTGTATTTTTTCCACCCAAAGCCACATGGGCCTTAGTGGGGGGGTTAGTCCAGCCCACTAGGGGCTGGTTTGACTCCTCCCACAGCCCATGAGGTCCTTTGGGTCGAGACACCCCTCCCGATGGTCCCCGGTACCCCTCCCGGCACTCCCGGTACACTACCGAAATACCCGAAACTTTTCCGGTGACCAAAACAGGACTTCCTATATACCAATCTTTACCTCCGGACCATTCCGGAGCTCCTCGTGACGTCCAGGATCTCATCCGGGACTCCGAACAACCTTCGGTCACCACCATACATAACTCTACTATACCGAAACGTCACCGGACCTTAAGTGTGCAGACCCTGCGGGTTCGAGAACTATGTAGACATGACCAAGACACCTCTACGGTCAATAACCAATAGCGAGACCTGGATGCCCATATTGGTTCCTACATATTCTATGAAGATCTTTATCGGTTGAACCTCTATGTCAAGGATTCAGTTAATCCCGTACGCTGTTCCCTTTGTTCTTCGGTATGTTACTTGCCCGAGATTCGATCGTCGGTATCTCTATACCTAGTTCAATCTCGTTACCGGCAAGTCTCTTTACTCATTCTGTAATACAAGATCCCGTGGCTAACACTTAGTCACATTGCTTGCAAGGCTTATTGTGATGTTGTATTACCGAGTGGGCCCTGAGATACCTCTCCGTCACTCGGAGTAATAAATCCCAGTCTTGATCCATGCCCACTCAACAGACACCCTCGAAGATACCTGTAGAGCATCTTTATAGTCACCCAGTTACGTTGTGACGTTTTATACACACAAGGTATTCTTCCGGTGTCAGTGAGTTGCATGATCTCATGGTCATAGGAACTGATACTTGACATGTAGAAAACTATAGCAATAAACTGACACGATCATATGCTATGTTTATAGTTTGGGTCTTGTCCATCACATCATTCTCCTAATGATGTGATCCCGTTATCAAATGACATCTCATGTCTATGGCCAGGAAACCTTGACCATCTTTGATCAATGAACTAGTTAACTAGAGGCATACTAGGTACACAGTGTTGTCTATGTACCCACACATGTATTTGAGTTTCCAATCAATACAATTATAGCATGGATAATAAACGATTATCACGAACAAGGAAATATAATAATAACCAATTTATTATTGCCTCTAGGGCATATTTCAAACATGGATCGCCCGTGCTGCTGCTTCTGCTTCTGCCTGTCGTGCGCCTCTCTCAGCATCAACAACTGCCTGGGCGTCCGATGCCATGAGACGGGTTGGACAGACCTGAAGCTGCTGTCTTCACCCACTGCTAGAAACAGTCGGGGATTCCACATGACGACCCTTACTAGCGTAGGGAGTGGAATGCATCCGATCCCGGCTGTACGAATACTATGCCTGTTGAACCACGGCAGTCTTTAGCATCTCGATAGCGTTTCTAGCTTCAACCTCAAGAGGGGAGTTTCCGTTAATAGGCAATCCTTCCAAATTCTGGGTTGAAGCCAGCATGTTGTCAACAAGATTGGAAAAGTGGCCTCGCGGCGTCTGAAATAGCCTAGGCGGGGATTGAGCCGGCGGGGGTTGAGATGGTTCCTCTTGCCGATTCCCGGGTTGCTGAACAGTTCCGGGTGTCTGTTGTGGGGTGTTAAAAAGCTGTTGTGGATCAAGGTTCGGAGGGAGTCCACGGTGGCGTCTGATACGTCTCCAACGTATCTATAATTTATGAAGTATTCATGCCATGTTTACAATAATTTTATATGATTTTGGTATGATTTTATTAGAACTAACCTGGACTGACACTGTTTTTAGCAGAACTACCATGCTGTCGTTTTTTTGTGCAGAAATAAAAGTTCTCGGAATGGGCTGAAAATTTACGGAGAAAATATTTGGAAAATATAAAAAATACTGGAGCAAAAAGATACCAGAGAGGAGTCCCGAGGCAGCCACAAGCCTAGGGGGCGCGCCCCCTGGCTTGTGGGCCCCTCGGAAACCCCCTTGACGTGAGACCGACGCTAAAAATTCCTATAAATACCAAAACCCCCAGAAAGAAACCTAGATCGGGAGTTCCGCTGCCGCAAGCCTCTATAGCCACGAAAAACCAATCGGGAGCCCATTCCGGCACCCTGCCGGAGGGGGAAACCATCACCGGAGGCCATCTTCATCATCCTGGCGGTCTCCATGATGAGGAGGGAGTAGTTCACCCTCGGGGCTGAGGGTATGTACCAGTAGCTATGTGTTTGATATCTATCTCTCGTGTTCTTGAGATGACACGATCTTGATGTTCCGCGAGCTTTATTAATATAGATGAATCATATGGAGTTTTCCCCTCTCTATCTTCTTGTGATGAATTGAGTTTTCCCTTTGAAGTTTACATATCGGATTGAGTCTTTAAGGATTTGAGAACACTTGATGTATGTCTTACGATGGGATATCCGTGGTGACAATGGGATGTTCTATTGATCCACTTGATGTATGTTTTGGTGATCAACTTGCGGGTTCCGTGACCTTGGGAATCTATGCATAGGGGTTGGCACATGTTTTCGTCTTGACTCTCCGGTAGAAACTTTGGGGCACTCTTTGAAGTTCTTTGTGTTGGATTGAACATGATGAATCTGAAATTGTGTGATGCATATCGTATAATCAAGCCCATGGGTACTCGTGGTGACATTGGAGTATCTAGGTGACATTAGGGTTTTGGTTGATGTGTATCTTAAGGTGTTATTTTAGTAAGAACTCTAGGGCTATTCGTGACACTTATAGGGATAGCTCATACGATTGATCGGAAAAAGATAACTTTGAGGTGGTTTCGTACCCTACAATAATTTCTTCGTTTGTTCTCCGCTATTTGTGACTTTGGAGTGAACTCTTTGTCGCACGTGAGGGATTTACATATGATTCAACTATGTCAGTATTGTTGAGAGAACTTGCACTAGTGAAAGTATGAACCCTAGGCCTTGTTTCTAAGCATTGCAATACCGTTTGTGCTCACTTTTATCATTAGTTACCTTACTGTTTTTATATTTTCAGATTACAAAAACCTATATCTACCATCCATATTACACTTGTATCACCATCTCTTCGCCGAACTAGTGCACCTATACAATTTACCATTGTATTGGGTGTGTTGGGGACACAAGAGACTCTTTGTTATTTGGTTGCAGGGTTGTTTGAGAGAGACCATCTTCATCCTACGCCTCCCATGGATTGATAAACCTTAGGTCATCCACTTGAGGGATATTTTCTACTGTCCTACAAAACTCTGCGCTTGGAGGCCCAACACGAGTCTACAAGAAGGTTGCGTAGTAGACATCAAGCTCTTTTCTGGCGCCGTTGCCGGGGAGGTGAGTGCTTGAAGGTATATCTTTAGATCTTGCAATTAAATCTTTTAGTTTCTTGTTTTTCACTAGGTTGGTTTTATAAAAGAAAACTACAAAAAAATGGAGTTTAGGTTGCATCAATTGGTTCGTCTTTTTAATGTCTTTCGTGAAAATGATGGTTTGGAAAGTTGTGCTCAATTGGTAGAGGAAGAATTTATGAAAATACTTAATGAGAATTCCTTGAATGATGAGCATGATTGCAATACTGCTAGTATGAATTCTCTCAATATCCATGATGCTAATGATATGCAAACCCACAAGCTTGGGGATGCTATGTTTGATGAAGAGTCCCCCAAGTTTTGATGAGCAAATTTGTTATGATAATGACATGCCTACTATCTATGATGATTATGATGATGACATGTATGCTATAAAGAGTGATAGTAACCATGAAACTTGTCATCAAGATTTCAATATTCAAAGTGGTTATGTCAAACAAGTATCTCATGATAGTTATTTTGTTGAGTTTGCTCCCACTATTATGAATGAGAAGAAATATGCTTATGTGGAGAGTAATAAATTTTCTATGCTTGTGGATCATGAAAAGAATGCTTTATGTGATAGTTATATTGTTGAATTCATTCATGATGCTACTGAAAATTATTACGAGGGAGGAGTATATGCTTGTAGGAATTGCAATAATATCAAGTTTCCTCTCTATGTGTTGAAAATCTTGAAGTTTTGCTTGTTTTACCTTCCTATGCTAGTTGATTCTTGTTCCCATAAGTTGTTTGCTCACAAAATCCTTATGCATAGGAAGTGGGTTAGGATTAAATGTGCTAGTCATATGCTTCATGAAGCTCTCTTGCATGTTTCAATTCTTATCTTTTATGTGAGCATCATTGAAATCATCATGCCTAGCTAAAAGGCATTAAAGAAAAGTGCTTGTTGGGAGATAACCCAACACTTTTACTTCCTGTTTTTGTGTGTTCACATGATTAAGCTACTGTAGTAATCATGTTTTATAGCTTTTGTTTCAATAAAGTGCCAAGTAAAGCCTTTGGGATGACTCACAAGATGAGTAGAATTGATGCTGAACCAAAACAGAAACTTTTGACTCCAGTACAGGCATTTTCATTTTTTACTGGAGCGTGATAATGATCTGAAATTTTTACACAGTTTTCATATATAAATTTTTCAGGCTGTCCTAATTTTTCAGAATTTTCAGAGACAGGGAAGTATGGCTACACTACAGATCTTCACAGACTGTTCTATTTTTGACAGATTCTGTTTTGCATGCATAGTTTACTTGTTTTAGTGTTTCTATAGCTTATATTGAGTGACATAAATTATGGGAATGATAGAATAAAGTAGGTATGATGTGGGAACAATTATGAATCTTGTCTTGACAGTACCTAAGTGAATGATTTATCTTTGTTACACTAACCCTTCTCACGAAGTTCCGTTAAGTTTTGTGTTATTGAAGTTTTCAATTTTTCGGTGAGACACCGATATGAGGAGAATAAGGAGTGACAAGAACCTAAGATTGGGGACGCCCAAGGCACCCCCAAGGTAATATCCAAGGAAGACTCAAGCGTCTAAGCTTGGGGATGCCCCGGAAGGCATCCCCTCTTTCATCTTCAACACTATCGGTATATCTTACTTGGAGCTATATTTTTATTCGTCACATAATATGAGTTTTGCTTGGAGCGTCATTTTATTTTCTTGTTCTCTGTTAGGTGTCATTTATAATCTTGTTTTTCAATAAAAAGTTCCATGAATTGCCTTAGGATGCTTGCATTGCATGTTTGATGTGTGCTGTAAAAAAAACAGAAACTTTTGCTGTAGTGTTTGAATTTTCATATTTTACTGGAACGTGGAAAGTTTCTGAAATTTTTAAACAGTATTTTAATATAAATGATTTAGCATGTCCTAAATTTTCATAATTTTTTGAGTTACAGAAGTACACTGTTTTCATAAATTTCTACAGACTGTTCTGTTTGGACAGATTGCTGTCACAGTTTCGTTATCTACTTATCCTATAGTTTCCATAGCCTATATCGGTAGATATAAATTGTGGAGATGATAGTAAACAGTAGATGATGTTTGAAAATTATTGTGCAACTTGTCTTTGCAGTACATAAAGAGTTCATTTATTATTATGTGTACTAACCTATCTCACGAGTTCTTTTCGAGTTTTGTGTGGATGAAGTTTTTGAGAATAGGTGAAACCATGATATGAGAGGATTGAACGAGATACAAATGCTCAAGCTTGGGGATGCCCAAGGCACCCCAAGTAAATATTTCAAGAAGTCTCAAGCATCTAAGCTCGGGGATGCTACACATCCCACCTCTCTTCATCAACAATTATCGGTTAGCCTATGTTGAGCCTAAATTTTTATTCGTTCACATGATGCGTGCTATTCTTGGAGTGCTATTTTTCTTTTGCTTGCTGTTTAATAAAATACTTAAGATCTGAAATTCTTAGATGAGAGAGTCTTCACATAGTTATTTAATTGTTGACTACGCATTGATCTTCACTTATATCTTTTTGGAGTAGTTTGTCATTCACTCTCGTGCTTCACTTATATCCTATGAGTAAATGGTTGAATGAATTGAATCTCATAAATCTGAAATTAAATATGCTTCATATACTTATCCCATGGGGAGTAATGACTTCACCCATAATAAGTATAGGTGGTAAAATTTGTTGAAAGTTAGCAAACACCGCATTGGTCACTTGAACAATTCATGAAAGAATATTGAAGGAAGAGAGATTCCACATATAAATATACTATCTTGGACATCTTCTATGATTGTGAGCTCATTAATTATTTTCAAACTCGAGCAAATTAGTTAAAATTGGACAAGGAAGACAACTTAATGAGTTATGTTTGGGTATATTTGTATAGAAGTTATATTGTTATGGATCCTCCAACATGTGGTGCTTGCTTCCACCTCATACAAGCCAAAACTTCCGCACCAAGTAGAAATACTACTTGTGCATCCAAACACCCTTAAACCAGTTTTGCCATGAGAGTCCACTATACCTACCTATGGATTGAGTAAGATCCTTCAAGTAAGTTTTCATTGGTGCAAAAAGCAATAAAAATTGCTCCTAAATATGTATGATCTTTTATTATAAGGGAAAATAAGCGTTGTACGAACTTGTGATGGTAAAGAAATAAAAGCGACGGACTGCATAATAAAGGTTGCTATCACAAAGGGCAATACAACGTGACGTTCCTTTGCATTAAGGGTTTGCACATCCAAAAACAAAAAGCGCATGACAACCTCTGCTTCCCTCTGCAAAGGGCCTATCTTTTACTTTATAGTACTTACCTTTATGCAAGAGTCATGGTGATCTTCACCACTTCCTATATTTCGCCTTTTTCTCTTGGCAAGCAGCATGTGTTGGGGAATGATCTAGACATATATATCCACACAAATATATTTGATCATGAATTAATATTGTTGACAATTATCTATATGATAAATAAGTTGGGAGGCGAAACATTAAGCCCCTATCTTTCTCTGTGTTCGATGGATGCTATTTGTTCTAAAAATATGCTTTGAGTGTCAATAATCATGGAAGACTATATGATAGTTGAGTATGTGGAATTTGCTAAATCAAAGCTCTTACATAGACCCTTCCTGAAAATAAGATGAATTGCAATTGTTCGATGACTAGGAATATGGTTGTTAGTTTTCAAGAAACTTTCTGGTCTATACTTTAACATGTGAATAGCTAGTTACTTGACCATGAGAAGTTTTATGAGATGAGCTACTGTTTATGGTTTATATTGATGCTAGAAAAAGTGATTGGAATTATCATTGATCAAACTTGTGCACTTGCTAGCATTCACACTTCATAAATTATTTCTTTTATCATTTACCTACTCGAGGACGAGCAGGAATTAAGCTTGGGGATGCTGATATGTCTCCAACGTATCTATAATTTATGAAGTATTCATGGCATGTTTACAATAATTTTATATGATTTTGGTATGATTTTGTTAGAACTAACCCGGACTGACGCTGTTTTCAGCAGAACTACCATGGTGTTGTTTTTTGTGCAGAAATAAAAGTTCTCGGAATGGGCTGAAAATTTACGGAGAATATTTTTGGAAAATATAAAAAATACTGGAGCAAAAAGATACCGGAGAGGAGTCCCGAGGCAGCCACAAGCCTAGGGCCCCCCCTAGGGCGCGCCCCCTGGCTTGTGGGCCCCTCGGGAACCCCCTTGATGTGAGACCGACGCCAAAAATTCCTATAAATACCAAAAACCCCAGAAAGAAACCTAGATCGGGAGTTCCGCTGCCGCAAGCCTCTGTAGCCACGAAAAACCAATCGGGAGCCCGTTTCGGCACCCTGCCGGAGGGGGAAACCATCACCGGAGGCCATCTTCATCATCCCGGCGGTCTCCATGACGAGGAGGGAGTAGTTCACCCTCGGGGCTGAGGGTATGTACCAGTAGCTATGTGTTTGATCTCTCTCTCTCGTGCTCTTGAGATGACACGATCTTGATGTACCGCGAGCTTTATTAATATAGATGAATCATATGGAGTTTTCCCCTCTCTATCTTCTTGTGATGAATTGAGTTTTCCCTTTGAAGTTTACTTATCGGATTGAGTCTTTAAGGATTTGAGAACACTTGATGTATGTCTTGCGATGGGATATCCGTGGTGACAATGGGATGTTCTATTGATCCACTTGATGTATGTTTTGGTGATCAACTTGCGGGTTCCGTGACCTTGGGAATCTATGCATAGGAGTTGGCACATGTTTTCGTCTTGACTCTCCGGTAGAAACTTTGGGGCACTCTTTGAAGTTCTTTGTGTTGGATTGAACATGATGAATCTGAAATTGTGTGATGCATATCGTATAATCAAGCCCATGGGTACTCGTGGTGACATTGGAGTATCTAGGTGACATTAGGGTTTTGGTTGATGTGTATCTTAAGGTGTTACTTTAGTACGAACTCTAGGGCTGTTCGTGACACTTATAGGGATAGCTCATACGATTGATCAGAAAAGATAACTTTGAAGTGGTTTCGTACCCTACAATAATATCTTCGTTTGTTCTCCGCTATTTGTGACTTTGGAGTGAACTCTTTGTCGCACGTGGGGGATTTACATATGATTCAACTATGTCAGTATTGTTGAGAGAACTTGCACTAGTGAAAGTATGAACCCTAGGCCTTGTTTCTAAGCATTGCAATACCATTTGTGCTCACTTTTATCCTTAGTTACCTTGCTGTTTTTATATTTTCAGATTACAAAAACCTATATCTACCATCCATATTACACTTGTATCACCATCTCTTCGCCGAACTAGTGCACCTATACAATTTACCATTGTATTGGGTGTGTTGGGGACACAAGAGACTCTTTGTTATTTGGTTGCAGGGTTGTTTGAGAGAGATCATCTTCATCCTACGCCTCCCACGGATTGATAAACCTTAGGTCGTCCACTTGAGGGAAATTTGCTACTGTCCTACAAAACTCTGCGCTTGGAGGCCCAACACGAGTCTACAAGAAGAACGTTGCGTAGTAGACATCAGTGTCTTCTCTCGTAAACCGCCTCTGAGGCCTCTCTCTGAACTCCTAATCGCCAGGCCTCGGCCTTAAGACGCTCCGTCTCTTGATGTATGCGAACCTGCAAATCCGCCATCCGTGCGTTTTCAGCATCAATCTCCTTCTGTACCTCAATTATTTGACTACGCAACTTGGTTAGCTCCACATTGCGCTCTTCCTGGTTTTCCACAGTGACCGGGGTATCCACGACTTTTTCCATCTCGGCCATGAGATCACTCATGGCTTGAGCCGGCGTTTTAGTTGACCCGCCAGAACATCAAGAAGTGACCGGATCTAGAACCGCCGTAGTCCCCGCCATGTAGACGGCGACTTTTCGAGGCGACTCATTGTATTCCTCAGGGGTTTCGGTCTCCAATGAGCCCCCCAAGTCCGCCAGCATAAAGAGGGCAGATTGACTCTGTATCTCCTGTGGATGATGTACCGTCCGAATTGACAAGGACATTGCCGCTAGACGCCGGCTCATCTGAAAGGCTGACCCCTTGTGTAAAGCCGACGAATACATGGCGAAGACCCCCCTGGCGTTGATTGGATCGGGCGCTCCGAGCCGGCTCTTCGATGTTGATGTAGATGTCCGACTCGGAAGTTTCTAAGCCAAATTCTCCCGCGGGATCTCGAAACCCACGTCCGATCGGATCGTCATTGACACTCCAAGCCAGCTCGTAGTTCTTGTCACGGTGGTTCTTGACCATCTGGTTCACCGCAAACTTCCCAAATCCTGATTGGATCCCCTTCGAAAACTCAACTCCACCGGGCGAGGGCCCCACGGTGGGCGCCAACTGTCGTGGTTTTGTCAACCCGACAGATGTCCTCGTAACAGGACTTAGGTGTGAGTCCATCGCTGCTAGGTGGCGACTCAAAGGGGTTAAACAAGAGAGACAGTCGGGTTTACCCAGGTTCGGCCCCTCCTATGGAGGTAATAGCCTATGTCATGCTTTGTGTGTATTTGACGAGTAGATCTCGATTACAAGGGTGCGGAATCGCTAACCTAGCTATCGAGAGGTTGTAACTTGAGTCTTTTGGCCCTTGGGGCCTGCCTTTATATACAGGTCAAGCCCTAGGGTTTACAATAGAGTCCGGGTCATATCATGACCCATGACCTATAACATCTCTAATCTTGTCTTGTATCTTAGGGAAACTCGGCCGGCGTCTTCAGCTTCGTGGGCCTCGAGCCGCCGTCTTTAGGTGTTGGGCCGCCCGACGTCTTAGTCACCGCCGCCTTAGTTTATCTTGTATTCAGGACACGACCCATTTAAACTTAGTTGCAAAGTTGTTGATATGTTAACCCGGCCCAGTATGGCGGGTTATACCGTGGAGTTATATCCCCGACAACACCTAAAGCAACCAGTGTTGCTAGCCCTTTCATTTTTCTTGAAAGAACTTTAGACTCCATACTTGTTATGCTTCTCATTATGCTTCCACTTTCCATTGAATGTCCTATGCTTCTTTTTGGAACCATTGAACTTTTGAGTACTCTTAGAGTTGAAGTGTGATTCAGGCAGAGCCATCGTTCCTATTAGACGAGCCAAATTGTTCTTCTCAAGAAGCTCATTTGTGCTTCTCTGCCTGAAGCAGCGAGTAAATAAACCCATAATACTTATACTTATACTGACGATACTATTCAGCAAGTATCCTCATAGATGGATGGAAAGTAGAAAGTGTATTTTCAATTATATCAACATCAGAAACTGCACTATTGCAGAATCTCAACTTGGAGTTCATCTTATGAATAGAAGAATTGCATGCAGCTACAAGCTTAAAGTCTTGGAATCGGACTAGCGCCCATTCCCGTTGCTCTTTAGGCAATATCACCGCCCTTTGTGGATCGTACCTCTCCCTTAAGGAGTTCCAGAGTGTCAGAGGGTTCTCCCCCATCAGATAATCAGTCCTTAGGTCCGGGTGAAGATGGTGTCGAATGAAGTGCAACGATGAATACCTTGTTATGTCTGTTATAGATGAAGTCCCTTAGGCAGTTGTGGTTATTGCGGAATTAAGTCCCTTGGTCGTCAAATTGATTTTGACATCCATTGACCATGTCAAATAGTTAGAACCATCGACGGCAAGTTCAACAAACTCTTTTTTAGACATGTCAGCCATATCGTAGATGCAATCATCATGCTTATTAATTCAGTCTCATAGCAAGTTAATTGTGTTGTAAATAAAACAATGCATATATATTGATCAACATATAGCAATTGCCAAATTGCCGGAACATATACGTTGACATACATTATGCTTGTACAATACAATAATATACACTCATTACTGAACAATACATTATAGTAATTTACACAAATTACTAAATAACTACACACAAGTTCAAAAAGATACTTCAAGAACTAAAGAGAAAAGAAAAAGAAAAAAAATGGTCATGGGTCGCAAACAGAGAGACCCAAACCAATAGCACAACCCATTGCTACAGTAAATTTCGGCCCAACTAGCCCAGTGCCGCTTTACCAACTGAATAAAAGGGAAAGCGTTTAGGGTTTCCCCTACCGCCCCCAAATCCTCATCCTAGGCAACGCCGTCCACCCCTGTCCCTGGCATCGCGCCGCACGAGCGCTCACCGGCGAGCCGCCGGTGGTGAAGGAGCGAAATCCCCCATGTCCGAAGAGGGGGTGTATTCAGGAGTATGGACTCCATTAGGGAGTCCGTTGGCGAGGCCGAGCGACGTCGGGTTCCAGGCTCCCGGACGGCGTCCAGGGCGACGGAGCGCCCGAAGAGGAGACGACGGCTCACGTCGGTGTCCGGCCGACCTGCGCTGCCGCTCGTGCTAACGATGTCCGTGGCGGGCATCCCTCCTGCCCCGAAGAGGAAGATGCTTTGTTCACTTGGAGGAGCAGGGGAACGGCCAAACGCCCATGGGGCGCTGCTTGTCCCCGGAGGGTCCACTCCAAATCCTGGCCGGTGTTGCCACTTGCTCCAGTAGTGGTGACCACGCCCGCGGTGGCCATGGCGTGTCCTGGAGTCGGCATGAATACGGTGTCGTTACCCTGCGCTCGCGACACGCGTCGGGCCGGGCTATAGCCGCAAGCTTGTACGTCGACAACGATTTCCCGTTCCTCCTCCTCTGCCAGCATGGGTGACGAAATGAGTGTGGCGGCGGAGCAAGCAGGGCACGGGTCATATCCGTACACACGACACCTCCGTGTTGGGGATGGAGCGGCGAGTGCAGGCTCTGGCGCGCCCATCTCGGAGTTGAATGATGGCGGTGCACTCGGTCCGGTGACTAGCCCTGGGTCCATACCCTGGTGGTTGTCCACCGGCGTGGCATGACGGCGTTGTCCAGCGACCGCGTGATGGCGGCTTCTACCAGCGAAGTCAGCAAGTCGTAGTGGTGCCCCCCATCGATAGCGGACGAACCGACGGCGTTGTTGGGCAACGAAGTGACAGTGACGTTCCTCCCAGAGAAGACTAAGGAGAAGGGACGACATCCTCACCGGTTGGATGATAACGTGTAAAGAAATTATGCGAATGAACATTAATAATCGCTGTCTATTGGTAATGATAATGTACTGATGTACATATTTATACTTCCTGAAGAGGTGCATTGACACGATGGTTACAAAGAGCGGGATTAGAGGGGCGCGTCCGTTAGATTAGGATCGCGACTGTTCGGGACGAAAACCGCATTTCGGTTCCTTAAACAGAGATTTCCTTTTAAACTATTTAATTAAATCCTAACAAATCCCTCCTCTGTTCACACCGCTACCCACGCCGCCGCTCCTCTGGCAGCGCCGTGCCCGGCCGCCCCCGCTCCTCCGGCAGAGCCCGCACCGGGCCGCCCCCACTCCTCCGGCAGCACGGCTCCGGACACGGGGGCCCTTGCTCCTCCGGACACGTCAGCCCTTGATCCACGACGCGGGAGCTACCCCCATCCGGTGAGGACACGCTGTCGCCACTGCTTCTCAAGGCGCCGCTGCTGTTGAAGGCTTGAAGCTCATCTCTAGACGTGCTCGGGTGGGCCGACGCCCAAAATTGGCTCCCAGTGGCATCGCCGCACGAGGTCCTCCTCCCCCTCATATGCTGCAGAGTAAGAGTTCATCCATCCACCCTCTCCTCTCCCCGCTCTCTACCGCGGACCACCTGTATTGGATCCATGTGGTAGCTGGTGATTCCAGGCTCCTGTGTGTGTATTTAGTGGAGAACATCTTTGTTAGTTGTTACACTCTGGGAGACAAAAAAATTACTCCCTCCATCGCAAATTTTGTACTAAACTAGTACAATTTTTGTACTAGATCATTAACATTTATTTTGGGACAGAGGGAGTAGTTTCAGCCAAATTGGGGTGCCGTTGAGTAGCAAGAAACTGCAATTCAAGAAATACCAAATATTACGGTGGTCGGGGGCACGTGGCGCTTCTTATTGAGGTTATACTTTGTATGATTCTCTTTTATCTCGCGTGACAGTGGGAGCCTCAGTGGAAGGTCCCGCAGCATGGATGCGCGGGGGAGGAGGTTGAAGGTTACAGTCCTTTTTTAATTTGTTGATAGTTTCTTTGACGTGGATTGTAAATGTTCATATCACCAAAGTAGATTCCAATTTGTAATACTGAACATTCCTTTGTGATGGTATTTCTGTACAGCTAGTGAATTTATAGCCAGTCTTCTTATGGTAAAGTGGAGCTCAGGGAGCAGGACAAGGAGTATAGGAAGAAGAAGTCATATGTGAGATTCACTAAATTAATGATTTCTTACCAGTATGCTTTTCACATTGCTATTTATAGGACCAATATAGTTTGCTTTCGATCAACGACCTTGACAGATTGAGGCAACCGCAGACTCCTCAAGGACCTTGTTGAGGACATCCAATCCGTGAAAAGGTATCTTCTTGTTACCATGCTTGGCTGTCACTTGAATTATAGCTTTGATCCCTTATATTGTCCCTACTATACAATGGACTTTAAAATTGTTCAGCTCATGTTAATTTTCACTGCATTTTTACCGATGGGCTATCATGTATAATCTACTTTGGGTGTTGGATACCGGATAGAGGTATGGGGCTCTATGTAGGCTGTTGATCATGAGTTTGTTTGACCATTTCATAGTCCCAATATTGCACCTTTTGCCAACAGTACAAAAATTCAACCATTTTTTAAATTTTAAACAGCGATCTGTAGGATGTCAATCTTGCAATACATGTATTCATATATATTCTAATGTTTTGTGTCAAGATGATAGACACAATATATTATAATATGCACCATGCTGACAGAGAAATCAGATTATTATTTTTATGTATGTTGCGCAGTGACAACATATTATGTGGTTAAAGAATATACATGCATAGGTAAATGATGCATAGTTTGATCTTTTGTGCATTTGCCACTTGTTAGATTTCGATGATTATTGCATCATCTGGCTACAGTATTGACGTTTTTTGTTAGTAATATGTGCCATATTTCATCCATGGAACACATTAAGTGAGGTATTATTTGGTTCCTGATGATTTGTTTTGATATTTTTGTTCTACATGTGTATTCATTTGATTGTTTGTCATATACTAAAATTTAAAGGTTTTGCTGATAATTCTAGCATCTTTATGATGCCACATGTGGGGAACACCTTTGGTCCCCCGAGGAGCATCGGTCTGAGAACATAATTATCTCTTGTGAGGTAAATTTTTTTGTCACGCGTAATTCATATTTAGGAAGGTTTTTCCATTTACCATAGTCATCCTTAGGAGTTGTTGATGAAGAAGTAATCAACCTTAATTGTCAACATATCTGTAAGTGCTTCACTGAATATTACTAGGTTTCATTGTATTCACTATTCATAAAGAAAAAAAATGATTTGTTAACCTTGAAATTAATTGTCAAGCAACTTCACCTAGGTCCAACTCCAGAATCATGGGTTGCCTTACAAGCTTTCTAATCTGTAAGTCTTGCACAAATGATGAGCGACCAACAAAGCAAAGGAAGATTGGCGGTCCTGTCTTAGAGCATCTCCACACGCCCCCCCCTCCCCCCAACAGGCCCCCCAAGGCGCCTTTTTATCGCCGGCGCAAAAAAAATTGCCTAGTTGCGCCCCTAGGAGCACAAATTTCACCGGTTTGAGCCGAAATTGGCGCCGGCGGACCCAGGCCGAACCCAGCGCGTTGGGGGCGACCGGAGGCATCGGAGGTAAGAAAAATGGCGCAAAAACAAACCGCGCCAGATTCCCCCCTGTGGGCCCACCGAGTCTGCTATTGTGCTTCGTCGTCCTCGTCGCCTCGCCTCGGCTCCCGCACGATTCAATGTTGTTGCCGGTCAGCCTTCCATTGAAGGACTGGTGGCGTAGTGATGGCGAGCCATCGCTGCGCATCCCCACCCTTTCCCTCCACACGTCTACACCGCTCCCGCCCTCTCGCCACTATAAAAGCCTACGTTCGTCGCTCGCCGCACACTCGCCATATCTTCGCGTACACCGCTCCAGCGTCGACCATCTCTTCTCCTAACCATCTCTTCTCGACCATGGCGGAGAGGTTTCCCGGCAACGGGGCGGCGGCCAACGGCTTTTGCCGCCGCTGGCTGCACGAATGGGAAGCTCGCCTGCCGTAGGAGCCGAACTTCCCGACGCCGCCCGATATGCGCGTACCGGGTGCATGTCGGCCGAGTGCCGGCGGCGTCCCCGTGCCTCCGGCGCCCTTCGACGCGGAACGCCCCGCCGAGATTGAGGTGATTCGGGCCGCCATGCCGGAGTACCCGTGCGAAGAACCACGCTGGACGGCGGACAACCACGCGCTGTGAACCACGTACTTCCAGCAACGCCACGCCGAGTAGCTGGCGTCTACCAACGGCGGCCCGACACTACGCCATAGGCGGCGTCATAGAGGTCTCCGATAGCGATGAGGAGGTCACTGCGCCGAGCAAGCCGTTCCGCATGGGCGATCCAGGGCAGGGCTGTAGCCACGCCGCCTCGAAGGACAGGCCGTCGAGCGACGACTACACCGTCTTCTACAACCTCGTCGGCATGAACTAGGCGTAGTTTTTTTTTATGTTTTTATCTATGTTTTTTTTTTCAATTCGCCAAAACATCAATGGAATCGCCTACATTTCGTCCAAATTGATTGAATTTCGTCGAGTTTGGGTGTTTTAATTTTTTTTTGGTCTTCTGCCGTTGCGTTCGCGGTTGGGAATCGATGCCCCCCTCCCTGCCAAAAATTTCCGCCGGCGACGCCCCAAGAGGCGCTATTTTTCCCCGAAAGACGTCCTCCGGGCCTCGAACGGCTTGAGACGCTCTTATGATACCGCCGGCCTCAACGCCAGCCCTTGTACACCTACTTGAAATGCCCTGTCTGTCACCGCCAAGAGCCAAAATACTAGGTATCTTACTTGATCCGTGTGAAACTGAGCGGGTGATAGGCCAGAAATTAAAAGAGTTGCAAGCACATGTGCTACTGCACCGCAATTCCAAATGCATACTTCACTGTGTGCATTCTACGATTCCATTCAACGGAGAATTGGTCTGTAAATAATCCTCTTGCAACCTGCCACGGCAGGCAGGCAACTAGCTTAAACAAACTTGTGCTCGATCATAGTGCTGTTGAATGCTGAATTTGAGCCTGCCCATATTGTTGGATAACTAACACACATGCATCCTTAATTTGGGCACACGTGCATGCATCCTTATATTGACATATTTTGTAATACTAATATGTTTGCACGTGCAATGCACGTTTAACATTATTACGGGGTGATTTTTGGTAGGAAAAAAGATAGATTCGAAGTAAAAAAAATCTTGATTTTTAGATGCAGAAATAAATTATATTACAAAAAACCGGAATTAATATGCAGTCCCCACAATTTGTTATGTTTCTCCCCTGAAACCAATATTTTTTGGGCTCAACTCGTTGCTAACCTCAAGTTACAACATGTCTGGCCCAAGAGGAATCAGTATGGGCCACATCTCTTGAGAAGGATTAGGCGTTCATTCTAGAACATGGTGGATGCAGCAACCATGCACTGTTCACCACGAATCCCACTACTTCCAGCCGTTGGATTTAGGGTATGAATGGTTAGGATTGATGGCCAGCTCCTATTCAAAACTCATACACTATATAGTACTAGTATAGATTAGTGGAGTCCACTGTGTGGGGCGCAGAAGGGCGCCGTCGTGCTCGTGTCCACACGACGACTCGATGGTTGACTCACCATTGACCACAGAGCAGAGCCAGAGCCAAAAGGCAAACGCAAAGGTGAGGTCATTGCGGTCTCGGGCATGAGTCCCTGAACTTGATATGATATAAAGGACCCAGAAAGAAACAAGGAAAAACAATCGGGTACCTGGGCGCAACATAGCACTAGCACAGCAGCACTCAGCCCAACGGCAGCGGCAGCGGCAGCAGCTCCGAGTCGGTCCCCCGTGCCGTGTAGAGCAGCAAGCCGGTGCTCTCTCTTCCTCCTCCACCCCACCCCACTCCACACCACTCCCTAGGAGTAGGAGGCCCCCCTTGCTCGTCTGCTCCACCTCCACGAGCCGGGGATGGCCGCGACAAGACGAGCGCGCGGTGGCGCCGGCCCCTTGTGCTCGACGGCGGCGACCGCGTGGCCACATTCGCCCCCTCGAGGCCGCCGGCCGCGCTCCCCCAGCCTGCTCGACGCGGCACCGGCGAATACAGCGCGGGCAGACGCATTGCCCTCCCGCCCTTCTTCCTCGCCGGCGCTCGGCGCTCGCCCTCGACGCCGCTGTGCACGGATCTCCGCGGCCTCCAAGCCCCCCGTTACGGGGGCGGCAACGGCAACGGCAACGGCAACCACCGCCACCCTCGACTCCTTCGGGGTCGACGCCATCGAGCAAGTCATGCACCACCTTCCGTCCGCGGCGTCCCTCGCCTCCGATCCACGTCGGTGTCTCCTCCGATCCTGTCCTCCTGTAATGGCGGCTCCTGCAGCTTCTTCCGTCGACGAGGCAAGGAGTAGCAGCCCACGCCGCCTCCGACTCGGTCGTCCTCTAAAGGTCGAGGAGGGTCCTGCAGCTGCACCGGCTGTCAGCAAAAATCCCTTTAAGGTTGACGATATCCCGTCGCCCCTCCACCCATCGCCCCTCATCGGCATGTTCGCCGCGGAAGGCCGTATCCCACGCTTTCAGTCCAACCCCGTCATTGCCGACCTCTACCCCGCCGCCTGTGGCACCGACACCAACCTCGCCCGCCTCAAGGATCGTCCACGATGGTGCATCCGGGATTGTCGTAATGGCCGGCTCCTCCTCTCGGGAGAGGGACTGCCCGGAGCCGGCGGTTTTCTACAACCCGCTCTCTCAGCGGCGTGTCTCCATCGGGCCGCGGACACATCTTGACCGCGACGGGGCAGTACCGTACGGACTGCTTGCTCGATGGCCTTGCCCGCCGGATGGTCACCGTAGAGCAACGCGGCCAGCAGATGCAAGCCCAAGAGTCCTTCCGTATCATATCCCTGCAGTGGCAGAGAAGATCCAGTTTCAATGTAAGAGTCGTCCAGTACGACTCCGGCACGCTCGAGTGGAGATGTTCTGCAAAATTTCAAAAAGGACATACGTAAAAACGATAGTTTCTTGTATCCATAGCAGAGTTCACTTCGACATGATATTTATGTGCTCAGCAACACAAGCCCGGGTGGCGTAGGCGGCGGTGAGGCCTCTTGGCAGCGCGGCGGGAGCGGATCTGAAGGTTCTGTGCGACGGTGGTCATGGGGCTCCGTGCGCCGGCGTGAGATGGCATCGGGGCAGCGTGGGGAGGCGGCCATGGCAAGGAGCTGCGTGGTTGCTTCAGCGCGGTGGGGCGAAGGGACATGGGGGCTCGATGCTGCTGGCGCTCGTCTCCAGGTGCGCCCGGCGGCTCGCGTGATGGCCTCGTGCATCTCCGGTGTGGCTGTGGTGGCGGGGGCGGCTGGATTTGGTCAGTTTGGCCGGATCCACGAGCGGCATGGGCGCGGATGGTGAGGCCCGGGCGGATGCGCGGGATGGCGAGGCCGGCGCGGGTCTTGCGGGCGGCGGGAGTGAGCTGCAGCTGCAGTTCGGTTGCGGGGCGGCACATGGTGGCTACGATGGGCGGCCAGGCGTTGCCGCGCAAGGTGGCGCGGCGAGCGCGCGCAGGGTGCGACGAGGGCGTAGATGGTCTCCGGACAGTGTGGATCTAGCGGAGCTCATGGTGAAGGGGTTTGAGCGGCCTGTACGGCGCTCGAGCGGCGGCTTCGGCCGCGAGGGGCGCGGCCGGTGGGTGTCTGCGCGGTCTGGCATCGCGTGGACGCCCCTGGGGGTACGCGGATCGGAGGCCCACGGCGACGAGGAAGTGCGCTCCGGCGACGTGTGATGCGGATCTGGTCTCCGGCCGTCGGTGGTCTCCGCGAGGTGCGGTTGGCTGCGTCAGATCTTGGTGCTTCTTCGTCGATGGGCAGCTTCGATGGTGGTGATGTTTGGTGGGCTTGCCGACGCCAATGCGGGATGATGTGCGGCTGAGGTGGTGTGGAGCTGGGTGAAAACCATGTCTTGGCCTCATGCCGTGACCAGCGATGGCGGCGGCTGTGGCCGTCGTTGACCTTCATGGAGGCATCGTTGCTTTGTTCTCCCACCCCTCCTGCGCGGATCTGGCCTTTCGGCCTCTCCGGGGGAAATCTTGATCTACGATCGGACGATGACGGCGCCTTGGTGTCGTATTCCCTCTTGGGGGCTTCGTCTTGGGAGCTTGGCGTCGGCGTGCGGGACCGGTGGATGACGGTTGGCGGTGTGTGTGGCGTCCAGGCTTCTGTGGCAACGATGATGGTGGGAGCGATGTTGGCGACGCGGCAATGGTTGTGGTAGTCGGCTCTTCTTTGGCATGTCCACGGTTTTGCCTCGGTTTGTTTGTTGCTTTGGAGTCGAAGCTGCTGTGGCGGGGCCCTGTGGTATACGATGACTGGCTGCAGGTAGCACGTTCGGCGATCTCCCGTGGCGCCAGCCGTGCCTGGTTTTGTCCTGCAGAGTTCTCCGTCAGAGTCGGTGCTGCGTCGTCTGGCCGCAGGGAGTTGAGATTTTGGCATAGATCTTCATGCAGCTTCACGTGTCCACTACAGAGCGGGTTGAGTCGACGATCGCCTACGGCGGAGTCGGAGTCGTTTGCTCAGAGTATAGGGATGGCGATGACGCCTCTAGAGGAGGAGTGATGACGATGACGCCTGTGTGCTGTCTCGTCGAGACCCTCTTTGGAGTGATGTGCGTGGACTTCTTTATGTGTGTCGCTCAACGGTTGTAGCAGTTTTCGTCCGGTTTTCCATAGTTAACTGGACAATTTGGTTTTCGCTCGGTTTTCCCTAATTAACCGAGCAACTCTTTTCTTCTTAATGAATGCAGGATAACTGTCATTTCGAAAAACTTGTGTAGGAACTGCAAGTTTATAGTGTACATGGATAGGAGGAGAGAAATAAACATACTGATCAGAATAGTTGTTATCTGAAAAAATGGTGAGAAGTGTGACCTCTCTTCTTATCAATCAAACATGATCTTACTAAAAAATGGTGAGAAGTGTGACCTCTCTTCTTATCAACCAAACATGATCTTGCTAAAGAATTGGTCAGCAGCAAATGGGTTGTATTGTTCTTACTTCTAAAAAAGCATGACTGGAATGTTATGCATTGTTCTACCTCTAAGAAAGCATGGATAAGAGCAGAAAAACAAACACACTGGTAAAAAATGATACAGTTAATCGGCTAAGTTATTGAGGTTTCTTTTGGGGTTACAAAACAAACTATTTTGATGCAAAACCGGTTGCTATTGGTTAACATGATAAACAAATAACTGTTGAAGACACATCTTCGGTTCAACTAATTTTGGAAAAATGAAGCTTGGGAAATCTAAAGGCAATGTAGGTTCAGAGGTGCAGTCCTAAAACTAATTTGCCGATGGACAGGTTGATTCATTCATGTGCTGACAAATATACCAATTCATCAAAAAAAAAAGTTGAATGAACCAATTAGTATCTGCATTGGCACGAGATCAAGTGGCATGCTTTGTGGCCTTTGTACAAATTATGCAGTCATGTGCAACCTAGGTAAACCTCTTTTGGGAATTGTACTAATTTAGAGTTTCTTTGATTGATCACACCGCATCTTCATCTTTGACACATTGGATTGCCTTGTGCTTATTTTGGTTCTGATCATTTGCTTAAAAGATTGAAGACTTGTTTCTTAGTGCTCCTTCCCCATGTTCCTCTGCATAACTCTTACGATACTTATGTGGTGATTTTTAGAATCCTGCTAACTATGTTACATCTAGATTAAGGACACTCTACATATGATATGACATAACTTATTATTAAAACACACATTTTTTATTCCGGTTATTATCATACTAGCACATAGGACGTACATTTGTACTATTAGTGATTATACATGAGAAAAAGAGAAAGGTCCACTAAATAATGAGAGGGCGATTGGTGCTGCTGAAGCTGAACCATTGAAATTACCCTCCTGCAGATATTCAACACTTTCTTTACACTCTTAGCCTCATTTTCTGATCAGTTGTTCGTGCAACTGACTGTGTCTCTTATTTCTTTTATTTTTCACTAGAAGATTACAACAATCCGCTTGTTGCAGGCAGTGTCCTCCTGCTGGTGGGGTTCCAAAGTGGATGTGCAACGCCATTAACCAAGATCTTCAAATATCCAATGTTTCATAGACTGTATCCACGACACAGGTTTCTTTTCTGATAAATAAGAAGTGACTTTCTACTTCTTTTCCTTAGATAAATTTCTGATTGAGGATAACATGTTCCTTCATTTGTTGTTCAGTATAAACGACATAGAGTTGGCTGTACCATGATTAAATTTCTTGTTGGAATGTCAAGGACCAATTACAGATGTTTGTAAAGAACCATTTGAATCATATTTATGCTTGATTGACTAGCTAAACTACACTACAACACCAGCATCTTGGAATCCTGGACTCTGAAGTCTGAAGTGTAATCTCTAATGTTTGCTTTTAACTCTTGGGTTTCCTGTTGTTCACAGGAAAGAATGTGGTGGTAATTTTTTTCTTTTTTCTTTTATACTTTTTTTTAGATGAAGGTGAGGATTTTTTTTCTGAGATGTTTTTTTTAGACAGAAACGGGACTATATATTTTCTCTTAAATGGAAATGTCCGCACATCATTATTTCAAGCGGCGCCACCGGGTGGCGCCCCAATCACTAGTGGTGAGTCAACCATCGAGTCGTCGTGTGGACACGAGCACGACGGCGCCCTTCTGCGCCTCACACAGTGGACTCCACTAATCTATACTAGTACTATATAATGTATGAGTTTTGAATAGGAGCTGGCCATCAATCCTAACCATTCATACCCTAAATCCAACGGCTGGAAGTAGTGGGATCCGTGGTGAACAGTGCATGGTTGCTGCATCCACCATGTTCTAGAATGAACGCCTAATCCTTCTCAAGAGATGTGGCCCATACTGATTCCTCTTGGGCCAGACATGTTGTAACTTGAGGTTAGCAACGAGTTGAGCCCAAAAAATATTGGTTTCAGGGGAGAAACATAACAAATTGTGGGGACTGCATATTAATTCCGTTTTTTTGTAATATAATTTATTTCTGCATCTAAAAATCAAGATTTTTTTACTTCGAATCTATCTTTTTTCCTATCAAAAATCACCCCGTAATAATGTTAAAACGTGCATTGCACGTGCATACATACTAGTATTACAAAATATATCAATATAAGATACTAGTATTACAAAATATGTCAATATAAGGATGCATGCACGTGTGCCCAAATTAAGGATGCATGTGTGTTAGTTATCCAACAATATGGGCAGGCTCAAATTCAGCATTCAACAGCACTATGATCGAGCACAAGTTTGTTTAGGTCCGGTTCTTTTGAGCCCTCCTGTGGAAATAAGCTCCTGTGAAAATAAGCTCGAGATAATAAGCTAGCCAGTTCTTTTCGGTGCCTTTTTTTTCAGCTTATATATGGTATGATTAGTGAAAAGTTGGGCTCGGTGGTGGGACGAGGGGTTGGGCTCGATTCTAAGTGAGCTTCTGCGGGAAGCTGCTCACCCCCAGCTTTTTTCCATTGCAAAGGGGACTCCGGTGGAAATAAGCTAAGCTAGCTTATCAAAAACGAGTTCTTTTGGGCTTCTAGCTTATTTTGACAATAAGCTGAAATGGCCTCCTCGTCGCTATCGGAGAGCACTATGACGCCGCCCTGGTCGCGGCCGCGGCGCCGCTCGGCGATTTTTTCCAGAGCACGACGCTAGCGCTCCATCTCCTGCGTCACGTAATCTGCGCGCGACCAGGTGAGGCCGCTCTCGAGGTCGGCATGCATGTCCTCGTGCTCCTTCTTCACCACAGTCGGCCGCTCCTTCTTCAGCTTAACCATGCGACCCTCGTTTATGACGAGGTTACCGCCGCGGCTGCGCCAACGGAGCGGCGTCTCCTGCGGCTCGGGCTTGACGACGACGAGTAGCGGCGCCGGCGCCGACCTGGAGGAGCGGGAGCCAGAGGACGACGGGGCCATGTGCCTCGGCAACCAGGAGCTTCCGCGGCGGCGAGAGAAGGACGGCGCTGGGTACTCCAGCCGTGGCTCGTTGCCTCCCTCGATGTGCGCAAGGACGGCGGAGAGAGTTCGACAGGGCGCGCCCCACCATTGACGGCGGCCCTCCGAGTTGTGGTGCCCCCTCGGCGTCGGGCAGCCGTTGGTAGACGCCAGCTGCTCAGCGTGGTGTTGCTGGAAGTTCGTGGTTCACAGCGCGTGGTTGTCCGCCGTCCAGCGTGGTTCTTCGCGCGCGTACTCTGGCATGGCGGCCCGAATCACCTCAATCTCGGCGGGGCGTTCCGCGTCGAAGGGCGCCGGAGGCTCGGGGACGCCGCCGGTGCTCGGCCGACATGCACCCGGTACGCGCATATCGGGCGGCGTCGGGAAGTTCGGCTCCTGCGGCAGGCGAGCTTCCCATTCGTGCAGCCAGCGGCGGCAAAAGCCGTTGGCCGCCGCCCCGTCGCAGGGAAACCTCTCCGCCATGGTCGAGAAGAGATGATTATGAGAAGAGATGGTCGACGCTGGAGCGGTGTAGGCGAAGATATGGCGAGTGTGCGGCGAGCGACGAACGTAGGCTTTTATAGCGGCAAGAGGGCGGGAGCGGTGTAGACGTGTGGATGGAAAGGGTGGGGATGCGCGGCGGTGGCTCGCCATCACTACACCACCAGTCCTTCAATGGAAGGCTAACCGGCAACTACATTGAATCGTGTGGGAGCCGAGGCGAGGCAATGAGGACGACGAAGCACAATCGCAGACTCGGTGGGTCCATAGGGGGGAATCTGGCGCGGTTTGTTTTTGCGCCATTTTTCTTACCTCCGATGCCTCCGGTCGCCCCCAACGCGCTGGGTTCGGCCTGGGTCCGCCGGCGCCAATTTCGGCTCAAACCGGCGAAATTTGTGCTCCTAGGGGCGCAACTAGGCGATTTTTTTTGCGCCAGCGATAAAAATAGCGCCTTGGGGGCTGTTGGGGGGGGGGGGGGGGCGTGTGGTGATGCTCTAAGACAGGACCGTCAATCTTGCTTTGCTTTGTTGGTCGCTCATCATTTGTGCAAGACTTACAAATTAGAAAGCTTGTAAGGCAACCCATGATTCTGGAGTTGGACCTCGGTGAAGTTGCTTGACAATTAATTTCAAGGTTAACAAATCATATTTTTTTTTCTTTATGAATAGTGAATACAATGAAACCCAGTAATATTCAGTGAAGCACTTACAGATATGTTGACAATTAAGGTTGATTACTTCTTCATCAACAACTCCTAAGGATGACTATGGTAAATGAAAAAACCTTCCTAAATATGAATTACGCGTGACAAAAAAATTACCTCACAAGAGATAATTATGTTCTCAGACCGGTGCTCCTCGGGGGACCAAAGGTGTTCCCCACATGTGGCATCATAAAGATGCTAGAATTATCAGCAAAACCTTTGAATTTTAGTAGATGACAAACAATCAAATGAATACACATGTAGAACAAAAATATCAAAACAAATCATCAGGAACCAAATAATACCTCACTTAATGTGTTCGATGGATGAAATATGACACATATTACTAACAAAAAATGCCAATACTGTAGCCAGATGATGCAATAATCATCGGAAGCTAACAAGTGGCAAATGCACAAAAGATCAAACTATGCATCATTTACCTATGCATGTATATTCTTCAACCACATAATATGTTGTCACTGCGCAACATACATAAAAATAATAATCTGATTTCTCTGTCAGCATGGTGCATATTATAATATATTGTGTCTATCATCTTGACACAAAACATTAGAATATATATGAATACATGTATTGCAAGATTGACATCCTACAGATCGCTGTTTAAAATTTAAAAAATGGTTGAATTTTTGTAATGTTGGCAAAAAGTGTAATATTGGGACTATGAAATGGTGAAACAAACTCATGATCAACAGCCTACATAGAGCCCCATACATCTATCCGGTATCCAACACCCAAAGTAGATTATACATGATAGCCCATCGGTAAAAATGCAGTAAAAATTAACATGAGCTGAACAATTTTAAAGTCCATTGTATAGTAGGGACAATATAAGGGATCAAAGCTATAATTCAAGTGACAGCCAATAATGGTAACAAGAAGATACCTTTTCACGGATTGGATGTCCTCAACAAGGTCCTTGAGGAGTCTGCGATTGCCTCAATATGTCAAGGTCGTTAATCGAAAGCAAACTATATTGGTCCTATAAATAGCAATGTGAAAAGCATACTGGTTAGAAATCATTAATTTAGTGAATCTCACATATGACTTCTTCTTCCTATACTCCTTGTCCTGCTCCCTGAGCTCCACTTTACCATAAGAAGACTGGCTATAAATTCACTAGTTGTACAGAAATACCATCACAAAGGAATGTTCAGCATTACAAATTGGAATCTACTTTGGTCATATGAACATTTACAATCCACGTCAAAGAAACTATCAACAAATTAAAAAAGGACTGTAACCTTCAGCCTCCTCCCCTGCGCATCCATGCTGCAGGACCTTCCACTGAGGCTCCCACTGTCACGCGAGATAAAAGAGAATCACACAGAGTATAACCTCAATAAGAAGCGCCACGTGCCCCCGACCACCGTAATATTTGGTATTTCTTGAATTGCAATTTCTTGCTACTCAACGACACCCCAATTCGGCTGAAACTACTCCCTCTGTCCCAAAATAAATGTTAATGATCCAGTACAAAAATTGTACTAGTTTAGTACAAAATTTGCGATGGAGGGAGTAAATTTTTTGTCTCCCAGAGTGTAACAACTAACAAAGATGTTCTCCACTAAATACACACACAGGAGCCTGGAATCACCAGCTACCACATGGATCCAATACAGGTGGTCCGCGGTAGAGCGCGGGGAGAGGAGAGGGTGGATGGATGAATTCTTACTCTGCAGCATATGAGGGGGAGGAGGACCTCGTGCGGCGATGCCACTCGGATCCAATTTTGGGCGTCGGCCCACCCGAGCACGGCTAGAGATGAGCTTCAAGCCTTCAACAGCAGCGTTGCCTTGAGAAGCAGCGGCGGAAGCGTGTCCTCACCGGATGGGGGTGGCTCCCGCGTCGTGGAGCATGGGCTGACGTGTCCGGAGGAGCAAGGGCCCCCGTGTCCGGAGCCGTGCTGCCGGAGGAGCGGGGTCGGCCCGGTGCGGGCTCTGCCGGAGGAGCGGGGGCGGCCGGGCGCGGCGCTGCCAGAGGAGCGGCGGCGTGGGTAGCGGTGTGAACAGAGGAGGGATTTGTTAGGATTTAATTAAATAGTTTAATGAAGGAAATCTCTGTTTAAGGAACCGAAATGCGGTTTTCCTCCCGAACAGTCGCGATCCTAATCTAACGGACGCGCCCCTCTAATCCCGCTCTTTGTAACCATCGCGTCAATGCGCCTCTTTAGGATGTATAAATATGTACATCAGTACATTATCATTATCAATAGACAGTGATTGTTAATGTTCATTCGCATAATTTCTTTACACGTTATCATCCAACTGGTGAGGATGTCGTCCCTTCTCCTTAGTCTTCTCTGGGAGGAACGTCACTGTCACTTCGTTGCCCAACAACGCCGTCGGTTCATCCGCTATCGATGGGGGCACCACTACGACTTGCTGACCTCGCCATTAACCGCCGCCAGAACTTCGCTGGTAGAAGCCGCCATCACGCGGTTGCTGGACAACGCCGTCATGCCACACCGGTGGACAACCACCGGGGTATGGACCCAGGGCTAGTCACTGGACCGAGTGCACCGCCATCGTTCAACTCCGAGATGGGCGCGCCAGAGCCTACACTCGCCGCTCCATCCCCAACACGGAGGTGCCGTGTGCACGGATATGGCCCATGCCCCGCTTGCTCCGCCGCCACACTCATTTCGTCACCCACGCTAGTAGAGGAGGAGGAATGGGAAATAGTTGTCGATGTACATGCATCCGGCTACAGCCCGACCCGACGCGTGTCGCGAGCGCAGGGCAACGACATCGTATTCATCTCGACTCCAGGACGCGCCATGGCCACCGCGGGCGTGGTCACCACTACCGGAGCAAGTGGCAACACCGGCCAGGATTTGGAGTGGACCCTCCGGGGACAAGCAGCGCCCCATGGGCGTTTGGCCGTTCCCCTGCTCCTCCAAGCGAACAAAGTGTTGCATGATGGTTCTGTTTTCCTGATCATGGGCATGTCTATGCCAGCAATTTTGAGGGCACAATGTTAGGAGAACATCTGTGTTGAATCGACCCGAATTGATGTTATGCTATGAGATACATTCGTCACAAGTTAATAGTTAATAACACAGAGATGGTTAATGTTTGCATGATTCCTTAGACCATGAGAGTATCGAGTTTCTTCATGCTTGCTTCATGAACTTTGGGGTTTGTTAAACGTCATCCGTAAATGGGTGGCTATTACGGCGGCTTACGGGTTCATGGAAAAGTATGTCAAGTAACTTGATAGCTCAAGATTGGGATTTGCTCCTCCGACGATGGAGAGATATCTCTGGGCCCTCTCGGTGTTACGGTATCCATCATCGTCTGGCCAGACACTTTGTGATTTGATCACGAGGATGCCGGAACACGGGAACGAGAAAAGAGAACAATACCGGTAACGAGGTAACTGGCATAGTGGACAAGCTGTTGATCCACGGGGATGCCAACATGTCTCACCTCGGGTAGTTGTAACATATCGCAAAGCAACAGGAATAGCACACGACAACGGGAGGTTCACTCGAATATTCACTCGTGTGGGTATAGGGGTCAATATGGGTGTCCACGGCTCCGATGTTGATCATTGATCGGAAGAGGTTCCGGGTCATGTCTATACTTCACCGAACCTATAGGGTCACACGCTTAAGGGTCATCTATCTGCTGAATACTAGACAGGGAGTCTGAGAGAAAGTTTCCGGAAAAAGTTTTCGGAGACAGCGGAAAAGTTCCGAAGAGAGAGGTCACCGGATGAGTTCCGGTGAAACTGAAAAGTTGTTTCAGGGGATACCATAAAGTCAAATTGGTTTCGGCACATGCCTGATAATTTTTGGAGGATGCCAGAATCGTTTTGGAAACTTTCTGGAATTTTCCAGGATGAAAACCGGAAATGTTCCGGAGCTGCCGGAACCGCTTCAGATGCTTTTCGCAGATGAAAATCACTAAACCGGAATTGTTTCGGAACGCGTTGAAAATTATTTTAGTGGTTACTGGAAGTGTTCTAAGCCCACATAAATATTTTTAGTTCGAACAGACGCTGAAAAATGTCGTCGTGAATAGTGAAATCAGCTTTATGGTTACTTTTGGAAAACCACCTTTTTGGGCTTTTGCTCCAAAATATCTTGGAGATGACATGGATGGATGTGGCTGAAATTTCAGCCCCTCCACCCCTCCTTCTCCTATAAATAGAGGTGGAGGGGGCAGCCCAAAACTCATCCCTTCTCACATACAAGTGCCATGCATGATCTGGCTTTCTCTCTCCCTCCCAGCGAAATAGTTTCGTAGAGCCGAAAGGCTGTCTGGGTTCCGGTGGGAACTAGTTCTGGACGGCGAAGCCCTGCCGGATAGATGACACCGTATGTGTGCCACTCTGTAGAGAGATCGTAGTTTCGGTCTTAGTTCGAGAGTGCCTCCCGAAGGGCTGTCCGAGTGACTGTCTGAGTTTTGAAGGTCCTCCCGAAGGGCTGTCCGAGTGACTGTCCGAGTTTTGAAGGTCCTCCCGAAGGGCTGTCCGAGTGACTGTCCGAGTTTCGATGGTCCTCCCGAAGGGCTGTCCGTGACACCGTCCGGGGGACTGTCCGACCGCCTCCCGGAGGGCTGTCCGTGGGGCGGATGAGGGTATACATCCTCACGGTTGGGAGGTTGTAAATCCTAGCTGCGGGGATCTGCACCGCCGATCGTCATCGACTCTACTTCCACTGCGCTACGAGTCGGTAACGAAAAGATCGAAACCTTGTATGCAGTCTTCATAGTGGTCCTGGGCTGCTGCGTAGGTCGGAAATTTTTTGTTTTCTGCTGCATTACCCTACAGTGGCATCATGAGCCGTGCTATGCGTAGATGCTGGTTGCAATCTAGAATACATAGAGATGTATGGGTGTTGCACAATATAATTAGGTAGTAGATGAGTTCTATTACTGAAAATTATTTGTGCGGGTAGCAGATGAAATCTGTTACCCGATGTTCTTGTTGCTTCCCTGGAATTTGCATATTTCTGATCTTGATAACAGCATGGTGGAGTTTCAATGTTCTGGTAATCCGCGATCCTGATTGATCAATGAAGTGCTAACAGTTCATTGAATTCCACCGTAGTTAAAAAGAAAGATGAAATTTCGCAGACGAAAGGGCAATGCAGATATGATCTGCACGGGGGTCATGCGTATGACGAAGTTTAGTATGGGGCTCAAGATTTTATTATCTCGTGTTTCATACACCCCGCAATGTTAATCTAGCGACTTGGATTATCATGCTTGATGATGGACGTTGGTAGCTTCGGTTTGTTTCGAAACTTGGTTTTGCAGGATGGTTTGCATGTGCATATGATGTGGTATAGCAGTGCTCATATTAATTTGATTATGTATGAGATGACTATATGATGTAATATTAACATGACCTGCGTGTCATGATTCGGCATGATGGCTGGAGCCATATGATTGTCACTTTAAATGACCTGCGTGTCAACCTTAAGTAATGCACTTATTTTATTAGCTATAGAGATAGCAATATTATCTGGTGCATCGACAAGGTGGTGGCAAACTTCGCAAAGGTGAACACCGACGCGAATGCTGAAGACGAAGAAATACAAGACTTCTCCGTCAGAAAGGGCTATACCATATCGTGCTATTATGAATTGCCTGAGATGTTTATCCCTTATGATGCACCCTTCTTGATTGCGCAGTAGTCGCTTTTTATTAGGGTGATCTCTCACAAAAATGTCAAGTAGTTAGTGTTCTCCCAAGTGTAGCACCGTCACGGCACCTATCTCTTCGGGGCATCACATGATCTCCATGGGTGCGAACGATTAGAGAAGTGTGAGGCGGGTGAGTTGAGACCTCGCAGCGAGATCACTTGGTTGTCTTGACGTTCAGGCAGGACAGTCTTGAGCTCGGAACACACGCATCGAAAGATGAACAAGAATCACATAGAGATGTGATCGGCAAGTTTGCCTACCGATTGAAGTTCACACCATTTGAGTGTTGGGTAACGTTGCATGGGAAATAAAAATTTTCCTACGCACACACAAGATCTATCCATGGTGATGAGCATCTACGAGAGGGAGAGTGAATCTACATACCCTTGTAGATCGCTAAGCGGAAGCGTTTAAGAAACGCGGTTGATGTAGTCGAACGTCTCCGCGATCCAAATCGCAAGTCGTCCCTCGATCCGATCACGAACTAGCGCCGAACGGACGGCACCTCCGCGTTCAACACACGTACGGCTTGATGACTCCTTCACCTCCTCGATCCAGCGAGCGATGGTGAAGTAGTGGTTGAGTTCCAGCAGCACGACGGCGTGGTGATGGTGGTGAGGAACAATCTCTGCAGGGCTTCGCCAAGCGCTACGGAGATTATGACGGAGGAACTAGAGGGTTAGGGTTGCCGCACACGGCTTGGGGAAATCTTGATGTATCCCGTGTGCTAGCCCTGCCCCTCTATTTATATGTTGAGCCTTGGGGTCTAAACTTGGAGTAAAAGCCTCCTCCAGGTCGGTTTTGCCCGCACAAGGTCGGTTTGGCCCGCAGGGAAAGAGTCCAACTCGGATCCCTGCCGAATCGTGCACAGCCGCACACAAGCGGTAGTACCGCTTCACACAAGCGGTAGTACCGCTTGGGCGGTAGTACCGCTTCACACAAGCGGTAGTACCGCTTACGCGGCAGCAAAACTACTTTTGCACTTTCCAATACCTCGTGGGCTTTTATCCCTTGGCCCATATAAAGTGTTGCTGCACCCGAACACTTCGGTAAACATCCGGAACCCCTTCCGGTGAACTTCGGAACTCTTCCGGAGATCAAAACACTATTATCACATATATCAATCTTTACCTCCGGACTATTCCGGAGATCCTCGTCATGTCCGGGATCTTATCCGGGACTCCGAACAACTTTCGGTCACCAACATAATAACTCAATTATACTAATCGTCACCAAACGTTAAGTGTGTAGACCCTGCGGGTTCGAGAACTATGTAGACATCACCAAGACACCTCTACGGCCAATAACCAATAGCGGGACCTGGATGCCCATATTGGCTCCTACATATTCTACGAAGATCTTTTATCGGTCGAACCTCTATGTCAAGGATTCAGTTAATCCCGTATGCTGTTCCCTTTGTTCTTCGGTATGTTACTTGCCCGAGATTCGATCGTCGGTATCACTATACCTAGTTCAATCTCGTTACCGGCAAGTCTCTTTACTCGTTCCGTAATACAAGATCCTGTGGCTAACTCTTTAGTCACTTTGCTTGCAAGGCTCAATGTGATGTTGTATTACCGAGTGGGCCCTGAGATACCTCTCCGTCACACGGAGTAACAAATCCCAGTCTTGATCCATGCCAACCCAACAGACACCCTCGGAGATACCTGTAGAGCACCTTTATAGTCACCCAGTTACGTTGCGACGTTTGATACACACAAGGTATTCCTCCGGTGTCAGTGAGTTGCATGATCTCATGGTCAAAGGAACAGATACTTGACATGCAGAAAACAATAGCAATAAACTGACACGATCAAATGCTACGTTTACAGTTTGGGTCTTGTCCATCACATCATTCTCCTAATGATGTGATCCCGTTATCAAATGACATCTCATGTCAATGGCTAGGAAACCTTAACCATCTTTGATCAACGAGCTAGTCAACTAGAGGCATACTAGGGACACAGTGTTGTCTATGTACCCACACATGTATTTGAGTTTCCAATCAATACAATTATAGCATGGATAATAAACGATTATCATGAACAAGGAAATATAATAATAACCAATTTATTATTGCCTCTAGGGCATATTTCCAGCAGTCTCCCACTTGCACTAGAGTCAATAATCTAGTTCACATCACTATGTGATTTACATTGTAATGAATCGAACACCCATGCAGTTCTGGTGTTGTTCATGTTTAGCCCTTGGAAGAGGTTTAGTCATCGGATCTGCAACATTTAGATCCGTGTGTACTTTGCAAATATTTATGTCGTCCTCCTTGATGTAATCGCGGATGGAATTGAAACGTCGCTTTATGTGTCTGGTCCTCTTGTGAAATCTTGGTTCCTTGGCTAGAGCAATGGCACCAGTGTTATCACAAAACAGAGTCATTGGGTTAAGCGCACTAGGCACTACTCCAAGATCTGTCATGAACTCCTTCATCCAGACACCTTCCTTCGCCGCCTCCGAGGCTGCGATGTACTCCGCTTCGCATGTAGAATCTGCTACCACGCTTTGCTTGGAACTGCACCAGTTAACCGCACCCCCATTAAGAATAAATACGTATCCGGTTTGAGACTTAGAGTCATCCGGATCAGTGTCAAAGCTTGCATCGACGTAACCCTTTACGACGAGCTCTTGATCACCTCCATAAACGAGAAACATGTCCTTAGTCCTTTTCAGGTACTTCAGGATATTCTTGACCGCCGTCCAGTGTTCCATTCCTGGATCACCTTGAAACCTTCCGACCATACTTATGGCAAAGCTGACATCGGGTCTTGTGCACAGCATTGCATACATGATAGAGCCTATGGCCGAAGCATAGGGGATGACACTCATCTTTTCTCTATCTTCTGCAGTCACTGGGCATTGAGTCTTACTCAACTTCACACCTTGCAATACAGGCAAGAACCCCTTCTTGGACTGATCCATTTTGAACTTCTTCAAAACTTTGTCAAGGTATGTGCTTTGTGAAAGTCCTATTAAGCGTCTCGATCTATCTCTATAGATCTTGATGCCTAATATGAAAGCAGCTTCTCCTAGGTCCTTCATTGAAAAACTCTTGTTCAAATATTCCTTTACGCTTTCCAGCATTTCTATATTGTTTCCAATCAGCAATATGTCATCCACATATAATATTAGAAACGCTATAGAGCTCCCACTCACTTTCTTGTAAATACAAGCTTCTCCGTAAACTTGTATAAACTCGAACGCTTTGATCACCTCATCAAAACGAAGATTCCAACTCCGAGATGCTTGCACCAGTCCATAAATGGATCGCTGGAGTTTGCAAACTTTGTCAGCATTCTCTGGATCGACAAAACCTTCTGGTTGCATCATATACAACTCTTCCTTAAGGAAACCGTTAAGGAACGCTGTTTTGACATCCATCTGCCAAATTTCATAATCGAAAAAGGCAGCTATTGCTAACATGATTCTGACGGACTTAAGCATCGCTACGGGTGAGAAGGTCTCATCGTAGTCAACTCCTTGAACTTGTGAAAAACCCTTTGCCACAAGTCGAGCTTTATAGACGGTAACATTACCGTCCGCGTCCGTCTTCCTCTTAAAGATCCATTTGTTCTGAATGGCCTTACGCCCTTCAGGTAATACTTCCAAAGTCCATACTTTGTTTTCATACATGGATCCCATCTCGGATTTCATGGCCTCTAACCATTTCTCGGAATCCGGGCCCATCATCGCTTCTCCATAGCTCGTAGGTTCATCGTTGTCTAACAACATGACCTCTAAGACAGGGTTGCCGTACCACTCGGGAGCAGTACGCGTCCTTGTCGACCTACGAGGTTCGATAGCAACTTGATCCAAAGTTTCATGATCATCATCATTAACTTCCTCTTCAGCTAATGTAGGCTCCACAGAAACAACTTTCTGCGCTGCGCTACTCTCAGGTTGAAGTAAAGGTTCAACAACCTCATCAAGTTCTATCTTCCTCCCACTCAATTCTTTCGAGAGAAACTCTTTCTCAAGAAATGTTCCGTTTTTAGCGACAAACACTTTGCCCTCGGATCTGAGGTAGAAGGTATACCCAATTGTCTCTTTTGGGTATCCTATGAAGACGCATTTCTCCGCTTTGGGTTCCAGCTTTTCAGGCTGAAGCTTTTTGACATAAGCATCACATCCCCAAACTTTAAGAAACGACAGTTTTGGCTTCTTGCCAAACCAAAGTTCATATGGCGTCGTCTCAACGGATTTCGATGGTGCCCTATTTAAAGTGAATGCAGCTGTCTCTAATGCATAACCCCAAAACGATAGTGGCAAATCGGCAAGAGACATCATAGATCGCACCATATCCAATAAGGTTCGATTACGACGTTCGGACACACCATTACGCTGTGGTGTTCCAGGCGGTGTCAATTGTGAAACAATTCCACACTGTCTTAAGTGACTGCCAAACTCATAACTCAGATATTCTCCTCCTCGATCAGATCGTAGGAATTTAATCTTCTTGTTACGATGATTCTCAACTTCACTCTGAAATTGTTTGAACTTTTCAAATGTTTCAGACTTGTGTTTCATTAAGTAAATATACCCATATCTACTCAAGTCATCAGTGAAGGTGAGAAAGTAACGATAACCACCGCGCGCCTCAATACTCATCGGACCGCACACATCAGTATGTATGATTTCCAATAAGTTACTTGCCCGTTCCATTGTTCCAGAGAACGGCGTTTTAGTCATCTTGCCCATGAGGCATGGCTCACATGTGTCAAGTGATTCAAAATCAAGTGACTCCAAAAGTCCATCAGCATGGAGCTTCCTCATGCGTTTTATGCCAATATGACCTAAACGGCAGTGCCACAAGAAAGTGGTATTATCATTATCAATTCTACATCTTTTGGCATCAATGTTATGAACATGTGTATCATTACTGTCGAGATTCAATAAGAATAAACCCCTCACATTGGGTGCATGACCATAAAAGATATTACTCATATAAATAGAACAACCATTATTCTCTGATTTAAATGAGTAACCGTCTCGCAATAAACAAGATCCAGATATAATGTTCATGCTTAACGCAGGCACCAAATAACACTTATTCAGGTTCATCACTAATCCCGACGGTAATCGAAGAGCGAGCGTGCCGACGGCGATCACATCAACCTTGGAACCATTTCCCACGCGCATCGTCACTTCGTCCTTTGCCAGCCTCCGTCTATTCCGCAGTTCCTGTTTAGAGTTGCAAATATGAGCAACCGCACCGGTATCAAATACCCAGGCACTACAACGAGGGTTGGTAAGGTACACATCAATAACATGTATATCATATATACCTTGTTTGTTGTTGGCCGCCTTCTTGTCAGCCAAATACTTGGGGCAGTTCCGCTTCCAGTGTCCAGTTCCCTTGCAATGAAAACACACAGTTTCTGGTTTGGGTCCAGCCTTGGGTTTCTTCACGAGAGGAGCAACTGCTTTGCCACTCTTCTTGGAGTTACCCTTCTTACCCTTGCCATTTTTCTTGAAACTAGTGGTTTTATTGACCATCAACACTTGATGCTCCTTCTGAATTTCAGACTCAGCGGCTTTCAGCATCGCAAACAGCTCGGTGACTGACTTGTTCATCCCGTGCATGTTATAGTTCAACACGAAGCTCTTGTAGCTAGGTGGCAATGATTGAAGAACTCTGTCAGTGATAGCCTCTGGCGGAAGGGGCATCCCTAACTCAGCCAGACGGGTGGAGTACCCAGACATTCTGAGCACGTGATCACTGATAGACCCGTTCTCCTCCATCTTGCAAGCATAGAACTTATCGGAGATCTCATATCTCTCGATCCGGGCATTCTTCTGAAAGATAAACTTCAACTCCTGGAACATCTCATATGCTCCATGACGTTCAAAACGTCTTTGAAGTCCCGGTTCTAAGCCATACAACATTGCACATTGAACTATTGAGTAATCATCAGAACGAGCCTGCCAGGCGTTCACAACGTCTAGAGACTCAACTGGAGCGGGTGGATCACCAAGCGGTGCATCAAGGACATAAGCCTTCTGGGAAGCCGTAAGGATAATCCTTAGATTACGGGCCCAGTCCACAAAGTTACTTCCATCATCTTTCAACTTAGCTTTCTCTAGGAACGCATTAAAATTCAGGGGTGCTACTGCGCGAGCCATGATCTACAACATAAATATAGCAAAGACAACTTAGACTATTGTTCTAGATAATGAGTTTAATTAATCATATTACTTAAAAACTCCCACTCAAATTGACATCCCTCTGGTCATTCGAGTGTAACATGATCCAAATCCACCAACTCAAGTCCGATCATCACGTGAGTTGAGGTGGTTTCAATGGTGAACATCTTCATGTTGATCATATCTACTATATGACTCATGTTCGACCTTTCGGTCTCTTGTGTTCCGAGGCCATGTCTGTACATGCTAGGCTCGTCAAGTTTAACCCGAGTGTTCCGCGTGTGCAACATGGCTTGCACCCGTTGTATGTGAACGTGGAGTCTATCACACCCGATCATCACGGCGTGTCTCGAAACGACGAACTTTCGCAACGGTGCACACTCGGGGAGAACACAATTTATCTTGAAATTTAAGTGAGGGATCACCTTATAATGCTACCGTCGTCCTAAGCAAAATAAGATGCATAAAAGGATTAACATCACATGCAAATCATAAGTGACATGATATGGCCATGAACTTGTGCTTTTGATCTCCATCTCCAAAGCACCGGCATGATCTCCATCGTCACCGGCATGACACCATGATCTCCATCATCTTGATCTCCATCAACGTGTCGCCATAAGGTTGTCGCGCCGACTGTTGCTTCCACGACTATTGCTAACGTTTAGCGATAAAGTAAAGCATTACATGGCGCTTAATGATTGACACGCAGGTCATACAATAATTAAAGACAACTCTATGGCTCCTGCCAGTTGCCGTACTCATCGACATGCAAGTCGTGATATTCTATACAACACATGATCATATCATACATCACATATATCTCATCATGTAATTGGCCATATCACATCACAACATACCCTGCAAAAACAAGTTAGACGTCCTCTAATTGTTGTTGCAAATTTTACGTGGCTGCTACGGGTTTGCAAGAACCGTTCTTACCTACGCAAAACCACAACGTGGTGTAGTGATTGCTTTTTGATCTTCTAAAAGAACCCTCTTCATTGAAATCGATTCAACTAAAGTGAGAGAGACAGACACCCGCTAGCCATCTTTATGCAACGAAGTTACATGTCAGTTGAAGGAACCTGTCTCGCGTAAGTGTACGCGTAATGTCGGTCCGGGCCGCTTCATCTCACAGTACCGCCGAATCAAATATCAACTAGTAACGGCAAGCAATATGTATACACCCACGCCCACAACTCGTTTGTGTTCTACTCGAGATCTCATCTACGCATAGACCTGGCTCTGATACCACTGTTGGGTAACGTTGCATGGGAAATAAAAAATTTCCTACGCACACACAAGATCTATCCATGGTGATGAGCATCTACGAGAGGGAGAGTGAATCTACATACCCTTGTAGATCGCTAAGCGGAAGCGTTTAAGAAACGCGGTTGATGTAGTCGAACGTCTCCGCGATCCAAATCGCAAGTCGTCCCTCGATCCGATCACGAACTAGCGCCGAACGGACGGCACCTCCGCGTTCAACACACGTACGGCTTGATGACGCCTTCACCTCCTCGATCCAGCGAGCGATGGTGAAGTAGTGGTTGAGTTCCAGCAGCACGACGGCGTGGTGATGGTGGTGAGGAACAATCTCTGCAGGGCTTCGCCAAGCGCTACGGAGATTATGACGGAGGAACTAGAGGGTTAGGGTTGCCGCACACGGCTTGGGGAAATCTTGATGTATCCCGTGTGCTAGCCCTGCCCCTCTATTTATATGTTGAGCCTTGGGGTCTAAACTTGGAGTAAAAGCCTCCTCCAGGTCGGTTTTGCCCGCACAAGGTCGGTTTGGCCCGCAGGGAAAGAGTCCAACTCGGATCCCTGCCGAATCGTGCACAGCCGCACACAAGCGGTAGTACCGCTTCACACAAGCGGTAGTACCGCTTGGGAGGTAGTACCGCTTCACACAAGCGGTAGTACCGCTTACGCGGCAGCAAAACTACTTTTGCACTTTCCAATACCTCGTGGGCTTTTATCCCTTGGCCCATATAAAGTGTTGCTGCACCCGAACACTTCGGTAAACATCCGGAACCCCTTCTGGTGAACTTCGGAACTCTTCCGGAGATCAAAACACTATTATCACATATATCAATCTTTACCTTCGGACTATTCCGGAGATCCTCGTCATGTCCGGGATCTTATCCGGGACTCCGAACAACTTTCGGTCACCAACATAATAACTCAATTATACTAATCGTCACCAAACGTTAAGTGTGTAGACCCTGCGGGTTCGAGAACTATGTAGACATGACCAAGACACCTCTACGGCCAATAACCAATAGCGGGACCTGGATGCCCATATTGGCTCCTACATATTCTACGAAGATCTTTTATCGGTCGAACCTCTATGTCAAGGATTCAGTTAATCCCGTATGCTGTTCCCTTTGTTCTTCGGTATGTTACTTGCCCGAGATTCGATCGTCGGTATCACTATACCTAGTTCAATCTCGTTACCGGCAAGTCTCTTTACTCGTTCCGTAATACAAGATCCTGTGGCTAACTCTTTAGTCACTTTGCTTGCAAGGCTCAATGTGATGTTGTATTACCGAGTGGGCCCTGAGATACCTCTCCGTCACACGGAGTAACAAATCCCAGTCTTGATCCATGCCAACCCAACAGACACCCTCGGAGATACCTGTATTGCACCTTTATAGTCACCCAGTTACGTTGTGACGTTTGATACACACAAGGTATTCCTCCGGTGTCAGTGAGTTGCATGATCTCATGGTCAAAGGAACAGATACTTGACATGCAGAAAACAATAGCAATAAACTGACACGATCAAATGCTACGTTTACAGTTTGGGTCTTGTCCATCACATCATTCTCCTAATGATGTGATCCCGTTATCAAATGACATCTCATGTCAATGGCTAGGAAACCTTAACCATCTTTGATCAACGAGCTAGTCAACTAGAGGCATACTAGGGACACAGTGTTGTCTATGTACCCACACATGTATTTGAGTTTCCAATCAATACAATTATAGCATGGATAATAAACGATTATCATGAACAAGGAAATATAATAATAACCAATTTATTATTGCCTCTAGGGCATATTTCCAACATTGAGTTCATCTCGAACCGTGGCGTTGAATTAAAATGCGGGTCTTGTATCACTCACAATCAATTATGAGAGATATTGATTTGAGTGGGAGCGCACTGTAGAATTCCTTGTTTAAATTCTCAGTGCAATTAATTTTGAACACTGTCTAAGTGTGATTTGCATAATAGTTGTAGAAGAATGGCTCGCGTTTCCAACTTCCCTATTAAAATTGAATAGCTGTTAAATATCTGGTTAAAACTTTACGGTTGGTAACGTAATATGAGGATTGTCCTCAAGAGTGCCGAGAAGGACTTTGTCCTATCGCATACTTTCGGTATTCTCCCGCTAATGCTATGGATGATATGACTCTCGTCCTTCGATCGAAAAGCTAAAATTCTGTTACGGTCAAGTGAAATATGTTTGCTTCCATGAGACCCGAACTTCGAAAGTTTTGGGATAGTTATGTGATATTCATGGAACTGAAAATTAATTTTCAGATACAAACAAAGGCTAAAATATATGAGATATCCAAAGCCATGTTTGTTTGCAAACTATTAGTAAAAGTGTTTACTGGGCATTTGACTGTTAAGAGAGGGATCCAGAAGAACGCCTGTCATATAATATGAAGGTGAATAAAACAACAACTTAAAGAGAAAGGAAGTGTCCGAAGGGTGTTAGTGAAACTTTTCACGCCTAGGAAGTCCGGGGCTAACGCCACTCTTAAGTTGGGTGCTTCTTCTGAGAGTAGGAGAAATACTGAAAGTTAAACTGTTAGAAGTATGAAGGCAAAAAGAGAGAAGACTGGAATATCCAGCTCATGTATGAATGTCATACAAGTTTTTGATGTATAGAAGGCTGGTCAAAGATATAGTTCTTGGGAATTATGGTTAAACATGTTAATCACTAATTCTTGGGTATTGTGAGTTGATCACAAAGATACCCGCTCGATTGCATTCTGTTGCAACTCGATGTAAGAACTACTATGGCCTGAAAGACTAGCCAGGGATGAGGTTTTGATACGCGCTGGAAACATAGTAAAAGTTACTATACCTTCCATTGGTGTATTACCTATGTATTTACTTTCATAATTCATTTTAGAGTTTCATATACTCTAGCGCTTTGCATAAGATATCTTGCAAGAAAGTTGTTCATAAGAGAACTCTTGATGTTCGGTGTTATGAATAACATAAGGGCCATACTTTCATTATGAATGAGACGTGTGTTATGAATATTGATAATAATACATTACCTCTGTGTTTACTTTCATAATTCATTTTAGAGTTTCATACACTCTAGCCGATTGCACAATGTTTGTTGCAAAAGAGTTGTTCATAAAAACAACAATTGTTGTTCAGTATTATGAATAACATGAAGGGCCATGCTTCCATCCTAGATGGGATGTATGTTATGAATATTGATGGAAATATGATACATCCATAACACTGACGCTAAATGTCGCAAGACTAAAAGAATACCACACAAGTGTGGCACTACATTTGGTCACATTGGAGAAACCCGCATGGAAAATTCCATTATGATGGATTTTGAAGTCGTTTGATTTTGAATCATCTGACACTTGCAACTTTCCTCTGAAAAGTGAAGTGACTGAAATACCGTTCACAGGCCATAAGGAACGAGCAAAGAACATATTGGTGATCATACATTATGATGTGTGTAGTCCAATAAATGTTGTTGCAAGTAGTGGATTTATCTATCTTCAGAAATGACTCAAGTAGATATATGGATATTTACTTGTTGAGACGTAAGTCTGGATCTTTTGAATTCATTCATAAGGTTTTCAAAAATGAAGTAGAAGTTATTGTAACAAGAAAATTATGTTTCTGCAAATTGATTGCGGAAAGGAATATTTGAGTTACAAGTTTAGCGAATGTCTGATGAGTTGTGAAAAGAGTTTCATAACTTGCACCTCCCGGAACACAACTGCAAGTGGAAAGTCTGTGAAGATGTAATCGAACCATTTATGACATGGTAAGATCAAAGATGACATAAATAAATTTGCCATTATCACTTTTAAGGTGATGCTTTAGAGACTGCAGCTTTTACACTGAAAAGAGCTCCATCGGGTCTGTTGAAATGACGCCATGGTATGGTACGCCCAACCATGTTATATCTTTTCTTAACATTTGGAATATGGGGCTTGTGTAAAAGGTTACAAACCTATTCCAAATCAGACAAGTGCTACTTTGTAGGTTATCCCAAGTCATTGGGTATTCCCCCACCACTATACCGAGGCAAAGGATTTTGCCACAAAACGGTATGCTTTTAAAGAGAATAGTTCTTACAAAAGGTGAGTGGGAGGAGAGTGCAACTCGACGAGATAACCAGTATCTTCGTCATCAGATCAAAGGAAAGGAACCTTGGAAGTGATTCCGGAGTTTCCTACTGCGACTGATACGGAAGTCTCTACAATAAAATGTATGGACTTCGGTCGAACTTGTAGCTGAACCACGTAGGCAAGGCTCGTGCAAACCTCTCAGGTGCGCAAACGAGATATTGTTGTTAAACAACAGTATACCTACGATACACAAGGAAGCGGTGATGGGCCCTGACTCCGGAATGGGCTAAATGCCAATACAATCCGAGATAGTTTCCATATAAATGTTTCAAGATTAAAATCTTGATACACCTTTCGAAAGGCTTAAAGTCTAACGAATATTTATGGAACTAAAAACTGATACGGATAAAAATGTTTTATCCATAAAGCTCGACTTGTTGAAATAACAAGTTCAAGGAGTTGACTACGATGAGGTTGTTTCACCGTAGCGATGCTTAAAGTCGGTTCGGGTTGAACTAGCAATTAATACATATTTCAATCATGAGATATGAAACATGGATGACGAAAGGATTTCCATCTGATGGAAATGTAACCAAGGTCTTGCATGTGTTACAGTCCAAGGTATTTTGTAAGTCCAGAGGATGCTAGTAAGTATGCAAACTTCAGAGTTCCAGCAATGGACAGAAGAGAGCAAAAAGGAGTTGGAATCTTCGTGTTTTGATGAAATGGTCGAAAAGGGTTTTTGACTTCATCAATGGGTAACGAAGATGCTTGTGATTCAAGAAAATAAGTGGGAGCATAATAATATTTCTAAAAACCTTGTGTGCTTGACACATTGTTAATTGGAAATAAATTTCTTGACACGAATTAGGACTTCATTTGAAAAGGATTTTTCGATGAAGTGCTTGGGCTAAATAGCCTTGATATTAGGCATGATGATCTATGGAGATAGATTTACCTAATGGGGCTGAGCATAGATACATATTGACAAAATGCTAAAACCTTTTCGCATTGAAAACCGTCAAGGAGTGATTCTTGCCGAAGTCACATGGAAAGAGTTTTTTGCAAGACTCGGTGTCCCAAAACACTGATGAGCAAAATACATGATGGTGATTCCACACACTCTTGTGTTTGGATTAATCATGTATTCCATGGTATGTAAAAACAACCAGATATGTCCAATACTCCAAAGTTGTTGCGAGTATAAATACCATAGTGATCAAAGTACTGATCATGGGACAACAGTGAAAGATGTCATTGAGTACTAGAGCAGTACTGATGACATGTTTTCTCGCAAGCAGAGATTATGAAGTGCTCGTTGCATGTAATTACATCGATACAGTCTTCATCAATGCTCCATGCGATTTTCGATTTAAGTTAAGGGTTTTGTGTAATACACAATATGGTGGCACGGTAGTTGGAAATTGTTCCAAACAAGTTACTGTGGTGAATTCTATAACAAAGGCTAAGTATGTTGACGCTTGAGAAGTGACAAAGAAGTTGTTGAATCATATAGTTCATTCATGAACTTAGTATGGTTCCAAGATGGCCTTGGTCTATGGGACACTATTGCAGATAGTTGCTCCATAGCTCAGTCTGAGGAATCAGGTTTCGACCAATGATTCACACATATGCAAGGCCAAGTCCACACAAAATATGAATTTTGTGAAAGCGTGAAAACGCAAGGATATGCAAAGTTACACACGGAGCTGAAGTCGTCAGATCCGTTGGATATCAGGCTATACCACATGCGAAGCATATTTTACACCAGTATGCCATAGGTGTAAAGTGCATTAGCATTGACTAGATTATTGACTCTAGTGCAAGTGGGAGTCTATAGGAGATATGCCCTAGAGGCAATAATAAATGTTATTGATTATCTCCCTGTTCATAATTAGGTTTATGTTCCATGCTATAACTGCTATGGTTCTCGAGTCTGCAATAACCACGAGGCTCGGAGGAAGACTCATATGCACGTGTGGGATAATAAACGGTAAAATGTATTCCTAGTCTGGCCTCTAAGACTAGCTCAAGTGTTGCATGATGGTTCTGTTTTCCTGATCATGGGCATGTCTATGCCAGCAATTTTGAGGGCACAATGTTAGGAGAACATCTGTGTTGAATCGACCCGAATTGATGTTATGCTATGAGATACATTCGTCACAATTTAATAGTTAATAACACAGAGATGGTTAACGTTTGCATGATTCCTTAGACCATGAGAACGAGTTTCTTCATGCTTGCTTCATGAACTTTGGGGTTTGTTAAACGTCATCCGTAAATGGGTGGCTATTACGGCGGCTTACGGGTTCATGGAAAAGTATGTCAAGTAACTTGATAGCTCAAGATTGGGATTTGCTCCTCCGACGATGGAGAGATATCTCTGGGCCCTCTCGGTGTTACGGTATCCATCATCGTCTGGCCAGACACTTTGTGATTTGATCACGGGGATGCCGGAACACGGGAACGAGAAAAGAGAACAATACCGGTAACGAGGTAACTGGCATAATGGACAAGCTGTTGATCCACAGGGATGCCAACATGTCTCACCTCGGGTATTTGTAACATATCGCGAAGCAACATGAATAGCACACGACAACTGGAGGTTCACTCGAATATTCATTCATGTGGGTATAGGGGTCAATATGGGTGTCCACGGCTCCGATGTTGATCATTGATCGGAAGAGGTTCTGGGTCATGTCTATACTTCACCGAACCTATAGGGTCACACACTTAAGGGTCATCTATCTGCTGAATACTAGACAGGGAGTCTGAGAGAAAGTTTCCGGAAAAAGTTTTCGGAGACACCGGAAAAGTTCCGAAGAGAGAGGTCACCGGATGAGTTCCGGTGAAACTGAAAAGTTGTTTCAGGGGATACCATAAAGTCAAATTGGTTTCAGCACATGCCTGATAATTCTTGGAGGGTGCCACAATCGTTCTGGAAACTTTCTGGAATTTTTCGGGATGAAAACCGGAAATGTTCCGGAGCTGCCGGAACCGCTTCAGATGCTTTTCGCAGATGAAAATCACTAAACCGGAATTGTTTCGGAACGCGTTGAAAATTATTTTAGTGGGTACTGGAAATGTTCTAACCCCACATAAATATTTTCAGTTCGAACAGACGCTGAAAAATGTCGTCGTGAATAGTGAAATCAGCTTTATGGTTACTTTTTGGAAAGCCACCTTTTTGGGCTTTTGCTCCAAAATATCTTGAAGATGACATGGATGGATGTGGCTGAAATTTCAGCCCCTCCACCCCTCCTTCTCCTATAAATAGAGGTGGAGGGGGCAGCCCAAAACTCATCCCTTCTCACATACAAGTGCCATGCATGATCTGGCTTTCTCTCTCCCTCCCAGCGAAATAGTTTCGTAGAGCCGAAAGGCTGTCTGGGTTCCGGTGGGAACTAGTTCTGGACGGCGAAGCCCTGCCGGATAGATGACACCGTATGTGTGCCACTCTGTAGAGAGATCGTAGTTTCGGTCTTAGTTCGAGAGTGCCTCCCGAAGGGCTGTCCGAGTTTTGAAGGTCCTCCCGAAGGGTTGTCCGAGTGACTGTCCGAGTTTTGAAGGTCCTCCCGAAGGGCTATCCGAGTGACTGTCCGATTTTCGATGGTCCTCCCGAAGGGCTGTCCGTGACACCGTCCGGGGGACTGTCCGACCGCCTCCCGGAGGGCTGTCCGTGGGGCGGATGAGGGTATACATCCTCGCGGTTGGGAGGTTGTAAATCCTAGCTGCGGGGATCTGCACCGCCGATCGTCATCGACTCTACTTCCGCTGTGCTACGAGTCGGTAACAAAAAGATTGAAACCTTGTATGCAGTCTTCATAGTGGTCCTGGGCTGGTGCGTAGATCGGAAAATTTTTGTTTTCTGCTGCGTTACCCTACATGGGCTAGTAGATCGGAAATTTTTTGTTTTCTGCTGCGTTACCCTAGCTGCGGGGATCTGCACCGCCGATCGTCATCGACTCTACTTCCGCTGTGCTACGAGTCGGTAACAAAAGGATTGAAACCTTGTATGCAGTCTTCATAGTGGTCCTGGGCTGGTGCATAGATCGGAAAATTTACTGTAGCAATGGGTTGTGCTATTGGTTTGGGTCTCTCTGTTTGCGACCCATGACCATTTTTTTTCTTTTTCTTTTCTGTTGAGTTCTTGAAGTATCTTTTTGAACTTGTGTGTAGTTATTTAGTAATTTGTGTAAATTACTATAATGTATTGTTCAGTAATGAGTGTATATTATTGTATTGTACAAGCATAATGTATGTCAACGTATATGTTCTGGCAATTTGGCAATTGCTATATGTTGATCAATATATATGCATTGTTTTATTTACAACACAATTAACTTGCTATGAGACTGAATTAATAAGCATGATGATTGCATCTACGATATGGCTGACATGTCTAAAAAAGAGTTTGTTGAACTTGCCATCGATGGTTCTAACTATTTGACATGGTCAATGGATGTCAAAATCAATTTGACGGCCAAGGGACTTAATTCCACAATAACCACAACTGCCCAAGGGACTTCATCTATAACAGACATAACAAGTTATTCAGCGTTGCACTTCATTCGGCACCATCTTCACCCAGACCTAAGGACAGAGTATCTGATGGAGGAGAACCCCTCTGACACTCTGGAACTCCTTAAGCGAGAGGTACGATCAACAAAGGGCGGTGATATTGCCTAAAGAGCAACGGGAATGGGCGCTAGTCCGATTCCAAGGCTTTAAGCTTGTAGCTGCATGCAATTCTTCTATTCATAAGATGAACTCCAAGTTGAGATTCTGCAATAGTGCAGTTTCTGATGTTGATATAATTGAAAATACACTTTCTACTTTCCATCCCTCTATGAGGATACTTGCTAAATAGTATCGTTAGTATAAGTATAAGTATTATGGGTTGATTTACTCGCTGCTTCAGGCAGAGAAGCACAAATGAGCTTCTTGAGAAGAACAATTTGGCTCGTCCAATAGGAACGATGGCTCTGCCTGAATCACACTTCAACTCTAAGAATACTCAAAAGTTCAATGGTTCCAAAAAGAAGCATAGGACATTCAATGGAAACTGGAAGCGTAATGAGAAGCATAATAAGTATGGAGTCTAAAGTTCTTTCAAGAAAAATGAAAGGGCTAGCAACACTGGTTGCTTCAGGTGTTGTCGGGGATATAACTCCACGGTATAACCCGCCATACTGGGCCGGGTTAACATATCAGCAACTTTGCAACTAAGTTTGAATGGGCCGTGTCCTGAATACAAGATAAACTAAGGCGGCGGCTGACTAAGGCGCCGGGCGGCCCAACACCTATAGATGGCGGCTCGAGGCCCACGATGCTGAAGACGCCGGCCGAGTTTCCCTAAGATACAAGACAAGATTAGAGATGTTATAGGTCACGGGTCATGATATGACCCGGACTCTATTGTAAACCCTAGGGCTTGACCTGTATATAAAGGTAGGCCCTAAGGGCCAAAAGACTCAAGTTACAACCTCTCGATAGCTAGGTTAGCGATTCCGCACCCTTGTAATCGAGATCTACTCGTCAAATACACACAAAGCAGGACGTAGGCTATTACCTCCATAGGAGGGGCCGAACCTGGGTAAACCCGACTCTCTCTCTTATTTAACCCCTTTGAGTCGCCACCTAGTGGCGATGGACTCACACCTAAGTCCTGTTACGAGACATTTGTCGGGTTGACAAAACCACGACAGTTGGTGCCCACCGTGGGGCCCTCGCCCGGTGGAGTTGAGTTTTCGAAGGGGATCCAATCAGGATTTGGGAAGTTTGCGGTGAACCAGATGGTCAAGAACCACCGTGACAAGACCTACGAGCCGGCTTGGAGTGTCAAGGACGATCCGATCGGACGTGGGTTTTGAGATCCCGCGGTAGAATTTGGCTTAGAAACTTTTGAGTCGGACATCTACATCAACATCGAAGAGCCGGCTCGGAGCGCCCGATCCAATCAACGCCAGGGCGGTCTTTGCCATGTATTAGTCGGCTTCACGCAAGGGGTCAGCCTTTCAGACAAGCCGGCGTCTAGCAGCGACGTCCTTGTCAATTCGGACGGTACATCATCCACAGGAGATACGGAGTCAATCTGCCCTCTTTATGATGGCGGACTTGGGGGCTCATTGGAGACCGAAACCCCTGAGGAATACAATGAGTCGCCTCGAAAAGTCGCCGTCTACATGGCGAGGACTACGGCAGTTCCAGATCCGGTCACTGCTGGAGGTTCTAGCGGGTCAACTAAAACGCCGGCTCAAGCCATGAGTGATCTCATGGCCGAGATGGCAAAACTCATGGATACCCCGGTCACTGCGGAAAACCAGGAAGAGCGCAATGTGGAGCTAACCAAATTGCATAGTCAAATAATTGAGGTACAGAAGGAGATTGTTGCTGAAAACGCACGGATGGCGGATTTGCAGGCTCGCATACATCAAGAGACGGAGCGTCTTAAGGCCGAGGCCTGGCGATTAGGAGTTCAGAGAGAGGCCTCAGAGGCGGTTTACGAGAGAAGACGCCACCGTGGACTCCCTCCAAACCTTGAGCCACAACAGCTTTTTAACACCCCACAACAGACACCCGAAACTGTTCGGCAACCCGGGAATCGGCAAGAGGAACCATCTCAACCCCCGCCGGCTCAATCCCCGTCTAGGCGATTTTAGACGCCGCGGGGCCACTTTTGCAATCTTGTTGACAACATGCTGGCTGCAACCCGGAATTTGGAAGGATTGCCTATTAACAGAAACTCCCCTCTTGAGGTTGAAGCTAGAAATGCTATCGAGATGCTAAAGACTGCCGTGGTTCAACAGGCACAATATTCGTACAGCCGGGATCGGATGCATTCCACTCCCTACGCTAGTAAGGGTCGTCATGTGGAATCCCCGGCTGTTTCTAGCAATGGGCGAAGACAGCAGCTTCAGGTCTCTCCAACCCGTCTCATGCCATCAGATGCCCAGCCAGTTGTTGATGTTGCGAGAGGCGCACGACAGGCAGTAGCAGAAGCAGCAGCACGGGCGATCCAGCAGTTTCACCCTCAATGGCGAGTTTGGGGGCTGGGTTCAACAGGACGATTGGTATACCGTGTTTATCCCCGGCACTTCGCGCTGAGCGCATGCCCAAAGATTTCAAAGGGCCTCGTAAGGTGCCTAACTTTACGACATATCTTGAGCCGGCGTCTTGGATTGAGAGTTATAAGTTGGCAATGGACATGCTGGATGTCAGCGACGCTGTATGTGCTAAATACTTAACCATGATGTTGGAAGGACCGGCTCGGACATGGTTGAAAAACTTGCCGCCTAACTCCATCAACACATGGGCTGAACTGAAAGGGCGATTCATCAAGAATTTCCAAGGAACCTGCAAGAAGCCTATGACAATAGTAGACCTACAGCATTGCGTTCAACGGGTAGACGAGTCGGCTCACCATTGGACTCGCCGGGTCGCGGAAATCATCCACTCATCGGACAGCATCACGGCGGCTCAAGCAGTCCTAATATTGGAAAAGAACTGCCATTTCTAGCCTTTGGTCCAGAAGCTGGGGCGGCTCAAGCGAAAGGTTCAAGACATGGGCGACTTGATGGACGTTCTCACCCGATACGCTGAGTCGGATAGCACGAAGGATCCCGGCTCAGATGAGGACAAGACCACCAAAGGCAAGAAAGCTGAAGGAGGGAAAGGTCAGCACGGTTCAGGAGGCAACCAGGGGGCGCAAAATAATAAGCGGAAGCAGCCGGACGGCGGGTCAGACTTTGTGGCCAACACTAATACAGGTTTCAAGAACCAACACCGAAACGGTCGACCCGGAGGAGCTTACAATGGGAATAAACCTCGCAATTATGAGGAGGTGCCTAAAGCACCTTGCCCTAAGCACGGCATCCAAGATAAGCCGGCTAGCCACTCTTCGGAGAATTGTTATATCATGCAAGAGTTCCGTAGCCAGGCTTTCCAGAACAACTTAGGAGGCAATGGTGGAGGACACCCGGGTCAACATGGACCTGGCGGGTCACAAGGTGGCCTAGGGGCTGGTTTTCAACATCAGGGAAATCATGGCAATGGGCAACACCCTAGCGAGGGCAATCAACATAATAACCAAGGAGGATTTCAAAGTAATCCCAAGCAGTTGAATAACGGTCAGTACCACTAGCACCTGAATCCCTGAATAAAATTCGTACTCTGGAGGATATCAAAGAAGAAACCTTATGTCTCCAAGAGGGAAATAAGCCGGCCCTGGAACACCTGTGGCTTTATTGAACTTAGCTCTGCCGACTCCTTTTTTGTAATTTCTTCCCCCTTGCAAACTTCTGTATATACTTCTTTATGTTTCGAGTATGAATAAAGCCAGCGTATTTTGTCGTTTCAACTTACAAGATGAGTTTGAGTCTTTATTTTCCGAAAAAGGGCACCTGGGGTCTTCCGAATCATTGAGTTTAGCTTTCTCACCCTTGTGACCCGGCATAATAATGCCACCTTATTAAGGGCATTTGGGGGCTTCCAGCCCACCGGGCTTAGCTTTCTCACCCTCTTGACCCGGCAAAAATAAACGCCATATATGGTTAAACCTGCGTGTATGCTTGATGCGACTCCGATCAGATGACCCCGTGACCTCTTGACGAGTCAATCCTTTTTGGACCCTGAACTTGTTAAGGTTAAAACACCGGTTTGAGTCATGAGAGAGCCGACATACAGAAAGCTAGGATAAACCATGGGTTATCATGCCCACTTCATTGAAGCAAGACCCGAGCCTCGAAAGCTGGCCTTTTCCTGTCGAGCCTCGAAAGCCGACAGATTATCTCGGTATTATGATCATACATCCTTTGCATTAAGGCTAGGACCATTAAAGGTGCTTTCAAAGGGGGCTACCTTATATTTCTAAACCTTCGAGAAACATTCCCCAAAACGAATACTATGTGCTGAATCTCATCACATAAAAATGTTTTTGGGCACGCCCTGTTTTTCATTACCGGTTTATGTATAAAATAACCAGGTTATCAGCTGCTTGACAGCGCAAAATTATGGTATTGCTTAAGAGGTTAAAAAAAGACCTCAAATCTTGGACATCAATTTCTGCCAAGACTCATTGTGCCGGCTTATCAATATTGTTTTATTTAGCTGTTTATTATAGCAAGCTTCAGGTTCAAAGTTATTGTCGGCCCATGCTTCAAGGACCGGGTTGAACAATTGAGTATGCATGAGCAACCAAATTGACAAGGAATACAAATCCTCAACATTGTGGAAAGAAGAATAAGTTGTGAAAATCCGGAAGATCAAAGACCGGCTCATTTTGCCCAGTTTCTATCCTATCAAAAGGCTCATTAGTAGAAAGACGGTGAGCAGACGGAATAGTGAAGCAGCAAATGAAGTATCTTGCGTCAAAAGTGCAATCCGTGCACGATGGCATGACAACAGTTTTCGGCTATCCCTATTACATGCTTAAGGAAGCCACAAATTGTTTTACCACCCATACTTGTGGGCTTAAGTTGGCAAGGTAACGATTGAGGAAATGTAAATCGCCGACCGCATCATTCGGGTCGTTGGCGGCTAATCTTGCGCGTGAGATGCCTCCGGGTTATCCACCGATTGGTCTTCCGGCTCCTATATCTGAAGGTTATCCGCATCCCAGTTACAATGAGACCAAGCCTGGAACACAGCCTCGTCATCAAGAATTGGAGACGTGTCAACTCCAGGGGCGAAGACATGCTCGCGCCATTGAGGAGCCATACTCTTGGTTATCAAATCAGGTAGTGGAATCCGAGTATGATTGGTGCCGTAGGCCGCCTGATAGTTCCTCAATTTCATCTCAGAAACCAGCTGAGTCAACAGAATTTGAGCATCCTTGACACAGGCCGCATAATCCTCCTGGGAGAATTCTGACCCGTCAATTTTAAATTCAAAGAAGCCTTTTGCTAGCTCAGTTGGATCAAGCTCCTCTCCATAAGCTAAAGCCCGACTCAATGCATATATCGCGCCCGATCGGGCGGCTGACCTTTTTAGCTCTGGAATGTGCTGAGGGATAATGGAAAGACTTTCTAATACATTCTTGATGTACTTTAAGGGCTGCTTATCCCCAGTGTCGCCTTGATTGCAAGATGTCTCCCAGCGTAGAGTTGCTCCGTCAGAGAATAAAAAGCCTTGAGCATGAGCTGACTGTTATTATAAAAACTGCTAGTCCGGGGGCCTGCAAAATATAATCAATGCATGAGTCGCCGGGCGGGTTGTATCTATATTTCAAGAAGATAGGAGGCTATATACACTTACCAAAAATAGCTTGGGCCATCTGGGCAATATGTCGTTTTAACCCGGACAACTCCTCGGTAATGGGTTTGAGTCGGCCCTTAGCATCCTCTGCACGCTTCAGCAAAGTTGTCTTTTCATCTTCAAAGGATTTCTTCTCTTTTAAGAAGCATGCTTTGGTCTTTTCCAGCTCGATCAAAGAGAGGTGAAGTTTTTCTTCAATTTCTGCCTGGGAGGTCTGCCCTTTTTCCAGGTCTTTTTTCAAACTGGCCACGCTGGATTCAGCTGTCTTCAAAGCTTCCTGCATCGTAAATAAAGTTTATAGAAAGTCCCAAACAAACTGCAAAGCAATATATTTGGCACTTGGGGGCTAATGTATTTCAGCTTTTTTGACGATGAAGATGTGAACGAGACCCGACTCATCTCAAGGAGATGAGCCGGCCCTTGGGGGCTACATGTCGAAGTTCTTCAAAATTATATAAAAGACCCGACTCATCTCAAGGAGATGAGCCGGCCCTTGGGGGCTATAGGTCGAAGTTCTTCAAAATTATATAAAAGACCCGACTCATCTCAAGGAGATGAGCCGGACCTTGGGGTCTACAAAAGGATATATGATGAGAGTATACAAAGGAGAACATACCTCGTATTTATTTTTCATCATGCTAACAAGGTCAATTTCCATCTCACGGCTTGAAGCCAGGCAATCCAAACAGGCAGCATGAAGATCTTCAACACTAAAGCTCTCATAGTTTGGAAGCTCCAACTTGGTCTTCCCTTTTTCTTGCAGTACCGCTTCATCCTTAGCAACAACCTTTGTTAACACCCTGGAAATCTAAGGTGCAGTATAACTCATCCCAGTAATAATAACTTCAGGGGTATCTTTATTTGTTTCTGAAGGATTGGGCGGGTCAAGGTTAGCTGCTGGGGTAGCTTCAACGGTTACGGCATCAGTATTCGTTGGTTCAGATGGAGGAGGCAAATCGTTTTGGATATCCTTAGGGTCTTCAGGATGATCAACATGGATTTCATGAGCCCGCCGGATCAGGAAGCTCCAGCTCAGGGGCCTCCGGGTTAACAGAAGACCCATCAGTCTTCCTTTTCTTGGCTTTGGCCCTGCCAAGTCAAAAAGTATAGTCTACTCAAATAGACAAATTGATAAGGAATTTACCCATGATAGATAACAAAGGGCGCCAGTTTGGACGCAGTTGAGTCGTCGGACGAAGGTGGTGTTTCCTGATTAACCAAGGCATAGGAATCAAAAGTTGACACATCAAGTCAGAACTTCCTTGGAAGTTTGGAATATTAAAGTACCTTGGTTGGTCGTTTTCTAGCGACTGATTTGTCAGGTAAGCCCTCAACAAGATCACCACTCCCACTTCGGGTCTGATGCCTAGACTGGTGTTGGGTTTTCTTCAAAATAAAGTAAGGATCTAGATGAGCATCCGGGTGAGAAAAGCCTACTTTCTGAACAACCCGCCTTGTTTACGGAGGCGAAGGTTCTGAGTCGGAAGAGATGGAAATTACCTCAACATCGCCTGCACGGCTTGTTTCAACATCACCCTAAGAGGAAAAGGCCTCAGATAGATCCAACGAAATATAAACAAAAGACTAATTTTACGTCTGATCGGGTGTCAGTGGCAGCTGTTTCATCCATATGAGACGGTCCTTCTGCAGCCGCCTTATTTTTCTTCTTGCTTGGGGCGGCTCTGGGCTTGTTAGCCGCGGTCTTGAGGCGTCTCCGATTCCAGAAAGAAGAGGTAACCTGCAAAATTAAACATTCAGAACAAGAAAGCAAAGGCTTAAAGTTTGTTCAAAAAAGCCGGATTAAGATCTTAAAGGTTTTGTACCGGAGGAGACGGGTTAAGCGCGTAGAAAGGTTTCAACCCGTCCTTGCTGCAAGTCTCCTGGTTTTCGCCTAGCAGTTTCTTCACCATCCGGTTTATTTCGCCGGCCTCCAAGGATAAATTACTGTGCCGTTGAGCGTCGTTCAAATGGCCAGAGTAAGTACACATCAAGCCACTACGCAGGCTTAACGGAAGAATCCTCCAAGATACCCAACACCGGGTTAAGTGGACCCCAGTCAACCCGTTGGCTAGCAGAGCCCTCAACTTTGGATAAACATGGGCGTGTTGGGAGCGTTCCTCTGAAGGAGCCCAACCCGGAAGCTCAAGATCCATGGGGAGGCGGTTGGGCCTATAACCCGGTAAGGGATTTTCATCAGCAGGATAGGTGTTTCGATAATAAAACCAAGTTTTGTTCCACCCTTTAGGGTGGCTTGGTAAGGTGGCAACAGGAAAAAGAACGTCCTTCCTCCTTTGAATTGAAACCCCGCCAAGTTCTAAGCCAGGACCATCAGCACACTCTGTTTGCCGGTTCAAATAGAAGAACTCCCTGAAGAGGGAGACAGTGGGTTCCGTTTGAAGATACACCTCGCAAAATACTTGGAACTGGCAGAGGTTCGATATAGAGTTAGGGGCAAGGTCTTGAGGATGAAGATGAAAGAAATGTAAGACGTCCCGAAAGAATTTCGACCCGAGAGGTGAAAACCCCCTCTGAAAATGATCCAAAAATATCACCACTTCCCCCTCCTGGGGGTTTGGGATTTCCTCTCCAAGGACGACTCGCCAGCCAACCACATTTTGAGGTGGCAGAAACCCTTGTTCCTCATAATCCTTTAAATGAACATCAGAAACTTGAGTTGCCACCCAGTTGCAGGCTTTTGACTCTGACATAATGAGTCGCCTGGATAAAGTAAAAGAGGGCGGCTTAAGTAAATGTTTCAAGTAAAATGATCCAAGTATTTGCAATGAAAGGGCAAGCCTGGTAAAGAACCAGAGTCTATACAATGATTTAAACGTACGACGGTTTACAATTATTAAGCCGGCAGAAGTAAGGGAGGCTTGTGCTAAGACAAGAGGTTCTTGGGAATTTTGCTAAGTATGAGACAAACAAGTTTCTCCCGAAGCCGCAACAATTTTGGATCTAAGAATAGTTCAAAAGGGCGAGCATATTCGCTAGCCCTAGCAGGAGGGCATGGAAGCAATGACAGTAAGGTTCATCTAATACTAGGAAGGATTAAAATATGTCATACACGAAACTGAGTTGGTATCTCTACCGCTCTACTTTGGTGATTACGTTCGTGAAATCCATTCGCAGAGTTAGGAATGGTGATGAACTGGAGAAAGGTTGCCGAAGAACTCAAAGAACCTCGGGGTGCTATAATGGATCTAGGTCAGAAGAAAGATAACTTTCTTGAGCGATCGCTGATGGCGGCAGGAGCGCGCAGAGGGTTCGACTAACGGAGAAGAGACACCACGACGACCTCGAGGGAGATTGCCGGGACGAGGAAGCTGCGGCGGTGGCACGAGGAGCTTCCGGACTCAAGGAAGAAGAAGAAGCGAAGAGAGGAGGTGAAAAGTGAATCCAGGGTCTTTCGGTAAATATTTAAGGGGAAGGAGCCCGAAGGGGCAACTGACAGGCGCGACAATCGAGGCGACACAGTAAATTTCGGGAAACAAAAACGCCTCGATTTTCAGGATAAACGGATATGACCAGATTCGCCATGATGTCATCATTGTTTTTCCAGATTAACGACAGAAGACGTCACAACAAATGAACGCTGGAAAAATGACAAGTAGGGAAGTGGAACAAGCCGGCGTTATGAAATCCGTAGAAGATACCAATCCAAAGATGAGCCGCCACAGGAAGGAAAAAACTATTGACATGAATGAATTCAAATCAATCTGGGGCCTAATGTCGGGGATATAACTCCACGGTATAACCCGCCATACTGGGCCGGGTTAACATATCAACAACTTTGCAACTAAGTTTAAATGGGCCGTTTCCTGAATACAACATAAAGTAAGGCGGCGGCTGACTAAGGCGCCGGGCGGCCCAACACCTAAAGATGGCGGCTCGAGGCCCACGAAGCTGAAGATCCGGCCGGGTTTCCCTAAGATACAAGACAAGATTAGAGATGTTATAGGTCATGGGTCATGATATGACCCGGACTCTATTGTAAACCCTAGGGCTTGACCTGTATATAAAGGCAAGCCCCAAGGGCCAAAAGACTCAAGTTACAACCTCTCGATAGCTAGGTTAGCGATTCCGCACCCTTGTAATCGAGATCTACTCGTCAAATACACACAAAGCAGGACGTAGGCTATTACCTCCATAGGAGGGGCCGAACCTGGGTAAACCCGACTCTCTCTCTCGTTTAACCCCTTCGAGTTGCCACCTAGCGGCGATGGCCTCACACCTAAGTCCTATTACGAGGACATCTGCCGGGTTGACAAAACCACGACAGGTGTGGTTGTAAGGAACACATTGCAAAGGGAAGTGTGACACTTTGAAGCATTTGGAGGAATTGTACCAACAGTCACTTGGAAAGGGCAAGGAGGCTCAGGGGGACCAGTATGAATCACCCTTCACTGGAAATGAAGACGGTACCCCTATGGTTGATGGTTCTCGAGATGATTCTCCAAACATGGACAACCAGGAACAGATATAACAAGTGGAAGATTGATATGTCTCCAACATATCTATAATTTTTGATTGTTCCATGCTGTTATATTATAATTCTTGGATGTTTTACAATCATTTTATAGCAACTTTATATCATTTTTTGGGACTAATCTATTGGCATAGTGCCAAGTGCCAGTTGCTATTTTTTGCTTGTTTTTTACTTCGCAGAATATTAGTACCAAAAGGAGTCCAATCGCGATGAAATTTTTTGGAAACTTTTTTGGACCAGAAGAAAGCCAGTGAGCCAAAGAAGCAACCGGGAGGAGGCCCAGGGGGGCCACAAGACACCAGGGCACGCCAGAGGCCCCCAGCGCGCCCTGGTGGGTTGTGGTGGCCTCGGGACCCCCCCTCCACCGCCTCTGAGCTCTATAAATACCCAAATATTCCAGAAACCCTAGAGGAGTCGACAAAAAATACTTCCAGCCGCCGCAAGTTCTAGAACCGCGAGATCCAATCTAACACCATCTCGGAGGGGTTCATCATCCTCATTGGTGCCTCTCCAATGATGTGTGAGTAGTCCACCATAGACCTACGGGTCCGTAGGCAGTAGCTAGATGGCTTTCTCTCTCTCTCTTTTGATTCTTAATGCAATGGTCTCTTGGAGATCTATTTGATGTAATGACTTTTTGAAGTGTGTTTGTTGGGATCCGATGAATTTTGAGTTCATGATCAGTTTCTATCCATGAATATTATTTGAGTTTTCTTTGATCTCTTATATGCATGATTACTTATAGCTAATACGTCTCCTACGTATCTATAATTTTTGCTTGTTCCATGCTGTTACATTATCATTCTTGGATGTTTTACAATCATTTTATAACAACTTTATATCATTTTTTGGGACTAACCTATTGACATAGTGCCAAAGTGCCAGTTGTTGTTTTTGCTTGTTTTTTACTTCGCTGAATATCAATACCAAATGGAGTCCAATCGCGACAAAACTTTTTGGAGATTTTTTTTGGACCAGAAGACACCCAGTGGGCAAAAGAAGAGCCAGGAAGGTGGGATGTGGAGAGCACAACCCACCAGGGCGCGCCAGGGGGCCCCCGACGTGCCCTAATGGGTTGTGCCCTCCACGGGCCCCTCTGCACCGCCTCTGATGCCTATAAATTCCCAAATATTCCAAAAACCCTAGGGGAGTCAACGAAACACAATTCCAGCCGCTGCAAGTTCCAGAACATCGAGATCCAATCTAAACACCATCACGGAGGGGTTCATCTTCTTCATAGGTGCCTCTTCGATGATGTGTGAGTAGTCCACCATAGACCTACGGGTCTGTAGGCAGTAGCTAGATGGCTTTGTCTCTCTCTCTCTCTCTCTTATGATTCTCAATACAATGGTCTCTTGGAGATCTATTTGATGTAAACTTTTGCGGTGTGTTTGTTGGGATCCGATGAATTTTGAGTTCATGATCAGTTTCTATCCATGAATATTATTTGAGTCTTCTTTGTTCTTTTATATGCATGATTACTTATAGCCTCGTATTTCTTCTTCAAATCTTTGGTTTAGTTAGGCCAACTAGATCGGTTTTTCTTGCGATGGGAAGAGGTGCTTTGTGATGGGTTCGATCTTGCGGTGTCCTTTCCCAGTGACAGAAGGGGCAGCAAGGCACGCATGTATCGTTGCCATTAAGGATAACAAGATGGGGTCTATTCCTAGATGAATAGATCTTGTCAACATCATGTCATCGTTCTTATTGCATTACTCCATTTTTCCATGAACTTAATACACTAGATGCATGCTGGATAGCGGTTGATGTGTTGAGTAATAGTGGTAGATGCATCAGGAGTCGGTCTACTTATCTTCGATGTGATGCCTATATAATGATCATCGCCTTGGATATCGTCATGATTATTTGATATTCTATCAATTGCCCAACAGTAATTTGTTCACCCACCGTGTGCTATACTCATGAGAGAAGCCACTAGTGAATCCTACGGCCCCGGGTCTACTTTTCCAACATATTGCTTTCCGATCTATCTTTTTGCCTCTTTGTTTTCAGATCTACAAAACCAAAAACCAAAAAACATATTGCTGCATATTTTATTTGCTCTTTTTATTTTGTGTTCATGAGAGATCTATCTCTCCTATCTATCACTACCTAATCTATCTTTTTACCATAGAGAGATTGACAACCTCTCTTTCGCGTCGGGTTGCAAGTATTTGTTATTTCTGTGCAGGTGATGCTTATTGGGTGGTGGTGATCCTTCTACTGGTTTGATAACCTTGGTTTCATAACTGAGGGAAATACTTACCGTCGCTGTGCTGCATCATCCCTTCCTCTTTGGGCAAATACCGACGCGGTCTCAAGCCACGTCAAAGGAATTTCTGGTGCCGTTGCCGGGGAGGAAGCGGTATCTTCTACATGCCTATCGTAGGCGCCGAGGGGACTCCATCATCATCTACCAGGTTCCTAATCACAAATCTCACCTCCTTGCAATTACATTATTTGCCATTTGCCTCTCTTTTTCCTCTCCCCCACTTCACCAATTTGCCTTTTTATTCGCCCTCTTTTTCGTTTGCCATTTTTCTCGCCGGATCTCTTCATTGCTTGCAATCTTGTTTGCGTAGTTACGATGACTCAAGAGAACACCAAGTTGTGTGATTTTTCCAATACTAATAACAATGATTTTATTAGTACTCCGATTGCTCCTCCCGCTACTAGTGCGGAGTCTTGTGATATTAATGCCGCTTTGTTGAATCTTGTCATGAAAGATCAATTTGCCGGTACTCCTAATGAGGATGTCGTGTCCCATATAAACACGTTCGTAGAATTATGTGACATGCAAAAGAAAAAAGATGTGGACAATGATATACTGAAATTGAAATTATTCCCTTTTTCCTTGTGGAATCGTGCAAAAAATTGGTTTTCTTCTTTGCCTCGCAATAGTATTGATTCTTGGAATAAGTGCAAGGATGCTTTTATCACTAAGTATTTTCTGCCCGCGAAAATTATTTCCCTTAGGACGCAAATCATGAATTTTAAGCAACTTGAGCATGAACATGTTGCACAATCTTGGGAAAGAATGAAGTTGATGCTAAGTAATTGTCCCACTCATGGTTTAAATCTTTGGATGATCATACAAAAAAATTATGCGGGGTTGAATTTTGTCTCTAGAAATCTTTTAGATTCCGCCGTGGGTGGTAATTTTATGGAGATTACTTTGGGTGAAGCTACTAAATTGCTAGATAATATCATGGCAAATTATTCACAATGGCATACCGAAAGAGCACCTACTAGTAAAAAAGTTAATTCGGTTGAAGAAATTAGTATTTGAGCGATAAGGTTGATGCTTTGATGAAATTGGTTGCTAGTAAAAATGCTCCTATTGATCTTAATTATGTTCCTTTTTCTACCTTGATTGAGCAAAATAGTGATTCCGTAGATGTGAATTTTGTCTCGCGAAACAATTTCAATAACAATGCTTATAGAGGTAATTTTAATCCAAGGCCTTTTCCTGGAAATTCCTCTAATAATTATGGTAATTCCTATGATAATTCTTCTTATAATAATAATAGTAACACGTCTGATCTTGAGAGTAATATTAAAGAATTTATCAATGCGCAAAAGGCTTTCAATACTACGATAGAAGAAAAGTTGAATAAGATTGATGATATGTCTAGAAGCATTGATGGAATTTCTCATGATGTTGAAAATCTCAAGTTGAAAGCTTTTGTGTCTAAGATTGATGAATCAATTAAAGCTTTATATGTCTCTATGGATGAAAGTAAGAAAAGAACCGCTATGCTTAGAGCTAAAAGAGAAATCTTAGAAAAATCGTTTTCTAGTGATTGCCTAAATAAAAAAGATGATCTTCAAGTGATTGGTGTTTCCACAATTGATTCCTTGTTTATTAATATTAAGATTGATGATAAAGGGACTGGAGTAGAGTCAACTTTAGCTAGAAGGCGTCCCAATAATTTGGACGGTGAAAATCTTGATGAAAATTTTAATAAAAGTGGGTTTGAAGAGGTCAAAACTTTAAGTAGTGATGTGCCCACTATTTTGGATTGCAAAGGCTTTAATTATGATAGTTGCTCTTTTATTGAATGTATTTCTTTGCTACAATCCATGTTGAATTCACCCCATGCTTATGAGCAAAATAAAGCTTTTACTAAACATATCGTTGATGCCATGATGAAATCTTTTGAAGAAAAGTTGGAGTTGGAGATTTATATTCCTAGAAATTTACATGATGAGTGGGAACGTACCATTAAAGTCAAGATTAAAAAATTATGAGTGCTTTGCTTTATGTGATTTGGGTGCTAGTGTTTCCACGATTCCGAAATCTCTATGTGATGTGCTTGGTCTCACCAATATTGAAGAATGTTCTCTTAATTTGCACTTGGCAGATTCTACTATTTTAAAAGCCATTGGGAAGAATTAATGATGTTCTTATTCTTGCAAATAGGAATTATGTGCCCATAGATTTGATTGTGCTTGATATTGATTGCAATCCGTCTTGTCCTATTATACTTGGTAGACCGTTTTTACGCACTATAGGTGCCGTGATTGATATGAAAGAAGGCAATATTCGTTTTCAATTTCCCTTGAGAAAGGGTATGGAACACTTCCCTAGAAAAGAATTAAGCCACCATATGAATCAATCATGAGGGCATCCTATGGATCCAAAACTAAAGATGACAATATTTGAATCTATGCGTTATGCCTAGCTAGGGGCGTAAAACGATAGCGCTTGTTGGGAGGCAACCCAATGAATAAATAAATTTTTGATTTTTCCTTTCTGTTTTTGAGTGTTGACACAATTATGCCTCTGTTATGATTGTATTTTTATGCTTTATTTAGTGTTTGTGCCAAGTAGAGCCTTTAGGATGATTCATAGGATGAGTAGAAGCGATGCTGAATCTGAAACAGAAACTTTGCGTCCAGTATATGAATTTTCATTTCTTGATGGAACGTGATCTTGAGCTGAAATTTTAACACAGTATTTCTATATAAATTCCGTGAGTTTTCCTAATTTTTTAGAATTTTTAGAGTTACATAAGTATAGTTAAAGTACATTTTACTACAGGCTGTTCTGTTTAAGACAGATTCTGTTTTCGTTGCATTGTGTGCTTGTTTTGATGAATCTATGGGTTATATTGAAGGGTATGAGCCATGGTAAAGTTAAAATACAGTAGGTATAATGCAATAATAAAATATGAATGGGTTTTCAACAGCACCTAAAGTGGTGATTTGCTTTATTATACTAACGGATCTCACGAAGATTTTGTTGAGTTTTGTGTGATTGAAGTTTTCAAGTTTTGGGTGAGATCACGATGGACGAAGGAATAAGGAGTGAAAAGAGCCTAAGCTTGGGCATGCTACAGCACCCCCAAGATATATCCTAAGAGAAACAAGTAACTAAGCTTGGGGATGCCCCCGAGTGGCATTGACGTGGCTTGAGACTGTCGGTATTTCCCCAAAGAGGAAGGGATGATGCAGCACAGCGACGGTAAGTATTTCCCTCAGTTATGAAACCAAGGTTATCGAACCAGTAGGAGGATCGCCACCACGCAATAAGCAGCACCTGCACACAAACAACAAATACTTGCAACCCGACGCGAAAGAGAGGTTGTCAATATCTCTACGGTAATAAGATAGATTAGGTAGTGATAGATAGGAGAGATAGATCTCTCAAGAACACAAATAAAAAGAGCAAATATGCAGCAATATATTTTTGGGTTTTTGGTTTTGTAGATCTGAAAACAAAGTTTGCAAAAAATGTAGATCCGAAAGCAATATGATGGAAAAGTAGACCCGGGGGCCGTAGGGTTCACTAGTGGCTTCTCTCATGAGTATAGCGCACGGTGGGTGAACAAATTACTGTTGGGCAATTGATAGAAAATCAAATAGTCATGATGATATCCAAGGCAATGATCATTATATAGGCATCACGTGCAAGATAGATCGACCGACTCCTGCCTGCATCTACCTCTATTACTCCACACATCGACCGCTATCCAGCATGCATCTGGTGTATTAAGTTCATGGAAAAACGGAGTAATGCAATAAGAACGATGACATGATGTAGACAAGATCTATTCATGTAGGAATAGACCCCATCTTGTTATCCTTAATAGCAACGATACATGCGTGTCTTGCTGCCCCTTCTGTCACTGGGAAAGAACACCGCAAGATCGAACCCATCACAAAGCACCTCTTCCCATGGCAAGAAAAATCGATCTAGTCGGCCTAACTAAACCAAAGATTCGAAGAAGAAATACGATGCTATAAGCAATCATGCATATAAGAGATCAAAGAAGACTCAAATAATATTCATGGATAGAAACTGATCATGAACTCAAAATTCATCGGATCCCAACAAACACACCGCAAAAGTTTACATCAAATAGATCTCCAAGAGACCATTGTATTGAGAATCATAGGAGAGAGAGAGAAGAAGCCATCTAGCTACTGCCTACGGACCCGTAGGTCTATGGTGGACTACTCATGCATCATCGGAGAGGCACCTATGAGGAAGATGAACCCCTCTGTGATGGTGTTTAGATTTGATCTCATGGTTTTGGAACTTGCGGCGGCCGGAATTGTAGTCCGTCGACTCTCCTAGGGTTTTCCGAATATTTGGGAATTTATAGGCATCACAGGCGGTGCAGAGGGGCCCCGTGGAGGGCACAACCCATCAGGGCGCGCCGGGGGCCCCCTGGCGCGCCCTGGTGGGTTGTGCTCTCCACAGCCCACCTTCCTGGCTCTTGTTTGGCCCACTGGGTGTCTTCTGGTCCAGAAAAAATCTCCAAAAAGTTTCGTCGCGATTGGACTCCGTTTGGTACTGATATTCTGCGAAGTAAAAAACAAGCAAAAATAGCAACTGGCACTTTGGCATTATGTCAATAGGTTAGTCCCAAAAAATGATATAAAGTTGTTATAAAATGATTGTAAAACATCCAAGAATGATAATATAACAACATGGAAGAAGCAAAAATTATAGATACGTTGGAGACGTATCAGCATCCCCAAGCTTAATTCCTACTCGTCCTCGAGTAGGTAAATGATAAAAACAGAATTTTTGATGTGGAATGCTGCCTAACATGTTCATCATATTCTTTTCTTTTGTATAGCATGGACATTTGGACTTGTAAATGATTCAAAGCAATAGTCTACTTTTAACATAATGACTTCAATACTCAAGCATGTCAACAAGCAACCATGTCTTTCAAAATATCAACACTAAAGAAAGTTATCCCTAGCCCATCATGCTCAATCATTGATCCATTCATGAAACACATTCAAATATTAGCTATGCCCAATGCTCAAGTACAATCATAGTGCCCCCTAGTTGGTGCTTATAAGAGAAGATGGAGACTCAAAGCAAAAATAAAAATTGCATAAAGTAAATAGAAAGGCCCTGTCAACGAAAACGACAAAGTAGTTCACAATATTTTCCATGCTAGATATATCATAGGCGGTTCCCAAACAGAAAATAAAGTTTATTCCTTTTTCCACCAAACTTCCACTTTCCATGGCGGCCGTATCCACGGTTGCCTTCCATACCAACACTTTCCAAGAAATTTATTATTTAACAACAAAAAGTAAATATATTTTTTCTTTTTCATTTCGGGAATGGGCATCCCTATTACCGCCGCACTCTCATGCAATGACAAGTGAATAAACACTCATCTTGAGAATAACACATCTAGCATGGAAAAATATTGGACACTCCCCACCGTTTCATGAGAGGTACGGGCACACAAAAGAGAAAATTTATTTTGAAAATTTAGAGATGGCACATACAAATTTGCTTGGAACGGCATGGAAATACCGTATATAGGTAGGTATGGTGGACTCATAAGGCAAAACTTGGTTTAAGGATTTTGGATGCACAAGTAGTATTTCTACTTAGTACAAATGGAGGCTAGCAAATAGATTGAGAAGCAACCAAACCAAGAAACGAAAATTCACATAAGTGAGCATTGAACATAACTAACACCGAATAATGCACCACAAGTAGGATGTAACTTCATTGCATAACTATTGACTTTCGTGCATGCATAGGGAATCACAAACCTTAACACCAATATTCCTACTAAGCATAATTACTCACTAACATGACTCACATATTACTATCAACATGTTTCAAAACTATTACAAGGAATAAAGTTTAATTTGTCCAATGATATTCATGAATTTTTTTTATTATATCCTCCTTGGATATCTATCACTTTGGGACTAGTTTTATATATTGTCATTGCTTTTTGGCAAGCTCAAACAAATTTAAGTGAAGCACAGGAGCATAAAGATTTCATCTCTCAAAAAGGTATAAGTGAAGCATGAGAGGATTTCTTCAAAATTTACCTACTATCAAATTAATCTAAGTGAAGCATGAGAGTATTTCTATAGAAATTTCCAAGCACACGGTGCTCAAAAAGATATAAGTGAAGCACTAGAGCAATTCTATAGCTCAAAAAGTTTAAGTGAAGCACATAGAGCAATTCTAACAAATCATAGCATGATTGTGGCTCTCTCAAATAGGTGTGTCCAGCAAGGATACAAAGGAAAAACTAACAAACAAAGCAAGCAAAGATACAAGACGCTCCAAGCAAAACTCATGATATGTGACGAATAAAAATATAGCTCCAAGTAAAATACCGATGGTCGTTAGAAGAAAGAGGGGATGCCACTCGGGGGGCATCCCCAAGCTTAGTTGCTTGTTTATCTTTGGATATATCTTGGGGGTGTGGTAGAATCCCCAAGCTTAGGCTTTTATCACTCTTTATTCCTTCATCCATCGTGATCTCACCCAAAACTTGAAAACTTCTATCACACAAAACTCAACAAAATCTTCGTGAGATCCGTTAGTATAAGAAAGCAAATCACTACTTTAGGTACTGTTGCAAACCCATTCTTATTTTATTATTGCATTATACATACTGTATTTTAACTTTACCATGGCTTATACCCCCCAATACAAACCATAGATTCATCAAAACAAGCACACAATGCAACAAAAACAGAATCTGTTTTAAACAGAACAGTCTGTACAAATCTGTACTCTACCCATAATTATGTAACTCTAAAAATTCTTAAAAATTGATACAACGTAAGGAATTTGTATATAAACACTGTGTTAAAATTTCAGCTCAAGATCACATTCCAGAAAAAAAATGAAAATTCATATACTGGACGCAAAGTTTCTGTTTCAGATTCAGCATCGCTTCTACTCATCCTATGAATCATCCTAAAGGCTTTACTTGGCACAAACAATAAATAAACCATAAAAACACAATCATAACAGAGGCATAATTGTGTCAACACTCAAAAACAGAAAGGAAAAAGCAAAAATTTATTTATTAAATGGGTTGCCTCCCAACAAGCGCTATCCTTTTACGCCCCTAGCTAGGCACAACACATAGATTCAAGTATAGTCATCTTTGGTTTTGGATCCATAGGATGCCCTCATGATTGATTCATATGGTGGCTTAATTCTTGTTCTAGGGAAGTGTTCCATACCCTTTCTCAAGGGAAATTGAAAACTAATATTGCCTTCTTTCATATGAATCGCGGCACCTATAGTGCGTAAAAACGGTCTACCAAGTATAATGGGACAAGACGGATTGCAATCAATATCAAGCACAATAAAATCAATTGGCACATAATTCCTATTTGTAAGAATAAGAACATCATTAATTCTTCCCAATGTTTTTTTAATAGTTGAACCCGCCAAGTGCAAATTAAGAGAACATTCTTCAATATTGGTAAGACCAAGCACATCACATAGAGATTTCAGAATCGTGGAAACACTAGCACCCAAATCACACAAAGGAAAGCATTCATAATTTTTAATTTTGACCTTAATGGTAGGTTCCCACTCATCATGTAATTTTCTAGGAATAGAAATCTCCAACTCCAACTTTTCTTCAAAAGATTTCATCATGGCATCAACAATATGTTTAGTAAAAGCTTTATTTTGCTCATAAGCATGGGGTGAATTCAACATGGATTGCAGCAAAGAAATACATTCAATCAAAGATCAACTATCATAATTAAAGTCTTTGCAATCCAAGATAGTGGGCACATCACTAGTTAAAGTTTTGACCTCTTCAAAGCCACTTTTAGCAAAATTTTCATCAAGATTTTCAGCCTCCAAATTATTGGGACGCCTTCTAGCTAAAGTTGACTCTACTTCAGTCCCTTCATTATCAATTTTAACATTACTAAACAAGGAATCAATAGAAGAAACACCAATCACTTTAATATCTTCATCTTTCTTATGAAGGCAATCACTAGAAAACGATTTTTCTAAGATTTCACTTTTAGCTCTAAGCATAGCGGTTCTTTTTCTTACTTTCATCCATAGAGACATATAAAGCTTTAATTGATTTATCAATCTTAGGCACAAAAGCTTTCAACTTGAGATTTTCAACATCATGAGAAATTCTATCAATGCTCCTAGACATATCATCAATCTTATTCAACTTTTCTTCTATCGTAGTATTGAAAGCCTTTTGCGCATTGATAAATTATTTAATATTACTCTCAAGATCAGAGGTGTTCCTATTATTATTGTAAGAAGAATTTCCATAGGAATTACCATAATTATTAGAGGAATTTCCAGGAAAAGACCTAGGATTAAAATTACCTCTATAAGCATTGTTATTTAAATTGTTTCGAGAGACAAAATTCACATCTATGGAATCACTATTTTGCTCAATCAAAGTAGACAAAGGAACATCATTAAGATCAATAGGAGCATTTTTACTAGCAACCAATTTCATCAAAGCATCAACTTTATCACTCAAAGTGCTAATTTCCTCTACCGAATTAACTTTTTTACTAGTAGGTGCTCTTTCGGCATGCCATTGAGAATAATTAGCCATGATATTATCTAACAATTTAGTAGCTTCACCCAAAGTAATCTCCATAAAAGTACCACCCGCGGCAGAATCTAAAAGATTTCTAGAGACAAAATTCAATCCCGCATAAAAAAATTTGTATGATCATCCAAAGATTTAAACCATGAGTAGGACAATTTCTTAGCATCAACTTTATTCTTTCCCAAGATTGTGCAACATGCTCATGCTCAAGTTGCTTAAAATTCATGATTTGCGTCCTAAGGGAAATGATTTTCGCGGGCAGAAAATACTTAGTGATAAAAGCATCCTTGCACTTATTCCAAGAATCGATACTATTGCGAGGCAAAGAGGAAAACCAAATTTTTGCACGATCCCGTAAGGAAAAAGGAAATAGTTTCAACTTCACAATATCATTGTCCACATCTTTTTTCTTTTGCATATCACACAATTCTACGAATGTGTTTAGATGGGACGCGGCATCCTCATTAGGATTACCGGTAAATTGATCTTTCATGACAAGATTCAGCAAAGTGGCATTAATATCACAAGACTTCGCACTAGTGGCGGGAGGAGCAATAGGCGTACTAATAAAATCATTGTTATTAGTATTAGAAAAATCACACAACTTGGTGTTCTCTTGAGTCATCATGACTACGCAAACAAGATTGCAAGCAAGGAAGGGATCCGGCAAGAAAAAGGGCAAACGAAAAAAGGGCGAATAAAACGGCAAATTGGTGAAGTGGGGGAGAGGAAAACGAGAGGCAAATGGCAAATAATGTAAATGCAAGGAGATGAGATTTGTGATTAGAAACCTGGTAGATGATGATGGAGTCCCCTCGGCGCCTACGATAGGCACGTAGAATAGACTGCTTCCTCCCCGGCAACGGCGCCAGAAATTCCTTTGACGTGGCTTGAGACTGCGTTGGTATTTGCCCAAAGAGGAAGGGATGATGCAGCACAGCGACGGTAAGTATTTCCCTCAGTTATGAAACCAAGGTTATCGAACCAGTAGGAGGATCACCACCACCCAATAAGCAGCACCTGCACACAAACAACAAATACTTGCAACGCGACGCGAAAGAGAGGTTGTCAATCTCTCTACGGTAATAAGATAGATTAGGTAGTGATAGATAGGAGAGATAGATCTCTCAAGAACACAAATAAAAAGAGCAAGTATGCAGCAATATATTTTTGGGTTTTTGGTTTTGTAGATCTGAAAACAAAGTTTGCAAAAAACGTAGATCCGAAAGCAATATGATGGAAAAGTAGACCCGGGGGCCGTAGGGTTCAGTAGTGGCTTCTCTCATGAGTATAGCGCATGGTGGGTGAACAAATTACTGTTGGGCAATTGATAGAAAATCGAATAGTCATGACGATATCCAAGGCAATGATCATTATATAGGCATCACGTCCAAGATAGATAGACCGACTCCTGCCTGCATCTACCTCTATTACTCCACACATCGACCGCTATCCAGCATGCATCTAGTGTATTAAGTTCATGGAAAAACGGAGTAATGCAAATAGAACGATGACATGATGTAGACAAGATCTATTCATGGATAGAAACTGATCATGAACTCAAAATTCATCGGATCCCAACAAACACACCGCAAAAGTTTACATCAAATAGATCTCCAAGAGACCATTGTATTGAGAATCATAAGAGAGAGAGAAGAAGCCATCTAGCTACTGCCTACGGACCCGTAGGTCTATGGTGGACTACTCACGCATCATCGGAGAGGCACCTATGAGGAAGATGAACCCCTCCGTGATGGTGTGTAGATTGGATCTCGCGGTTCTGGAACTTGCGGCGGCTGGAATTGTGTTTCGTCGACTCCCCTAGGGTTTTCCGAATATTTGGGAATTTATAGGCATCACAGGCGGTGCAGAGGGGCCCCGTGGAGGGCACAACCCATCAGGGCACGCCGGGGCCCCCTGGCGCGCCCTGGTGGGTTGTGCTCTCCACAGCCCACCTTCCTGGCTCTTGTTTGGCCCACTAGGTGTCTTCGGGTCCAGAGAAAATCTCCAAAAAGTTTCGTATTGATTTGATACGTCTCCAAGGTATCTATAATTTTTTATTGTTCCATGCTATTATATTATCTGTTTTGGATGTTTTATATGCATTAATATGCTATTTTATATTATTTTTGGGACTAACCTGTTAATCTAGTGCCTAGTGCAAGTTTCTGTTTTTTCCTTGTTTTTGAGTATTGCAGATAAGGAATATTAAACGGAGTCCAAACGGAATAAAATCTTAGGAATGATTTTTCTTGGACCAGAAGAAACCTACCAAGCTTGGAGACCAAGGCAGGAGAGCTGTCGTGTGGCCACAAGCCACAGGGGCGTGCCCCCCTAGCTTGTGGGCCCACGGCAGCCCTCCTAACCCTACCCTTCGGCCTATAAATTCCCAAATATTCCCTGGATACCAAAAAGAGTCATGAAAACAATTTCCGCCACCAGGAGCCTCTGTTCCCGTGAGATCCAATCTTGGAGCCTTTTCCGGTAATCTGCCGGAGGGGGATTCGATCACGGAGGGCATCTACATCAACTCCATTGCCCCTCCGATGATGCGTGAGTAGTCCACCCCAGACCTTCGGGTCCATAGCTAGTTGCTAGATGGCTTCTTCTCTCTCTTTCCTCTTCAATACCATGTTCTTCATGATCTTCATGGAGATCTATCCGGTGTAATACTCTTTTGCGGTGTGTTTGTCGAGATCCGATGAATTGTGTGTTTATGATCAGATTATCTATGAATATTATTTTGAGTCTTTTCTGAATTCTTATATGCATGATTTCATATCTTTGCAAGTCTCTTCGAGTTATTGGTTTGGTTTGGCCAACTAGATTGGTAATTCTTGCAATGGGAGAAGTGCTTAGTTTTGGGTTCAATCTTGCGGTGTCCTCACCCAGTGACATAGTAGGGGTAGCGAGGCACGTATTGTATTGTTGCCATCGAGGATAAAAAGATGGGGTTTTCATCATATTGCTTGAGTTTATCCCTCTACATCATGTCATCTTACCTAATGTGTTACTCTGTTCTTCATGAACTTAATACTCTAGATGCAGGCAGGAGTCGGTCGACGTGTGGAGTAATAGTAGTAGATGCAGAATTGTTTCGGTCTACTTGACACGGACGTGATGCCTATATGCATAATCATTGCCTTGGATATCGTCATAACTATGCGCTTTTCTATCAATTGCTCGACAGTAATTTGTTCACCCACCGTAATATTTGCCTTCATGAGAGAAGCCTCTAGTGAAACCTATGGCCCCCGGGTCTATTTTCCATCTTATATTTTCAGATCTATTTACTTGTGTTTTTACTTTCCGCAATCTTTTCCATCTATCTCTATCAGATCTCATCCTTGCAAGTAACCGTGAAGGGATTGACACCCCTTTATAGCGTTGGGTGCAAGTGTTTGATTCTTTGTGTAGGTATATCTATTGGGGACTTGCTTGTATCTCCTACTGGATTGATACCTTGGTTCTCAACAACTGAGGGAAATACTTATCTACTTTGCTGCATCACCCTTTCCTCTTCAAGGGAAAACCAACGCATGCTCAAGAAGTAGCAAGAAGGATTTCTGGCGCCGTTGCCGGGGAGATCGACATCAAGCCATCCAAGTACCCATCACAAACTCATCTCTTGAATTTACATTATTTTCCATTTGCCTCTCGTTTTCCTCTCCCCCACTTCTAAAACAATTTTCAGAAAATACCAAAAAGATTTGCCTTTTTTTCGCTGGATCTCTTTTTGTTTGCTTGTGTTGCCATGTGCCTTCTATTTGCTTGCATCTTCGCTTGCTAAAAATCTATTGATATGGATCCTCATCCACTTGCTAATCTTTTCAAAAGGCCAAATTATGATGAACCAATTGCTAGTGAGTTGAGTGCACTTGATTATCTCTATGAAGTTTTGTTTGAAAATCATGAACCTGAAAATTTTGATGAAGTGTTGAAAGAAGAAATTTATAAGGTGATTCATGATAGCTCCTTGATTGAAAAGCATGATTGCAATGATGTTACTATAAATTCTATTAATGTCAATTATGCTAATGATATGCAAAGCCACAAGCTTGGGGATGCTATGTTTGTAGAAGATGATATTTTTTGTCCCCCAAGTTTTGATGAGCAAATTCATTATGATGATTGCATGCTCATGTATCATGAAAAGAATGATTTATGTGACAGTTATATTGTTGAATTCCTTCTAGATGCTACTGAAATTTATTATGAGGGAGGAACATATGCTTGTAGGAATTGCAATAATATCAAGTTTCCTCTCTATGTGTTCAAAGTTTTCAAGTTATGCTTGTTTTGCCTTCTTATGCTAATTGATTCTTGTTCCCATAAATTCTTTGCTCACAAAATCCCTATGCATAGGAAGTGGGTTAGACTTAAACGTGTTTTTCATGAGATTCATGATGCTCTTTTGCATATTTCAATTACTACTTTTTATGTGAGCATCATTGAAATCGTTATGCCTAGCTACGGGCGTTAAACAATAGCGCTTGTTGGGAGGCAACCCAATTTTATTTTTATGCTTTTGATTTTGTTTCTGTTTTTTTGTGTGTTTGCACATTATTACTTCTGTAGTAATTGTGTTTTTATGTTTCTATTAGTGTTTGAGCCAAGTAAGACCTTTGGGATGGTCTACGGTGTTTGTTGATTTGATTTTGCTGAAAAACAGAAATTTTTGCGCTCAGTCCAGGAATTTTATAAATTCACTGGAACTTGATTTGGATCTGAAATTTTTACACAAGATTGATATGCAAATTTCCCTGCTTTTCCTAATTTTTCAGAATTTTTGGAATTACAGAAGTATTCGAAGTCTACATTTTTCTACATACTCTTCTGTTTTTAACAGATTCTGTTTTCTTTGTGTTGTTTGCTTATTTTGATGAATCTATGGGTTGTATCGGGGGGTATGAACCATGGAGAAGTTAGAATACAGTAGGTATTAGACAAATATAAATAAATAATGAGTTCACAACAGTACCTAAACTGGTGATTTATTTTTCTTATACTAACGGATCTCACGAGTTTTCTGTTGATTTTTGTGTTGTGAAGTTTTCAAGTTTTGGGTAAAGATTTGATAGACTATGGAATAAGGAGTGGCAAGAGCCTAAGCTTGGGGATGCCCAAGGCACCCCAAGCCATATTCAAGGATACCAAAAAGCCTAAGCTTGGGGATGCCCCGGAAGGCATCCCCTCTTTCGTCTTCAATCCATCGGTAAATTTACTTGAGGCTATATTTTTATTCACCACATGATATGTGTTTTGCTTGGAGCATCTTGTATGATTTGAGTCTTTGCTTTTTAGTTTGCCACAATCATCCTTGCTGCACATATCTTTTTGAGAAGGACACGCTGAATCGTGAATTTATTAGAATACTATATGTGCTTCACTTATATCTTTTGAGCTAGGCAATTTTGCTCTAGTGCTTCACTTATATCTTTTAGAGCATGGTGGTGTTATATTTTATAGAAATAATTGAACTCTCGTACCTCACTTATATTATTTTGAGAGTCTCTAAACAGCATGGTAATTGGATTAGGTTATGAATTTGGTCCTAATATAATAGGCATCCAAGAGGGATATAATAAAAACTTTCATATTAAGTGCATTGAATATGATGAGAAGTTTGATTTCGTATATATAGTTTTGAGATGTAGAGATAGTAATATTAAGAGTTATGTTAGTAAGTAATTGTGGATTAGTAGAGATACTTGTGTTAATGTTTGTGATTCCCGTAGCATGCACGTATGGTGAACCGTTATGTAATGAAGTCGGAGCATGATTTGTTTAATGATTGTCATCCTTTGTGTGATGGGTCGGAAGCGCGCGATGGTTTACTCCTACCAACCTCTCCCCTAGGGGCATGCGTCTAACACTTTGCTTCGATGACTAATAGACTTTTGCAATAAGTATGTGAGTTCTTTATAACTAATGTGAGTCCATGGATTATACACACTCTCACCCTTCCACCTTTGCTAGCCTCTCTAGTACCGCGCAACTTTCGCCGGTGCAATAAACCCACCTTCCTCAAAACAGCCACCATATATTTTCCTCAAAACAGCCACCATACATACCTATTATGGCATTTCCATAGCCATTTCGAGATATATTGCCATGCAACTTCCACCGTTCCGTTTATTATGACACGCACCATCATTGTCATATTGCTCTGCATGATCGTAAGACAGCTAGCATGATGTTTTTATGGCTTGTCCATTTTTTGATGTCATTTGCTATGCTAGATCATTGCACATCCCGGTACACCGCCGGAGGCATTCATATAGAGTCATATGTTGTTCTAAGTTTCGAGTTGTAAGTAAATAAAAGTGTGATGATCATCATTATTAGAGCACGGTCCCATGAGAGGAAAGGATGATGGAAGCTATGATTCCCTCACTAGATGGGATGAGTCTCCGGACTTTACAAAAAAATAAAAGAGGCCAGCGAAGCCAAAAAAAAAAGAGGCCAAAGATGCCCACCAAAAAAAAAGAAAAAAAAAGAAAAAGAAAGGAAAAAATGAATGAGAGAAAAGAGAGAAGGGACAATGCTACTATCCTTTTTCCACACTTGTGCTTCGAGTAGCACCATGTTCTTCATGATAGAGAGTCTCCTATTTTGTCACTTTCGTATACTAGTGGGATTTTTTCATTATATAACTTGGCTTGTATATTCCAATGATGGGCTTCCTCAAAGTGCCCTAGGTCTACGTGAGCAAGCGAGTTGGATGCACACCCACTTAGTTTCCTTTTGAGCTTTCATACACTTATAGCTCTAGTGCATCCGTTGCATGGCAATCCCTACTCACTCACATTGATATCTATTGATGGGCATCTCCATAGCCCGTTGATATGCCTAGTTTATGTGAGACTATCTTCTCCTTTTCCCTTGCACCTCCACCATGTTCTATTCCACCCATAGTGCTATATCCATGGCACACGCTCATGTATTGCGTGAGAGTTGAAAAAGTTTGAGAACATAAAAGGGGTGAAACAATTGCTTGACTTGTCATCGGGGGTGTGCATGATTTAGATACTTTGTGTGGGGAAGATGGATCATAGCCAGACTATATGATGTTGTAGGGATAACTTTCTTTAGCCATGGTATTTTGAAAGCTATGATTGCTTGTTAGTATGCTTTAAGTGTTATTGTCTTTATGTCAATATTAAGCTATAGTATTGAATTTTACGGATCTGAATATTCATGCCACAATAAAGAATATTACATGGATAAATATGTTAGGTAGCATTCCACATCAAAAATTCTGTTTTTATCATTTACCTACTCGAGGACGAGCAGGAATTAAGCTTGGGGATGCTTGATATGTCTCCAATGTATCTATAATTTTAGATTGTTCCATGCTATTATATTATCTGTTTTGGATGTTTTATATGCATTAATATGCTATTTTATATTATTTTTGGGACTAACCTATTAATCTAGTGCCTAGTGCCAGTTTCAGTTTTTTCCTTGTTTTTGAGTATTGCAGATAAGGAATATTAAACGGAGTCCAAACGGAATAAAATCTTCGGAATGATTTTTCTTGGACCAAAAGAAACCTACCAAGCTTGGAGACCAAGGCAGGAGAGCCGCCGTGTGGCCAAAAGCCACAGGGGCGCGCCCAGGGGGGTAGGGCGCGCCCCCCTGGCTTGTGGGCCCACGGCAGCCCTAATAACCCTACTCTTCGGCCTATAAATTCCCAAATATTCCCTGGATACCAAAAAGAGCCACGAAAACACTTTTCCGCCGCCAGGAGCCTCTGTTCCCGTGAGATCCAATCTTGGAGCCTTTTTCGGTAATCTACCGGAGGGGGATTCGATCACGGAGGGCATCTACATCAACTCCATTGCCCCTCCGATGATGCGTGAGTAGTCCACCACAGACCTTCGGGTCCATAGCTAGTAGCTAGATGGCTTCTTCTCTCTCTTTGCTCTTCAATACCATGTTCTTCATGATCTTCATGGAGATCTATCCGATGTAATACTCTTTTGCGGTGTGTTTGTCGAGATCCGATGAATTGTGGGTTTATGATCAGATTATCTATGAATATTATTTGAGTCTTTTCTGAATTATTATATGCATGATTTCATATCTTTGCAAGTCTCTTCGAGTTATTGGTTTGGTTTGGCCAACTAGATTGGTAATTCTTGCAATGGGAGAAGTGCTTAGTTTTGGGTTCAATCTTGCGGTGTCCTCACCCAGTGACATAGTAGGGGTAACGAGGCACGTATTGTATTGTTGCCATCGAGTATAAAAAGATGGGGTTTTCATCATATTGCTTGAGTTTATCCCTCTACATCATGTCATCTTACCTAATGCGTTACTCTGTTCTTCATGAACTTAATACTCTAGATGCAGGCAGGAGTCGGTCGACGTGTGGAGTAATAGTAGTAGATGCAGAATCATTTCGGTCTACTTAACACGGACATGATGCCTATATGCATAATCATTGCCTTGTATATCGTCATAACTATGCGCTTTTCTATCAATTGCTCGACAGTAATTTGTTCACCCACCGTAATATTTGCCTTCATGAGAGAAGCCTCTAGTGAAACCTATGGCCCCCGGGTCTATTTTCCATCTTATATTTTCAGATCTATTTACTTGTGTTTTTACTTTCCGCAATCTTTTCCATCTATCTCTATCAGATCTCATCCTTGCAAGTAACCGTGAAGGGATTGACACCCCTTTATAGCGTTGGGTGCAAGTGTTTGATTCTTTGTGTAGGTACATCTATTGGGGACTTGCTTGTATCTCCTACTGGATTGATACCTTGGTTCTCAACAACTGAGGGAAATACTTATCTACTTTGCTGCATCACCCTTTCCTCTTCAAGGGAAAACCAACGCATGCTCAAGAAGTAGCATGATTGGACTCCGTTTGGTACTGATATTCTGCGAAGTAAAAAACAAGCAAAAACAGCAACTGGCACTTTGGCACTATGTCAATAGGTTAGTCCCAAAAAAATGATATGAAGTTGTTATAAAATGATTGTAAAACATCCAAGAATGATAATATAACAGCATGGAACAAGCAAAAAATATAGATACGTTGGAGACGTATCAGGCATCCCCTCTTTCTTCTAACAACCATCGGTATTTTACTTGGAGCTATATTTTTATTCATCACATATCATGAGTTTTGCTTGGAGCGTCTTGTATCTTTGCTTGCATTGTTTGTTAGTTTCTCACTTGTATCCTTGCTGTACACACCTATTTGAGAGAGCCAAAATTATGCTATGATTTGTTAGAATTGCTCTATATGCTTCACTTAAACTTTTCGAGCTATAGGACTGCTCTAGTGTTTCACTTATATCTTTTTGAGCACGGTGTGCTTGGAAATTTTTGTAGAAATACTCTAATGCTTCACTTAGATTAATTTGAGAGTTAGTAAATTTTGAAGAAATCCACTCATGCTTCACTTATACCTTTTTGAGAGATGAAAACTTTATGCTTGTGTGCTTCACTTAATTTTTTTTGAGCTTGTCAAAAAAAGCAGTGGCAATATATGAAACTAGTCCCAAAGTGATAGATATCCAAGGAGGATATAATAAAAACTTTCATGAAGATCATTGGACAAATTAAACTTGATTCTTTGTAATAGTTTTGAAATATGATGATAGTAATATGTGAGTCATGTTAGTGAGTAATTATGCTTTAGTAGGAATATTGGTGTTAAGGTTTGTGATTCCCTATGCATGCATGAAATTCAATAGTTATGCTATGAAGTTACATCCTACTTATGGTGCATTATTCGGTGTTAGTTATGCTCAATGCTCGCTTATGTGAATTTTCGTTTCTTTGTTTGGTTGCTTCTCAATCTATTTGCTATCCTCCATTTGTACTAAGTAGAAATACTACTTGTGCATCCAAAATCCTTAAACCAAGTTCTTCCTTATGAGTCCACCATACCTACCTATATGCGGTATTTCCATGCCGTTCCAAGCAAATTTGTATGTGCCATGCCTAAATTTTCAAAATAAATTTTCTCTTTTGTGTGCTCGTACCGCTCATGAAACGGTTGGGAGTGTCCAATATTTTTTCATGCTAGATGTGTTATTCTCAAGATGAGTGTTTATTCACTTGTCATTGCACAAGAGTGCGGCGGTAATAGGGATGCCCATTCCCGAAATGAAAAAGAAAAAATATTTACTTTATGTTGTCAAATATTAAATTCCTTGGAAAGTGTTGGTATGGAAGGCAACCGTGGATACGGCCCGCCATGGAAAGTGAAAGTTTGGGGGAAAAAGGAATAAACTTTATTTTCTGTTTGGGAACCGCCTATGATATATCTAGCATGGAAAGTATTGTGAGCTACTTTGTCGTTATCGTTGAAAGGAAAGGCATGCCACCCAAAATATTTTTCTCTCTCAATTTAAACCTTGAGCTCTGGCACCTCTACAAATCCCTACTTCCCTCTGCGAAGGGCTTATCTATTTACTTTATGCAATTTTTATTTTTACTTGGAGTCTCCATCTTCTCTTATAAAGCACCAACTAGGGGGCACTATGATCGTACTTGAGCATTGGGCATAGCTAATACTTGAGTGTGTTTCATGAAGGGATCAATGATTGAGCATGATGGGCTAGGGATAACTTTCTTTAGTGTTGATATTTTGAAAGACATGGTTGCTTGTTGACATGCTTGAGTATTGAAGTCATTATGTTAAGCACTGGTAATTCAGCTTTTCCTGTTGGAGATGAGGCTAATAGGCAACCAAAAAAGCTGAAATTCAGCTACATTGAATTTCTCTCTTGAGATCACTAGTTCAACTTTTCGCGACCAAGGTAATGTTTCACAAATTTGTGCCAAACAACATGGAGAGCCAATGCACCCTTAATCAGGCTACACCTTAATCAACCTACAACTAGACAATTTGCCTTCCAATATGTAACAACCAGCACAAAATTGTAGCAACGAAACTATGTATATATCATATTCAATAAGAAGAATTTCCTCCAGCACACAAGATTTCCTTTTTAATATCTACGAACATCGCCGCACATGGAGATTTTTCTTCTGTGTGTACCACTTCGATACATATCAGTTGTGCACTTCAAAAACATCATAATAAAAGAGTATTTCTCTCCATTAACTTGTATGGTGCTCCTTTCTTAGCAACTGAGAAGACAATATCATGACCAAAGTCCAACTACTAAAGAGTGCATCTTGTCACTCCCAAGAACAACTATTTTCTAGATATCTGACTTGGCAGCCTCAATGGAATAAAGAAACACATGCATGAATACATGTAATAACGAAATGTAGAATGTAAATCATAATAATTGATAGCCTATCAACCCTTGGAAGAACATACTTGTTTCTATACATGAAAAAAGCTTGATATCAGGTAACTCTATATAGCATGGCATCACAATATAAGGATGGTTGAACAGAGAGGAAAATGGAAAATGTCAACATTTTGTCCAAAGTACACTCTAAACGGCAGAGTGAGAAGAATCGATGAATTGCAGAGTGAAAACAAGACAAAAAGGCTTGAAAAGTTCGGTTCTGTTGAACAAAGTGGTAAGAAGATTTATAGTACAATACACCAATTGATGGATGATAGAAGATAAATTTAGGCAAGATAACCATTTCAAAAGACAAAATCACATTAAGGTTTGAAAACCTGTAAAACCCTCCCCAAACGTACCAATTGAAGTCAGTGTGCTCACCATTTCTATAAATAAAGCAAGGCTTGTTGTAAAATTCTGAAGAAAAAAATGCCCAGATTGGTAAAAAATTGCTCGAACTCCATCCTTTAAAATGGCAAACTTTTTTGGTGTGCATCTGCAATGAAAACAAAACCCGAGCATGATGCAATTTATCTCTGAATCTAAATAATCGTATTTAGGTATCGTCCAATCACAAAGAACATTATAATAAACTAAGACCAAATACCTCGTGGAAAGAAAGAAAAGAAAAATGTACAGATGATTTTGCAAATTGTGTGTCTACTGTCTAAGAATATAGGTAAAACTAAGGAGGCTCACTTCCTCCTGAAACAATGAATTAGTCTTTTCTCCGGAGCTGCCAAGAAAGGAATGTATGATTATACAATTTGCAACGACGCCGATAAAAGTATTTGCTACATAAATACTGACGTCACTACAAGCTGCTGGTACCAAGTAAATACTAACCATCAGTATGCTTTTCCATCATAGTTGTATCTTATTGATTGTTCACATAATTTTTTTCACCATCAACAACTTTTTCAAATGCCGTATGTGGAGCTCATGGAGCATCACGTCCATATAGAAAACAATGCAAAAGGGCATGGCACAACATTAACAAACCCTTGCGTATATAGCACCATGCTTAGTTGATACTTATTCCAAATTTCGTTTGATAATTTGAACTGTAATCTGAATATGCATGTGTTTACAAAAGTATACTTGTCCATGAGAATTTCTTCTAGGACACAGTAGTAGTTTCGACCACTGAACCCATCCAGATATTGATGATCTTTTAGGCTTGTAATAGAAGATATACTTCCAATGATGTTTAATATAGTAAAGAAATAAGGATTACTTACACTTGGTTATGCACAGCCAACAGGAAGGTAACATATATATCATGCATGTCGCTGCAGCAAATAGAAATCTAACTGCCATCAACACATCTAAAGAGGCCCACTTGAACATGAAAGTCTTTTCAAATACCTAGATAATAGATAAATGCATCAACGGAATTTGTAAGGGTAGGGTCATGACAATAGTTGGCAAAGGACACGCATAGATTAAAATCAAAACTCCCTTCTTTTACGACGACCTATTTTTCTCCAATGAGCAAACCACAAGAGGACAATCAATTGCCATCTAATGCTATAGAACTGCACTGGTCCAGGGGTGTGTCAAATGAACAAACCTTAAGCTCCCAAGATTCAAAATTGCATGGCTCTTCCCCCTGCAGTCCCTCGCCATTCACCAAGCGACCTGTTCAATTAGGTCTCTGTTGTTACTGAAATCCATGAAAAAACTACAAAAGGTATCAAATAATATACTTGGTGAGATTGTATTCGTGATGTAGAAGCTACAGGATATGAACCGCTAGCATATTTAATTTAAAATAAGCAAAGAACCTTTGATTGATTGAAACAAATTTCAAACTTGTAAAATAATCAGGCACTAAAGTTTTTCTTATTTGTTTACCCAAATGTTGGTCACCAAAATCAACATGTTGGTGAGACAGCATCCAAATCATGAGCAATCAGGCATGTAAAGCACACAGGAGATGAGATGAGAGGTGAGATTACCATACTACTCAAGGAAACCGTGGACAGAGGAGAGAAGGAGCAGGAGCAGCAAGTTTGGGCCGGAGGACGGCGCCGTCGGCAAGCTCGGGAGCGGGGGCACCGACTGCTCCTCTTAGTTGTTGGGGGAGGGGAGGCGAGCGGGAGGAGGGGACGCATCGAGGTCCCGGGTGGAGGCAAACCCTGGCCGCCACACGCACGAGTGGCTGCGGCAAGGAGCAACGGTGACGGTGAAGAGGAAACCTCGCCCATCTGCCATGGGCGGGATCCTGCTAAGCGCCACATCCTCGCGTGCGTAGCCTTGGGTCGATCCCCTCCGACGCCGGATCACAGCCAAGCCTCACCTCATATCAATCCCCACCCGCGCCAGAATCCCTCGCGAGGCTTGCCGTTTTTTTAGGAAAGCAAGGCTTGCCGGCTGGATGGAGGAAGACCGCCCGCATCGGCACATCCTTTGTATCGAGCCGGTCGGATCCCCTCGAGAGCGAATGGTGAGCGCAATGACGGATTGGTTAGCCCATACAAGCCCAATCAACCCCAAGCTTCAAAAAAGCTCCCAGAATAGCGGCCCATTAGGACAGGCGGCTAAGTGGAAGATCTGACTGCCAAAAATACCTAAAACGCGAACTATGACGGCCAAAAAAGTTGAGGGCGTGAGAAAGCTCGCTTTAGGCTCAGTTTTACTGTCCTAAATGATTATGGTGATGACATGTATGCTATAAAGAATAATGATAACCATGAAACTTGCCATCTTGATTTTAATGTTCAATTTTGTTATGTCAATCAAGTATCTCATGATAGTTATTTTGTTGAGTTTGCTCCCACTATAATGTATGAGAAGTTTGCTTCTGTGGAGAGTAGTAAAAAACCTATGCTTGTGGATCATGGAAAGAATGCTTTATGTGATAGTTATATTGTTGAATTCCTTCATGATGCTATTGAATATTTTTATGAGGTAGGAACATATGCTTGTAGGTATTGCAATAATATCAGGTTTCCTCCCTACGTGTTGAAAATTTTGAGGTTATGCTTGTTTTGCCTTCCTATGCTAGTTGATTTGTATTCCAATGAATTATTTGCTTCCAAAATCCCTATGTATAGTAAGTGGGTTAGACTTAAATGTGCTTGCCATGTGCATCATGATGCTCTCTTGCATGTTTCAATTACTATTCTTATGTGAGCATCATTGAAATCATCATGCCTAGCTATAAGGCATTAAAGAAAAATGCTTATTGGGAGACAACAAAATATTTATACTTACTGTTTTTGTGTGTTCACATGATTAAGCTACTATAGTAATCATGTTTTGTGCCTTTATTTCAATAATGTGCCAAGTTAAGCATTTGGGATAGTGTGGATACTTGTTGATTTGATTGTATGCAAAAACAGAAACTTTTGCGTCCAGTATATGAATTATGTGATTTTACTGGAGCGTCAAAATATTCTGAAATTTTTACACAGAATTGCTCTGCAAATTTTCTGCGTTGTCCTAATTTTTCAAAATTGTAGAGTCACTGAAGTATGTTTTTATTCAGATCTTTACAGACTGTTCTGTTATTGACAGATTCTGTTTTGCATGCATAGTTTGCTTGTTTGAGTGTTACCATAGCTTATATTCAGTGATATAAATTATGGGAATGATATAATACAGTAGAAATTATGTGAGAACAATTATGAATCTTGTCTTGAGAGTACCTACGTGAATGATCTATTTTTATTGTACTAACCCATCTCACGAAATTCCGTTAAGTTCTGTGTGATTGAAGTTTTCAAGTTTTAGGTGAGATACCGATATGAGGAGAATAAGGAGTGGCAAGACCCTAAGCTTGGGGATGCCAAGGCACCCCCTAAGGCAATATTCAAGGAAGACTCAAGTGTCTAAGCTTGGGGATGCCTCGCGAGGCATCCCCTCTTTCGTCTTCAACACTATCGGTATATCTTACTTGGAGCTGTATTTTTATTTGTCGCATATTATGTGTTTTACTTGGAGCATCATTTTATTTTGTTAGTATTTGCTTGATGTTATTTATAATCTTGTTTTTCAATAAAAAGTTCCAAGATTTGCCTTTATGATGCCTCAGTTGCATGTTTGATGAGTGTTGTATAAAAACAGAAACATTTTCTGTAGTGTTTGAATTTTGAAATTTTACTGGAATGTGGAACGTTTCTGAAATTTTGACACAGTGTTGTCATACAAAATATTTATCATGTAATAATTTTCATAATTACTTGAGTTACACAAGTACATATTTTGAATTAATTGCTACAGATTGTCTTCTTTAAATAGAGTGATGTCATAGTTTTGTTATCTACTTATCCTATAGTTTCCATAGCTTATATTGGTAGATATAAATTGTGGAAATGATAGTAAACAGTAAAGAAAAATTATTATGCAACTTTTCTTGGCAGTACATAAAGTGTTGATTTATTCTTATGTGCACTAACCTATCTCATGAGTTCTTGTCAAGTTTTGTGTGGATGAAGCTTTTAAGATTCAGGAAACCGTGATATGAGAAGATTTAACGAGACACAAAAGCTCAATATTGGGGATGCCCAAGGCTCCCCAAGTCAATATCACAAGAACTCTCAAGCATCTAAGCTTGGGGATGCCACGTTAGGCATCCCACCTCTCTTCGTCAACAAATATCGGTTAGCCTATGTTGAGCCTAAGTTTTTATTTGTTCACATGATATGTGATATCCTTGGAGTGTATTTTTTTTGTTTTCCGTTTGAATAAAATACTCAGATCTGAAAATCTTTATTGAGAGAGAGTCCTCACATAGCTGCTTGATTGTTTGACTACTCATTGGTCTTCACTGATATCTTTTAAGAGTAGTTTGATGTTTACTCTTGTGCTTCACTATCCTAAGATTAAATTGTGAATGAATTTAATATCACAAATCTAAAATGATCCATGTGCTTTATGCTTAGTAGTAGTTTCACATTTGGTTTAGAAAGTAAAATCTATTGAAGTTTGACAATCACAATATTGGTCATACAAGCAATTCATGAATGATTAGTATAAGGAAGAGAACTTTCATATACAAATATATTATCTTGTACATCTTTTATGATTGTGAATACCCATTAATTATTTTCAAACTTGATCAAATTAGTTGAAGTTCGGCAACAAAAACAATGTAATGAGTTATGTTCGGGTATATTTGCATAGAAGTTATATTGTTATGGATCCTCCAACATGTGGTGCTTGTTTAGAACCCTTTTGCTAGCCAGAACTTCATACTATGTAGAGATACTACCTGTGCATCCAAAATCCTTGAGCCAAATTTCTTCCATGAGAGTCCACCATACCTACCTATATATGGTATTTCACTGCCATTCCAAGTAAATTTGCATGTGCCACCTATAAAACCTTCAAATAAATATTTGTTGTGTGTGCCCGTACCGCTCATGGAGCGACGGGGCGGTCAATATCTTCCATGCTAAGTGTGTTTAACTCACGATGAGTGTTTATACATTTGTCATTGCATGAGAGAGGCTGGTAAAAAGGATGCCTGGTCCTGCATAATACAAAAATAAATAAATAAACCCCCTCCCTAGAAAGTTGATTGTTTGAAGGGCACCCGTGGATTCAGTCAACCATGGAATGTGTTTGAATGGTGGAGAGGGAGTAAAATTTCAATTCCGTTTGAGAACCGCCATTAATGTTTAGCATGGAAGATATTGAAATCCCTTGTCATGACATTGACAGGAAAGGCACACCACCCAAAATATATTCATCTCTGTTTTAAGCAATGAGCTCTGGCACCTCTGTAAATCCATGCTTCCCTCTGCGAAGGGACATTCTAATTACTTTTATGCTATTTACTTTCATGTTATTTACTTTTCATGTTGAGTCAACTTCTTATTCCAAACTCAATCTCTTGATGTGAGCATAACTACTACGAATATTACATGGAAAATTAATAACCAGGTATTTTTGTTCCTTAGCAAATATGATTTATTTAACAAGAGTACGATATTGCCTTCATGCAATATATTTTTTATACTCAGGAACGAAGGATTTGAAGAATGTCCCAGAATGAATTATGTACAAATTAAAACGTACAAGCAGCTAATAGCACCAGGAGCAATACAAGCAAAGATTTGTTTCACCATGAGTCATGGACGTGGTGTAGCATGCATGCTAATTACAAATTCAAGGAAGTGGCCCGTAGGCCCATACGTGGCAACGCTAATTGGATTTTTCTATGCCAACGCAAGATCACAAGGAAATCAAGGAGGTGGACCTCAACACGGTGTCACGCTGGCCAGGTTTTGCACGGGTGCACGGCACATCGAGGCGGCATCACGCTCGTGTAATAAATAGCTAGCATCTATTAGGGTTAGACTGGAGTTTTGTTTTAGAGAAGTTTAGCTATTGCTACTTTTATTTGTCTTCGCTCGTAGCGACTAGTGCGACCGTCAAGACATCCTATCGAACCCCATCTTGTGAGATTTATCCATCTAGCATATTCGCAATTCAGATTGCTTGGCTATTATTTTCTTGCATGTTCATCGATTTGCTTGCAGGAAAAATCCTTCGTGGATAGGTCGATCGCGCCGTTGGCTCGGTCGATAACACCGTGGAGTTGGTTCAGCGATTGTCGTGGATATCAGTCGTGTACGGTTCTCCTTGTACGGTTGGTAGCCGGATTGTGAGGGTCGAGTCCCACAAAATCGTAGTTATCTTCTCTCATCGAAAGATCGGGTCCCCAGTTCACATCAAGTGGTATCAGTTTTCAGGTTCATCGGTGAGAGATTTACAATTTCTTAGATTAGATCTTTTTCTGTCCTATAAACAACAAAAGGCCAAAAAAAACTTAGATTAGTTCATCCGCTGCACCTATCTTTTTAGCCTTTAGCAATTTTTGCATCTAGTATTTGCGTAGTTGAATTTTTGGTTGCATTCATCCTAGTATTAGTGCTGGTTTTGATTAGTGTGAGAGCAAATCATCTACTAGATCGAACTTGTTTTTGTCCATCGTATTTTTCGCCAAAAGTTCCTCTGTTCTGTTACGCCTCCACCGCCCAGTACATCCGCCTGCCGCGTACCCCGTTACGCATCTGTTAAGTTTGCTGTTCCACGTAAAGTTCAGATTTTCTGTTGGCGGGTATTGCACGGAATTATACCACTAAAGTCCATACTCATGAACAGGCATATTGGAAGTGATGGAGCCTGTCCGATCTGCCATCAAGGAGCGGAAGATTTGCATCATTTGCTATTCACTTGCCCCCATGCTAAGGAGATGTGGCAGCGCCTGCGACTGACCGAAGTAATTAACTAGGCGATCGTGGTGGACAGATCGGGTTCCGCCGTTATGGAGTTCTTACTGAACATGCCGGATAGCCCAATGTTGCTTGAACCAAGTCTGAATTTTAAGCAGGTTGTGGCAGTGGTTTGTTGGTATTTATGGTGGATCGGGCGACGCATTACGCACAATGAAGCAGTCCCTCAGATTATCCGATGGCCTATGTCAGTGTTAGCTATTGCAAGCAATTATCACAAAGCGTTCTCTAAGCCTAGTGGAACACAGGATAATAAATGGAGTAAACCAGATCCAAGATTTGTTAAAGTGAATGTGGACGCAGCGTTCTATGAGGAAGAAGGAATGGGAGCGACCTCAGCAATCCTGAGAGATGAACATGGTAATTTTATTGCTGCTAAATGCAAGTTTGTCCCTTTTGCAGCTGATGTAGTCACAACTGAAGCTATGGCCATGAAAGATGGACTTGAGCTAGCCAATTCTCTCGGATTCAATCGCCTAGAAGCGGAGTCTGATTCTATGCAAGTGATCAACTTCTGTACTGGACAATCCAGATGGTGGGATGCAGCGGCAGCAATCTTTGCAGAGTGTGTGGATACGGCTACAGCTATAGGAAAGGTCGTCTATAAACATTGTTATCGGTCTGCTAATCAAGCAGCGCATGTGCTAGCGAATCATAGTTATTGTAATAAGATTTCTTCGGTTTGGTTGCACGAGCCACCTGACGTTTTGGTCAGCAAGCTCGTAGACGATGTATCTATTATTTGATTGCAATAAAGCTAGCCATGATGGCCTTTCCTCCAAAAAAAAAAGTTTGTTGTTCCTCAGCTTTCTTTTATCCCGTTTCGTCAGCCGGTTTTCATGTGTCGTCAGTTCCGCACATACGCGTGAACCAGCTGCACCTGTACCCCACGTTTCATCCACCTTAAAAAGATTGTTTTGGTGTTGCCGCGCGCACGCCCCACCCTTCGGCCGCTAGCGACCAAGTTCTTGATTCCATTAGATTAGCTATCCATCATTGCAGTTTTTTTTACCACCGCCAGCCATCCATCATTACATTTTCCTTCTCCCACCGCCTGCCATCCATCATTATTTGTTTAGTGCCATTTCTTGTGACTGGTTTACTTTTTGATCTCAAATACCATACGGTCCGGCCATAGTATATCACACAAGCTCTTTTGAAACATTTTTCATCTTTATTTCTTTTGCCAGTAACCGGCCTGGTCAAGAAAGGAAAAAAAGATCAAAAAAAAGAAAAAAAATTGAGAAGTAAAAAAAACAGGCCGACTAGCATATCTTTTGAACTGTTTTGTTCTAATTGCTACTCAGGACATTATTTGTTGTTACTTGATCGCCACTCCATCTATCATCTATTTTTGAGATTTGTTATACACTCCGTTTATACCTCACTTATATCTAGCTACTTGGAGCTATCAAATTTTTGTCGGCTTCCACTCCATTGATTCAGTATCTGGGCTTAGATTATTTTATCTCTTACTAGTCGACTGCCAGCACTAGTTAGGAGTTTGAACAATTATTCAACTTGCATTGCTTTTTGCTAAATTGTGCCACTAATATTATGAGTTGAGAAGCCTTTGCCAAACTACACCTTTTCCTATCAATAAGTACAGGTCCCGGCTCTACTGATTCTTCGTTATCGCTCCATCCAATCTTCGTCGGTTGTTTGAAGCCAACACCAATGGGCCGATCACCACCTGTTGCATTGGTAAGAACAAGTAAGAATTTGATACTAAGCTTGAGTGTGAGCGAGTTTTTTTTCTTTTTCCACCACGTCCTACTAGTTGATAGGGATTATACACTGTGTATTTTTTTTCTCTCTATCACTAACAATGGCAGGGACTGAACCCACGCTTGAGGGCCTAAGCGCGGATGTGAAGGTTACCAGCGAGCGCCTCGCCCAACTTGAGGGTGCTCAGATTGTGGCAGAAAAGAGGCTCAAGGCCATAGAGGATGCACAAGGTGTTGCCAACACACATCTACATGACATCTTGCCGCTAATTCACGCGCTCGGCGTGTGCCCGTGGGTCATCCTAAACACCCAGCTACTGTCACCGATGCTGCCACCATAAACCAGCACCAACAATCCCATCCATGCGCCAACGAAGAACATGGGGACAACTATGGGGATTATTATGGTGACACCGAAGATGACCAAATGGTCAACCGCCACAATGACCGTGCTCATCGACATCTACGTTTCAACCGTCAAGGTATGGCACGAGACCCACACAGGTATGATGTTAGAGATCATGGACACTCTAGTGCTAAAATTAAATTTACTATGCCTGCTTACAATGGTAAATATGATCCAGATGTTTATCTTGATTGGGAACTTTCAGTTGAACAAAAATTTGCATGTCATGATATTCCCGAGAACCAAAGAGTTAGGGCAGCCACTAGTGAATTTACAAACTTTGCTTCTATTTGGTGGAGTGAGTATTGATGTGCTAATGCAAAGAATATACCTACTACTTGGGATGCTTTAAAATGAGCTATGCGACAACATTATGTTCCTTCATATTATGCTCGTGACAAACTGAATGAATTGCAACGTTTAAAACAAGGTAGTAGTTCTGTAGAGGATTATTATCAAGAATTGCAAACTGGCTTAATGCGATGTGGATTAGTTGAAACCGACGATGCTATGATGGCTAGATTTTTAGGTGGTTTGAATCGTGATATTCAGGATATACTGGACTATAAGGAGTACAATTCTATTACTCGTTTGTTTCATTTTGCTTGTAAAGTTGAAAGGGAAGTATAGGGACGCTACAACAAGGGACGAGGTAACTTTTCTGCAGGTCGCCGCTCATCATGGACACCTTCTCCCACTGTTCCGTCCACAACTGAGGCAACGTACGCCACCTATCTTGAACAATGGTGCACACCCACCAAGTTCAAAATCAGCTCCACAATCCTCCGAGGCTTCGAAAGCAATGTCTTTCTCACCCACCACGTCGACCGGACGCACAAGGGACATGAAGTGTCATATATGCAAAGGTGGCGGGCACTTTATGCAGGATTGCCCAAATAAACGTACATTCATTGTGAGGGAAGATGGTGAGTACTCCTCAGGTAGTGATTTGGATGAACATACACGTGCTATGCTTGCCACTAATAATGCAGGTGACACTAAGGTGCATGACATGGAGGAGATACATTGTAATGCTGACATGGCAGATCAATACCCAAGTCTTGTAACCATGCGAGTACTAAGTGCCCAGGTGGGGCATGCTGAGATGCCTCAACGCCATAATCTTTTTCAAACTAAGTTTGTTGTCAAAGGGCATTCTGTTCGTGTGATCATTGATGATGGAAGCTGCAATAATTTGGCGAGTATGGAGATGATCGAGAAACTTCCCCTCACCACTACAAGACACCCCCATCCATATTACATTCAGTGGTTCAACGACTGTGGTAAGTTGAAGGTAACACGTCGTGTGAGGGTTCATTTTACACTTGGTTCGTATCATGATTATGTTGATTGCGATGTCGTACCTATGCAAGCTTGTTCTTTATTGTTAGGTCGACCTTGGCAATATGATAATAATGTTATCCATCATGGTAGAACAAATTCGTATAATCTCATCTTTGAAGGAAAAACCATTAACTTGCTTCCTATGACCCCTGATGAAATAATAAATGATGGGAAAGCTAAATCAACGGATCGTACTACGCATAGTATGCTTGTTGTCAATTCTGAATTTTTTTCGTTGAGAGTTCCAACTTATGATCTGGACATACGGGATGCTCACAAAGTTCATTTGCGTCCCCATAATTCATATATATACTCTGTATGGGATAACATTTATCATTCTATTCATAATGGAGCTATTACGATTTTCACACGTCCTCATGAGCTAACGCCTTTGGCACGGCATATATACGTTGTATCTATTTTTCCTTTGCTCTATGATGTGTTTCAGATAAATGAAAGCCGAGGACGGCTTTGTTTTCAAGAAAGGGAGGATGATGTGAGCATAAGTACTACGAATATTACATGGAAAATTAATAACCAGGTATTTTTGTTCCTTAGCAAATATGATTTATTTAATAAGAGTACGATATTGCCTTCATGCAATATTTTTTTATACTCAGGAACGAAGGATTTGAAGAATGTACCAGAATGAATTATGTACAAATTAAAACGTACAAGCAGCTAATAGCACCAGGATCAGTACAAGCAAAGTTTGTTTCACCTTGAGTCATGGACGTGGTGTAGCATGCATGCTAATTACAAATTCAAGGAAGTGGCCCGTAGGCCCATACGTGGCAACGCTAATTGGATTTTTCTATGCCAACGCAAGATCACAAGGAAATCAAGGAGGTGAACCTCCACACGGTGTCACGCTGGCCAGGTTTTGCACGGGTGCACGGCACATCGAGGCGGCATCACGCTTGTGTAATAAATAGCTAGCATCTATTAGGGTTAGACTGGGGTTTTGTTTTAGAGAAGTTTAGCTATTGCTACTTTTATTTGTCTTCGCTCGTAGCGGCTAGTGCGACCGTCAAGACATCCTATCGGAACCCCATCTTGTGAGATTTATTCATCTAGCATATTCGCAATTCAGATTGCTTGGCTATTATTTTCTTGCATGTTCTTCGATTTGCTTGTAGGAAAAATCCTTCGTGGATAGGTCGATCGCGTCGTTGGCTCGGTCGATAACACCGTGGAGTTGGTTCAGCGATTGTCGTGGATATCAGTCGTGTACGGTTCTCCTTGTACGGTTGGTAGCCGGATCGTGAGGGTCGAGTCCCACAAAATCGTAGTTATCTTCTCTCATCGAAAGATCGGGTCCCCAGTTCACATCATCTCTAGTTGGCAAGCATCATGTTGTGGGGAAGGATCAAAACACATATACCCAGTCAAAAATATTTGATCATGAGTTATGATTGTTGACAATTAACTTTATGATAAGTGTGTTGGGAGGCGAAACATTAAGCCCCTATCTTTCTCTGTGTTCGATGAATGTTGTTTGTTCTAAAAATATGCTTTGGGTACCAGCAATCAAAGAAGACTATATGATAATTGAGTATGTGGAGCTCTTACTTAGACCTTGTAAAACTATAATTGCTGGATGACTAAGAACATAGGTTGTTAAGTTTCAAGAGAATGCATTGTTTGAACCATAGCATGTGAATTGATTGTTGCTTTATCAAAAAGAGTTTATGAAAAAGAGTTGTTGTTTATGATGCCCGGAAAAGTGATTGAAGTTATCAATGATTAAACTTCTGCACTATGCTAGCATTCACACTTCATAAATTATTTCTTTAATCATTTACCTACTCGAGGGCGAGTAGGAATTAATCTTGGGGATGCTGATACATCTCCAATGTATCGATAATTTATGAAGTATTTATGCCATATTCACCTATATTTATAATATTTTTATATGGTTTTGATGCACTTTATATGATTTAATTGGAACTAACTTGGACTGACGTTGTTTTCAGCAAAATTACCGTGGTGTTGTTTTTGTGTAGAAAATAAAAGTTCTCGGAATCGCCCGAAACTTTTTGACGATTTTTTTTGGAAGGTAAGAGGCCCAGGAAGCTTTGAGGGAGTACGAGGGGACCCACAAGGGGGTGTCAAGGCAACAGGGCGCACCTAGGGGGTGGACGCGCCCTGTTACCTTGGGACCACCCCGTGGCTCCGTTCCGCGTGATTCCAACGCTGAAAAATCCTATAAATAGAGAAACCACCGGAAATAAACCTAGAACTTCCGCTCCGCCGCCGCAAGCCTGTGTACCAAAGAAATATCATCCGGAGCCCTATTCCGGCACCCTGCTGGAGAAGGGAATCATCAGCAGAGGCCATCTTCATCATTCCGGCGGTCTCCATGACAACGAGGGAGTAGTTCAACCTCGGGGCTGAGGGTATGTACCAGTAGCTATGTGAATGATCTCTCTCTCTCTCTCTCTCTCTCTCTCGTGTTCTTGAGATGTCATGATCTTGATGCATCACGAGATTTGTTAATATAGTTGGATCATATGGTGTTTTTCCCTCTCTACCTTGATGTGATGAATTGAGTCTTTCCCTTTGAGGTTTTGTTATGTTGGATTGAATATTGGATTTAAGATCACTTGATGTATGTCTTGCATGTGGATACCCATGGTGACAATGGGATGTTCTATTGATTAACTTGATATATGTTTTGGTACTCAACTTGCGGATTCCCGTGGTAACAATGGGGTAATCTATGCATATAGGTCGATACACGTTCTTTTCCTACTTTCTCTAATAGAAATCTCGAGGTACTCTTTCAAGTTCTTTTGCGTGGACTAAATATGATGAATTTGAAATTGTTTGATGCATATCATATAATTGACTCACGGATACTTCTGGTGACATTGGAGTATCTAGGTGACATTAGAGTTGATTGATGTGTATCATATGGTGTTATTTTAGTACGAACTCTAGGTCTCAATAGATTGATCGGAAAGGATAACTTTGAGGTGGTTCTACTACCTACCCAAATTTTATCTTATGTTCTCCGCTAGATATGAACTTTGGAGTGATTCTTTGTCGCATGTTGAGGGATGATCATATGATTCTATTACGTTAGCACTGTTGAGAGATTGCACTAGTGAAAGTATGAACCCTAGGCCCTATTTCCAAGCATTAATATACCGTTTTTCTCGTTGTTTATCACTTGTTACCATGCTGTTTTTATTTATTCAGATTAAAAAACCTATTTCTACTATCCATACTACACTTGTATCACCATCTCTTCGCCGCAATAGTGCACCTATACAATTTTTCATTATATTGGGTGTGTTGGGGACATAAGTGATTTCTTGTATTTGATTGCAAGGTTATTTGAAATAGACCATCTTCATCCTATACCTCCCATGGATTGATAAACCATAGGTCATGCACTTAAGGAAAATTGCTATTGTCCTACAAAACTCTGCGCTTGCAGGCCCAACAGAGTCTACAAGAATAAAGTTGCGTAGTAGACATCAATTCTCTTGAAGACTCTCTTTTGCGTAATTTTGTAGCTATGTATGTTTTTCGATCTATGGGTTTTCTTTGGCCAAGATACATGAGTAGATCTTCAGAGGTGGTGGTGCATAGTAGTGGGTTCGATCTTGCAGTGATCTTATCCAGTGACAGAAAGGACAAAGGCACGTATTGTTTTTGTTGCCACTAAGGACAAAATGATGGGGTTTGGTCATTTGAATTGATCTCTTCATGTGTACATTATGTCATCTTTCTTATTGCGTTACTCTGTTTCTTATGAACTTAATACTATGAGGTGCATGCTAGATAGCGGTCTTGTGGTGGAGTAATAGTAGTAGATGCAGTTGGATTAACGGTCTACTTATCACGACTATGTGAGATTATCATGAATGATCATAGTTATAATTTGCGCTATTATGTCAAGCCCAACAGTAATTTGTCTACTTACCATGCCACTACATGCTTTTGAGAGAGATGCCACTAGTGAACCTATGGCCCTCGGGTCTATTTTCCATCAATATAAAAACTCCTACAATTCGTCTTTACTTTCTTGTACTATTTTGCTGTTTTGCCCTATAACTATTTGCTTTTAATCTTGTAACTAGGAAGAACAAGGGGACTGACGACCACCTTGCCTTTATTGGGTGGAAGCATTTTTTTTGTGTGTGCGGGTACTGCTAACTTTGTTAGTGTGGTGCCTCCTACTGGTTCAATAAACCTTGGTTCTTAACTGAGGGGAATACTATCTGTTGTTGTGCTTCATCACCTTTCCTCTTCGGGGAATCCAACAATTCCTACGGGAGTACAAACCCTCTCCGCATTTTTCCTAGCCCCCGCTTGAGCATTGTGAAAATAAAGTTATTTATTTCTTACTTTGGGGGCTTGAGATTGACTTCACAAAAGTACCCCACTTCATATAGATCCCATCCGTAAGGTAGTACCCATAGTTGTATGTGCGGTTGAACACTAATGAGGAATCATCCAAGTCGGATTCCTCATCCAGTGAAGAGTCGCATGAGCTTATCTACAATACGAAAATGTCCATCAAACTACATCTTCATGTATGATTAAGAAACCGACAAGTTTAACCAAATTTTTATCCTTTGGAAATTTTGTCGAACACTTTGTGTGCCAGAAGGAAGAAACCAGTTGGCTGCACGTCGGAGTGTTGATGGTAGGCACCAACTGGTGGGGTTGGGCGGTAGGGTTTCCTGCGCCTCCTTGAAGGCCGCAGGCTGGTGGCTGAGCCTAAATGCGGCGACGCAACGCCGGCGGTGCTTATCGAAGCAATGGCCGCTCGGCTCGAACATGATGGATGCGCGACAACCCGTGGTACCTTTGGCAGCAAGTATTACTACTTCGGACGACGACCATGACCCGCGGGAGCCATCACGGCCGCCAACGCTCCGTTCAACAACCGATTCGGCCGAAAACATGGTGCGCCACTGCGGATCCAAATAGACTCATCGGTGAGGCCTCCGGCAACGCTTCTTGCGGTGGGGATGGATGGCGGGGTCAGGGGTGGACGGACGGACGGCAGCGGCGGTAAGCGGGTCGAGGAGCGCCTGTGGCGCAGGAAGTTTTTGGACGGTAGTTGGGGGTGCGCGTGCAAACTGTTGAGTATATTGTGTACGTGTATATTGTGTATTGGGTCCACCTCCTGTTTCTTCTGTATAGTCGAGGTTGTGGCCCCCCTCTGTACTCATATATACGTGCCTGGTGCACCGATTAACGCATCGTGATTGCACAACCCATACTTGTCCTTCTACATGGTATCTATCGCAGCACGGTCCTGAACCCTAGCCGCCGCCGCCGCCGCCGCCGCCGCTTCAACCCGCTTCCGCCCACACCGCTCCGTGCCGGTCGCTAGCTCCCCCTCGCGCCGCTGATTCCCATCGCGCCGCTGCGTCGCTGCGTCCCGGTCGCCAGCTTTCCATCGCGCCGCTGATTCCCATCGCTAGCTAAGCTAGCTAGTGATTCCCATCGCTAGCTAAGCTAGTGCGATCGCCGCTGTCCCGATCGCTAGCCGTACTCGCTAGCCGTAATCGCTAGCCGCCTCTTTTTCTTAATTCCCGATCCGCCGCGCCACGCTAACTCACGCCACTGCTACTTCTGATCGTCATGGCCTCCCCAGGTTCCTCCGCCTCCACCGCCACCAACCCCTTCGCCGGTCCGGACGTCACCATCATTCGCGATCTGGACATCCATAAGCGTGTCCCGGTGGTCCTTGATCACTCCACCGCCTCCTACTCCGCTTGGAAGAGGTACTTCTGCTTGGTGTTTCGCGAGTACCAGCTTCAGGGCCATGTCGATGGCACCGTGGACTCCAGCCTCATGGTGAACGATGAGGAGTGGATGATCCTCGACGCCACCATCATTCGCTGGCTCCACCTCACCATCTCCGAGGACCTCTACCACACGGTGGTGGACGACTACGACGACGCCTACGCCGTCTGGACCAAGCTCAACAGTCTCTTCACCGACAACAAGCTCCAGCGCAAGGTCCTCCTTCACGGCGAGTTTTACGGGTGCCAGCAGCACGACTCGTCTATCGACGATTTTTGCATGCGCCTCAAGAAGCTTGCGGATGAGCTCCGTGATCTCGGCGAGACGATTGGCGACGAGCTCCTCATCAGCACGCTCACCGCCGGTCTCAACGAGGACTTTGGGAACGCCGCCTCCAACCTCACCCTCATCCCGGAGCCTACCTTCGCTAAGGTCGTGGCGTACCTCAAGCTGGAGGAGCGCCGGATGAGGATGGCGCGGACTCGGGCGACCCACACCGCCCTCGTCGCCGGCACCCGCGGGGGCCAGGCCCCGCCACCGTCGCGCCCCGCGCCGGCCCAGCCGTCGGCGCCCGCCTTCCCGCCTGCCCCGGTTACCCCCTTCCCGCCGCCCCAGCCGGCCGCCAATGGGGGGGGGGGCGTCGCGGCGGCCGCCGCGGAGGCCGCAAGCAGCAGCAGGGGGGCGCGGGCGCTCAGGGAGGAGCAGCCCGCCCTCCGCAGCCGCAGTACTCGCCGGCTCCGTGGTACGCCGGCCAGAACCCATGGACCGGTGTCGTGCACGCCTACTCCATGCCGGTTCCGCGTGCCCCTGCCCCGGGTATCTTCGGCGCCCAGCCACCGTCTCACCAGGCGTTCTACGCCGCGCCGCAGCCCTACGCGGCGCCCTACGGGCCCCTCTCCTACGGCCAGCAGCCGCAGCCAGGCGGGCTGCCGCTGCTGCCCCTAACGGCCCCGCCGCAGCAGCATGCTCTCCCGCCGGCGCCGTGGGACCCGGCTCTTCTGGCGGCTCTTCACACCGCCCCCTCACCGTCCACGTACACCGGCGGCGACGACTGGTACATGGACACTGGAGCTACCGCGCATATGTCCGCTTATCCCGGTAACCTCCACACCTCCTATCCCGTCCACACTTCCGCTCGCATCACCGTCGGTGACGGTTCCTCCCTTCCCATTACTCACATAGGCCATGCATCTTTTCCGTCTAATTCTACTCTATTATCACTGTCTAACGTCTTAGTTTCTCCTGATCTTATTAAAAATCTTGTTTCTGTTCGTTCCTTTACACGTGAAAATCCTGTTACCGTTGAGTTTGACGAGTGTGGTTTTTCTGTTAAGGACGCTCGCACCCGGATGGTACTCCACCGCTGTGACAGCCCCGACGAGCTCTACCCGGTTCACTCCGCCTCCTCCACCACCTCCGCCGCACCTGTCGCTCTAGCCACCGGAGTGGATCTTTGGCACGCTCGTTTGGGTCATCCCAACCCCGCCACCCTTCGTCATATACTTCGGAGTTTTTCTTTCACGTGTAATAAGAACGAGGATCACTCGTGTCATGCATGTCGCCTCGGCAAACATGCTCGTCTCCCGTTTAGGGCATCTTCTCATGTTGCATCGTACCCGTTTGAGTTAATCCATAGTGATGTTTGGACCTCTCCTGTTGCAAGTAATACGGGCTATCTTTATTATCTTGTCATACTTGATGATTTTTCGCACTATGTGTGGACCTTCCCGTTGCGTCGCAAGTCGGATGTCCTATCCACCCTTGCTGCCTTCTACTCTTATGTTCTCACGCAGTTTGGTCGTCCCATTCTTGCGTTCCAGACAGATAACGGGAAGGAGTTCGACAACCTCGTTGTTCGTACTCTCCTCACCACACATGGCACGACCTTTCGTCTCACCTGCCCGTACACTTCGCAGCAGAACGGTCGCGCTGAGCGTGTTCTTCGCACTCTTAACGACTGCGTTCGGACTCTCCTCTTTCACGCCAATGTGCCTCCGCGCTTTTGGCCTGACGCTCTCGCCACCGCATCACTCCTCATTAACATTCGTCCATGTCGCACTCGCGGGAACTTTGCACCTCATCACTTCCTCTTAGGTGCACCGCCCTCTTATGATGAGCTTCGCATCTTCGGCTGTCTCTGCTACCCTAGCATCGCCGCCACTGCACCTCATAAGCTTGCACCCCGCTCCATCGCCTGCATCTTTCTCGGCTACCCACCTAACACTAAGGGCTACCGCTGCTACGATCCCGTCTCACATCGTGTTTTCACCTCCCGACACGTTTACTTTGATGAGAAGGTGTTTCCGTTTCAGCAGCAGGTACCCCTCGTCGCCCCGTCGCCGCCAGCCACCGGCGGCCCTTCGGCGACTCCGTCAGGTGGACGGCCCCGCTCGGCTCTCGGACCGCCTCCGGGCTTTGGCGGTCCTCGCGCCGTGGGACGAGCTGCGCCTCGCGCCCCCACGTCGGCGCCCGCCTCTTCGGCCTCCTCAGCCGACCCCGCCCCCTCGGCCGGCCCCGACGCCTCGGCCGGCGCCCTCTCTTTACCCGCCACCCCCGCCTCGGGCGCCACGGGCTCGGGCACCGCCTCGGAGGCTGTCACGTCGGGTGCCTCGCCGGCCGTATCGCCGGCCGCTTCGCCGGCCGCGTCGCCGGCCGCCTCGCCGGCTGCCTCGCCGGCCGTCTCGCCGCCCGCCTCGCCGGACGTCCCGGCGCTGCCGTCTCGCCCCGTCACACGGGCCCGAGCTGGCATTCACCGTCCGAGTCTGCGGTACTCGAGCGACGAGTACCTCCTTGCCGCCTCCACCGCGGAGCCGTCCCCTATTCCTGCGTCCGCTCGCGCAGCCCTTCGTGATCCTCACTGGCTTGCCGCGATGCAGGAAGAGTTCGACGCTCTCCAGCGGAACCGCACCTGGACACTGGTTCCCCGGCCTCCTCGCGCCAATGTCATCAGCGGCAAGTGGGTCTTTCGCCAAAAGACCCGCTCGGATGGTACACTTGAGCGCTACAAGGCTCGCTGGGTGGTTCGTGGTTTTCGACAGCGCGCTGGAGTTGACTTCACTGAGACGTTTGCACCGGTTGTCAAACCGGGCACGATCCGCACCGTCCTCCAGCTTGCGGTGTCCCGAGGCTGGCCAGTTCATCAGATGGATGTCTCCAACGCCTTCCTCCACGGCCATCTTGAGGAGCAGGTTTATTGTGAGCAGCCCACCGGTTTTGTCGACGCATCTCTTCCTGGGCATGTGTGTTTGCTGTCCCGGTCTCTCTACGGGCTCAAGCAAGCACCTCGCGCCTGGTACCAGCGGATCGCCGGGTTTCTTCAGACACTGGGTTTCCGCGTCACTCGCTCGGATGCCTCACTGTTTGTCTTTCGCCACGGTGACACGACTGCATATTTGCTTCTCTACGTCGACGACATCATCCTGACGGCCTCCTCCGCAGCTCTGCTTCAGCAGATTACTCTCCGGCTGCGTGACGAGTTCGCCATCAAGGACTTGGGCGCTCTCCATTATTTCCTTGGCATTGAGGTCATTCGGCGACCGGACGGCTTCTTTCTTCATCAGCAGAAGTATGCGCACGAGCTCCTTGAGCGTGCTGGCATGCTCAACTGTCACCCTGTTGCTACTCCTGTTGACACGAAGGCCAAGGTTTCTGCTCTTGAGGGCTCGCCAGCGTCGGATGCTCCCTTCTACCGGTCCATTGTCGGTGCCCTTCAGTATCTGACTCTCACCCGACCGGATCTACAGTATGCTGTTCAGCAGGTGTGTCTCCACATGCACGCCCCTCGTGACTCCCATTGGACCCTCGTGAAGCGGATCCTCCGTTACATTCGCGGCACGATGGCTCTTGGGCTCACCCTCACGGCGTCTACTTCTCTGGAGATGGTGGCCTACTCCGACGCGGACTGGGCTGGCTGCCCCGACACCCGTCGGTCCACCTCTGGCTACTGCGTTTACCTCGGTCCTTCACTCGTCTCGTGGTCGTCTAAGCGACAACCTACGGTTTCGCGCTCCAGCGCGGAGGCTGAGTACCGAGCTGTGGCTAACGCTGTTGCCGAGTGCACCTGGTTACGACAGTTACTTCAGGAGCTACATCACGATGTCTCCCAGGCTACGGTTGTCTACTGCGACAACGTCTCTGCGGTGTACCTCTCCGCCAACCCCGTTCATCATCGCCGGACTAAGCACATTGAGCTGGACATTCACTTTGTGCGCGAGCAGGTGGCCCTTGGCCATATTCGGGTCCTCCATGTTCCGACTGCACAACAGTTCGCCGATGTGATGACGAAGGGCCTGCCGACTTCCACCTTCGAGGAGTTTCGTTCCAGTCTTTGCGTCACTGGCGCCGCTTCAACTGCGGGGGGGTGTTGAGTATATTGTGTACGTGTATATTGTGTATTGGGTCCACCTCCTGTTTCCTCTGTATAGTCGAGGTTGTGGCCCCCCTCTGTACTCATATATACGTGCCTGGTGCACCGATTAACGCATCGTGATTGCACAACCCATACTTGTCCTTCTACACAAACTGTTGCGGTTTGCTCCGGCGTGGCTGGTTTTGCAAATTTGCAGCTCAAAGTGCCCTATTTTACATCTAGGGCAAAACTTGAATAAAATATAATACATCTACATTACCCATATCATCTGTTGGAGTATTATTTTTAGGTCTAAACGATGTAAAAATTAGGTATTTATACACCTACACCATTTATTGAAGATGCTCTAACTCGGAATACATTCTCCTGGGGTTCCGCGAGGGACCGGATCCGACCCAACCAGACTGCGTTAGTTTACTCTGCTCTTGCAGCCATCATCAGGGCAGGGCTTGAGCGACACTGCTGTCACCACACGCAATATGCCAATTTCCGTTGGACGCGATACTGTACGTTGAACCCACGTTACCAGGTCTCATACCATGCGTCGAAATGTCCGGGCCCGAAGTCATCAAATCGGTCAGTCGCTGGCATGCTCTGCGCGACGTACGTTCCATTGTCCGGCCTCAAGCCCGAGCCTGAACACGAAGGATGCTGACTCCCGTACGCTACGCACGGTCGTAAACGGCCACGTCCCCGCCCACTGTTTAGAGCATCTAAAACAACCAGGGTTGACAAATATGACCCTTCTAACGTTTGCGGACGCATCCAGACGCGTCCGTAAGAAATGGCCGGACAAACCTTAAATTAGCACCACTGCATCCGGACATCTCATACTACATTCTTATGTCCATAAAAAAATGCAAAATAAAAAGCCTACGTACTATGTAGCTAATTCTCGTCGGAGATGTCGACTATCTCCGTGCCCTTCGGCAGATACATGCGCGACAGCTACAGCTCCGCCCCCTCCGGCTGCTCCGCTCCGTCCTCTTCCGCCGCTATCTCCGCGTCGAGCTTGTCGAAGAGTGTCGGAATCGTGATTTTGAATCGTATCGGAACTCCGATGGTAGGATCGCAAATCATAGAATCTTCACTATCAGGATCTTAGAAACGTAGATTCCATGAACTAAAATCGTAGAATCAAAGGGGTTAGTTTGGCGTAAAGTCGTAGACTCGTATAACAAAATCGTGATTCTGACAACCTTGCGCGTCGGCCTCCGCCTGCTTCTGCCGGATGAGCTCCCGATTGGCCTCCACCTCGGGCTCATCCTAGATGGACTTCATGATGGCCAGCCGCTTCGCCATCTCCTGGGCTCTGGGGCGACGGCGAAGTCTGCCTCCGCCTCTGCCATGTTGAACCCCGGAGCAGGTTGCTCCGCCTCGTCCTCCTCCGGATCCGCCACCTCCATTGGCTCCGACAGCTCCTCCTCCGCTCCTCCTCCTCCGCTCCTCCTCCTCCTCCGGCTACGGCAAGTCCGGAGGCAGACCCGCAGCGATGCGGGCGGCGCGCCTAGCCTGGATCTCCTCCTCGATCTGCATCCAGCGCTCCGGCGTGAGAATCACGTAGGTGGTGATCTTACGCCTGACCATCAACGCCGGAGAGCATGGGAGAGCGGGGGAGAGGAGGCGGACGGGCTCGGATGGCGGCGCAGAGAGGGGGAGGTGGATGTGCTAGGGCTGGGGGACGCCAGCCGACTTAAATAGCCGGATTTGGCCTCGGGCAGCGAACCAGAGCGGCGCCTCGCGGCGTTCACACTGCGGCAACGGTCGGCACGTTCGTCGGACCGTCAGGTTTTCGAGTGAGTTCACATGAGACCCCATCGTCAGGCCGAAGTGGCGGGCGTGCCCGGGCGCGTCGGGGCGCCCCCTTATACGTCCCATATTTGGACTGGATATAAGGGATGCCGGTCAGTCGGGGCGTTTGAGGCGTCCGGCTGATTCGAAGTTTCGTTACCGATCAGCCGAGCGGCTTGTCCGGACGTTTAAGACGAGTACGAGGGGTCCGGTCGTAGATGCTCTTAGTGCAGCAAATGCCAGCCCGTCTTAACGGATCGAATGATCAGCCACCCCTTTCGGTTTTGCTCATCGAGGATTTCACTCGCCGAGGAACATCGCTCCTGAGATCCCGTCGTCTTCGAGCGCGGCAGATGGAAGCAACAGTGTCCTCCCGGTCGATCGGCTCATGCCATGCATGAATGCACGACCGGCAGCGCCCAGCGCGCGGTCGCTCGGCCGATGGATGGCCGCACGGGCCCGGACCCCGACCGGGCCCGGGGAAGACGCATCAACCTCCGCTGCGCGCGCATATGTGGTGGGACGGGGCATGCATGCATGTATAGTACGTACGCGGGCAGCCGGCCAGGATCCGCAACGCACCACGTGTCGACCGTAGGGCCACCGGCCGCGGCGATCGGACGGCTCGCCAACCACCAGCCGTTGAAAAATCCCTCATCGCGGCTTCCGGCGGATCCGCGGCAGCGCCATGTGGTGCGTCCGTCTCTGTGCTGTGCGAGCGCCTCTGAGAGAGAGAGAGAGAGAGAGAGAGAGAGAGAGATGGGAGCAGAAGAAGAGGAGTGTGGTTGTGTGTGTGGAGCTAGCCGTGCCTGGGGTGCAAAAAGCTAGCGAATAAAGCAGGGCGTGGAGGGGAGTTAAGGATGGATGGCGACGGCGAGGGCGACGGACGGACGCGACGCGCGGCCCATCCCATCCCTAGCCTTCCGGAAACGCGCTACGCTGCTGGTCCTCTAGGGTTTCCCCCCTACTCATCCTTTGCCAAAAACGGCACCCCGCGGAGCCCCCCTTGCGCCCACTGGCTCCTCCCCTGCACCCATCATCTCTCGCTTTAATCCCTACCAAGCCAGCTGCCTGCCTGCCTGCTCCTCCCCCACCCCCTTATCTTCCACTCCCTTCTTGCTAGGAGTAGTACGCTTGGTGGTGGTGGTGGTGGTGTGTATGGTTGCTGCAGCATAGGCATAGGGACGGAGAAGGTGGAGGAAGCAGCGGCATCGGCCATGGGGAGGGGGAGGGTGGAGCTGAAGCGGATCGAGAACAAGATCAACCGCCAGGTCACCTTCGCCAAGCGCAGGAATGGCCTGCTCAAGAAGGCCTACGAGCTCTCCGTGCTATGCGACGCCGAGGTCGCGCTCATCGTCTTCTCCAACCGCGGCAAGCTCTACGAGTTCTGCAGCACCCAGAGGTATACATACATGTCACTCACCCGCTTCCCAATTCGCTCAAATCCTGCACGCGCGAGTCATCTTGCCAGATCTGCCCATGAAAGGGCGTCCCCTTGCGCGTCACGTCACCAAGCTCCGTCCCGCGGTTCCCCGTCGAGCTACGTCGTTGGGTTGAGGTCCCGCCGGACGGCTGTTTCGCGTGGATCTGTGCAATCGAGCGTCCCGAGGTTAGGGGGACACTTACGATTCGCCGGATTGGCGCCGGCTTTCCACGGACCACCGAGCCGGGATCCGAGCAATACCGTGGGTTTAGGGTTTCCTCCCCTGGTCATTTTCGTGCACCGTACTTTCCCGGATTCCCGGTCGAGACCCTCCCGGCCCTGATCTAACTCTGTAGTAGTGAACTTTGCGGGCATCCAGTGGGGTGGTTTGCTTACAGACCATTTCTTCCATGGTAACCCCGAAACGAACGTTCCGTCCTTGGATCAGAAACAAAATGAAGTTGCAAACAGAAGAGTAGAATGTTTGTGTACATATATGCAAGGCAAGTAGCAACCATTGCTGTACATCTCCTGGTTATTAGTAGAAAATTATGTTTCTATGGAGGTTGATGTAGCGATGCTTTGCATGTGAAACTCCATGCAAAGCTGAAGTCATAGTGTTCTGGTTGGAGTGTATCATCATGTAAGGGATGATGACATTTTTGAATGTGGGTCTAGTTTTCCGAGAGGATAGAACTAATTAATGGATGCATGAAAGATGGTAGATTCTAACTTTGGACACGCCCACATACCTACCTAAGATTTTGTACAGTACAATTGCCTATAGTATTGCAAACTTACAAGTATTCCCAAGGTACACGTTGTCTTAAACATTATACCATGGTCAGCATAAATTTATATATTTTTTATATGCACATCAGTACATGTTAGTAGAAAGAGCTTTTTTATGGTACCCTATACTGTTAAAGATGAAAGGTAGCAGTATACAATCAGCCACCCCTTATTTCGTGAGGGTAGTTCTAGTCATTTTTTCCGTTTCCCAAAATAACTCTAGCCATCAGCAATCGGCCGGTCTCGCCGTCGCCTTGCTTGCCGCTGCTAACTAGAAGTAGCGAACTACTCGGCTCCACCGTCGTCGAACAGGCCATCTCGTCCGTATTTCCCAGCGCGCTCCCGCAACCAACCATTGACCTAGCCGCCGCGTACTCGCCGGCAGCACCTCCCGCCGGGGCATGCATGACCCTCACATGTCCACGTCCTAATCAGTAGTAGGACGCAAGCCACTTCGTGTAAAAAAAAAAATAGAGTACAGATCGCAACCCCTCCCACCTTCTCCGTCTTTGAGTGCCATGGTGGTTAATCACTCAACTCCGAGTAAGTCAGTCAGATGGTGATGTTGTATTTTGGTTGATCGATGGAGCTCGTCGTTTGGTAGCTTCTGAATATTACGTATAGTCCCGACGGTTGCGAGGCAGCTCAGTCAACTGTGCTAGCCCTGAGCGCTCGGTCCACGAACATGCCCAAGGAAGCTGACACAGAATCGCATATGAAGATGAGATGCGGCGGCGGCTGCCGGCACAGAGGAAGGGAGGAATAGGAGGCCTCGTGGAGCACGGCGGTCGACGATAATGGACGGCGGCATCGTCGGTCCAGAGGACGGTCGACAGGGTGAAGGCGACGAGGCGGCCGCCTGTACAGAGGAAGGGTGACGGTCGACGCGCTCGACGATCATGGTCGGATGAGCACGGTCAACAGCGTTGAGGCGACCAGGCGGCCGCCGGAATCCTAGCTGACGGGGGGCGTGCATGCGGCCGAGCAGAAAAAGGGAAGAGAACGAACGCGTTGGATTGGTGGGGAGCTGGGCTATTTTTTTCTCTCCCTAAATTACCCTTACATAAGTTTACTGCTCACGCGGAGCGGCCAGTGCCACCTATACTGCTGGCGGATGGTATTGGCCAAGTTCAGCAGTATTGATTGATTACCACGTTGGATTTCAAGAATAGACGGCTCATATCTATTGCAGGGTACGGTAAAAGAGCTGTAGTAGAAAAGTATTATTGTGATTCGTCAATATTAATGCTTTGTTCATGATAAACTATTTTTCTCTTTAGAAGGGTAAACAATTGGTGAAGTTACAAAGTTTGACTTCATGTTTCCTGAATTGACTTGTATATAAGCACCATGTCTTAGGCAGTAATTAGTTTGCATTGCAGAAATATAAGTTACTGTCACGTGTATTTTTTTAATTGAGGTTTTCTTAGCTAAAAATGTTAAATTTCTGCTTAGAATAAATCATCCATCTGAACTCACTTCCCTTGAGCGCATCCATTCACTTAGATGTCAAGTGAGCGTTCATTCATGGGAGCGTATGACATCTTAGCACACACATAATACTAGCACATATATTCTGCCTGATTTGCAGTAAAAAGCTGGACTAAAGAATACTCATCACTCAATGCGAAGATTCCTGGTACGCAGGGATCCGGGAGTCAGGAACAACCTTGGAATGTGTGCATTGGCGTACACCCTATGTTTGTCTGTATAATTTGTTTCAAATGTGTTATTGCTCTTGGTACTCATTATTGTGTACCCCTTTCTTTTAAGTAGTACATAATGTTATTTTCTAATTTTCAAGTCAGCATCTCAACAAGTGTATCTCATGTTGCCGCTGCGGCACTGTGCATAGTTTGATTTGAGACAGAGATTCTTCGACTTAAATTGCGTGACTTTGGAGCGGCTGACATATGGATCCCACAAAAGTTAGCCCACATGTCAGCATCCCAAAATTAGGTTGGCTAGAATTTTACGACAACACGGGTCATTAGTTACCAACTGATACTCCTAAAATAGTTGTAAAAATAGTTTTATGACCAACCAAAAATAGAGTTCATTAATTCATGTTCCAAAGATGTCTAGTTTGGGCATCCTTTCTCTCAATCAGTTCTTAGTGAGTAGCTGTCCAGTCCCTTCATTACCATTTGTTTTTCTGCGGGTAACTTGCATTATCACTTATACTGTTGAAGTAAGCATCTCATCAGGCGTATCCTGGCGTCACTGGTAAGAACATTTTAGAGGCCCAACCGAACTGCGAAGTAGAGTACTAGCAACTGTGACACTTGGAATCTTAACCTTGACAATTCTACACTTCTTAATAATATGGCTGCATGCATCATTCTGATGCAGAGGCCGGGGGTTATCCTTCTTTTCAAAAAAAAAAGAGAAAATTCTACGCTTGGCACTTGCCATTTCTTATCCTCACCATCTGTTCTAGCTCTGTAGTAAATAATCTAACATTAATATTCACATATAGAATTGTTATGCATGCCGTTTTGGTGTCTAGCTATATATATCTAGTAACCTACGATTGAAATATAACTTTTGCCGTTGGACTTGTTGTAGCATGACGAAGACACTCGACAAGTATCAAAAATGCAGTTATGCAGGACCTGAAACTACTGTGCAGAACAGAGAAAATGAGGTACAACCTGTTACCCATGAACTGGCAAGAAGATTTTTTAGTTAATTACATTTTCTGTTAAAATCTCCGTACTTTCAGTGTGTATATTACCAGCTCTTCCTACATATCAATGATATTCTACGTTTGGAATTAGTCACATGCATATCACATGAAAAGTACCTGCAATTCCAAAACGGTCTCCAGAATATTCAAAGCATGCAAATATACCAAAATACTTCCTATTATGACCCCATGATTCTCATACTTCTAAATACACAAATTCATATATACAGTACTCTCATGCATGTTAGACACATGGTTTACGTAATATGTAGCCCATTAACTCAAACTTGGGTTATCTTCATCTTTAAATGTAAGTATGCACTGCAATTGGTAGGATGAACTGACCACACATCAGGGTGACAGAACATGACTTCTAATTATAATTGTTAGTGTGCTAATATCTTCCCTGTGCTCTTTCATGCAAGAAATTACACATGAGTTGATATGAAGGAGTCACAAAAGTAATCTCTCCGTCATTACAAAGTACACATTGTTTAGTTATTTTTAGGCAAAAATGGATCACATGTGATGTCAGTTAATTCTTTACATAATTCTATCCGTATATTGTAATTTTATGATGCATAATGTTCAATAAAATGCTGTTCTTATCATTCTTAGTGAAGTAAAGTTGTGCTATGTTCTTTCCTTTCAGCAACTGAAAAACAGCCGCAATGAGTACCTGAAACTAAAGGCACGGGTCGATAATTTACAGCGAACACAAAGGTAAGTTGTGTTTTCTTTAATGTGTTATTTTAACACTTTTTTTACATTGTTGCTTTATCACTTATCATCTTGAAGACAAAAAATAACTAAAATCAGAAGCAACTACAAATGCAAAATGTGCTGCTCTTTTGCAACACATCACTACCAGAAACCATATCTTTAGTGATGATCGAAATTTAAGTGCAGTAACTAAACATTGTTTTGATTGCTTGAATATTGTCGATTGAGCATCAAACTGCAATTAATATTTTTCAAAATGGAACACAATAGAAACCTTAAGAAGTAGTAACCCTTAGAGTTTGGTGTCTCTTTAGCAGACTGTTGGTGCTTTGCAAATGTGACATTCAAAGGTCACAAAAGTAAAAGTACGCATACTCAATTTAATATATGGATCATTACCAGTGATCCTGTTCAATCCACCAAATCTGAGTTTACCTGTTAATCTTAGTATCGTTTCTTTTCAGTGTAGTCGAAAGGTGAAATACTAATTTTATCTGCACACAATTAACCACTTCTTTGCATCTTATCCAGGAATTTGCTTGGTGAAGATCTTGATTCATTAGGCATAAAAGAGCTCGAGAGCCTTGAGAAGCAACTCGATTCATCCTTGAAGCACATTAGAACAACAAGGGTACTGATTACTTTTTAACAAGTGTTTTTTCCAATTACTCTAATAAGCGTGAGTTTTTCCTTTTGAAGTAGATATAGCTCTCCATAGAAAACCTTTACGTGATTTTCTTAAATGACTTTATGTGTACAATTATGAGGTTGCTTGGTGCGTCCTAACCAGTTTTTCCCCCTTATTGTAGACACAACATATGGTTGACCAATTGACAGAACTCCAGAGAAGGGTACTCTCTCTCAGAAACCCAGCAGTATTAAAACTTGACTATTTAGTGAATGACCTCCCATAATTTATTAAATATGCAGGAACAAATGTTTTCGGAGGCGAATAAATGTCTTCGAATAAAAGTAGGTACTTCTACGATTGCAATAGTCTAATCTAATTATTTAATATATGTATTCTTGTAGCAATATTCCATATGTATTTCATCTCGGAGATCAAAATGAAACAATTACTTTCTTACACATCGTAACCCTAATTGTTCTTAGAGAACAACGAGCAAAAAAAAAAGAAGTCCATGACTGGTACTCTTGAAAATGAACAGGTTAGGTAATGTTTGATTTTGTTTTGAGAGATGCAGTTGGAGGAGAGCAACCAGGTTCATGGGCAGCAGCTCTGGGAGCACAACAACAACGTACTGAGCTATGAACGTCAGCCGGAAGTGCAGCCGCCGATGCACGGCGGCAATGGATTTTTCCACCCCCTTGATGCTGCTGGTGAACCTACCCTTCACATCGGGTAATTACTCTCATCCTACGTCTGATGTTTGATATAAGTTTAACCTGCCGAGATAGCAGCCGTATTTTGTATAATTTCTGTTAACTATATCTGTTTTGCGGCAGAGTACTTTCTGTAGGACGAAAACAATATTTTTTTCATATATTTTCTTATAGAAGACTGTTGCAAACTTAGGAGGTGCATTTCCTCCATATATATTAGTCATTCAATTGATTGTTAATCCTCTCTTTCCGCAGGTACCCTCCTGAGTCCCTGAATAACTCATGCATGACTACTTTCATGCCCCCGTGGTTGCCTTGATTGAAAACCGCGAACAAAGTGTGAAAAATAAGTATATACGTGGCGCCCGGCCGGCCGCATATATGCATGTATACTACTTCGAGTGATGGATTATTCCAGTCAAGATTCTCAGTTATTTTGCGTGCAACTTTTGTGTGATGAAAACTTCAGAACCCTGTATTTGATGATCAATCATTGTGTTACTGCGTGTAAAAGATCATACATTATATTACTAGAGTGGCTATGTGTGATGATTTTTTTTCCCTTGCCTCTATTGGAATTATGGGCATAATTTGTAGGAAAATCTGGAAGCCCACATGGCGGCCTATTCGTGCATGGAGTTTACGGACGAGTATTTGTGGTGTAAAGAGTAAACGAGAGAGGAAGAGCAAATGATGGAATCGTAATCTCATTGATTGAAGATTTGGGATATATATACCCAGTACAAAGGCGGTAAGTACAGGCAGTTACAAGGAATGGTTGCCGACATATGGCAACCGACAATGCAGGGATTAACCCTTAATTAACTTAATTACTTAAATCCTAACACTCCTCCTAATCAATGCTTGTCTTTGTGAATATGTGTCATCTTGATGAATAACACTCCTTGTATCTCTTTGCCTTCAACAAATGTTCATCATCTTCATCTTGAGAAATCCTTGTATAATCTTTAAAGTCTCCTTCAAAAACCCTGTGGGAAAAATATGAGGAGAATAGTGTAGTATGTTGCTAAAACTCCTTTAAACCCAGTGGGAAAAATAAGGAGAAAATGATGGAACATATAATGATTATTGTCTCTTGATAACTCATTTGAGAAAAACCTTTGTAGAAGGAGAAAACTCATTTGTGAGTTTAGAGAACAATAAATATGTCTTGAGTACTTCATTTAAAAACCCCGACAGGGAAAATAGAAAGTATGACATATGATCTTTGAGAAGATATTTCCTTATTAAAAACCATTATGAGAAACTCTAAGAGAAAACTCATAAGGAAAAGAGTGCGATCTGATATGCCATTGAAAACTCCCCCAGTGGGAAAAATATAAGGAGAAAATATGGCATATAGAGCCACTTGTGTTTATATTGTCTCGTTAAAAACCTTTACGAGAAACCATTAGGGAAAAACTCATCAAGGGAAAAAGAGTACCATATATGCAATCTGATGATTATTAATAGGTTATAGTTTGGGAGATTACTCCCCCTGAACTTTGCAAATATGGAGGATGTCTCATACCAATTCCATTGACATGAACATGAGATTTTCACAGTATCTTGTTTGCAAATTAATTCCTTACTTTTCTATAATCCGTGAGGATAAGTAATTTTCGAGCAATGTGCCTTTTCATATTGCTCTTCATATAACCTGTAGGTCTTGAGTAACACAAGTGGAAGCATCTTGATAAATCAAGTTATGTGATTCTGATGAATCTCAACCACATGATTTTGAGTGTGGTTAATCATTCTGCTAAGCCATGCATATTTTGTAATGCTTTTAGATAAAGCAACTATGTCAGAATGATAAGTGGAAATAACCATTAAAGTCCATTTAGATGACTTCCACGTGAAGGCTATTCCAGTAAATTCAGTCATTGATATGGCGTCGTTGGGATCAAATAAAGAGTCAATATCATTACATCATATCATGGTCATATCTTGTATTTCCTGATGGAAAATATCCAAAAAATTATGTAAGCTTCATATATAAGATGATATTCCCTATATCAACCATATAACTTTTGTTGGGGGTTGCACTCTGAATAAAGATAGCAAATATAGTGTCAGACCTGACGTAGTTTGCAGTTATATGAGTGCTTTGACATTAGTGAGATATAGAACTTCAGGTCCTAGTATCACTTCATTATCGCCCCAAGGTATGAATGGATTTGTACCTTATCAAAGGTAGTATGACCATACATGTCATTTGTTGTTATGATATATCCACACTGAACTTCTCGTATATGTTTTGGATATATTTAGACTAATATGTATTATTGATAGGATGCTCAAGTTGTAAACTTAAGCCAAATTTGGTCGAATCCAAATTTTCCGTCTTGAAATGATTTTGTGTATGTTTATGTCTTGTAGAGACATTGATGACGAAATCATCGATATACACTGAGGTGATGTAAGGAAACCAAATTTGTGATTTCTTTATTAAAACACATAAACAATCATCTTTATTAGAGTTATTCTTTTTAAGAAGAAACTCATTTAGTCGGCAGTACCATATGATTTCCGACTATTTCGAGCCATAGAGTGACTTCTGGAGTTTTACACAAATATGTTGCGATTTATTTTGGATTCGGAATTGTAAGCCCTTCAGGGACTTTGTTATAAATTTCCAAAACGAGTGACCCATATGAGTATGTAGTCACTGCATCCATTAACCGCATGTATAATATTATTTGTACTGCCAATGATATTTATTATCAAAACATAGTTCCACTCATACCAAGAGGGTATGTTACATCGTAATCGATGCCGGGTCTCTGCGTGAACCCTTTTGCTACAAGCCTCACTTTCTCACCACCTCATTGACTTTGTCTATGAATGAGAAGTTTTAGTATTCCATATGGAAGATACTTATGAGGAGTAGGTATTACTGTGGTAAATACCACTCGTTTGTAGAGCGAGTGCTATTCTTCATTACTTGCTTCCTTTTATGTGAACCAATATGAGTGCAAGAGGCACTCTGCCATGGATTTTGGTTCAGGGCCCAAAAGGTTTTAGCAATTTTGAGAAGAAATATATGTCGACAAATGTAGTCTTTACTTTATATGATTCTGGTGGAATCGATGAAATTCGTGGAAATGCAATTATTCCTTTTAACTCCTTGTGATTTCCTACAACAATGGAGTCAAGGTGTTTCGATGTCCTGGCACCAAAACATTTGTGCACATTTATGCCGGGCTTTGGATGATGAGCATCCAGTGAGGTGTCTTTCAACTTGATGTTGAATTACATTTACTGGTTGAGGATTTGATTTCCTCTGTTTCCGCGGAAGCATATACGAGATTATATCTCGTGTGGTCAGATTTCTCCCCCTCTTGCTCTCATTTGGAGAGAAGAGTGGTCTATGAGGTACCTCCACTCTTTCTGACACTTTACTGCAGGAATATAAAATTTAGTGACACCTTTGTCATCAGTAAATGTATGTGGCAGATTTGCAATGTGTTGCAAATATATGATTCTCTAAACTTCTAGTTCAGAATCTTTGTGTACGTGGATATAAGGATTGAATGTCAATAACATTTCTAGTTTATTTTTCTCGGCATTCTTTGTGGTACTTATCTCCCCCTAATGCCGGAAATGTCCTTATTGCTGATGCAATCAGCATATGGGCTATGCATAATTTTGATTGACGGATCAATTGTTATTCCTCACATAGATCCCTAATTTTCTGTGAGAGCCCATTGATGTATGCTGGAGTGGTGATATCGGTATGTAACCGAATTATCGCAGATAGGAAATACTTTGTTGATCTCCACGTAATTACTACAAGGGGAAAGTAGTATGATATGCAGTTGGTATGATTTAGATCATACTTACGGTGTGTAAGGCCGTATGTATCCAGCAAGAGGCTGGTAAATTTACAATTCTTTAAGATTGGTCATGTAATTAATTTCACTATCTTTGATAATATATTTGAACTAAACCATTATGGGTATATACATAAAGTATTATATAATTAGTCATTGCTCGTGAAATGAGTTCAACGAAATTGTCCATTCGAATGGATTTGTCCTTTGTTTAGAAGAATTTGCTCTTACTTTGATAAGATGAGAAATTAATTTAGTAAAATCATTCATGGTTGTGTGTGATAGGAGACACACTTGAAATCATTTTATAAATATTTCTATGAGTACCATGAAGTATCAAAATAATACCACAGAATGGTTGAGTAATCCACATATATCTTTTGAATGTGTTCAAGGAAGAATGAGTGGCTCATTTGAAATTTTAAGGTGAGAGAACCTTAAAACTTATTTCCCCTATAGCACATGCAGTGCACATAAAGTCTGATGATTTGGGAAATTTTGCAACTTGTTAAGTTGTGACCAAAAGAACTATCAATAATTTTCTAATCAACCCCAAACCAGGATTGTAAGGCTTAAAACCAAATATTTTGTAAGATTTAGAAAATTATTGTGTACGCAACAAAACTGAGTATGAATTGATTCATACATTCAAAATTTATCAAATATAATGTCCAAGCAATAGGATATTGGACATCGCACTAGATGTAGTAGCACAAGTATAGGCTAATGATATTTTGCGAATAATTAGGAGATTACATGAGGTCTCCCATATTACTGAAAAATTAATTACGCAAACATATCATAGGCGCAAAGAATTGATCATTCTTTTATTGCACTATATTTTTGGTTCTCCTTCTGATGAAGATTAGAGAACATCATTTACCAGAATATTTTCTGGTTGTATGTTTGCAAATTTTCAAATATCCCAGTGAACTTATTTGCCTTTTAATAAATTCGTGGTGTGGTTTGACTATATGATTGAGGGTTTGGTAATCATAGGTATGATATTTATATAACCACACACTTGACAAACTTGAGAGATGTCTTTTTGATCGTTTGAAACCGATATATTCAAGGTGAATAAATATTCATCCATTATGTACTTAGTTTGAGAACTAAGTGAAGTTGGTGACAGACAAAATACATATGAACATACTTAGCTATTAAGAGAATAACCATGACACATTTTTTTTGAAGGTGGAGTTATAGTGGCCACAAATGCCGTAGATGGATACAATGACTGATATCATGAATCACTTAAAATAAACACTCCCACCTAACATGAGTTTGCATTTGGACATGTCAGTCATGTGTTACATGAAAATGCTCATGAATTTATTCATTTTACTTCTAAGAGTAAGCGATATCTATGGATAAAATGATTTATTTGAAAACAATCATGGCCAAGGTGATCCTTGGTGAACCTGGATGTATCCTTCAATATAACGCATGTGATAAAATCATTGCTAACATTTTGGACTTTATTTTCGAGGAAATATGTAACTTTAGAGTCATTGCCAAAAACATAGACGTTACATGTTTAACATTGGTTAGTCACTATGAAAGTATAACCACAATGTGATGTGGACATTATGACAGTGTTTGAGACACTTGTTATAAATTATGGTATCCATCTTGATTGATGGACGACATTGTAATTACAAATAGTGACATAGGCTCCACTGCCATGTATTTTACCAATGTAGTAGAAGGTAATCGTTGGAGTACACAAATATTTGCATAATTTTCCAAGACCTATTCAAGCAAATTGAGGCTTGAATAATTCATATTAGCATAAAATACTATTTCAGCATGTAGTTACTATGCATGAATGATATTTTACTATGAGAGTAAAATATTTTGCTGAACAACAACAATAAATGCGTCACAGGAGCAAATTTTTGTATGGCTGATGCCTTATAGCCATATGCGTAGACCTCAATTGATATAGAATAACACTTTGAAGATAATCACCAATATGGTGTAGATCTCGCAGTAATAGAAAACATAGTCTGACTTTTGTCAGTAGATGTTTATAATTCCATTACCTTATGTTATGCTAAATTTAAGAAAATTATGATATCTTGAGGTAGTCACATCAAATATTATTATTTGAAAGAGCACTTTGAAGGTAATCATCTTGTAAATTTGACAAGATGTAGACCTCACAGTAATGATGGATAATCTGCAAATGGTGCAGTAGATGCCATCAATACCTTGTGATTTGCAAATAAAACTTGGGCTAGTCATATTAGGTATGGCACTTTATAATTCTTATTTGAATTTCAGTAAGATTTGCAAAAAATAATAATTCTATTGCAGAATCATAGTTGTTGTCATAAAATCGCATTTAAGGCTACGGTAAAGACACCGAAGATGTCTTAAATTCCGAAGGAATAGATGTACGCAAATCATTCTTTTGAATTCCTTTGCTTTAGTATTACTGTGGTAATACATGAAGGTAGAAAAAGTTTACATACTTATGCAAATATATAGAGCGTGCAATAAATTTCAGTGGAATTGTGTTTAAAATGTAAGCAAAACATTCATTTTGGCATAGTACTTCTGTGGAAATACATGCAAATGAAAATACACATTCTACTGCAATATGTGAAGCCGTTGGGCTTCCCTGCATACTTAACTAAGACTGAGGGCTTGAGTGCGTGATTAGCGAGTACTTTGCATATTGTGAAAAACATGAGTACTAAATCACAAAACAACCGAAAGGATAAGGTTCAGTCGAAAGGATAAGGTTCTCAATTTCCTCCTTCCTGTGCGTGCGTGGAGAGGAATGGATTGATTCTGTCCGTCACTTCCACTATGCACTGATACGGCCGACGTTCGGGAGGATGATTCCTACGCCGTTGTGGAGCATCTCCAAGCCGTGGGACAGATGTTGGCCGCCGCCGCCGGCGGCCGCCGCGCCGTCGTGCTGCATCTAGAGAAGCGGCGTCGGAGCCGAAGGCCGCCGCGCCCGGGGAAGAAGCGACGGGCCCGAGGGCCACCGCATGCTCCGTGATGGGGGCCGCCGTCCCTGGGTTGGATTCGCCTCCGCGTTGGGGCCGAAGGCCGTGCCCGAGGGAGGGCTGCGCGCCGCGCCATGGTCGTGCTCCGTCTGAGGGAGGAGCGCCGCGTCGGATGCTGCATCCGAGAGGTGGAGGATGCCGTCGTCACCCAAACGCCGAGGTACTCTCGTTGGGGCTTCGTCCCTTCTTTTTCTCTGGATGTTTTGTTGGAGTTTGTTCCTCGTCTTCTAGTCTTGTTCTAGATGTTGATTCTTCTTTTCTTCTTGATTGAGAATTTCTTCCTCCTTCTGTTTGAGTAGTGATCAATACATCTCACCACGAGCATGTGCCGGATGAAGCGATTTACAAAACAGAACTAGTTATTATTTCTCTGATTGATTGCAAGAAGATAAAAACAAAGTGAAGAATGTCCTCATCCAGTTTTCCTCTTTTACAGACGCATGTCCATCGATTCCTGCCGTGGGCCGCGACGCGGAGGAACCACCGTGCGATGGCCTCTGGAGCGCCGGGAGGAGCACCATCGAGGCCGACGGTCGTCGCGTCGTCGGCGCCGGATGGCATCGTCGCCACTGCCGTGCACGGTCTCGCCGTTGGGGCGAGCATGGCATCACTTTTTCCTCTTCGCTTGTTGTGTGGCCTAAGACTCTCGGTAGAGGCGTGCTGATAACGTGTAAAGAGTAAACGAGACAGGAAGAGCAAATGATGGAATCGTAATCTCATTGATTGAAGATTTGGGATATATATACCCAGTACAAAGGCGGTAAGTACAGGCAGTTACAAGGAAGGGTTGCCGACATATGGCAACCGACAATGCAGGGATTAACCCTTATAACTAACTTAATTACTTAAATCCTAACATGTGGCACGCATGTCTCATGGCAGGCATGCTTTTATTTTTGACTTCCGATTTTCAAACTTTTATATCTTTTGAATGAAAAGTCCAAATTAAATTTTGTTCATACATTCGTGTTTCTCATGACAGGGCTTACAAATAAGATCCATTTAAAATACATTTTGACAATTTTTGAAAATAAATGTTAAGTTTTAACTCTTAAAATTTAGTACGAGTGACCGATAAGATTGCGATATTTGTGCCTGCAACCGACAACAAAAAATGTGTTAACAAATTATCTATGAAACTTGGTAAAAGCGAATGAGAAAATAGCAAGTTTCAGATGAAAAACCGCAAGTTTCAATGACGGTACTATGCCCTCGTGGGGGATCCAACTAATCCGCGAATCGCGAGGTAATCAAGCGGACGGGCAGGGCTTGGCAGGTGCGCTCCCGCACCTGCGTGCCCCTATGAATGTGCGTCAAGTTTAGTCCGACCGTACTAAGAGATATGAATGGGCTGCCATGTAAGCTCACTACAGGCGATGACTGAGTCAAGGTGACGTTGCAGGGAGGATGCGTGTCGCTTAACCTTCGCGTGGACGCATGGGCCTCCCAACTCTCCATCCATGTACACTTCGTCGACCCCGAACTTCCTCGTTGTCATTATTGTTGCCACAAGCTCTAATGCCCTCGTCCTCCTTGACTTCGTCAACACCCGCAACCACATGCTTCTCCCATCAGTACACTTTCGCCATAACTGGCTACGGGATTTCGATGCCGCCAATGGCAATGATGGATAAGTGACATGAGCAGCAAGATTGAGGTGTGTCTCTATAACGCCCCGACCACATCCACTAGTTCCTGGCCGTTGCGCCTCACGGGATCTACTCGCCCCATAGAGTAACAATAGTCCTTTCTGCGCACTTTGTCCTCACTCATGAGCACCTGGGACCAACTTCCTAGTCGACCAGCCATCATCAAACTACAAGCCAAGCACACTTAACTTTGCAGATCTTTGCGAATGGGCTCCCGGAAAAAACAAATTCCTTGTTGATATGAGTAGTCTAGCATTCCTCTTAAGCCAGACTCACATAAAATCCCACTCAAAGGAACTGACGACCTCATCGGCCCACGGGAATGTTCCCTCTTGGCGCACGGTGGTCCCGGGCGTGCCCGAGGAAAATCGACCTAGTGTGTGGCGCCCGCGGAGATTGAACGGTTGGGATCGCGCGAGGGAGCCTGTGGCACGCGTGAAACGGACTGCACAGAGGGCACTCGTGCGCCAGTGCCCCCATCCTTTAGTAATAATCCTATAAAGAATGCTGAAGTACCCACCTCTTGAGGCTCTTCAAGGGCGAATAGCCCCTCGAGCTGTTCGTTTCAAGTTGGCTTGTGACGGGCACCACCCGAGGGCTCTCCGCGCCTTCGAGTGAACCGCGGGCGCGCTCAGAACCATCGTTATTGCACAGCCCAGGAGCACAGGGGCCGAGTGGGGGCGCTTGTGGTCTGCCAAATGACGGTGGTCCTAGGCGCGCCGAATGATGGTGGTCCTAGGATCTTTCGGTAGGCGGTCCATTACGGGTAGACCACTGGCAAGACCGAGCCCATCGTAAATGGTCAACCCAGGCGCGCCTGCGACCGAGCGTGGCCACCTAGCCAGACCCACCTGCCAGCGTTCGCTGCCCATGCGCCGGTCTGGTCCTGTCACAACAGACGGCGTGTGTATCGCGCCCACCTGCGTCGGCTTGTGCGTGGAGGCTTGTGTCGCACCCGCTCGAGCCGGCTCACGCTTGGGGCCAACAGGTAAGGTTTCATTGGCCCCACATGCCCCCACTCACACCCCTGCACGCAGATGCCTGTGGGTTGTATGTGTTGGGTGGTCCGAAAGATCTATCGAGCTAGGGTCGTGATGTTTGTAAAACCGACCATTAGTTCCATTTGTCCAGGGATCACAGCGGCAAGAGTCTGGCATGCATGCACTCGATCCTGCTGGGTTGCTTCTGCGGTGCTTGCACCATCGCTCGCCTGGCCGAGTTGCTTCACTTGTCTGGCTCGAGATGTCTCTAGTGGAGGATTTGTTGCTTGCCAGATAATGCGGTTGTTTATGAGGGTTTTTGGTCCTTTCTTAGGTCGTTTTGATTTCCTATAGGTTCATTGTAGCTAGATGGCTTTCTCTCTATGATCTTCAATATAAAATGATCTTCTTAAAGATCCATATGATGTAACCCTTCTTTGCGATGTGTTTTTTTTATCCAATGAATTGTAGGTTTATGATCAGATTATTCATTGACTAATATTTGATTCTCTTGAAGTCTTTTTATATGTAATTGCATAGCTATGCATGATTTTCCGTTCTACGAGTCTTTTTTGGCCAACTAGATGATTAGGTCTTCAGAGGGAGTGGTGCATATAGTAGTAGGTTCAACCTTGCGGTGATCTTGCCCAGTGAACAGAAGGGGCGAAGGCACGTATTGTGTTGTTGCTGCTAAGGGAAAACGATGAGATTTGGTCATATTGATTGATCTCTTCCTATCTACACTATGTCATCGTTGCTTACTGCGTTACTCTGTTTGTCATGAACTTAATACTTTGAGATGCATGCTGGAGAGCGGTCTTGGGGTGATGTAATAGTAGTAGATGCAGTTGGATTAACGGTCTACTTGTGACCGACGTAATGCCTATATTAGATTATGCTATGAATGATCACAATTAGAACTATGCTCAATTCTGTCAATTACCCAACAATACTTGTTCACCTATTTTTACTATGCTTTCGAGAGAGATGCCACTTGTGAACCTAGTTGTGGCCCCCGGGTCTATCTTCCATCAATACAAAAGCTTCTACAATTGTTATTCTTTAATCTTTTATTATTTTGCCTTCCACTAACAACTTTAATCTTGTAACTAGCAGGAATAAGGGGAGGGACAACCCCCTTGCCTTTGTTGGGTCCAATGAATAGTTGTGTTTGTGTGCAGGTACTACTAACATTGTTAGTAAGGTGCCTCTTACTGGTTCGATAAACCTTGATTCTTAACAGAGGAAAATACTTTCTGGTATTGTGCTACATTGATAATCCCCAAGTGCAAGGAATCATCATAGCACTTTCCAAAGATAGAAGTGGTAAGTATGGAGTGTCAAGCCCTACGTACACCGAGTGTTTGCTTTTATCTAGAAACAAGAAATAAAACTATGAAGTGAGTATAAATGGATAGCTTTGAAAGAACATAAACATAAAAGTAGGTGCTTCCTAAATAAGCACAGTATATTACAATATAAAACAAATAGCGAGTGTGGAATAATGGTGGTATGGCGTGCGGAATTGTGCCTAGGCAATTAGCTAGTCACTAGACCGATGGCAAGTTTTCATGTGGGAGAGGCCTATGCTAGCATGTCATCCTTTACTTGGAATTCTATGCACTTATAATTGGAACTATTAGCAAGCATCCGCAACTACTAACAAGTACATTAAGGTAAAACCCAACCATAACATTAAGATATATTGGTCCCCCTTCAATCCCGTATGTATCAATTTCTATGGTAGGAAGAAGTTTATTTCACTCCCGCCCCAATGCATAGTCCTATAAACATGCAACTAACCCTATCATGAGATCCACACATGTGGTCATATGACGAGCACCAAAGGACAGTAACATAACCACAAGAAATTTAAACCAATCATATAAATTCACTAGTTACCCATAGGAAAACACAAATCTACTCAAACACGATAGCAATGACCCAAGTCATTGGATAGTAATTCATAGCAGGAAAACACCATGTGCAAGTAGGGGATCACAGCGGGTTGCGGGAGAGTGAACCGCTGAAAAGAGGTGATGAAGGTGATGAAGACGATCACCGCGACAATGGTTCCCAATAAGGTTTATGCTTCATACTTCTATGTTGTGATGAATTGTTACTTGTTCATGAGAAGCTATATGATAAAAATGTATTGAAATAAGTTCCTTTGTTTACTACTGTTATGATAATAAGCATGATGCTTCTATGTCCGTATTTTGTTTTTATCGACACCTCTCTCTCAAACCATGTGGACATGCTTTTCAATATCAGCTTTCGCTTGAGGACAAGCGAGGTCTAAGCTTGGGGGAGTTGATACGTCCATTTTGCATCATGATTTCCTACTGTTATTTACTTTTTTTTGTTGAATAATAATGCTTCGAGGAGTGATTATAATGCCTTTTCTCTCATAATATGCAAGGTTTGCACAAGGAGGGAGAATACCGGCAGCTGGAATTCTGGACCCAAGAAAAGCACGTCAGAGATACTTATTCTACACAACTCCAATGAAGCTGAAATTTTACGGAGATTATTTTTACATTTAATAAAAAATACTGGAGCTGGAAACTACCGGAGGAGGCCTCCCAGGTGGGCACAATCCACCAGGGCGCGCCAGGCCCCCCTGGGCGCGCCCTGATGGGTTGTGCTCGGCCTGGCCCACCTCCGGTGCCCATCTTCTGGTATAAGGTCTCTCTTGACCTAGAAAAAAAATCAGAGGAGGACTTTCGGGACGAAGCGCCGCCGCCTCGAGGCGGAACTTGGGCAGGAGCACTTTTGCCCTCCAGCGGAGCGATTCCGCCGGGGGAACTTCCCTCCCGGAGGGGGAAATCAAAGCTATCGTCATCACCAACACCCCTCTCATCTTTGGGAGGCCAATCTTCATCAACATCTTCAACAACACCATCTCCTCTCGAACCCTAGTTCATCTCTTGTGTTCAATCTTTGTATCGGAACCTCAGATTGGTACCTGTGGGTGAGTAGTACTGTTGATTACCTTGCGTAGTTGATTACTATATGGTTTATTTGGTGGAAGATTATATGTTCAGATCCAATATGCTATTCAATACCTCTCTGATCTTGAGCATGTTTATTATTTGTGAGTAGTTACCTTTGTTCTTGAGGTCACAGGAGAAGTCATGTTGCAAGTAATCATGTGAATTTGATATGTGTTCGATATTTTGATGATATGTATGTTGTGATTCCCTTAGTGGTGTCATGTGAACGTCGACTACATGACACTTCACCATTCATGGGCCTAAGGGAATGCATTGTGGAGTAGTTATTAGATGACGGGTTGCTAGAGTGACAGAAGCTTAAACCCTAGTTTATGCGCTACTTCGTAAGGGGCTGATTTGGATCCACATGTTTAATGCTATGGTTAGACTTTGTCTTAATACTTTTCTCGTAGTTGCGGATGCTTGCGAGGGGGTTAATCATAAGTAGGTTGTTAGTTCAAGTAAGAACAGCACCTTAGCACCGGTCCACCCACATATCAAATTATCAAAGTAGCGAACACGAATCAAACCAACATGATAAAAGTGACTAGACGAAATTCCCGTGTACCCTCAAGAACACTTTGCCTATTACTAGTGATTGTTCTGGCCTGTCCTTTGCCTCAAAAGGATTGGGCTACCTTGCCGCACCTTGTTTACCGTTACCGTTACTTGCTCGTTACAAATTATCTTGCTATCAAACTATCTATTACCTACAATTTCAGTGCTTGCAGAAATTACCTTGCTGAAAACCGCTTGTCATTTCCTTCCGCTCCTTGTTGGGTTCGACACTCTTACTTATCGAAAGGACTACGATTGATCCCCTATACTTGTGGGTCATCAGTGTATCATATGGTGTTATTGTAGTACGAACTCTATCGCTGTTTTTGACACTTGTAGGAATGGCTCAATAGATTGATCGAAACAATAACTTTGAGTTAGTTTTCTACCTACAACAATTTCATATTATGTTCTCCGCCATTGATGAGAACTTTGGAGTGGCTCTTTGTCACATATAAAAGGATTATATATGATTCGATTATGTTAGCATTGTTGAGAGATTGCACTAGTGAAAATATGAAACCTAGGCCTTATTTCCATGCATTGATATATCGTTTTGCTTGATGTTTGCTACTTGCTACCTTGCTGTTTTATTTACCAGATTACAAATACCTATTTGTACTATGCATACTACACTTGTATCACCATCTCTTTGCCGAACTAGTGCACCTATACAATTTACCATTGTATTGGGGGTTTTGGGGACACAAGAGACTTCTTGTATTTGATTGCAGTGTTGTTTGAGAGAGACCACCTTCATCCTACACCTCTCGCGGATTGATAAACCTTAGGTCATCCACTTGAAGGAAATTTACTATTGTCCTACAAAACTCTGCGCTTGGAGGCCCAACAGAGTCTACAATAATAAAGTTGTGTAGTAGACATCAAGCTAATTTCTTGCGCCATTGCCGGAGAGGTGAGTGCTTGAAGATATGTCTTTAGATCTTGCAATTGAATCCTTTTGTTTCTTGTTTATTCACTAATTTGGTTTATAAAATAAACTAAAAAAATGGAAGTGAACTTGTGCCAAATTACTTACATTTATAAAGTCTTTCTTGAAAATTATGGATCGTCCAAAGTTTTAGAAGAAGAATTCAATAAAATGTATGGCATGAATCCATGAATGATGAGCATGATTGCAATCATATTAGTTTCAATTCCCTGAATATCCATGGTGCTAATGATATGCGAAGCCATAAGCTTGGGGATGTTATGTTTGATGAAGATGATCTTTTTAATTCCCCACCTCCTATCTATGATTTGCAATAGTAATGAAAGTGGGTTTGGAAGAGTGTGAACTTTATTTGATTATTATCCCACTACTTTCGAGGGTGTTGAATCTTTTTACAATGATAAAAGTGGATTCGAAGTGGTCATGACTTTATTTGGTGATGATTCCATTATTTCAGAAGAGGTTTCAATTGATTATGATGAGAACAAAGTTGTTACTTATGATGATTATTGTGCTGAAACTTATATTATAAGAAGTAGTGATAACTACTCTTATAAAACTTCTCATAATATGAATAGCCTTTTACTGAACATTACTCTTTTAATGTGGAATCAATTTATAGCTAGTGTTCAAGTTATATATGATACTCCCACTATTATGAATGAGAAGAAATTTGCTTGGGTGGGTAGTAATAAATTTTCTATGCTTGTGGATCATGGAAGGAATGCTTTATGTGATAGTTATATTGTTGAATTACTTCAGGATGCTACTGAAAATTATTATAAGAGAGTAACATATGCTTGTAGGTATCGCAATAATATCAAGTTTCCTCTCTATGTGTTGAAAGTTTTGAAGTTGCACTTGTTATGCCTTGCTATGCTAGTTACTTTGTTCTTCAATAAATTATTTTGTTGCAAGTTTCCTATGCATGGGAATTGGGTTAGGATTAAATGTGTTTGTTATGTGATTCATGATGCTCTCTTACATGTTTTAGTTACTATTCTTATGTGAGTATCATTAAAATTATCAATGCCTAGCTAAAAGGCGTTAAAGAAAAGCGCTTGTTGGGAGGCAACCCAATATTTATCCATTCTGTTTTTATGTATTTAAATGACTAATATACTTTAGTAATCGTATTTTGTATCTTTTATTTCGATAAAGTACCAAGTAAAGCCTTTGGGATAGTGTGGATACTTGTTGATTTCATTCTGTGCAAAAACAGAAACTTTTACATCTAGTATATGAATTCTATAATTTTACTAGAGGGTGAAAATATTCTGAAATTTTTAAAAAATTATTTATCTTCATATTATATACGCTTTCCTAATTTTTCATAATTTTTAGAGATAGGGAAGTATGGTTTTAGTTCAGATCTTTACAAACTATTCTGTTTTTGACAGATTCTGTTTTGCATGCATAGTTTGCTTCTTTTAGTGTTTCCATAGCTTATATTGAGTGATAAAAATTATGGGAATGATATAATACTTGTATTGGCAGTACCTAAGTGAATGATCTATTTTAGTATACTAACCCATCTCATGAGTTCCGTTAAGTTTTGTGTGATTGAAGTTTTCAAGTTTTTTGTGAGATTACGATAGAAGGAGAATAAGGAGCGTAAATATCTAAGATTGGGGATGCCCAAGGCACCGCAAGGTAATATTCATCTAATACTCAAGCGTCCAAGCGTGGGGATGCCCCGGAAGGCATCCCCCTTTCGTCTTCAACACTATCGGTACACCTCATTTGGAGCTATATTTTTATTCGTCGCATAATATGTGTTTTGCTTGGAGCGTCATTTCCTTTTGCTGGGATTTTCTTTCTGTTATTTTTAATCTTGTTTTTAAATAATAGTGCCAAGGATTGCCTTAAGGATGTTTGAATTGCATGTTTGATGTGTGTTGTGCAGAAACATAAACGTTTAATGTAGTGTTTGACTTTAGATATTTTACTGGAACGCGGAAAGTTTCTGAATTTTATAAAGTAATTTCATACAAATGTTGTATTATGTCCTAAATTTTCAGAATTTATTTAGTTACAGAAGTACACTTTTGGACTTATACAAACTGTCATGTTTAGATAAATTGTTGTCATACTTTTGTTATGTGCTTGTCCTAGAGTTTGATGGCTTATATTGGTAGATATAAATTGTGGAAATATTAGTATACAATAGCTAATGTTTAAAAATTATTATGCAACTTGCCTTGACAGTACATGAAGTGTTGATTTATTCTTTTGTGCACTAACCTATCTCACGAGTTTGTGTCAAGTTTTGTGTGGATGAAGCTTTTAAGATTTAGGGGAAATCATGATATGAGAGAAATTAACGAGACACAAGAGCTCAAGATTGGGGATGCCCAAGGCTCCCTAAATCAATATTACAAGAAGTCTCATGCATCTAATCTTGGGGATGCCACGTTAGGCATCCCACCTCTCTTCGTCAACAAATATGGGTTAGTCTCGGTTGAGCCTAAGTTTTTATTTGTTCACATGATATGTGCTATTCTTGGAGTGTCCTTTTGTTTGGTTTGCTGTTTCAAATAACTCTCAGATATGAAATTCTTTATTAAGAGAGATTCTTCACATAGATACTTAATTGTTTAACTACTCTTGATCTTCCCTTATATCTTTTGGAAGTAGGTTGTCATTCACTCTTGTTCTTCGCTTATATCCTAAGAGTAAATTGTGAATGAACTGGATGTAATAAATCTGAAATCATACATGTTCCATATGCTTAGTAGTAGTTCCACATTGGGTTTAGAAAGTATAATCTATTGAATTTTTATAATCACAATATTGTTCATACAAACAATTCATGAAAGATTAGTGTAAGAAAGAGAAATTTCTCATAGAAATATATTATCTTGGACATCTTTTATGATTGTGAATACCCATTAATTATTTTCAAACTTGATCAAGTAGTTGATGTCGGACAAGGAAGACAACGTAATGGTTTATGCTTGGGTATATTGTCATTGAAGTTATATTGTTATGGATCCTCTAACATGTGGTGCTTGCTCATAACCTTTTGCTAGCGAAAACTTAGTACTAAGTAGAGATACTACATGTGCGTCCAAAAACCCTTAAACCCAGTTTCTTGTCATGACAGTCCACAATACCTACCTATATATGGCATTTCACTGTCATTCCAAGTAAATTTGCATGCCATCTCTAAAAATCTTCAAACAAACATATGTTTTCAATAATGGGAAAGAGCTTATAGGTGACCTCAAATCAGTGGCGGGCGCAGTCTAGTACCCGCCACTTCTGTTAGCAGTGGCAGGCTCCAAAATCCGCCCGCCACTGCTATTGGCTTACCAGTGGCGGGCATCAGTTTGCACCCGTCACTGGTAACAGCTGTCTATATTGGCCATGGGACATATGTTACGTGTGGCGGGCACAAAATCTTGCCAGCCACAGCTAATTGAGTTACTAGTGGCAGGCAGCAATTCGTGCCCGTCACTATATATTTTAGCCCTGCGGCAAAATTTATCAAAAAATAACATTGTCAGGCGGCAATATGTACTCGCCACTGGGTACTCAACTAGCAGTGGCGGGCATTAGGAATCACCCACCACAAACAATTGTGCCATGGATTGATGACATGGCTCACACCCATCTATCCATCAAAATAAAATAAAAAATGAGACACAGCTCCCACCCAAACCTCTCGTCACCTGCTCTCTCTCTCTCTCTCTCCCCCGTTACTCTCCTCGCCGCCGCCACCACCCACCACTCACGCCGGCTGGTTCCGGCGACCTCCGGCCGCATGCAGCATGCCACCGAGCTCCTCACGTTCCGCTCTTTCCGCCCCTCCGGCCAGATCCACAGCTCTCTCGCAGTCTGCACCCTGCCCCATGTCTAAGGTTTTGCCTCCCCATTTGTTAGCCCGAATTTGCCGCAACCGGCGACGGCCAGGCCAGATTTTGCCAAATCTGCCACCGGTAGGTCCTTCTCCTCCTTTCTCGCCGAGATCCAGCTTCCCCACCTCACCTCACCTTCTCCTCCTTTCCTTCCGTTTGTTGCAGGTCACAATGGCATGTTAACGGCGACGATGGCAGGAGGGCGCCGACTCAAGGAGGAGGAGCAGGAGGGGCGGACCTCCCTGTTCTTCCAAAGCGACCAAGGGCTCTCTGCCATGGCATGGTGAGCTCGTCCCCTCCCATCTCTGCCTCTTCTCTCGGTTCCTTTGGAATCTTGCGATGGATGGATGTTTTGGTAATGTTTGCCATGGATGAGTGTATATATACATGTGCCCTATAGTTTGAGTTCTTCCTCTTGTGTTGCCGCACTCTAGTCTTTAGATACAACAACATTAGGTCCATGGATGGATGGATGATCACATACAGCTAGAAGCCTAGCAGTGCTAGCAATAACAACAAAAACCGTGTGATTGATTCTGTTTGGGTAAGCACTAGTCATCGACCCGTGCTACTGCACGGACTAGCTATTTTGCAAAGTTCATAAGATAAATACTGGAGGCCGGAATTTGAATGATAGTAGTTTGATCAGAGCATGCATGCCAACTAAACATGTGTATGCTTCTTCCAGATTTCTCTTTACCAGAATTGGATGTTGTATGCACCTTCATCATGCAGTCCAATTACTTAGTTTATTTGAGACAAACTCGTTTGTTTTAACTGTACTACAGGCTTGTACTGCCTCTTATCACAAATTGCACATGAGTTGATTCCAAGTTCAGACATAACTAACAATCATTCGCTCTGAAGGTGTTGCACTTTTATTTTATTTCAGATCGTGAGGAAAGGGGTTCAGATATGTGACTAATCTATGTTGTACAGACTATTTTTTCTATGTTGCACTAACCAATCTTAGAATTATAGTACATATATTAATTCTCAGAGCACTTCTAGATCAAATATACACTCTGCTATACACACTCATTTGTTGCTTGTTTGTTTATTTGCTACGACAGATGCGATGACGGATGACATCGTATCAGCGGAATTCCAACAAGGATATGTATTTGTTGATGATGGTTAGGGACAATTTATATGTAAGGCAGTCGTGTGGTGAGTTGGTTCATTGGATCGACTCCTTCTTTCTGGCGAATACCTTCACTTCAAGTAATTTAAACCTTGTTTGTTTGTAAATATGTCATGTTGAGAAGCTTTTCTCGAACATACACACTTAATCATCATGTTGTTTCTTGAGGATGGAATTTGATGTCATTCCCTTTAAGTTTTGATTTCTACCCCTGGTCTTCATCTTGTACCAAACTAAAGACCTGGGGGGCTATTGCATATTCTGATGTATCATAGTTATGGATTACACTACCTTATTGTCGCATCTTATTCTGATGTATCATAGGATTACCTAACTAAAATGTTGATTAGGAAACTTGATCTTTTTCTGCAATTCCTAATAGACGTTCTTGTAGTTTTCTTTCCTAACTAATGTGTATGTATTCATATTGGACTCCCCATAGACTTTATTTTGGTACTTGTTGGAATGTTACTGCACAACATTTTAAGTGTCCTTCCTCCCCTTCTCTATTTCTTCTTTTTTCCCTATGCAATTTCTCATCTTAATTTTTTGTTGCTTCCCCTGTGTCCAGAAAAAGAAGGAGGTGTGGAAGGAGAAGGAGCGGAACAAGGAAAAGGGAGCTCACTGCCAAGTCCATAGAGAGATGAACCACAACCACCTCACCCAGGTCATGCTTCAATCCGCCTCAAAATTTAACCATTTGCAAGCATCTTCTTGCAATACACATATGCTGCTGCTATTCTGGTATAGGCAAGTCCATAACTGAATATGTATGTGTCAATGATTTGGATAATTATTAGCTACATATAAATATGTCCTTTTCTTGACTTAAAATGTTCCTAATTCGTCTGTGATCATGGTCTTTAGTGGCTTCATGGCTTCTTATTCTTTTTCTTTTGTAGGTGAGATCCAATCAGGAAAGAATGGTTGAGTAGAAGGCAACTCGGAGGAGCAACGTCTAACCTATTCAGCCATTTCATTCTTCCTATTTTCTTTCTTGTCGATTTAGAACATCGATGATTTGTGTGAGCCTATTTGTCGGGCCTCTGGGACTGGGGGTACCCAGGCCCATCTGCCTGCGGCCCAGGAAGCAAAGATTGCCTTAAACACTGGGTGGCCCACCTACGAGCTTCATGGGGCTGGTTCTCGCGACGGCCTGCGCCTCGCGAGGTGCGAGGCAACATTACCATCAAGGACTTCATGAGGCCTCTCCGCGAGGCTGTCCCCAATGCCCTCAGGAGGCGGGTCCGTCTGGGGTTGGCCTGGTAGGGCCCCGCAACCCTGCGCCCACACATGGGTGACGCGCGCCGTGCCAAGTGGTGCCAGGAGCGGCGCTAGCCGGCGCGGACAGAGAGGCTTTCCTCTTCGGTGATAGAGGAACGGCGCCAGCTCACGGGCTCCCAAAGCAACCCACAAAGGTTTCCCTTCGTGTGCAAGAAGACCAAGACCGGGGGCTCGGCAGGATAGAGGTCACTCCCGAGCCCACAAGCATGTCACGACGAGGAGCTTTGACAGGTGAAGACCACCTTTTGTAAGGATAGGCTGTAGTCCTGTCCCCCTTCAAACTGACCGTTGTGGCAACCCTTCCCGCCTTGTGTTTTCGGGGGAAGAGGACCAAGGCCAATTTAAGAGTAGGAACCAGCCACTGTAGAGGGAGGAGAATCCTGGACAAGCAAGAACACACCTTGTACTCATCCTCATCCTCAAGCAAACTAGACAAGCAGGAGTAGGGTTTTACACCGCGAGGTCGCACGAACCTAGGTAAACTATGCGCCCCTTGTTCGTCTTCCTTAGCTCGAGCCACCGGAGAGTCGCCGTGAGGTTGTGAGGCAGAGTAGGGAAGGAGAGCGAGTGCACCCTAGTGTTCGAACCTTTTTGGGTCCCCGGAGCCCCGATTCCGACATTTGGCGCGCCAGGTAGGGGTGCGCCGTTGCTCTCCAGCTCCGTCTCGTCTTCGCCCGCGCCAACCCGATGGTTGACACCCGCCGTGCAAGCGCAGCGTGCTCAGCGTCAAACGGACGCCATGGACTTGCCCACGCCGCGGCCGCAGCTATCGCCGGCCGCGCCGCCCGCGAACGACGAGACCTCTCTTGGCCCCCGGCGCAGCGAGGAGGCCGTTTCGTCGCGTCATCTTCGGCCGGCGTTCACGTGGGGGACCTGAACGCGCAGGATGTGTTGCTCATGGCAAGTGAACTGCTCTGCCACCGCCCGACGGATGGGGACCACGACGCCTGGGCGGACCACATCGCTGAGCTCGTTGCCATTGCCAGGAGGGCCCTGGCGCCCTATCTCCCGCTTCGGCCCCCGGTGCCGGGAGAAGGGGGCGTTGGCGGCGGGCCTCCCTCACCACCGCGCAACGACCTAGCCGGGCCATGGCCCGACGGGCCCGAGCAGGGCCGACCTCGTGCCATCCTCCTCCTCCTCCGGGTCCCGATGGCCGGCTTTGGTCTGCCCGGCCTGGCGGCGATGCACCCGAGGGGGGCGGCGGGATGTTCTGCGCCCACCACAACATGCACACCCACGCCACGGAATATTGCGGAGCGTTCGGATCGTCCCGCAGCGAGCGCGCCGGCCAGCGCCCAGGCCGCAGCGCCCGCTGCGCCGGTCGCGAAGGCAGCTGCGGTAGTAGCAGGAGGGACAACCGTAGTAAGAACCGAGACTGGCGCGAGCAGCCTCGCGGCGACAGTGAGCACGGTCTTCCTCACGAGGACACCCAGCCAAGGCCACCTCACGGGGCACGCCACCAGGGTCGTGCGGCCCTGCCGTCGCGACCGCGGCCACTCAGGGAGAGCGGGAGCAGTTCATCTGACGGAGGGCTTGGGGGTGACCTGGAGCCTCGCATGCTGGCCTACATCCTTGGCGGAGCACAAGCCCTCTTGTCAAACCACCGCCTCGGACAGCTCCCCCGCGCCGTAGGTGGAACGCTCCGGGGACCAGAAGCCGCGCGGTCCCTCAGATGGTCCCAGTACGCCATCTCCTTCGACTCCAGGGACGACCTCAAATCCATTACTGTCGTGGGCACGCTCCCCCTGCTGTGCACTCCCATCATATGCAACGTCTCCGTCACTAAAACCCTCATCAACGGGGGCACCGGCCTCAAGGTGCTCTCTGTGGAGACCTTCGAGACTCTCCGGGTGCTCTACAGTCAACTGGCGCCCACTAGGCCATTCTTCGGCGCCGCCGGCGGTCCCACTTTTCCCCTAGGGCAGGTCCGCCTCCCCGTTACCTTCGGCACGCGCGACAATTACTACACCGAGCTCATCGACTTCGACGTAGCGCGCATCGGCCTCCCATACAACATGATCCTGGGATACCCGGCCCTGGCCAAGTTCATGGCAGTGACTCACCATGGTTACAACATCCTCAAGATGCCGGGTCCTGACGACGTCATCACCATTGCCTGCGACAAGAAAGACGCGGTCCATTCCCTCGAGCGGGCCTACAAAGCTGCCGCGGCCGAGCATTCCGACGACGAGGGAGGTTGATACGTCTCTATCGTATCTACTTTTCCTCACACTTTTGCCCTTGTTTTGGACTCTAATTTGCATGATTTGAATGAAACTAACCCGGACTGACGCTGTTTTCAGCAGAACTACCATGGTGTTGTTTTTGTGCAGAAATAAAAGTTCTCGGAACTGGACGAAACTTTTTGGAGATTTGTTTTAGAATAAATAAAAAATACTGGAGCCAAGAACCAACAGAGGGAGGCCCCTGGCTGGGCAAGATACACTAGGGCGCGCCAGCCCCCCAGGCGCGCCCTGGTGGGTTGTGCCCACCTCGTGGCCCCACTGACCCTAATTCTGACGCTATAAAATCCTATTTTTGGAGAAAAAATCAAGGAGAAAGTTTCATCGCGTTTTACGATTCGGAGCCGCCGCCACCTCTTCATCGGGAGGGCAGATCTGGAGCCCGTTTGGGGCTTCGGAGAGGGGAATCTTCGGTCTTCGTCATCATCAACCCTTCTCCATCGCCAATTCCATGATGGTCCCCACCGGGAGTGAGTAATTCCTTCGTAGGCTTGCTGGTCGGTGAGGAGTTGGATGAGATTCATCATGTAATCGAGTTAGTTTTGTTAGGGCTTGATCTCTAGTATCCACTATGTTCTGAGATTGATGTTGGTATGACTATGCCATGCTTAATGCTTGTCACTAGGGCCCGAGTGCCATGATTTCAGATCTGAGCCGTTTATGTTATCACCATTATATCTATGTTCTTGATCCGATGTTGCTAGTCATATGCATCCGCAAACCCCGGAGTGACGATAGTCGGGATACTTTCCGGTAATGACCGTAGTTTGAGGAGTTCATGTATGCACCATGTGTTAATGCCTTGTTCCGGTTCTCTATTAAAAGGAGGCCTTAATATCCCTTAGTTTCCTTATGGACCCCGCTGCCACGGGAGGGTAGGACAAAAGATGTCATGCAAGTTCTTTTCCATAAGCACGTATGACTATTTACGGAATACATGCCTACATTACATTTATGAACTGGAGCTAGTTCTGTGTCGCCCTAGGTTATGACTGTTATATGATGAATATCATCCAACAAGTTCACCGATCCAATGCCTACGAGTTTCCCACATATTGTTCTTGCTAAGTTACTATTGTTGTTGCTATTGATCCAATTGTTACAAAGCTATTGCTATCACTGCTACCGTTACTATTACTATTACGGCTGCTATCAAACTATCATACTACTATGCTACTGATCACTCTGCTGCAGATATTTAATCTCCAGGTGTGGTTGAATTGACAACTCAGCTGCTAATACTCTCAAATATTCTTTGGCTCCCCTTGTGTCGAATCTATAAATTTGGGTTGAATACTCTACCCTCGAAAACTGTTGCGATCCCCTATACTTGTGGGTTATCAAGACCTTTTTCTGGCACCGTTTCCGAGGAGCATAGCTATATTTGTTGAGTCACTTGGGATTTATATCAATTGATGACTATGAAGAATCTGAAGGATCCAAAGACCAAGATTTTTCCCTCTAAGATGAGGGGAGGTAAGGAACTGCCATCTAGCTCTGCACTTGATTCACCTTCTGTCATGAGTAAGCTTGCAACACCACCACATGCTAGTAATCATGATATGTCGCAAGTTATTGATGATGCTACTTTTGCTATGAATGATGCTTATGATGATACTAGTACCATGCTTGATGATAATGTGCCACTAGGAGAATTTCTTGATGAACAAATTGCTAGAGTTAAAGAGAATGAAACTACAGAAACTGATTAGATTGCTGAAACTGATGAAACCTATGAAACTGATGACGACTATGAAACACCTATTAGTCCTAGTTCTCCTCGATTTGAAATGCCTAAGATACCTGAAGGTTATGTTATGGATGAGGAGGTAACTAGAGAAATTCTTTCTTGCAAGGATAGAAACGATCTTAAGAAATTGCTATGCAAGTATAAGGAAAAGACTTTGAATGCTAGAATGAAATGTGATCCTAAGTTTGCTACTTCACCTATCTTTGTTACCGATAAGGATTATGAATTCTCTGTCGACCCAGAGTTAATTACTTTGGTTGAATCTGATCCTTTCCATGGCTATGAAACTGAAACTGTAGTGGCACACCTTACTAAGCTGAATGATATAGCCACCCTCTTCGCTCATGATGAGAAGATTCGTTACTACTATATTCTTAAGTTATTTCTGTTCTCATTAAAGGGTGATGCTAAGACATGGTACAATACTCTTACTCCTGGTTGTGTGCGTAGTCACCAGGATATGGTTTACTATTTCTCTGAAAAATATTTTCCTGCTCATAAGAAACAAGCTACCTTACAGGAAATATTTAACTTTGTGCAAATTGCAGAAGAGAGTCTCCCACAAGCTTGGGGAGGCTTCTCCAGTTGCTTAATGCTTTGCCTGATCACCCTCTCAAGAAAAATGAAATACTTGATATCTTCTATAATGGACAAACCGATGCTTCTAGGGACTTCCTAGATAGTTGTGCTGGTTGTGTTTTCAGGGAACGAACTATTGAACAAGCTGAGGAATTATTGAACAACATATTGAAGAATTATGATGATTGGACTCTTCCTGAACCACCGCCTAAACCCACTCTGAAGAAGAGGGGTATCTTATTTCTCAGTCCTGAAGATATGCAAGAGGCAAAGAAATCTATGAAATAAAAAGGTATTAAAGCTGAGGATGTCAAGAATTTACCACCAATAGAAGAAATACATGGCCTTGACACACCACTACCTCCAGAGGTGGTAAAGGTAAACTCTTTATTAAAGTTTGATGAAGGTGATATCCCTCACAATAAACATCCTAGTCAATGCTTATATGAGTTTGATAACTATATTATGACGCAAGATCATTTCAATGCGCATGTCCTGAAACAATTGAAATATAACTCTGATATGATTACTCGCTTGAGTGACTTGCTATTTAGAATCAGTAATGATGTTAGAGGTGTAGGAAAGCATGCCTCTATGGTTCAAACTCAGTTAGAACAAGTTGCTAAGTCTCAAAAAGAATTGCTTGATGAAATGAATAATAACATGAATGATTTTGCTGCTAGAGTAGTAACTAGAGGAGGTAGAATGACCCAAGAACCACTTTATCCTGAAGGTCATCCTAAAAGAATTGAACAAGACTCTCAAAAAATTAATACTGATGCACCTAGTACTTCTAAAAAGAAAAAGAAAAAGAAAAATGATAGGACTCTGCATACCTCTAGTGAACCTGAGATACGAAAACCTCCTGATAATAATGATGTCTCTATTTCCGATGCTGAAACTCAGTCTGGTAATGAACATTCACCTAGTGATAATGAAAATGATAATGATGATGTTCATGAAGATGCTCAACCTAGCAATGTTAAAGAACCAGATAATGAGGTTGAAATAGAGCCTGCTGCTGATCTTGATAACCCACAACCTAAAAATAAACGTTATGATAAAAGAGACTTTGTGGCTAGGAAACATGGTAAAGAAAGAGAGCCATGGGTTCAGAAACCCATACCATTTCCACCTAAGCCATCTAAGAAAAAGGATGATGAAGAATTTGAGCGCTTTGCTGAAATGATTAGGCCAGTCTTTTTGCGTACCCGCTTAACTGATACCTTAAAAATGGCCCCTTATGCAAAGTACATGAAAGACATCATCACTAATAAAAGAAAGATACCTGAAGCTGAAATCTCCACCATGCTTGCTAATTATTCTTTTAAGGATGGAGTGCCTAGAAAACTTGGAGATCTGGGAATACCAACTATACCTTGCTCCATTAAAAGAAACTATGTCAAAACTGCTTTGTGTGATTTGGGAGCCGGTGTTAGTGCTATACCTTTCTCCTTATATAAAAGACTTGATTTGAATAAACTCACACCTACTGAGATATCATTGCAAATGGCTGACAAATCAACTGCCATACCTATCGGTATTTGTGAGGATGTGCCCGTTGTTGTTTCAAATGATACTATCTTAACGGACTTTGTTATTCTTGAGATGACCGAGGACGATAACATGTCGATTATCCTTGGTAGACCCTTTTTGAATACTGCAGGGGCCGTTATTGATTGCAACAAAAGCAAAGTCACTTTTCATATCAATGGTAATGAACACACGGTGCACTTTTCGAAGAAACAATTCCAAGTGAATGGTATAAATGTTATTGAAGAATATCTGACCATTACTATTGGAAGTTTTCAATTACCTCTACCTACTACCAAAAAGAAATATGATATACTTATTGTTGGGGATATGCACATCCCCATTGAGGTAACCTAGTGTTTTACGAAAGTTCATCGGTTTCATGCTAATCGGAAGTGGTTGTTAATAAGACTTGATCAACCTTATTAATGGATCATTTTTGAGAGGTATGAAGTTGATGAATCTAGTAAGCACAACTCTCTGTTCCCACCTTTTATTTTCTGTTTTAGTTAGTCAAATAAAATAAAATGCCATGTTTATCCTGTTTTCTACTTTCATCGTGCAATAAAAAATGACCCAAAAATAAAAGTTCTCAGAATGATCTGAAAATTTGACAATTTTTTTTCATTATATTTCTGAATTTCTGGTGCAAATAAAACCAGAGGGGGGTGCACCTGGTGCCCACAAGACACCAAGGCGCGCCAGCACCCCCAGGCGCGCCCTGGTGGGTTGTGGCCCCCACGTGGGCCCCCTCACTTACTTCTTTAGCCCACACCATCCCCTACCTCCAGAAAAAAATCACCACAGCCACCATTCCCGTGTTCTTGCTCTCAAACCCGCGGATTTCGATCTCTTTGCTCGAAGCTCCGTTTCGAAACTGTTTGGAGGGATTGCTACTTGGTATGTGACTCCTCCATTGCTCCAATTAGTTTTTGATTTAGTGGGTTATTTTTAGAGTAATTAGCTACTCTTGGTGCTGCTAGAGATGAGCTTGCATGTTGAATTCTTAGAGTTCTATGTAGTTTGAATGCCCAATATGGCCTCTATGCATGCTTAGGAGTGTTGCTATCAATCTTATGAAGTTTGTTGACAAAAAAAATTTGTAGGCTAAAATTTTCAGAATTTTTATTATAGGAATAAGATGGATTTCTTTAGGAAGTTTTCCTTCAAGAAAAGTGCCAAAGGAGTCATTGGGGAATCATCGGACAATGACATTCACACTCCGAGAAGGGTGGAGGTGCGGCCGTGTGAATGGCCGCATGATGCCTTCATAGAGGAGGCCGGGTTTCACCAAGAGTTCACTCAATTCATTGCAAACGCTGGGCTAACTGAGTTCCTCGCAGCTAAGTGTGACCAATATCACATCCTTACAAATTCCTTTGTGCAAAGTTTTCGTTTCCTGAGAAAGAATAATCCTCCCGAAGTGCAGTTTAATCTTTACGCTGAAACTCACAAAATGCCGCTAACTGACTTCTGCAACATATGCATGATACCCTCTGATGGGGAATTGAGAGAACCTAGACCAGCGGAGTTTGAGGATTTTCTCCTCACTTTAACAGTGGGTGAAGATAGAGGCGTGTCAAACGCTACTGCTACCAGTTTGCAGTTTCCCTCAATGCATTACTTTGCTTTGTTCATCGCTAAGTGTTTAACCGCTAGGGAGAAGGTCGGCGCACTCAGTGCCCCCGACTTCGCTATTTTACGCCGTGCACTTTATGATGATCACACCTTTAGTATGGGGGCTATTATTGCACATCGCTTACACCTTAACAGGACTAAGGGAAAGATACATGGTGGTATTTATGCTACTCGCTTAGCGAGACACTTTAATGTTTAGATTCGCCCACATGATTATCTCTTGTCCCAAGTTTACCTGGATCACAAGTCGTTGCAAGACCACCAATTTCTTGATGCAACTGATTCTTTCCATAACATTCGTTTCAACCTAGTATTCAGCGTAGAAACCCGTGATGTTATTCCGTTGCCTGCACCTGCTCTGTTTGATTCTATTACTAGGAACGGATACCGAATCATGCCAGATGACATCACAGCCTACCGGAACAACCTAGCAGCTGCTGAGGAGGAGCCCCAGGGGTGGGACGCTCAGGTGCCGCCTCCACCTCACTTTGACTTGGGATCGGATGGCTTCTACGGGTGGTGATTACCAAGCTAGGCCAAAAGCCTAAGCTTGGCGGAGTACGTATTTCCACCGACATTACATTCATGTTCACACATTTCATTCCAGTTGTCGGTGTTCATACTTTTTCATTGTATTATCCATGCTAGATCTATTTTCTCGCTTTCTTTTTGTGTGTTTGAAAAACTTTGAGAAAATCCAAAAATATTTCCTACTTCTTTTCAGTTTTTCTTTCTAGCCTAGTTTAATTGTAGTATCGAAAGAAAACCCAAAAGGATTTCTCATTTGTTCTTTTGCTTGGTGGGAGCTTTCCCGTGTAAATAGTTTTTCTCGTTTTTGTTTTTTCTCTTTTATTTGCCTTCTTCAAGAAAAACCAAAAATATTTCAGTGTGTTTCTCTGAAATTCTTTTCTTTTCGTTTGAGTCGTACCAAGGAGAAGACCACAATGAAAATGTTGAGTGGCTCTCATATGCACTATTGTTAATCTAATAGAGAGCCCATTTTGCCTTGCCTTCTCCTCTTGAATAAAATGTTGCAGATTCCAGCTTAGTCCACGACACTCTTGCACTATTATTATTTTCTTATCATTCGGTCGTGCAAGTGAAAGGCAATAATCACGATATTTGATGAATTGACTGTGGCAGAGAAAAGCGGGTATGAACTAAACTTGTTTTTGTTTTTGTAAATATGTTTAACCTAGTATCCTCGATTCAACATATTATGATCAAACATGTTTGCAATGACCATTAGAGATTGTAGTTGTTCATGTCATGCGTAATTAGCTAGGAGTGGATAATGATTTATCTTGGATGTCAACATGCATTGTGATGTAGGATGATGATATGGTATCCTCCTCTGAATGTTTCAAGCACCTTGACTTGGCACATGTTCACGCATGTAGTTGAATCAAAACCAACATAGCCTTCATGATATTTATGTTCATGGTGTCCATATCCTACTCATGCTAGTAGTCAATGTTTATTATATGTAATGCATGTTCATGACCGTTTTCGCTCTCTACCTGGCCGCTTCTCAATCTATTTGCTAGCTTTCGCCTGTACTAAGCGGGAATACTGCTTGTGCATCAAAATCCTTAAACCAAAGTTATTCCAGATGAGTCCAATATATCTACCTATATGCGGTATTACCCTGCCGTTCCAAAGTAAATTTGCATGTGCCATCTCTAAAAATTCAAATGAACATCTATTTTGTGTGCCTGGACCGCTCATGGAGCGACAGGGAGCGGTCAGTATCTTCCATGCTAAGCGGGTTATTCTCATGATGAGTGTTTATTCACTCGTCCTTACACGAGAGGGGCGGTAATAGGGATTCCCAGTCCCGAAATCAAAAATTACAAATAATTAAACAAAACTCCCCCAGGAATGTTGTTGGTTTGGACGGTACCCGTTGATGCGGCTAGCCGTGGAGTGTGATTGTTGGTGGAGGGGGTGTAAACCTTTACTTTTACCGCTTGGGAACCGCCGCTAATTTGTTTAGCATGGAAGATATTGATAACTCTTGGTCGTAACGTTGACAGGAAGGGTGTACCTCCCAAAATTATATCTATCTCTATTTTAAGCTTTGAGCTCTGGCACCTCTGCAAATCCATGCTTCCCTCTGCGAAGGGACTATCTATTTACTTTTATGTTGAGTCATCACTTTCTCAAATAAGCACCAGACCTGAGAGCACTATTGTCATCCTCATGCATTGTGTATAGTTGATGTTGGGTGCAGCATGACTGGATCTTTTCTACCATGAATTACAATGTTTAGTCGCTGCTTGAACTTTGGAGGTGCTCTGCATTTATGTTTTGCGGTCTCAGAAAGGGCTAGCAAGATACCACTATTGTCATATTGTATCATGATTATTTTGACAAAGTGTTGGCATTTGAGATATCTTATTATTGCTCGCTAGTTGCTTATGTCATTGATATGAGTTAATATAATTTCTAAGAGTTATTGTAGGCATGGTTAGTCATAATATTTGCTGAAAACCTGGGTGCTACTTAAGCATATATATGTAAACAAGAACAAAAGAGTTCGTAAAAGTTTTTCTTTTTCACTTTCAGTCTGTCAACTGAATTGCTAGAGGACAAGCAATGGGTTAAGCTTGGGGGAGTTCATACGTCTCCGTCGTATCTACTTTTCCTCACACTTTTGCCCTTGTTTTGGACTCTAATTTGCATGATTTGAATGAAACTAACCCGGACTGACGTTGTTTTCAGCAGAACTACCATGGTGTTGTTTTTGTGTAGAAATAAAAGTTCTCGAAACTGGACGAAACTTTTTGGAGATCTATTTTGGAATAAATAAAAATACTGGAGCCAAGAACCACCAGAGGGGGGCCCCTGGCTGGGCAAGATACACCAGGGCGCGCCAGCCCCCCCAGGGGCGCCCTGGTGGGTTGTGCCCACCTCATGGCCTCACTGACCCTAATTCCGACGCTATAAAATCCTATTTTTGGAGAAAAAAATCAAGGAGAAAGTTTCATCGCGTTTTACGATACGGAGCTGCCGCCACCTCCTGTTCTTCATCGGGAGGGCAGATCTGGAGCCCGTTTGGGGCTCCGGAGAGGGGAATCTTCGGTCTTCGTCATCATCAACCCTTCTCCATCACCAATTCCATGATGCTCCCCACCAAGAGTGAGTAATTCCTTCGTAGGCTTGCTGGTCGGTGAGGACTTGGATGAGATTCATCATGTAATTGAGTTAGTTTTGTTAGGGCTTGATCCCTAGTATCCACTATGTTTTGAGATTGATGTTGCTATGACTATGCCATGATTAATGCTTGTCACTAGGGCCCGAGTGCCATGATTTCAGATCTGACCCTTTTATGTTATCACCATTATATCTATGTTCTTGATCCGATCTTGCTAGTCATATGCACCTATTACGTGTTCTGATCCGCAAACCCCGAAGTGACAATAGTCGGGATACTTTCCGGTGATGACCGTAGTTTGAGGAGTTCATGTATTCACCGTGTGTTAATGCTTTGTTCCGGTTCTCTATTAAAAGGAGGCCTTAATATCCCTTAGTTTCCTTATGGACCCCACTGCCACGGGAGGGTAGGACAAAAGATGTCATGCAAGTTCTTTTCCATAAGCACGTATGACTATTTACGGAATACATGCCTACATTACATTTATGAACTGGAGCTAGTTCTGTGTCACCCTAGGTTATGACTGTTATATGATGAATATCATCCAACGAGTTCACCGATCCAGTGCCTACGAGTTTCCCACATATTGTTCTTGCTAAGTTACTATTGCTGTTGCTATTGTTCCAATTGTTACAAAGCTATTGCTATCACTGCTACCGTTACTGTTACGGTTACTACTGCTATCAAACTATCATACTACTGTGCTACTGATCACTCTGCTGCAGATATTTAATCTCCAGGTGTGATTGAATTGACGACTCAGCTGCTAATACTCTCAAATATTCTTTGGCTCCCCTTGTGTCGAATCTATAAATTTGGGTTGAATACTATACCCTCGAAAACTGTTGCAATCCCCTATACTTGTGGGTTATCAGAGGTGCTGGGCCCCGCGGGGCCGCGCTCCCAAGGAAGAGGGAACTGCTGCTCGTCCTGGGCCTCGCCAAGATGAAGAATGCTGCGCCAGACACCGACGACGCGAGTCCCGTGCCCCATGCCGGCGTCGGCCTCCTCTCGGCATAGGAAGGCGCGCCCGATGCCTCCCTCATGTTAGGCCCGGGGGTTTCCGCCCGGGGAGCATCAGACCTGGCTGGTTTGACGAGGGAGGAGCTCGGGCACCACGTGGAGGCGTGCCTCGCCATGCGCTCCCATGAGCAAGGAGCGCGGCGCCTGGCGCCAGCGTCACGGGAGCTCATCGACCAAGGGATCGGCAAGCAGCGGGAGAAGCATCGCCTGGGACGCCGGACAGTACAGACCGTCGCCCCTAGGAGGAGCGGCAGGGGGCGCTTGTACATCGACCTCGCGGGCCCTAACAGGTCCCAGGGCCCTTTCCGGCCCTTGCACGTCACCGCCAACTACGCCCGCGTGCCTGTTGGCTGGGTGAGCGCCACCGTCACCTTCCAAAAGCTGGAGCAGCTCACGACGGCCCCTTGCAAGGCGCCTGGGCCTCACGGGTCTCCAAAGCCTGAGGAGCCAACCGGCCCCTAAGGGGCGAACCTCTGCATCACGCTTCATCAAGTGGCCTGATGATCCCGCAGCGGCATAGCTGCCAGGTTATTTTTCGTGGTCTGTTCGAGTCAAGCGCCCCCCATCCCCACTTGTATTTTGCATTACCCCAAGGCTGGAACTACCTCGTTATGTAATGAACCCGATTAACCCCTGTTGAGATTATGCCGTCTGTTTAAGCTTTCAGCTCTAGCGTCTCGCCATCACTTGGGATTTTTGCGCCCCTACGACCGCCCCTGCGATGGTCCCGTGGGAGAGGGCTGGACACGGCGTCTGCGCCAGGACTTGTCCTCGCAGCGCAGAAATCCAATTGACCGAGCTCTGGCTCACGGGCTGCCCCCCCCCTCGTGCAAGTCACCTCACCAAGGTCTTTGGTGTCCCGCCCTCCCGGAGAACCGTCACGGGCGGGTAGTGGGGGTACGATTCGGCTCGCGCTGCCGCAGGGCGGGCACCTCGCCGCCCCCGGCGCAGTGCCATGACGATTGTGCGTTGCGCCCCGCGCCCATGTTATGGGTCGCGGGAGCGCACAGCTGCGCCGGAAACTAGGCGCAAAGCCGCCCGAAGAACTGAGGAAGGAGCTCCTGAGCCATGTGCCTGGGGCTTTCGATCTTTTAAATCGCCGCCCGTGACACTCTCACGTAATAATGAGTTAGGGGCTGTACACGCCGCGAAGCCTCCCGACTGGCCGGGCTGCGGCCTCGGGGGACTCCCGCCCACGCCCAAGTGGAAGCCCCATGCTCCGCGCTGGCGGAATAACTGTCGAACTGCGACTATGTCCATGCCCAGTGGAAGTCCCATGCTCCGCACTGGGTGGAGAAGCCAATGAAGAACCCCCTCGCCGAGGGCCGTAACAGCCTCAGGGCGAACGACCCTCGCCTCGGCAGCCGTAGGTGCCCCCCCTCGCGGCACACACCCACCGGCTCCCCCTTGGGCCTCACGCGTGCGGGGGCTGAGCATGGTGTCTGCGCTTGAGCTAGCCCCAGCGACGCTGGAACCCAAAGGACTGGGTTTTGGCTCGCGCGCATGCCCACGCGCACGTCACCTCACCAAGGCTCCTGGTGTCTGTCTTCCTTGCATGGCGCCCAAGTGTAAGTTGGTAAGTGCGTGACATCCAAAACCAAGTGTTTTCGCACAGGATCTCTCCCCAGGGCGGTCTCCCCAAGGTGCCCCGCAAGGTAGGCCCATACGAGTCCCTGAGCATGATGCGTCAGAACCCTTCATACCGACGACGGTTGGAACACGCCCGGGGGCTGGGCCCCGACAACGCGAAATGCCAGGGCGATCCCGGAGAGAGATACAAGCCTAACAAAGAGAGCAGAGAAGAAACTCGTTTTCAACCTAAAATAGCGTTTGACTTAAGGCACAAAGGACTTAACCCATTTTTACACCCCCCACGGGGTCAGCGTGATTCATTGCAGGAAAGTAAAGACAACGCAAAAGAAGAAGGGCTGGGCTCAGCGTCGCCTCCGGAGACCCCAACCCCGACGCCACCACACCAAGTCGGAGTCCTCTTCCTTGACGCATGCGCCCGGGGACATGTTGGAGTCGTTATCGCTCCCGCTCCCCCCGGAGGAGGAGCTGCTGCTGCCGTTGCTGCTGCTTCTACTGTCGCCCTCTATGCAGCAGTCCAGGCGATCTCCGCCCTCCCCGAAGATCTTCATGAAGAGCATGGCAGCCCCGTCAAACTTAAAGTGGAGGACATGCCCTTCCCGCAAGCCGCGGGCGAGGGCCAACGACTTCCACCCGCGCCTCAAGAACATGAAGCCGAGAGGGTTGAACTCCGTCACCACCCAAGAAGACCCGTTGCAGCAGCCGTCTGGCTGTAGCCACAGGCCCAGGGGTGCGCACTCCCCCATTTCTCTCGCAAAGGAGTCCGGGAGCCAGAGCCAAGTGCGGGGTTTTCCCTCCATCCTCACGATGAACTCGCGGACCGCGTTGGCGGAATGGCCTAGCGGCCGGGGTGGCCGGGCCGCTGTGCCGTACCTCTGGCCCCGTCCACGGCCGCCTCGCCAACCACGCCCGTGCCTGCGGGCAGAGCTCCTCCCACGGCTGTTTGAGCTGACGCGGGCCGCCGGCGGAGGCCGTCCGTGCCCCCGGAGAGGCGCCTCGAGCACGGCGACGGACGCACGAGAGCGGTCACATCCCTTCGTCAGCCTCGACATGCCCGGCTCCTCCATCGCCGTTTTCTCCTTCTCAGCGGCGGAGATCTTCCGCACGAGTGCCATTGCTGCTACGGCGGCAAGCGGGGATGGAGGTCGAGAACGAGGAGGATGGGCTAAGGGACTCCTCCCCTCCCCTTTATATACAACCTTCGCTTTATGTCAGCCCTGAGCGGTTACCGATGCTTCGTGGGGAGTGGAGGGTCCCCATGCCCCGTCATGCAGCACGTCCCATGCTTAACTCCCAGGTGGTTGGGGCACGCGCCGCTCCGACCTTCCCCCGCTGGAGGAGCCGCGCCCGCCGCGCGCCCATGGATTGCATCGCCAGGCCCGCAGGACCGGGGTCATCCAGGCCTGGACGCCTGCGGCCCAAGGCGCAGCGTGGGCCGCGGGCTGGGCTTGGCCCGCCAACAAGCTCCGCAAGCAGGATCCTCGTGAGGGTCTCGCCCCCTGAGGCTCGCGCCGACGGCCGTCGTCAGGGCCTCCGCGGCGCCACCCGCGGGGCCGCACCCTGAAGCCATCTCAGAGACCTTGGCGGAGCGGATTAATCAAGGGAGGCACGACGCTCGTGCTCGGCTGGCCTTGCCAGCTCATGTGTGGTTGGCCCTGAGGGGTGGGCCTAGGCCCGTTGTTCGCCCCTGTACACGTCATCTAGCCGAAGCCTTTGGTCACCTCGCCAAGGCTTAGGGTGACGGGCTCCCTCGCACGGATCCCGAGAGCGAGCTGATGATCGCATGGAATCCCGGGTGGAGCTCCCAGTAGAATGGCGCCCTAAGGAAGGTCCGGCGAGGGCAACCTAGCGAGGTAAGGGCTAGGTGCTAAAGACTCACGGGGGCTGCCGCCCCCGAGGCCGCGCCGCGCATCAAAAGCGGGGGACCTCGGGCACTGTGCATCACGGGCGTTCACTGACCTCACGAGCCCCAGCCAGCCGTAGCGTGGGGTTTGCATGAAGGAAAGCAAAGGGCCCCACGGGGGGAGCAAGGGTGTCTCGACACGCGACAAGCAACTACCATATAAACAAAAGTACATTCCAAATGTCTTACGCCCGCGCTGGGGCCAAATGATTCAAGGTGCGACAGAAGGGGAATATAAAGCTTAAGCGGAGGAGGCGCTGCCTTCGTCATGACTATCAGGGGTAGCGGCGCCAAGGCTCCCGCTCTCCTTAGAAGGCGCTTCCTGAGCGAACCGCCCGACCAGTGACTTGACGTGCCTTGAGACTGCGTTGGTATTTCCCCAAAGAGGAAGGGATGATGCAGCACATCGACGGTAAGTATTTCCCTCAGTTATGAAACCAAGGTTTTCGAACCAGTAGGAGGATCACCACCACCCAATAAGCAGCACCTGCACAGAAATAACAAATACTTGCAACCCGACGCGAAAGAGAGGTTGTCAATCTCTCTACGGTAAAAAGATAGATTAGGTAGTGATAGATAGGAGAGATAGATCTCTCAAGAACGCAAAATAAGAAGAGCAAATAAAAAGTGCAGCAATATGTTTTTGGTTTTTTGGTATAGTAGATCTGAAAACAAAGAGGCAAAAAGATAGATCGGAATGCAATATGTTGAAAAAGTAGACCTGGGGGCCGTAGGATTCACTAGTGACTTCTCTCATGAGTATAGCGCACGGTGGGTGAACAAATTACTGTTGGGCAATTGATAGAAGATCAAATAATCATGACGATATCCAAGGCGATGATCATTATATAGGCATCACGTCCAAGATAAGTAGACCGACTCCTGCCTGCATCTACCACTATTACTCCACAGATCGACCGCTATCCAGCATGCATCTAGTGTATTAAGTTCATGGAAAAACGGGGTAATGCAATAAGAACGATGACATGATGTAGACAAGATCTATTCATGTAGGAATAGACACCATCTTGTTATCCTTAATGGTAACGATACATGCGTGCCTTGCTGCCCCTTGTGCCACTGGAAAGGACACCGCAAGATCGAACCCATCACAAAGCACCTCTTCCCATGGCAAGAAAAATCGATCTAGTTGGCCTAACTAAACCAAAGATTCGAAGAATAAATATGAGGCTATAAGTTATCATGCATATAAGAGATCAAAGAAGACTCAAATAATATTCATGGATAGATGTAAGTGCATCTGGTGCCCCTTAGTTATTTTGGTGTATTGAAGACTTATAGGTTAAGGGACTAATAAGTGTGTGAGTGTACACAGGCTCTATAAGTCGCTGAGGAGTTTGATATATACAAAGAATGTCGACCCCTAAAAATGAATGTCTTCAGCTGAAGACTTTGGTGAAGACTTTGGCATTTCCCTGAAGACATTGAATCTGAAGAATTCGGTGTGACCTTGAAGATATTAACGAGGACTATGAAGCTTGAAGACTTTTGTTTTCGTAGTTTCATTTTATTTCTTTGAGTCATAGGAAACACCGTACTGTTAAAGGGGGCCGAGGTAATACTAAGGAAAAATTTCCAACTGATTCTCAACTCAAAAGCCTCAACATAAACAATCCTTCGAGTGAAGCCTTTGGAAATCTCTTACAGTTCAGTCAATTTCTTTAGTGACAGAGACGAAGTTCTTCTGTTCTCTGAAGAATTTGTTCTGACTGAGGAGTTAGGATTTCGCCAGTGCGAATTGCCTACCGTGAGGAATATGATAAGCCCTGAGGAATTTGACAGTTCAAATTCCGACCATTGTTGTGCTTTGGGCCAGCTGTCCAGATATCCTATCCACTTAACGGTCATATCATTTGGGGGCATTTATGTCTTATCATGTCGGGTTGCACCCTGGCTATAAATAGCTGCCCCCACAACCAATAGTTGGTTGGCTGCTCAGAGAGAGATTAACACTTGTCATTTGAGAGCAACCCATCCTCTGAGGACTTTGAGAGAAAATCATCAGTGAGGAAAAACCCAAAACCCAAACCACCAAAAACCCAAAGTGATTGAGCATCACTGAAGAGATTGTTCCTGTGTGGAACCGACGCTTTTTACCTTTGAAGACTGTGTATCTTCCAGATGGTTAGGCATCATGGTCTAGAGCATCCAGCAGTCAATTGTGGATCGCCTGGTGACCGAGTTTGTGAGGGTTTGGAAGTCTACCCTGAAGACTTACCACGAGTGTTGGGCGAGGTCTGTGTGACCTTAGCTCAAAGAGAATATGTTAAGGACTGTGTGTCCTGGGACTGTGTGTCCTTTGGATTAAATACAAAGCCGCTACGAACCAGACGTACGACTGTCATAGCAATTGGAACTGGGTCATCAAATCACTGTCTTCATCGAGCACCTGGTTCTATTTCCTCAACCCGTTCATTTCCTCGAAGTATTTGTTGATGAATCCGATCGTTACTGTTTGAAGAATTTGACTGAAGACTTTCTCAATTTCATCATCTCAAATTCTTCAGTCACTTTATCTTCTGCCTGTTTATCCAGTTCACGCAACTCATGCTCTGTGTATGTTTTAATTCATCACGATGACTATGCTACTGATATGTTTCACATGCACTTGAGTACTTATTCCGTTGCTAGTATTTCGTCACTTAGCAAATTCCTCATCTAGAAATTCCTCTGTGACGAATTTGTAAAAATCGCCTATTCACCCCCCTCTAGTCCATATAACGCACTTTCAATTGGTATCAGAGCGAGGTACTCCCTTGTTCTGTGTGATTTTGGTTTAACCACCTGGAGTTTTAGTTATGTCGATTGCAGGCATGATCAAGGTCTCAGTTGGGTGTCCTACCTTCGATGGGACGGACTACACTTACTGGAAGAACAAGATGCGCATGCATCTTGAGGCAATTGAAAACAATCTCTGGTATGTTGTGGAAAATGGTGTTCCCCGCGTAACTCCCACTGTCACTGCTGCTGATGTGAAGAGATTCAAGCAACTCGACTCTCAAGCGAAGAATATCATATGTGGCCATCTGAGCAAAGGTCAGTATGGCAGAGTGAGTGCTTTGGAGACTGCTAAGCTTATCTGGGATAGGCTGTCCAAAGTCAATGAAGGTGTTTCAACTCAACGTGACTCTCGAGTTGATGTTCTTCGCAATCTCTTCAACCACTTCAAAAGACTCGACAACGAAAATGTACAACAAACTTTCGATCTCTCACTGATATCTCCAATGAGCTCCAAGCTCTTGGTGCCACTGACATCACCGACCATGAGGTGGTGAAGAAACTGCTGAGATCTCTTGATTCCTCATTCGATACACTTGCTTTGATGATTCAAGAACGTCGAGACTACAAGTCACTAGATCCTGCTGATATTCTTGAGAGACTCAATACTCATGAATTCCAACAAGCTGATAAGAGAGACCTCTACGGGCCAAGCTATGGAAGATCTCGTGCTTTGAAGGCTAAGGCAATTTCCTCATCCGAAGTCAAAGAATTTGACAGTAGCCTTGGTGATCCTGAAGAACTGAGTCAGGAGCTTGCAATGCTCGTGAGGAAATTCCAGAAATTCTCAAGGAGAGGTCGGTTTGGAAAATCATCAAGAAGTGGCATGAAGAACTCAGAATCTTCATCAATCGATTACAAGAAGAGAACTTGTCACAAATACAAGGATGATAGTTCTGATGACTCGAAGAAAAAGAAGAAATCTTCAAAGTCCTCAAAGTCCTCATCTTCAAAGTCCTCATCACACAGGAAGAACAACTTAAGGAAGGCTCGGGCACTTATTGGCAAGGAAATGGATTCTGAAGAAGAATCTAAAGAATATGAAGAAGAGGAGGAATCTGAAGAGGAGTCTGACTCCGGTGTGGCTAGCCTAGCCCTCGCTACTGCCTTCGTCAGCAAGTCAATCTTCAACACTGAGGAAAGTGATGATGACTCCAACCTTGGCAACGATGACTATGCTCCCACCTATTGCTTCATGGCAAGAAGTGCCCAGGCAACCACAGTGTGCCCTGTCTTTGATGGCTCTGACTATCCCAAATGGAAAGTCCTCATGTGGAAGCACCTCATATAGAAGAACAACGAGTTATGGACTGTTACTGAGCTTGGACTGATAGATCTCTGCAAGATGGCAAACACTGTTGACATTCATAAGTACAAACAGCTGGATGCTCAGGCGAAGAATATCATCTGCTCTAGCTTATCAGGTCATGTTCAAAAGCATCTACCATCTTCAGAATGCAAAGCTCATATGGGACAGGCTCTCTGATCTTCATGAAGGTTATCGTACTGGTCAAGATCCCATGTTCATCGAATACAAGAATTTCCTCAAAGCTCTAGAGATAGATCCAACTCCATCTTCCTCATCCATTTGCCTCATGGCAAAAGGTTCAAAGGTATTCAAACATCATTCCTCATCTGAATCTAGTGAATGTGAATCTGATGAAAATCTCAAACCTAGCTATTCCAAACTTGCTAATATTGCCACCAAACAACAAACTGCATTGGGAAGGGTTCAGAAACTGCTAGACAAAAGATATGACCTGTTGAATGAGGAAATGGATCGCACTCAAACTCTGACTAAGGGACTTCAAAGTCTTCAGTCTAAGTTTGATAACCTTCAAAGTCATCATGATGCTCTCTTAGTTGACCATGAGAAGTTTTCTTATGAATTTCTTCAAAGAAAGCAAGATCTTGAGAAACTAAGGGTGTCTCATGAAGATCTTCAAAGGGATAACGATTCTTTGCTTGCTCAACAGATCAGTACTGCTCAGGAAGATTTTGTTCCACCTTGCTTGAAATGCATCGAACGTGAAACTACTCATTCCTCACCTGAAAGTTCAAATGCTTCTATTGCTACAAATTCTTTAACTATTTCTGTGGTCACAAATTCCTCATCTGAGGATACCACAAGTGTCACTGATGAAAATGCATGGTTGAAGGAATTGTATGTGACAGACATATACAGAAGCCTCAAAGGGCATCAAACCCTTTGTGATGTGCTTAAAAAGCAGATTCTGAACAGGAACCCTAGGAAAGAGGGTATTGCCTTTGAGAGGAGACTCAATGTTGATGGATCCTACTAGAAACCTGGCCAGTATCCCAAAACCTCATGGGTTGCTGCAAAAGGACCTCCTGTAGGTCTATCCACTTTATCTGGCTTCACTTGTGAATCTTCATATTCCTGTGATGAGTCATTTGACTCCAACTATAAACTGTTCAAAAATTAGAATGGTGAAGTTTTTGCCAGATATGTTGGTACTAACTGCACGAACGGTCCTCCAATGAAGAAAACCTGGGTTCCCAAAAGGTACCTTGAAAATCTTCAAGTGAATGTCGTCATGACACCACTAGTGAAGAACAGGAACCCCAGATCAAATTCTTCATTTGGACCAAAGTCTTCACAAGGACCAAAATCCTCACATGGACCAAGTTCCTCATATGGTCAAAAGTCATATCATTCTCATGCTAATGCTTCTGTTTCGCAGGGAAAATCTAAGGGTCATGATTATGTTCATTATTCTTCAAATCATTATGTTCATAAGTCCTCGAAGTATTTCTCTGCTTATTCATATGAGTACTCTAACCCCCTTCCTGTGAAACGAAGTGCACTTGCTTCAATGACACCATTCTCATATGGAGCGCGCAGAATGATGAACTCTTTACCACCCCTTCAGATGTGGGTGGTGAAGAAATTGAACTAATATCTTATGCAGGGTTAGGTCTCCAGACGAACTTAAGCGTCTGATGAATTTGCTGGAGACCTGATGAAATGCTTGAAAGGACGCAAGCTAATCACGAAGAAATGAATCATTCATTTCTCACGTCCTCACATTACTTTGCTTACCATACTATGTGATGAAATTCAATCTGGTGAATTTGATGTCATATTCTTCACTCTGAAGTATATGTGTTCGTAAGTTGTACTAATTCATCTGCGGGATGAGCCACCCAAAGCTAGTGAGTGGCTCCTAGCTAGACAGTGGCTGCACCAACCACATGACTGGTGACAAGAGTCTATTGATGGACATCCCTCTAGCTCCATCACATCTGAAGCATATCACCTATGCTGACAAAGGAAAAAAGCAAGGTATTGGGTCTAGGTAAGGTTGCAATCTCGAAGGATCGACACATGGATAATGTAATGCTTGTCGAATCCCTTGGATTCAACCTCATGTCTGTCTCAATGCTTTGTGATCTTGATATGGTTGTCATCTTTGGCAAATACCGTTGTGTGGTGATCATGTAATCTGACAAATCCAAAGTCTTCGAAGGCTTTAGGAGAGGAGACTTGTATATTGTTGATTTCTCTGCAGGTCCACAGCCGGCCACATGTCTACTTGCAAAATCTTCAGAAGGCCGGTTATGGCATCGATGTCTTGGACACGCTGCATGAGGAACTTGCACACGCTCGCGAAGAAAAAGCACGTCAATGGTATTGAGGGTGTCAAAGTCCACAAGGATCACTTTTGTGGGGCTTGTGAATCTGGAAAGATGACCAGATCCAAGCATCCATCCAAGACCATCACGACTACCACTCGTCCTTTTGAATTGCTTCATATGGATCTCTTTGGTCCCACTCACTATGCCACACTAACAAATACTCCATGCTTATATGGCTTTGTTATTGTTGATGATTTCTCTCGCTATACTTGGGTGCATATTATCCTGTACAAATCTGAAGTGCAGAATGTCTTCAAACGATTTTCTTCAAGGGCCTCGACGAATTTCGGCGTCAAGATCAGGCATATCAGGAGTGATAATGGGACTGAGTTCAAGAACACTGGTCTTGATGATTATCTTGATGAACTTGGTATTACCCATGAGCTATCTTCCCCTTATACTCAGCAGAATGGCGTTGTGAAGCGCAAGAATAGGACTCTTGTTGAGATGGCTCGCACCATGCTTGATGAATACAAGACCCCTTGTCGCTTATGGCCTGAGGCAATCAATACTGCTTGCCACATCATCAACAGGGTATATCTTCACAAATTCCTCAAGAAGACTTCATATGAACTCCTCACTGACAAGAAACCCAATGTGAGTTATTTCAAAGTCTTCAGTGCTAAATGCTGGATTAGAGATCCTCACCACAGCTCTAAATTTGCACCGAAAGCACATGAAGGTTTTATGCCTGGTTACGGAAAGGACTCGCACACCTACAGAGTCTTCAACACCTATCACAACAAGGTTGTTGAAACTGTAGATGTGCGGTTCGATGAGACTAATGGCTCGCAAAGAGAGCACCTGCCTCCTATGCTAGATGAAATGCCTCCTGAGGAATCCATCAGGTTCAAGGTCACTGAAGACGTGATCCCTACTGAAGAACAACTACTCTCTGAAGAAGTTGTACCAACCGTTGAAGATATTCATGCTGATACACCTGAAGAAAATGGCACAGAAGAAAATGCTCAGCCTCAACAAAATCATCAACCTCCTCATCCACAACTTGCAAATGAAGTGCAGATCGAGAAAATCCTCGACGACATCAATGCACCAGGTCCTCTCACTCGCTCAAGAGCTTCTCATTTGTCTAACTTTTGTGGGCACTTTGCTTTTGTCTCTATCACAGAGCCCACCAAAGTTGATGAAGCATTCTTGGAGCCTGAGTGGGTTCAATCCATGCAAGAGGAATTGCATCAATTCAAGCTCAACAACGTGTGGGAACTCGTCAAACGCCCAGATCCTCGCAAGCAAAATGTCATAGGTACCAAGTGGATCTACCGCAACAAACAAGATGAACTTGGTCATGTAGTGAGGAATAAGGCCCGTCTTGTGGCACATGGCTACACACAGGTTGAGGGAATTGACTTTGATGAAACTTTTGCACCTGTTGCTAGACTTGAAGTTATTCACATATTGCTTGCTGATGCTAACCATCACAATATCATCTTATATCAAATGGATGTGAAAAGTGCATTCCTCAATGGTAAGCTTGAGGAAGAAGTATATGTTGCTCAACCCCAAGGTTTTGAAGATCCTAAGCATCCGAACAAAGTCTTCAGACTCAACAAGGCTCTCTATGGCCTCAAGCAAGCCCCTCGGGCGTGGTATGACACACTGAAGGAATTCCTCATGAGGAAAGGCTTCAAACCTGGTTCACTTGACCCAACTCTTTTCACAAAATCATAGGATGATGAATTATTTGTGTGCCAAATATATGTGGACGATATCATCTTTGGATGTACTGACAAACGTTACAGTCACGAATTCGCCTATATGATGAGTGAAGAATATCAGATGTCTATGATGGGAGAGCTCAAATTCTTCTTAGGGCTTCAAATTCGTCAACAATGCAATGCCATCTTCATCTCTCAAGAGAAATACCTCAAGGGTGTCCTGAAGAAACTTGGCATGCAGGATTGCAAAGGCGTCAATATTCTTATGCCCACTGTCGGTGTCAAAACCAGCGAATCTCGAGTAGGGGGTCCCGAGTTGTGAGTCTAGGATCGATGGTAACAAGGGGACGAAGGAGACGATGTTTACCCAGGTTCGGGCCCTCCTACGGAGGTAAAACCCTACGTCCTGCTCGATTATATTGATGGTATGAATGTGATAGAGTTGATCTACCTCGAGATAGACTAGCTAAAACCCTAGATGAGTTTTTCTGCCCTACATTCTAAAACCCTCTCGGTTTATATAGACACTGGGGGGTACCTAGGGTCTCCTGCCGAGGATGGAGATGTCAATTTCCTCATCTCGACTTGGAGTGCACGACGCGCCTTCGGGGCTTCCTTCTGGAACGTGGGGTCTCGATGTATCCGGCCCTTCATGCGATAGTTAGAGAGCGGCCCACCGAGCCGGCCTATTGGGAGATAGGCCAGCGGTCCGAGGACCCCTTAGTCCAGGACTCCCTCAGTAGCCCCCGAACTAGCCCCCAACGCCAAGGGTCTCAACTCTGGCAGCTTTTGTGACCAGAGTCTTCGGCTTGCGGGGTGAGTTTTTCTTCCCATAAATGATCGGCTGAGACCAGTCCGGCTTACGATGACGCGTATTTTATCCAATCATACGATCGTCCGAACACCATGAATCGCTTAGCCCCAAAGGCCAATCGTCAAAGTGTAAACAGTGTTTTCTGACGACCTTTCCGATGAAGGGTCGTGACCTACCACGACCGCAAAACCAGTTATGAAAATTCGATTCCCGGTTCGAGGCCATTTTTACATTGGCACGACTTATCAATGTACAGATCGTGCTCCATTTCACACGGGATATAATTAACGCCCAAGGTTTATTTTGCGCGTGCATAACGGCTCGCACGCCTTGGGAAGCGGAGATATTTGAGGCGCAGTAACGGGAGGCTAATCGGCGTGACGCCTCATAAAAGGGAAAAAACCCCAAGGCCTATCCACGCTTTCCATTCGCATCCTCTGCTTCCCCAATCTCTCCAAGCTCCAAGAGCCCAGATCCAGTTTTTGCTCAACTTCTCCTCCGAGCTTAGCCATGGCAGGTTCGGGCTCCATGGGCAAGTGGGAGGCCTCCACAGTCACCGACAAGGACATCAGGGACTTAAAGCTCGCTGGCTACCTCCCCGCCAATGTGTTCCACCGCGCTCTAGAGGCGAACCAGGTGGTGCCCACCCCCAAGCTAGACGAGAGGGTGGTGTTCGTCCCCCATTTCATCCGGGGACTGAGCTTCCCGCTCCACCCCTTCGTCAGGGGACTCATGTTCTTCTACGGGTTGGACTTCCATGATCTCCCCCCGAACTCCTTCATGCATATTTCGACATTCATTATTATCTGCGAAGCCTTCCTGCGAGTCGAACCGCACTTCGGCCTGTGGCTCAAGGTCTTCAACGTCAAGCCGAAGACTGTCGCGGGCGAGCACGCAGACTGCGGAGGGGCGGTAATCAGCAAGCTCCCCCGCGTCGAGTGGCCAACTGGCACCTTCATCGACACAATCAAGATCTGGCAGAAAGAATGGTTCTACATCACCGAACCAAGGGATGAGAGCTGGGCGGTGCCTACCGAGTTCAGATCCGGACCCCCTACGAGATTGACCTCGTGGCTCAGGAAGGGCCTCGACTCGGGGTCGGATGCAGAGGTGAAATTGCTGCAGAAGCGCATTACCTCGGTGATCAAGGCCAAGGTTGAGCTGGTCAATGTGGTCCAGGTCATGCTCCACCACCATATTCTTCCCTGCCAGCACCGGGCCTCCCCAATGTGGGCTTATCAGCTTGAGGACGAGCCTACCGTGCGCCAACTCTTCCGCACTACCTCTGAGAAGTTGTGGAAGGCATTATTCAAGCCTCAGAAAAGCTGGCCGACCAAGGAAGAGGATTTGGGCCTAAGCGCCGATAACCCACCTACCCAGGTACGGTATAATTTTAATCCACTGACTCTGTTTCTTTGACAAAAGGACTGAACGCCTTCCCCCTCATTCTTGCAGAAATGGTTTTGCAAGACCGCGAAAGTTAACTGCCCAGCACCACAACCCGAAGACCCTAGGTCAGAGTTGTTGACGGCGATGCTCGTCGTGGCGCCGTACTCGGTGCCCGAGAAGAAGGAGAAGGAGAAGAAGGCTAGAGAAGGTCTCCGCATAAGGTACTAGCCGGACGCTATGTCCGAGGAAACCCATGCGTCCTCTAGCCATGAGGAAGAGCATGAAGACGGGGAGGAAGGCATTTCCCCCCTCACAAGAAAGAGGGCGGCGTCGCCGGACGCCGTGGAGGATGTACCTCCTCCTGCCCTGAAGAGGGCGTGTCGGCCGAGGTTGATCCTAGCCGACGACAGCTCGGACTCTGATGCAGAGTCCGAGGACTTTGAGAAGGTTCCCCAAAGGAACCTAAGGGTCAAGCCCCTAGCTCGAAGGTATGAATTCGAAGACTCCCTAGGTCATTTATGCAAAGTTTTTAATGTTTTAAATGCAAGAACGTCTTTTAATCTGCAGCCCACCGCGAGTTCTCCCCACTGACCAAATATCGGATGGGGAGTCTCCACCTGCCGAACTGGCAAAGAGTGGGACTGCGTCCCACCCCACACCTCCAGGGGCCGCGAAGGATGCCGCGGAGGTGTCATCCCGCCAGGCTCCTTTGGAGCCGAACACAGGCGGTGGGGGCGATGACGTCATGGCCGAGGCTAATGCCTCGACCGCCGAAGACCAGGGGGAGGAGCCCTTCCTGGCCACTGAGGAGGAAGGATAGAGGAATGTCCAGTCCCTTCCGAGGTCATCTCCGGAGCGCACTGTACCTCCGGAGCTACCGGCTCAATCCCCGGTCAGAGATCGGGCTAGCCGGTCATCACCGGCGCCACCGATGACTGGGTGGCCGGTCATGGAGGAGGCTCTATCAAGCGCCTCCATCTCCGAGGATCACCGTACTCTTATGGGTGCGGTTTTGGTAGGAATTCAGTCCGTCGATAGCGGGCTAAAAGAGGCCTTCAATGGTCTCTTGACGGGCTTTAAGGTGAGTCACGTAATACCCTTTTCCCGAACAATTTTAATTTTATTAAGTTTATGCTATCTTCATATATGTAGTAGCCCCCGAGCCCCGGGCGGGTTTGCAAAAATGCACCCGAGGGTCAAATACTCAGGAGTGACCAACAAGGCGCAAGGCACCATTAGTCCCACAATGTTATAAAAGCCCTTAAGAGGACCGAACATGGGGTCATATCCTTGACGGTTCGGGGGTTGGAACGCACATAACCGGATATATGTTTTTTATTTTTTGTAGGCCTCGTCCTCGACGGCGGCCGCTAATGCCGCTGAGCTTACCGAGCTAAATCGGAAGCTCAAGATCTCCGAAGAGGAGCTTGATAGCCTGAACAAGAGGTTCGACGAGGCACAAGGTAAGCCGAATTGTAACATTCGGGATGTATATTGTTAATGATCCCCACTGGTAACCCAGTGTAATTATTTATTTATTGCTTCCACAACTTCAGCTGCGGAGGTTGAAAAACTCAAGGCCGAGCTCAAAAAGATGAAGCAAGAGGCCACAGATGAGAAGGCGGCCGCCGAACAAGCAGCAGCCGCACTCTCCACTTTGAAAGCTGTGAGTGCTAAGCAGGAGGCCAGGGTGGAGGAAGTGCAACAGGAGCTCAAGGATGCCAGCACGAAGTGTGAGGCCCTTGAGCAGAAAGGCAAAGAGCAAGCCACCGAGCTATCCGTGGTGAAATCCGAGCTCCAAAAGGAGCGGGTGGACCGGCGGTCCTTTGAAGAGGAGGTTTGCCAAGTCAAGGCTGTCACAGATGGCAAGCCGTATTCACTACAATGCGCCTTTGGTGGTAGCAGGTTTGCTTTGCTCACCCAGGTGTGGCGTTCCTCAGGCGTCTGTGCGGATCTCCAGAAGAGTGCAGCGGACGCGAACAAGTTCTATGCTTCGCGGGAGGAGGATGATGAGGCTCGGCTATTCTAGGCACAGTTTGAGTCCCCCGAGCGCTCTCCTCTTCTGATCGAGCAGATGAAGCAACTGATGGAGCTGCACAGGATGGCGGAGCCGGCAATGAAGGATCTTTGCATCCGGCTGTGGCCTGAAGAGCCGTTGTCGAGCAGCTACTTCGGCTTGGTGCAGAAACTGTGCGATGCTGCTGTTGACACACGAACACGTCACGCGTACCCTCGACGCCGGGGGTGATGCACCGCAGCTCACGTCGAAGGAGGCCCGTCCGGAAGCGCGGTACGCAAGCAATCCGGCGGGCGCTTTTGAGACCCGACGCACCGCTTCTCCGGGATGGAACCCGTCAGGAGTCACGGATGGACGATGGGCTGCCCTAGGTCAATTCGCTCGCCCCTAGGGCCTCGAGGATCGCCGCACTTCAATACGAAGAACGAACGAAGAACGAGAAGAAAGATACAAGGGAGAGGGATAAAAGTAGGGTAAAAAGATGTAGATGTGTTTGTTCGATTGTGTGTTTTTTTAATCGGCCATCACCTCTTCTATTTAAGAGGGAGTTGGACTTCCCGTACAGGACACGGACCCAGATTTCCTTCCAAAGGGTCAAAAAACGCAGCCAAACTCGGACTTTTTCGATCTGCCCGAGTCTGTGCGGCTATAGGCAAGCGGTAGTACCGTTCTGGGCACGGTAGTACCGTTCTGGGCGGTAGTACCGCTCTAGTACCGCTTAGGGTCTTGGGATGCCAGAAACTTTTTCGTAAGCGGTAGTAGACGCGGTAGTAGGAGCGGTAGTACCGCTCAAGAGGTAGTACCGCTTATTGGAGCGGTAGTACCGTTCTCTGCTGTATCAGCAATCTTGTAACGGCCGTAACTTTTGCATACGAACTCGGATTGAGACGATTTTTATATCAAAATCGACCGATTCGACGAGACAAAGACAATCCGTGTAGAAACGTTTCTCATATAAGGCCGTCTTGGGGGCGTAATCAGCCGAATAGTGTTCTGCATACACTTTAAACACAACTTCGGCCTTAGAGATGAGATCGGATGGCTATGGCTCAAATATCAAAGTTTCTCCTTTCGATGATACGGAACTTTCTCACCTTGAGCACTTTTCCATTTGAGGCCTTCTTAATTATGTTTTTGACCATGCCAAAATCTGGTGTCAACACATGCCCCCCCTGTTTTTCGGCAAAGCTTGCATGCCGAAAAATAATTTGCATGGAGCTTGCTCTAAGGACGATGTCAACACTCCATCGGCCATTTGCATGTGCTTAGGACCATAAGTATATATCAGCCATTGCTATAAGGTCCATGTAAACTTCATCCACCAAAGCACGTATAGCCGAAATAAACAAATGAAATAACAAATCAAGTATTTCGGCCCTTTGGATCGACAACAAAATTGATGCTAGCCAAATGTATAGTGATTTGGCAATACCCTTTCATGATGTAAGAAATTGTATTGCAACCATGGATCAAAATAAGCCCATGGAGGGTAACTAATCATACCTGAGGATGAGTTCCATGGCAAAGGCATCAATGGCATGGTTGAATAATATGGATGATGTGCTAACCGAAGATTTTGATGTTGTAATGCAAACCTTCGGCTTAATTGTTTGTCGCTTCCATCCTTCTCTTTCTTCACTTTTGTAACACTTGTTGCAATAGAAGGCTGGACATCATTTTTATTTTGACTACTCCTCTTGGGAACCCAGGCCATGTTCCTCTTTTCAAGTTCTTGTGCACTAAGCTTTTGCAACTTCTTCTTTTGCCAATACGACAAGTCGAGTGGGCACCCCGGCTGTGATTTTGTTTGAAGCAATGGCAATTCTTGTTTTACCTTGTGCACTTTCAACTTACTCTCTTCAGATTTGGCACTTGATTGACTTGCCTCATTGCCTTTAGTAGCCAATGTCAACACTTTAATTGGCTCTTTTTCATTTGAGATCAAATCTGAAGTGGCACTCTTACGACCATCTCTTTTGATGCGGTAGACTTGATTGACTACCTCTTTCTTCTTCCTTGAGCTCCGGACCGATTCCTTATGATTAAAACGGTCTTTGACATGTGATTGTTCAAATGTTGATCTTCTTGGAGCTGCATAATATTGGTGAGATGGTTTATAATAAGATGGAGAATGTGCCCTTTTATCATACCTGTCCCATGATGGATACGGATTTATGTGAGCATAGGGAGGCATCCACGACATTGGCATTGGTGGCCCAAAATAAGGATATGAATATGTTGCATTGAAATTCTTATTTTGCCAATACCGATCCTTGAATTTGCGCCTAGGGGGTGACCTTGATGCTCTTGAATTACTTGGCCGATAAGCACTCTTCTCCTCACTTATCTTCTCATATTTTTGCAATAGCTGCACGAAAGTGGCTTTCGGCTTTTTACCTTTTTGCTTACCTCGGCCTTTGCTTTCTTTGATTTTGCTTGCATCGATCTTTGGATTTTCTCGTTGCCCCCCAGTACTTGGCGTCTTCATTGCAACTTTGATGGAATTTTTACCCTCAAGAAAATTATCATTGCGCTCTTGAACAACTTCCTTACTTGAAAGCTTGGTCCCATCATCCGCAGTTTTTACCTTCTCATCGTTTAATGAATCGGCTTGAAGAAGCCGATGCAAAAACTTTTTGCCATTAGGGCCAATCGGAATAGACTGGTCATCCTTTGGTGTTTCAACAAATTCCAATCGTCCTTTTTCAATGGCCGATTTAACTATTTGACGAAACATGTTGCAATGCTCAAAACTATGCTTGAACGAATCATGCAACTTACAATACATTCGTCCTTAGATAGATGGCTCAACATGGTGATCAAGAATTCTAATATATTTATTGTTCAGCAACAAATCAAATATTCGATCACACATGCTGAATTGAAGGTAAACCTTTTATGTTCTAGCCGATCTTGCTGTAAGAACGGCTTTGGAGTTAAGCAAACGAATGGTTCAGATTTTGCATCACCCCATTCAACTATGCATTGTGTTTTGCACCCTTTCTCCGATGTCTTTGGATAAGATATTATACTAGCATCGGTTTTCTCAATAGAATTTAACCTTGGCTTTAAATTTCTGAAATGAAAATAGTTAGAACACATATGTCTCAATTGAGACCAAGTGTAAGCCAAGTAAGAAACAAGCAAAGCTACCCACTTAGATATAGACTTCACATAAAACAATGGGATATGCTTTGGCTGCAATATTAAGTCACTATCGGCCTCTTCGAATGGTACAATGTGTTGACCGATATGTTTTGTAACAATTTTATTGCTAACAAGTAAATTACCCTTCATCATTGGTCTTTCAAAATTACTTATAAGATTTTTCCTAACAGATGCATCAACAATAAAGTTGTGACCAAATCTGAAAATAGGTAAATCACTTGGTAGACATACCTCTTCATACACGTTGGGAGAGCATGATGGTTGTATCACTTGAATAATACTTTGATCCACTTTTGAATGACTTTCCAATGCCTTGGCGTCCTCTTTTTCCTCAATAGATTCGGTACACATACTATTTGATTCGGCTTTTTCAATAACCGAATTTTCTTTGTTACCCGAATCAATACTTTTCTCTTTTTAAATTTGCAAGGCTTCTCGCTCTTGTCTTATTTTAGCCCACATCTCAGTTTGGCGAGATTTAAACTTTCTCATCTCAATTTTCATCCACTCCTCATGAGATTGCCCCCCAATGCTTTGAGACTCTTTCGGCAATGAGTTGCCGAAACTTTGCAATTGTTTAGACTGAATGCTACAGTACTGGGTGAACGCATCATTTGCACAACTCTAGCCTTTACAGCAGCGAAATCATGAGGCTTCCCGCCTTCTATTAGTTCTTGGCGAATAGCATTGCACAAATCCCAAGAGAATGTAAGCTTGTTCTCAATTACCCAGTATAAGGTTGCCCCCCAATGCTTTTAGACCCTTTCGGCAATGAGATATTGCCGAAATTCTGTAATTGTGTAGGGGGAACATGATATGCCACGGTAGTAGGTGAAGGCATTTTTGCCCCTGTAGAAGTTTCAGTTATTCGGCTATGACCGTGAAGGTGAGGAGCCGAATTGTGAACATCAACATTTGCGTATGGTGCCAAAAAATCAGTAGCATGAGGTGTAGCATATGATGTTTGAGGGTAATTGGCTGAATAACTGGTAGTAGCATGGCCAATTCCCCTATCCACCGGCATGTTTGGATTAACATACTGCAAGTTATTTGTCGATGAATAAAAAGTTGAAACACTTTGTTGCATACTATTGGAAGTTCCTACATGGGGTGTCTCAACTTGATTAACTGAACTCATCATATTGTTCATCGGCATATAGATTTGTGGGGTTGCCGATGCATGAGAGTTGGGATACATATGTTGCATGTTGCTAAAGTTATATGAAGTTGAACCATGGAGATTATTCTGAATCGGCTGTTGCACATAATTAGATGCATGATTCATAAAACTAGGGCTAGCCGATACATTATGCTCATTAAACGATCTAGCAACAACATATGCATTATTTGCATCTACACAAGTGAATTGGGTATTCATATTACCTTCGTAGATTGCAAACCCTAGATGACGATCTCTTCGTAGCAAGAACGGGCTGGAGACCGTTCGAAGCTTCGTCCCCAACGGAGTCGCCAAAAAGTGTGTTGACACATGAACGCGTCACGCGTACCCTCGACGCCGGGGGTGATGCACCGCAGCTCACGTCGAAGGTGGCCCGTCCGGAAGCGCGGTACGCAAGCAATCCGGCGGGCGCTTTTGAGACCCGACGCACCGCTTCTCCGGGATGGAACCCGTCAGGAGTCACGGATGGACGATGGGCTGCCCTAGGTCGATTCGCTCGCCCCTAGGGCCTCGAGGATCGCCGCACTTCAATACGAAGAACGAACGAAGAACGAGAAGAAAGATACAAGGGAGAGGGATAAAAGTAGGGTAAAAAGATGTAGATGTGTTTGTTCGATTGTGTGTTTTTTTAATCGGCCATCACCTCTTCTATTTAAGAGGGGGTTGGACTTCCCGTACAGGACACGGACCTAGATTTCCTTCCAAAGGGTCAAAAAACGCAGCCAAACTCGGACTTTTTCGATCTGCCCGAGTCTGTTCGGCTATAGGCAAGCGGTAGTACCGTTCTGGGCACGGTAGTACCGTTCTGGGCGGTAGTACCGCTCTAGTACCGCTTAGGGTCTTGGGATGCCAGAAACTTTTTCGTAAGCGGTAGTAGACGCGGTAGTAGGAGCGGTAGTACCGCTTATTGGAGCGGTAGTACCGTTCTCTGCTGTATCAGCAATCTTGTAACGGCCGTAACTTTTGCATACGAACTCGGATTGAGACAATTTTTATATAAAAATCGACCGATTCGACGAGACAAAGACAATCCGTGTAGAAACTTTTCTCATATAAGGCCGTATTGGGGGCGTAATCAGCCGAATAGTGTTCTGCATACACTTTAAACACAACTTCGGCCTTAGAGATGAGATCGGATGGCTATGGCTCAAATATCAAAGTTTCTCCTTTCGATGATACAGAACTTTCTCACCTTGAGCACTTTTCCATTTGAGGACTTCTTAATTATGTTTTTGACCATGCCAAAATCTGGTGTCAACAGCTGCGCCTCGGGTCGACGCGCTAAAGTGCTCTACATGCATCGAGGGAGCTCGGATGGCCTTTGCAAAGACCATGGTGCACTGGCCGAAGCTCAAGCCGACCAAGATGGCCACCGCACCTCCGCCTCCTGGAAAGGGGCATAGGCGCCCCGAGCTATACTTCTCCACAGTGATGGAGGGTGATCGGGCGATAGAGGCCCAGTGCTCTAAGGATGTACTTTATGAATGAGCGCGTTGTAATATGTGCGAAGACTTCTTAACGCTTTAGAATTATTGTTGCATGGTTTATCATGTCTTATAAGTCTTTAGTATTTATTTTGACTCCCGTGTGGCTGTTTTATCTGAACGTTGCGAGTCGTCGGCTTCAGCCCCCACGTAGATACTACGCGAGGTGTCTCTGCCTCCGCACTGTGACCCTTAGCCGAGGTATCGGTGCCCGAAGGCGGTAGTGCGAGGGGGACAAGGTAATCGGACTATGATGCTTTATCGCTTTCACTTAGCCGGAGGAGCGTAAAAAAATGCGGGGGCTGATGACCAGCCCCCAGTGTTTTGTGATGTTCGGATGTACCGGGGCCAAAGCCAGCATCACATGGTCTGTATAAGTACGAAACCCATCGCATAACACGGAATAACTTCTATCGATTTTTTAGTATGACACTTATGCTCGGATTTGCAGACCGGTTCTCGCTTACTATGACGGTCAGTTTTCGGCTTTCTCCCTTGAGGTGCTTGACCAGGCGAGCTGGAAACCGAATCGCAGTGGTTCTCCCTTTGCCCTTTTAGCCGAACGAGCGGAACGTAAGAGGGCAAACGCAGGAGCCGGGCAACCCAACTATTGACCCAAGACATAGTTCGGATCCGATGCATATAAAGCAAAATCCAAGATGCCGAACACGCAATCAGGTGATTCGGAGTGATGCTTAGGGTGATATTTTAAATTCAATCCCCCGGCCAATTAGCCGGTTGCATCGTAATGTATACCAAACAGTTTTCGCAAGGAGCATTGGTGAGGGAAGAACAGAGTATGTATAAAATATAGCAAAGTGGCCATGTATAATGGTCTTGTATTTGCTCAATAATTCTTATAGCTTAGATTGCCGAAGCAACTGTTTACAGGTATTTGAAGATGAAATATAAAATTTACAGAGGAGAGGTTGTACCAGGGGTCTTCGATTGGTGGCTTGACGTCCTCGATGTGCCCTGTCGCCAATCTGCTCCTGTGCCGCCTAGGGAGTTGTGTTCCTTTAAGGGTGATGGTGTCGGCGAGTGGACTCTGGGAAGAAGATCTTGAGAAGTCGCCGAAGTGTGGGTGAGCTTTACGCTTTAACAGGTCCTTGACGGTACCTGTGATATGTCCGAGGACGTGTACTGGTAGTAGTTCGGTCCAGCCGAACACTTACCCTTTGATAGTTGTTCCCCATTGCTGCCCATGGAATCTTGAGTGCAAAGTTGTGCCTTCTCGGCACGTGTTTGACGGGCATTAGGGCTGTGCAATGGGGAGCGTGTCCCTATTTCTGGGGAGGAGATGATTCTTGGAGTTCGGACTAAAACCGAGCTCGTTTGTCAACCTTACGTGCCTTTATGGCAGATTTCGGTGTTCGCCGATCGTCCTCGTAATGGAATTCGGCCGCCAGGGCCAATGCATGTTCCTCTGTTCGGAGGGAACGCTCTGTGTTGCCGTTGACAGTGATGACCCCCTTGGGCCCGGGCATCTTGAGCTTGAGGTATGCGTAGTGTGGGACGGCGTTAAAGCGAGGGAACGCTGTACGGCCCAGCAGGGCGTGATAACCGCTGCGGAAAGGTACGATGTCAAAGATCAAGTCCTCGCTGCGGAAGTTATCGGGCGAACCGAACACCACTTCCAGGCTCACAGAGCCCGTGCACCGGGCTTTGACGCCTGGGATCACTCCTTTAAAGGTAGTGTTACTGGGTTTGATCCTTGATGGATCTATACCCATCTTTTTCACCGCATCTGAGTAAATCAAATTGAGGCTACTTCCTCCGTCCATTAGGACTTTAGTGAGGTGATACCCATCGATAATGGGGTCTAGAACGAGGGCAGCTGATCCCCCATGACGGATACTGGTCAGATGGTCACGTCGATCGAAGGTGATCGGGTACGCTGACCATGGGTTATACTTCGGGGCTACGGGCTCTATGACGTAGACCTCTCGAAGGGCGCGCTTCCTCTCCTTTTTGGGTATGTGAGTGGCGTATATCATGTTCACAGTTTTTACCTCTGGAGGGAACTACTTCTGTCCACCATTGATCAGACCGCAGGGCTCATCATCGTCCTCGCTGCGTGGGCCCTTGCCTTGCTCCTCGGATGCGAGTTTACCGGCTTGTTTGAACACCCAACAGTTACGGTTGGTGTGGTTGGCGGGCTTGTCTTGAGTGCCATGGATCTGGCAAGGCCTCTCCATGATTTTGTCCAGCGGGGTGGGTCCGTCACGATTGCCTTTAGGAGGCTTCTTCCGCTGCCCGGATCGAGGGTTGCGGAAGCCGGCGTTAACGGCCGTGTCGTCGGCATCACTATTGCTGTGCTGGCGTTTATTTTTGTTGCGTCGTGTTTTCCCATTTCCATCCCAAACTTCGGAGGTGCCGGGGTCCTCGGGGTTGTGGCTTCGTCTCGCTAGCCAGTTATCCTCGCCCGCGCAAAAGCGGGTCATGAGTGATGTAAGGGCGGACATGGTCCTACGTTTATCCTGACCAAGCTGGCGAGCCAGCCATTCGTCCCGAATATTGTGCCTGAAAGAGGCTATAGCCTCGGCATCTGGACAATCGACGATCTGGTTTTTCTTGGTCAAGAACCGATTCCAGAATTGCGGAGCGGACTCTCCTGCCTTTTGGACAACATTGCTTAGGTCGGAGGAGTCCGGAGGCCGTACATAGGTGCCCTGGAAGTTAGATCGGAATGCATCCTCGAGATCCTCCCAACTCCCGATAGAATTTTCGGGGAGACTATTTAACCAGTGCCGAGCTGGCCCCTTAAGTTTAAGGGGTAGATACTTAATGGCGTGGAGATCGTCTCCTCGTGCTCTGTGAATGTGGAGGAGGAAGTCCTCGATCCACACTGCTGGGTCAGTTGTTCCGTCGTATTGCTCTATGTTCACGGGTTTAAACCCCTCCGGGAACTGATGCTGCATCACCTCGTCGGTGAAGCACAGTGGGTGGGCAGCGCCTCTGACCCGGGCTATGTCATGCCGATAGTCAGCGTCTGTTCTGGCCCGGTTTTGTTCCCGACCTCTATTGTTTCGGTCGAGCCAAGGCCGGTACCCGTCCCGTCTATCGGGGGAGTAGCCTCTAGATCCGTAGATGGATCTCGTGCGGCCTGTTCTATAATCCAGGTCGTGTCACAGGTCATACCTGTCCTCAGGCTACATTGGCTCTTTTCTCCTTCTGCGGGGTATCGCCGGCCTATAACTGGTGTCGCCAGCCGTCCTATCTCGTCCTCGGGGAGGACGGTTCGGCTGGTCGTATGGAGTGTGCTTGGGGGACGGCGTGTTAGGGAGCTCGTCATCAAATTGTGGCAGCAGCTGTCGGCGTGGATAGGTCTTCGGTTGGTCCAATAGACCGGTACCATATCCTTCCTCGACTGATAGGACCCTCGTCCATCTATCATTAAGGGTATCTTGCTCGGCCTTAAGCTACCGTTCCTTTGCCTTTAGGCTTCGGGCAGTGGCTATAAGCTGTTGCCTAAACCGTTCCTGATCCTCAAGGCTTTCGGGGATGATGAAGTCTTCGGCTTCCGGGCCATCCTCCTCCTCTACAGGGGGGAGGTAGTTGCCATCCTCGGAATCGTTTGGATCTTCGGGGTCGCGCTAGTCCTTCGGCCTTTCCTGGTCCTCTAGCGGCTGCTCGGGGATATCGGGATCGCCGAGGTCTTCCGGGGTATCGTTTTCCCCGGTGCCAGCAATAGCTTCCCTTCCCTTTTTTGTCTTTGATCGTTTGCGCGGTTTTCGGCGCCTTGATGGCGCTTCATCCGATTTATCACCATTGTTTGCGGGTGTGCGCTCGCCGTTATCGGCTGGAGTATCCACCATGTAGTCGTCAAAGGTGGAGGTGGCAGTCCATCGCCCGGTGTTGACGGGGGTGGGAGCGTGATCCTCTTCATCCATGTCTTCTGCCTCCTTGGAGGCGTAGTCCAACATATCGGTTAAGTCTTCGACAGTGGCTACGAAGTGGGTGGTGGGTGGGATGAAAAATTCCTCTTGACCCACCTTAAGGCCGATATGAAAATGGATCGGGGTTGGGTCGTCAGTAATTTTCATCGATAATATCCGATCTAGAGCTTCGTTGAGTGTCGAGAGCTCGATCGGGTCAATTTGCTCAGCGCTTTCGGAGTTAACCTCCGATGCGTCCGCACAAGAAGTGAGTTCGGCAGGAGCTGGTACCCGGCCACCTGGCGCTGTGGCCGGATCCGGACTAAAAGCCAGATCGTCACCGGGGTTGGTCCTGTGGGCGGGATCGGAAGCGAAATCCGAGGTTAAGGCCTCGGAGTCCTCGGGTGAGACTGCGAGCCCGATGAGCGAAATATCGCCCCGAGAGTCTACGGAGAACTCTAGGTTCCCGAATCTGCCTCTTGATCAGGGGCGAAACTCCCGACCCGGCCAAGACGGCCGGTCGGGTCAGCATGTAGCACAATGCTGCCGAAAGCGAAGATCTGTCCAGGGACGAAGGAGTCCATGTTCCGGACTTCTTCGTTAATGACAACGCGAGCCATCGATTCCTTTGGCGATCACAGCGGAACTCTCAATGAAAGCACCAATGTCGGTGTCAAAACCGACGGATCTCGAGTAGGGGGTCCCGAGCTGTGAGTCTAGGATCGATGGTAACAAGGGGACGAAGGAGACGATGTTTACCCAGGTTCGGGCCCTCCTATGGAGGTAAAACCCTACGTCCTGCTCGATTATATTGATGATATGAATGTTACAGAGTTGATCTACCTCGAGATCGACTAGCTAAAACCCTAGATGAGTTTTTCTGCCCTACATTCTAAAACCCTCTCAGTTTATATAGACACCGGGGGGTACCTAGGGTTTACACATGATAGGTCTCCTGCCGAGGATGGAGATGTCGATTTCCTCATCTCAACTTGGAGTGCACGACGCGCCTTCGGGGCTTCCTTCTGGAACGTGGGGTCTCGATGTATCCGGCCCTTCCTGCGATAGTTAGAGAGCGGCCCACCGAGCCGGCCTATTGGGAGATAGGCCAGCGGTCCGAGGACCCTTTAGTCCAGGACTCCCTCACCCACCTCGGCTCAACTCTGCACTGCGAATGTGGTAAAGATTTCGATCAGAAGGTATATTGCTCCATGATCGGTTCTTTATTGTATCTATGTGCATCTAGGCCAAATATTATGCTTAGTGTTTGCATGTGTGCCCGATTTCAAGCAAAACCGAAGGAATCACACCATTAGGCTGTGAAACATATTCTTCGATATCTAGCTCACACACCAACACTAGGATTATGGTACCCCAAGGGCTCAGATCTTGACCTCATTGGATATTCTGATTCTAATTATGCTGGTGATCGTGTGGACCGCAAGTCAACATCAGGTACATGCCATTTCCTCGGACGATCCTTAATCTGTTGGTCCTCGAAGAAGCAGAAATGCGTGTCACTATATACTGCAGAAGTTGAGTACATTGCTGCTGGTTCTTGTTGTGCTCAATTGCTATGGATGAAGCAAACCCTCAAGGACTACGGCATCAACGTGAAGAATGTCCCTCTCTACTGCGACAACGCGAGTGCCATCAAGATTTCTTACAACCCAGTTTAGCACTCAAAGACCAAGCACATCCAGATTCGTCATCATTTTCTTCGTGACCATGTGATGAAGGGCGATATCTTCATCGACCATGTGAAGACTGAAGAACAACTGGCTGATATCTTCACAAAGCCCTTGGATGAGAAGAGATTTTGCAAGTTGCGGTGTGAGCTAAATATCTTAGAATCTTTGAATGTTCTTTGAAAGGACACACATCCTAACACTTATGCAAAATTGATGACTTTGATGTGCAACACACGAAGTAACGTTTTTCTTCAATCTATGAAGACTAACTCTCTAAGTGTGAAGAACTCAATGAAGAATTTGATTCTCAGAACCCTACGACAATTGTACGCAGTGTCTGAAATCATCATTCTTATACGGTGGGTCATGCCACCACCACAGTTGAATTTCTTCAAAAATTGAATTTTTCATCATTTTGCAAATTCTTCAAAATTATCAAATTCTTCAAGTTTGCAAATTCCTCAAATTTTCAAATTCTTCAACTGATTTTCTTCATACGAGTCTCTCTTCATTGACTATATATATATATATATATATATATATATATATATATATATATATATATATATATTGAGTTTTTCAATGTCCTCAACAACATTCACTTATAGCTAATTCTTCAAGTTGATTTTCTTCTAAGTGAATGTGATCGGACCCTTTCCCCCTCTATGCTAAACTCAACCCAGTCAGCTCACAAATTCTTCATATGCGTTCTATTTGAAACCCGTTCAAAGTCTTCACTGTGTCCTTGTGAGCTGAGGAATTTGCGAACAAAGATTTAAAATTTTCAATTTCAAGTTTTGGCGGTTGCCGCTCAAACCGTTTCCGATTACCACGACTGGATAACCCACGATCTCCCACTATCTCTACTTCTCAATACGTTGGTGACACATGCCGCGTGGATAGCAAGGGTCAGGGGCATTCTGGTCCAAAATCTTCGGACCAGTTAGCATTTACTGCGACCATAAATACCCCCTCCCTTCCTCTTGCTCGAGTTACTCCTCACTCCCATCCCTTCCGAGCTCCAGACCTACCGTCGCCACAAACCTCATCGTCGCCGGAAAGGAAGAGCTTTGCGGCCTTGACCTCGCCGTCTTCATACTCGCATCAGCAGCGGAAGTCTTCACTCCACCGCCGCTGTAGCTATTTCCCTCTGCCAAGCTAGGGCGTGGGAGATCTGGACTGAGAAACTCCTTCACTACACTTCTCTGTTCGACGTGTTCATCGCATACGGTAAATAAAATCTAGTTTTATTGCCATCTTTGATCCAAATGATTTTCACAAAATCCTCAAAAGGTGTTTATTCTTCAGCAATCCATCTCTTAAGCACCAAACAAATTCCTTCTCTTGATCTATTTTGCTAAGTTATGATTTTCTTCAAGATTCCTCAATTGTGTGGATCTTCAAATCTACACAACTCTGGAACCTAAAATCAAGAACACTTAGTGAAATTCTTCAAGTCATCTATGGTCAAAATTCCTCAAACTTGATACTTTTGCAAAAAATTCTGAGAACGCATATGACCTCTTCAAATTCTTCACACCTATACTCTATTCACAGGTACAAAATGTCAGCTGATGAATCTCTAGGTTCTCATCAACTTAACTCATTTGCAGCGTTCCTCGAAGAGAAATTGCACACTTTGTCAGAATCCTCAAAAGCACAAAATCCTCAGCCGAAGAAAATGACTGAGGGCAAAAGACCTCAGAAAGGAGGAAAGCGTCCTGAAGTGCAAACTGCCTTTGAGATACCTGATGATTTGTATGAGGAATATTGCACACCAGATGAAGCCACACATGGCAAAGAAACTCAAAAGCAGCGAAGATCCGTATCCAAAGAATTGAGAGGAGATGGGCACGAGAATGGAGAGAATATCGGTATGTCACTCCAAAATATATGAAGAAATTTACTATTAAACCTCCGTGCAACAGGCCTCCTTTGGCTGAAGGACAAGAAGTTCATCCCACTAGTCTCAAGACTGGTGAAGATTTTCCTCATGACTGGGAAAAGCAACAAGCCAAGCTGGCAAGAAAGGAAAAAGAAGCGGTGAAGAAATTCAATGAGGATTCTGCTGCTGCTGTCGCTGCCGGGGCCTCTGCTAGCACCACTGCCTCAAAGAAAGATGTGGTGAAGAAATCAGCTGTGAAACCAAAATCCTCAGTATCGTAGTCTTCAGCTCCAAGTTCTTCACAGCAAATACCTCAAGTAACTTCATCAAGGGCTGCTGCAAAAACCTCAGTAGCTGCACAATCCTCAGCCGCTGCTGCAAAGTCCTCAACTCCAGTTCATCTAGCAACATGTCAAAGGACTGCGGGTTTTTCTATTGCTTCAGGGGCCTCTGCAACCTCATCAGCCCAAGCACATTCAACAAGCAGTCCCACTTTGCTGAAGATAAAAGCTACTGCCGGACGTGGCAGAAGGCCAAGTCCTCACGGAAAGAAAGTTGTATTTCAAGTTCCCTCGGGATATGAGGATGCTGATGCTGATGATGAAGAACTGGCTGCTATAGTCAGAAACAAGCAGGAGAGAGTGGCTCAAGCAAAGTGGACTCAAATTCCTCTCATGCTCGACTTAAAGATTGTGTTGGATTTCATTGACTTATGGCACCAGGATCCAAGCACTCCCATCGATGATTTCAAGCTTCCTCCTGGCCCAAGTCATGTCCTCGCTGCTTTCATTGGTGAGGAAAAATGGAAGTTTGAGCAGGCCAGAAGGGACAAGAAAGCTCAATTGAAGAAGGAAAGATTCATGAAGGACAATGTCCTCAACCTGACGCCAAATCAACTTGTCTCTGTTCAAAGGGATATCAAAGGCCTCGGTGAAAAATACAAAAGTAACTACTCTGATTGGCAAGGAGCCAAGGGCAGATTCATCAAGATGGCTGACAAAGCCATCAAGGACCACAACTCAAGGGTTGCAGCTTCCTCGCAACCACAAAATCCTCAGGCAAGCTCTTCCGCTCAGCCTACTGAAGAAACTGCTTGTGCAGCTGGAGAAATCCCTGCTGCTGAAAAAATTCCCAGGGCAACTACCAATGTTGCGCCTGAAGAAACTACCAGGACAACTGCATCCGTTGTTCCTGTTGAAACTACTGCTACTTCACCTCATGCTCCCCCAACAAAATCCTCAAAGGTGAAGCGTTTGACTCTTCCTTCTGCATCAGAAGCGAAGAAGACCAAGGCTGCAGAGAAGGAAGCGGCTCAGAAAAGGAAAGCATCAGCAACTGTCGATTCCTCAGCTGCAAAAGGATTGAAGACTCTGCCCAGTTCTTCAACTGAACCCATAGATGCTACTACCCTGACATCTGGCCCAGCCTATGCAATTGTCCCGTTTGGTGAAGAGTATCACGTTCCAAATGATGATGCTGATGAAGATCAATCTGCTGCTTCAGAACCAGTTGATGAAGAAATACAGATTGATGAAAATGCTCCAACACCTGTGACATCATCCCCCCAGCCTCAGTTAACCGCTGAAGAGGCTGGAGTTGAAGGAATGGAAGAGGATGTGGACATTGGATCCACTACTCCTGTAATACATGATGAATTTTGGGAAGCAGTTCACCCAAATTCGCCAATGGCCACCCCTCTTGCACAGGTTCCTCAGTCCCCTACACAAACTGAAGAAATTCAAATAGGATCTGAAGAACATCATACCCCTCTCAAGTCCATCAATGAAGAAATTCCAGCTGCATCAGCTGATGAAAATGATGTCCCAAGTGCACCTGAGGATCATGGAGTGCAAATTCCTCTGAATAATGAAACTGCAATTGTGAGAAGGGAGGTTGGGAGACGTTTCAAACCTAATCTTCAGCCCAAGCCTGCACCGTTGACCCAAATTCCTCAAGGAGAATTTCTGTGATGAACACCATTTCTTTACTGGTGTAAATCCTTATGACTCTCCGAGGATTCATCAAAAGAGATTTTGGATTGCAACTCAAGCCAACTTCTACAGTGCCATGCTGTTTCAGAAGGACAAGGTTTTTCAGCACTATCAAATTCGTCATGCTGACATGGAAACCATTCCTTGCTTCACCCCAGTACTTAATGTTCCTCATTATGCGGGTATGCTACCTTTCTGCGTTGATATTTGTGATTGGAATGAAGAACTCATTCTTCAGTTCTATGCTACACTTCATATCTCAGGTGATGCACAAGATATCAACTCCTGGGTACTTGACTGGATGACTGAGAACACCCACTATACTGCTCCAGCAACTCAATTACTTCGAGTAGTTCCAGTCAGTATTCCCTCAGCTGATGCCAGATGCCTCTATGAAGAACCTGAACTTCCAAATCATCTCATGCAAGTACTTATGAAGCCTTTGGCCCCAGGTCAAACTCCCAGAACCTCTTTTCTGGTGAAGGATTTACTATATGTACCCCGCACCGTGTACCGCATCATGACCAAAACCCTCAGCCCTATCAAAGGTCACAACAATGAAGAAGAGGATGTGGTAGGAGTGATGAAGAATCTGCCGTTCAACATTATTCGCGGGATTCCTATCAATCTTCATTATTTCTTCATGAGATCATTGGCCAACATTGCTCTGTCTCCGTTTGAACTGAAGCCATATGCTCCTTGGATCATGAAATTCATCAGAGCGAGATCCTCAATTACTTATGAAGTTGATTTTCAGAATCATTTCAGTTATCTACCCCCGATTGAAGTCCTCAAAAACACATTTTCCTCAATTGATGGGAAGGGCAAATATGTTATTGATGAAGGATCTCGTCCCCTGAATGGTCAATTTCGTCCTGCTGCTTCTTATTCAACCAATGATACGTCTCCGTCGTATCTATAATTTTTGATTGTTTCATGCCAATATTCGACAACTTTCATATACTTTTGGCAACTTTTTATACTATTTTTGGGACTAACATATTGATCCAGTGCCCAGTGCCGGTTCCTGTTTCTTGCATGTTTTTTGTTTCGCAGAATATCCATACCAAACGATTTTTGGGAAAAAGAATCAACGCGAGACGATGCCCGAGGGGCCCACAAGCCATAGGGGCGCGCCCTGGACCCTTGTGGTCACCTCGTAAGGCGATTGGTGACGTTCTTCCGCCGCAAGAAAGCTAATATCCGGATAAAAATCGTGTTAAAATTTCAGCCCAATCAGAGTTGTGGATCTTCGGGAATTTAAGAAACGGTGAAAGGCCAGAATCAGGGAAGGCAGCAACAGAAGGAAACAGAGAGATAGATCCAATCTCGGAGGGGCTCTCGCTCCTCCGCCGCCATGGAGGCCATGGACCAGAGGGGAAACCCTCCTCCCATCTAGGGGGGAGGTCAAGTAAGAAGAAGAAGGAGGGGGGCTCTCTCCCCCTCTCTCTCGGTGGCACCGGAATGCCGCCGGGGCCATCATCGTGATGGTGATCTACACCAAGAACTTCGCCGCCGTCATCACCAACTCTCTCCCCCTCTATGCAGCGGTTCAACACCTCTTCTCCCCACTGTAATCTCTACTTAAACATGGTGCTCAACGCTATATATTATTTCCCAATGATGTATGGCTATCCTATGATGTTTGAGTAGATCCGTTTTGTCCTATGGGTTGATTGATGATCATGATTGGTTTGAGTTGCATGTTTTATTATTGGTGCTGTCCTATGGTGCTCTCCATGTCGTGCAAGCGTGAGGGATCCCCTCTGTAGGGTTTGCAATATGTTCATGATTCACTTATGGTGGGTGGTGTGAGTGACAGAAGCACAGACCCGAGTAAGTAGGTTGTTTGCGTATGGGAATAAAGAGGACTTGATACCTTATAATGCTATGGTTGGGTTTTACCTTAATGAACTTTAGTAGTTGTGGATGCTTGCTAGAGTTCCAATCATAAGTGCATATGATCCAAGTAGAGAAAGTATGTTAGCTTATGCCTCTCCCTCATATAAAATTGCAATAATGATTACCGGTCTAGTAATCGATTGCCTAGGGACAAATAACTTGTGACAAAAAGCTCTCTACTAAGACTAACTTAGTTGTTTCTTTATCTAAGCAGCCCCTAGTTTTTATTTACGTGCTCTTTATTATCTTGCAAACCTATCCTGTCACACCTACAAAGTACTTCTAGTTTCATACTTGTTCTAGGTAAAGCGAACGTTAAGCGTGCGTAGAGTTGTATCGGTGGTCGATAGAACTTGAGGGAATATTTGTTCTACCTTTAGCTCCTCGTTGCGTTCGACACTCTTACTTTTCGAGAAAGGCTACAATTGATCCCCTATACTTGTGGGTTATCAAGACCTTTTTCTGGCGCCGTTGCCGGGGAGCTATAGCGTGGGGTGAATATTCTCGTGGGTGCTTGTTTGCTTTATCACTAAGTAGATTTTATTTGCTGTTCTAAGTTGTTCTCTATCTTTAGTTATGGATATGGAACACGAAATACCAAAAAAATTAGTTGAACCTACTACACCAATGGTTGAAGAACCACCCAAAATCTATCACAGTGTTGAAGCTTTTTACTTGGATCATCTTCGATCCGTTTGTGCTCGTGCTGAAACCCCAACTAGCTTAGTTGAGGGCAAATCATTAAATGAGCATGCTTATTATGTGCGACACTGCTTATCTCAAAAGGGAAACTTTTATGGCATCATATTAATACTTTGCAATGCTATGCTTGGAATTTATGCGAAATTTATGATTTTACTTGTTGTTCTGAAGACCCTAAAAAAACCTTCCCTATCAATGTGAGTTTAAGGATAATGGAATCGTATCTTCTTATGCCAAGGGTGTTTATAATTACTATGATGTTGAGCAAATTGAAGAATTTGTTGCTTTTAAGGGTGCCTATGAAATTGCTTCTTTGATTGGAAAGTATGATGCTACTCTTTACAAATCTGAAAGTTTTGCCATACTTAAATATTGCTATGAAAATTATGCTTCTAATGCTTATGTTAAGCCATATATTGAGGACTCCTCCGCTGTCCAAGAGGAGACTAATATTTTGCAGGAAACTATGGAAGAAGAAAATGATGACACTGTGAGCTCATTTGATGAAAAAGATGACGAGGAGAGCGAAGAACAAAAGGAGGAAGAGAGGACTAGCTACCCGTGCCCACCTTCTAATGAGAGTAACTCTTCAACTCACACATTGTTTAATTTCCCTTCGTGCTTACCGAAGGATGAATGTTATGATGATTGCTATGATCCCTTGGATTCGTTTGAAATATCCCCTTTTGATGAAATTGATGCTTGTTATGCTTGTGGCCACGATGCCAATATGAATTATGCTTATGGAGATGAACTTGCTATAGTTCCTTATGTTAAGAATGAAATTGTTGCTATTGCACCCACGTATGATAGTCCTATTATCTTTTTGAATTCTCCCAACTACACTATATCGAAGAAGTTTGCGCTTATTAAGGATTATATTGATGGGTTGCGTTTTACCATTACACATGATGATTTTGATGAGTATAATATGCATGTGCTTGCTGCTCCTACTTGTAATTATTATGAGAGAGGAACTACACCTCCACCTCTCTATGTTTCCAATATGATAAAATTGCAAGAAACTGCCTATGCTATGTATTGGCCTTTACTTGATGTGCATGAATTGTTCTTTTATGATATGACAATGCATAGGAAGAGAGTTAGACTTCGTTGTTGCATGATATATGTTAATTTGTGCTCACTACTAAATTACAAATCATTGTTAAATAAAATTGGCTTTGATATACCTTGGGATCCGGGAGGATCAATTACTTGAGCACTTTATGCCTAGATTAATGACTTTAAAGAAAGCGCTGCCAGGGAGACAACCCGGAAGTTTTAGAGAGTCATTTTATTCTCTTGTGTTCTTTTATATAGTTTAAAAACAAAAAAATGAAGTGGGAACCTAAAACTTTTCAAAAAGAAAAGTGAAAGTGAGAGAGACGAGCATTGTTAAAATGGGAGCATGCCTTGAACTTTGTTCATACCCATGGAAACTTTGTGAATCTTAATTACAGAAACTTTTCAACAAAAATAATTATCCCCTTGTATAAATCCATTGTATTATATAAATAATGTGCCAAGATTTGCCTTTAGGATGATTAAATTGCTTGTTTGGTGTGTGCAGTGCAAAAACAGAAACTTTGGCTGTAGTGCGTGAATTTACATTTTTTACTGGAATGTCAAAAGTTTCTGAAATTTTTACACAGTACTACTATGCAAATTGTTTATTTTTTACTATTGTTTCAGAATTTTTGGAGTTACAGAAGTATGATAGATGTTCATATTACTACGGACTGTTCTATTTTTGACAGATTCTGTTTTCTATGCATTGTTCTCTTATTTTGATGGATCTATGGGTAGTATCGGAGGGTATGAACCATGGTGAAGTTGGACTACAGTAGATATAATGCTAATATGAATTTGGAATGAGTTCACAACAGTACTTAAAGTGGTGATTTACTTTATTATACTAATGGATCTCACGAGGGTTTTGTTAAGTTTTGTGTGATTGAAGTTTTCAAGTTTTGGATGAGATCACGATGGATGAAGGAATACGGAGTGGAAAGAGACTAAGATTGGGGATGCCCGAGGTACCCCAAGGTAATATTCAAGGACTCCCAAGAAACTAAGCTTGGGGATGCCTTCCGGGGCATCCCCTCTTTCTTCTAACAACCATCGGTAATTTTACTTGGAGCTATATTCTTATTCGTCACATGTTATGCGTAAATCTTGGAGCGTCATGTGCTTTTTATTTTTCTTTTAATAATGCACCATGCTGGTATGAGAAAGTACTTGGTTGATTTATAGAAGGCTCTTTGCACCTCACTTATATCTTTTGAGTATGGCTTTATAGAATGCTTCATGTGCTTCACTTATATCATTTGAAGTTTGGATTGCCTGTTTCTCTACACATAGAAAACCGCCATTTGTAGAATGCTCTTTTACTTCACTTATATTTGTTAGAGTGTGGGCATATCTTTTGTAGAAAGAATTAAACTCTCATGCTTCACTTATATCTATTTAGAGAGTTAACAGGAGTTGGTCATTCACATGGTTAGTCATAAAATCCTATATAAAACTTGTAGATCACTGAATATGATATGTTTGATTCCTTGCAATAGTTTTGCGATATAAAGATGGTGATACTAGAGTCATGCTAGTGGGTAATTTTGGATTGATAGAAATACTAGTGTTAAATTTTGTGATTCCCGTAGCATGAACGTATGGTGAACCGTTATGTGATGAAGTCGGAGCATGATTTATTTATTGATTGTCATCCTTTGAGCGGAGGTCGGGATCGCGCGATGGTTAACTCCTACCAACCCTTCCCCTAGGAGCATGCGTGTAGTACCTTGTTTCGATGACTAATTAATTTTTTCAATAAGTATGTGAGTTCTTTATGACTAATGTTGAGTCCATGGATTATACGCACTCTCACCCTTCCACCATTGCTAGCCTCTCTAGTACCGCGCAACTTTCGCCGGTGCATTAAACCCACCATATTCTCTTCCTAAAAACAGCCACTATACCTACCTATTATGGCATTTCCATAGCCATTCCGAGATATATTGCCATGCAACTTCCACCGTTCCGTTTATTATGACACGCACCATCATTGTCATATTGCTTTGCATGATCGTAAGATAGCTAGCATGATGTTTTCATGGCTTGTCCATTTTTTGATGTCATTGCTATGCTAGATCATTGCACATCCCGGTACACCGCCGGAGGCATTCATATAGAGTCATATTTTGTTCTAGTATCGAGTTGTAATTCTTGAGTTGTAAGTAAATAAAAGTGTGATGATCATCATTATAGAGCATTGTCCCATGTGAGGAAAGGATGATGGAAGCTATGATTCCCTCACAAGTTGGGATGAGTCTCCGGACTTTATGCAAAATAAAAGAGGCCAAAGAAGCCCAAATAAAAAAAAGAGGCCAAAGAAGCCCACCAAAAAAAGAGGAGAAAAAAAAAGAGAGAAAAGAGAGAAGGGGCAATGCTACTATCCTTTACCACACTTGTGCTTCAGAGTAGCACCATGTTTTTCATATAGAGAGTCTCCTATGTTGTCACTTTCATATACTAGTGGGAATTTTTCATTATAGGACTTGGCTTGCATATTCCAATGATGGGCTTCCTCAAATTGCCCTAGGTCTTCGTGAGCAAGCAAGTTGGATGCACACCCACTTAGTTTCTTTTGAGCTTTCATACACTTATAGCTCTAGTGCATCCGTTGCATGGCAATCCCTACTCACTCACATTGATATCTATTGATGGGCATCTCCATATCCCATTGATACGCCTAGTTGATGTGAGACTATCTCCTTCTTTTTGTCTTCTCCACAACCACCATACTCTATTCCACCTATAGTGCTATATCCATGGCTCACGCTCATGTATTGCGTGAAAGTTGAAAAAGTTGGAGAATACTAAAGTATGAAACAATTGCTTGGCTAAAACCGGGGTTGTGCATGATTTAATACTTTGTGTGATGAAGATGGAGCATAGCTAGACTATATGATTTTGTAGGGATAACTTTATTTTAGCCATGATATTTTGAGAAGACATGATTGCTTTATTAGTATGCTTGAAGTATTATTGTATTAATGTCAAATGATAGACTATTGCTTTGAATCACTCGTGTCTTAATATTCATGCCATGATTAGATTATATGAACAAGATTATGCTAGGTAGCATTCCACATCAAAAATTATCTTTTTTATCATTTACCTGCTCGAGGACGAGCAGGAATTAAGCTTGGGGATGCTGATACGTCTCCGTCGTATCTATAATTTTTCATTGTTTCATACCAATATTCTACAACTTTCATATACTTTTGGCAACTTTTTATACTATTTTTGGGACTAACATATTGATCCAGTGCCCAGTGCCAGTTCCTGTTTGTTGCATGTTTTTTCTTTCGTAGAATATCCATACCAAACGATTTTTGGGAAAAAGAATCAACGCGAGACGATGCCCGAGGGGCCCACAAGCCATAGGGGAGCACCCTAGGGGGTAGGGCGCGCCCTGGACCCTTGTGGTCACCCCGTAAGGCGGTTGGTGCCCTTCTTCCGCCGCAAGAAAGCTAATATCTGGATAAAAATCGTGTTAAAGTTTCAGCCCAATCAGAGTTACGGATCTCCGGGAATTTAAGAAATGGTGAAAGGCTAGAATCTGGGAAGGCAGAAACAGAAGGAAACAGAGAGAGAGATCCAATCTCGGAGGGGCTCTCGCCCCTCCGCTGCCATGGAGGCCATGGACCAAAGGGGAAACCCTCCTCCCATCTAGGGGGTAGGTCAAGGAAGAAGAAGAAGGAGGGGGGCTCTCTCCCCCTCTCTCCCGGTGGCACCGGAACGCCGCCGGGGCCATCATCGTGATGGCGATCTACACCAACAACTTCGCCGCCGTCATCACCAACTCTCTCCCCCTCTATGCAGCGGTTCAACACCTCTTCTCCCCGCTGTAATCTCTAATTAAACATGGTGCTCAACGCTATATATTATTTCCCAATGATGTATGGCTATCCTATGATGTTTGAGTAGATCCGTTTTGTCCTATGGGTTGATTGATGATCATGATTGGTTTGAGTTGCATGTTTTATTATTGGTGCTGTCCTATGGTGCTCTCCGTGTCGCGCAAGCATGAGGGATCCCTGCTGTAGGGTTTGCAATATGTTCATGATTCGCTTATGGTGGGTGGCGTGAGTGATAGAAGCACAGACCCGAGTAAGTAGGTTGTTTGCGTATGGGAATAAAGAGGACTTGATACCTTATAATGCTATGGTTGGGTTTTACCTTAATGAACTTTAGTAGTTGCGGATGCTTGCTAGAGTTCCAATCATAAGTGCATATGATCCAAGTAGAGAAAGTATGTTAGCTTATGCCTCTCCCTCATATAAAATTGCAATAATGATTACCGGTCTAGTTATCGATTGCCTAGGGACAAATAACTTTCTTGTGACAAAAAGCTCTCTACTAAGACTAACTTAGTTGTTTCTTTATCTAAGCAGCCCCTAGTTTTTATTTATGTGCTCTTTATTATCTTGCAAACCTATCCTATCACACCTACAAAGTACTTCTAGTTTCATACTTGTTCTAGGTAAAGCGAACGTTAAGCGTGCGTAGAGTTGTATCGGTGGTCGATAGAACTTGAGGGAATATTTGTTCTACCTTTAGCTCCTCATTGGGTTCGACACTATTACTTATCGAGAAAGGCTACAATTGATCCCCTATACTTGTGGGTTATCAACCAATGATGACACATCATCACAAGACTCTGCAGCCAGAGCCACTGCTCAAAACCCCCTTGAAACAACTCCAAGAGTGATGACTGATCATGAGCTACTCCTCAGTCTTCATCAAAAAGTCGATCGCAATCACAAGTGGGTCAAACGGTAGTTTGGTGCAATTCTTCGTGATATGACTGTCACACATAACGCTGTGAGGAAGAATCACTACTATCTGCATGAAGTCTTCGACCGCACTTGGGCATCTCTTCAGCATTTGTATACCCCTGAAGAACTTGCAGAGATAGAATTTCAGCGGGATTTTGATTGGTCATATCCTCCCAAGAAGAAATACAAGAAGCTTCCAGTTCCTCAGCTAGTTACAAGTTCATTTTCTTCATCACGCGGGACTGATTCCAATGAAGATATTGACAACACTTCTGCAGGCCCTGCATCAACAAACGACCCTGACAACACTGGCGCTCCTCCACCACCTTCAAGATGAAATTTTTCAGGGGCGTTAGTCCTCAATTTCGTCCCTTTTGGTCACTTGATGACAAAGGGGGAGAAATTTGAGTTAGTCTTGAAACGGGTCTCCTTATATGGGCTGTTTTTTTGTTTAAGTTACAACTCTCGCTCTTCTTAAGTGTTTGTTCATTGAGTTATAAACTTAAGTCCGATGGTGGTCTGACGCTTTTGAACTCCTTTCTGCATGCTTATTTCCTCAAGTATTGTAATGCACGCATGCTGAATTTCGTCAGACACCATCTTCCATCATGCATTTCAGTTTCCTCATGATATATGTTAAATGCGTGTATGGATTACAAGATATAGGGGGAGATCTCAAAGAGTTTATCCCGCCATGTGCATTTGCAGTCCAAAGAAAATTCCCCAAATATGCACATCTTCCGGGGGAGTTCCTCTATATCTTGCAATCAAATTCCTCAAACTCAATACTTACACTTCATATGTTTATCCCCGTTGAAAACTTAACCTATTTGTCATCAATCACCAAAAAGGGGGAGATTGTAAGTGCATCTAGTGCCCCTTAGTTATTTTGGTGTATTGAAGACTTATAGCTTAAGGGACTAATAAGTTTGTGAGTGTACACAGGCTCTATAAGTCGCTGAGGAGTTTGATATATACGAAGAATGTCGACCCCTAAAAATGAATGTCTTCAGCTGAAGACTTTGGTGAAGACTTTGGCATTTACCTGAAGACTTTGATGCTGAAGAATTTGGTGTGACCTTGAAGATATTAACGAGGACTATGAAGCTTGAAGACTTTTGTTTTCGTAGTTTCATTTCCTTTCTTTGAGTCATAGGAAACACCGTACTGTTAAAGGGGGCCGAGGTAATACTAAGAAAAAATTTCCAACTGATGCTCAACTCAAAAGCCTCAACATAAACAATCCTTCGAGTGAAGCCTTTGGAAATCTCTTACAGTTCAATCAATTTCTTCAGTGACAGAGACGAAGTTCTTCTGCTCTCTGAAGAATTTGTTCTGACTGAGGAGTTAGGATTTCGCCGGCGTGAATTGCCTACCGTGAGGAATATGATAAGCCCTAAGGAATATGACAGTTGAAATTCCGACCGTTGTTATGCTTTGCGCCAGCTGTCCAGATATCTTATCCACTTAACGGTCTTATCATTTGGGGGCATTTCTGTCTTATCATGTCGGGTTGCACCCTGGCTATAAATAGCCACCCCCTCACAGCCAATAGTTGGTTGGCTGCTCAGAGAGAGATTGACACTTGTCATTTGAGAGAAACCCATCCTCTAAGGACTTTGAGAGAAAATCATCAGTGAGGAAAAACCCAAAACCCAAACCACCAAAAACCCAAAGTGATTGAGCATCACTGAAGAAATTGTTCCTGTGTGGAACTGGCGCTTTTTACCTTTGAAGACTGTGTATCTTCCAGATGGTTAGGCGTCATGGTCTAGAGCATCCTGCAGTCAATTATGGATCGCCGGGTGACCGAGTTTGTGAGGGTTTGGAAGTCTACCCTAAAGACTTACCACGAGTGTTGGGCGAGGTCTGTGTGACCTTAGCTCAAGGAGAATACGGTAACGACTGTGTGTCTTGGGACTGTGTGTCCTTTGGTTTAAATACCAAGCCGCTCCGAACCAGACGTACGACTGTCACAGCAATTGGAACTGGGTAATCAAATCATTGTCTTCATCGAGCACCTGGTTCTATTTCCTCAACCCCTTCATTTCCTCGAAGTATTTGTTGATGAATATGATCGTTACTGTTTGAAGAATTTGACTGAAGACTTTCTCAATTTCCTCATCTCAAATTCTTCAGTCACTTTATCTTCTGCCTGTTTATCCTGTTCACGCAACTCATGCTCTGTGTATGTTTCAATTCATCACGATGACTAGGCTACTGCTATGTTTCACATGCACTTCAGTACTTATTCCGCTGCTAGTATTTCGTCACTTAGCAAATGCCCCATCTAGAAATTCCTCTGTGACGAATTTGTAAAAATCGCCTATTCACCCCCCCTCTAGTCGATATAACGCACTTTCAATAAAAGCTGATTATGAACTCAAAATTCATCGGATCCTGTCGGATTTCGGGCTCCGCAAAACCCTAAGGAATTCGAACCCAGGGGCGTGTGCGAAAATTCCCCAACAGCTTCACCCCCTCCAAGCCCACAACATGATAACCCCGCTCGATGGCAAGGAAGAAGATAGCACATGAGAGTTTACCCAGGTTTGGGCCGCTGCGAAGCGTAAAACCCTACTCCTGCCTTTGGTGGATTGCCTCACGAGGAGGTTTGTGGATGAACTAGTACAGTGGTGTATTGTCTTGCGGGTGTGTTTGCGGGGTGGATGTCTCGTCCCTCTACCGGGCTACCTAGCCTCTATTTATAGCGGCCCGGGTCCTCTTCCCTTATCACAATGGCGGGAAGGGATCCCACAACGGCCAAATTTGAAAGGGGACAGGAGGTACATCTTATCCTGACGAAAGGCGGTCTTCGCCTGCAAAGTAGTCATTGGTGATGCGGAGGTGGGCTCGGCGATGACGTCTGTTCTGCGGGGCTCGAGGTCTTGGTCTTGTTGCACCAGAAGGGAAATCTTTGGGGGGCGCTTTGGGTGCCTGCGCTCGTCCTTGTCTCCTTTGCACTAAAGAGGAAACTTTCCCCTCTGGCGTGCTGGCGCCCGCCTGGCCTGGCTGCCATTACCCTTGACCTCCTGAGGCCTAGCATTGCATAGAGATCTCCGCCGCTCGGGAGGAGGCCTAGGGAGGCCTATCTCCCTGCGGGTCTTGGCGCTGTTTCCCTCGCGAGCTCGGGGTCTCGCGAGGGCCTTGCGTCGAGTGAGGCCGCGCCGGGCCGTACTTGGTCGTCGAGGTGGGCCATGCCTTGGGCCGCAGGCAAGCAAGTCTGGGTACCCTAGTATCCAGAACGCCGACAGTAGCCCCCGGGCCCGTGGCGCATTCAAGCAAGCTTCGGGGCGAAGCCACGGAGGATGGACCGAAGCGCCGTGGGCCCCAATCGCCTGCGGGCCCGACTTGACGCATGGCGCACCACGAGACGTGGGCGTCTCGGCTCCCCGAAGACGTCGGGAACCGCCTTGAGTCGAGCTGACGCCTGGCCTGCGAGCCTCCTTGGCCATCATTGCTCTTCTTTGAATTCGGCTGACCCCTTGCATCCTCTCTCGCCTCGGGCCACGCGGACCCAACAGGAGCAGAGGAAACGACGTGAGGCAGGACAGCACGCCGGACGAGTCTAGTACGCGCCGCTCGAGGTGCATGGCGACTCCACTTCCCACGACGCATCGGCAACTACTTCATACAGCCTTCAACCATCGCACGTTGTGGGGCCATCAATACCCGGGATTGGGAAGACGCCGGTTGATCTCCATCGAGCTATAAATGGGCGGGGGGGGGGGGACTGAGCCCCCAGCCCATTCCTACTTCTTGCTCCCCCGCCTTCGTCTTTCATCTACCCCATCATGACGCCGGTGAGGAGGTTCTCCGCCGCCGAGAAGGGAAAGGCCTGCCAGGGGACGTCGGGCCAACAACCTCCCAAGAGGGGTAGGGGTCGCCCTCGCAAGTATGCTGGGACGCCTTCGGCGGCACCCCGTGGGCGTGGGCGCCTCTTCGCGGGGCCCGGCGCTTCTGCTGGCGTGGCCGGAGGCGGCGGGCACGGTGGCCGTGGCAGGGGGAGAGACTTGCAGTCGGTGCCCGACCGCCGCGTCCGCAAGCCTGTACGGCCGACGGGGGCCTGGAGTTCCTAGTACCGGTGGAGAGGGAGGCGAGCTCCTGGTTGCAGCTCCCACGCTCCTTCACAGAGGCATTGCCGGCTGACGCGCCCACGGGCCTGTGACTGCAGGCCGACGGGTGTTGCAGCGGCGCGTTGTGGGTGGAGGTCGAGGTCACCCCTGCGGGCAACGCTTTCTTGGGCCGCGGGTGGCAGACCTTCGCCCGCGCCCACGGCCTGAAGGGGAGGCCCACGCTCCACTTCAAGTACGGCGGTGCAGCGACGCTATTCGTCAAGATCTTCGGTGAGGATGGGAGGCGTTTGGAGTGCTGCCCGGAGGGCGGCGGCATCGGCGATCTTGGAGGTCAGCTTGCCCTTGGCGACGGCCGCCATGTCTCCAGCAGCAGCGATACATCCTTCAGGGAGAGCCCGAGCAACGACAGCTACGACACCCCGCCACGCCGTCGAACCCGGACTTCGGGGGGAAGCCAGCTGCGGCGGCGCCGCTCCCCCGCCCAGGAAACGGCCAAGCCGACGTGCCACCACGGCGCCATCAGGGAGGATGGGACTCCGACTGAGTGCCGGCGCGCCGAGGCCGGAGCCTCAGGAGCGGCGGCCCCCCAGGGCGGGGGCTCCTTCGCCTTCTTTTCTTTTCTTCTGCCTGTAATGAAAATCATGGGGGACCCTTTCGGGTGTATGACGAACTTTGGCGCTTGCGCCCTCTTATTAGCACTCTCGTTACGCAATATGGTCGTTGTGTTACTGTTAACTAAGACCTATCTTTGATCGTAGTTAGAGTGCTTAGCTTGATGCGTCCGCGGCGGGCTTCCGCGTCGTGAGGTCTTGCAGTGGCGTCCAGTGAGCTAGTAGCACTTGGAGAGCTTGGGGAGGTTCCTCTTTCCTGCGAATGAGGTGACTTGGGGGGAGCCCCTTTCGGTGCTCTACGTCTGCAGGGCCCGATCCCGTGCATGCCCCACAACTGTTGGGGCATCCGGATCACCAGGACGAGACCAAAGAGGGTGAGGCCTCGATCCCCATTGGGGCTGTCCAGATCACCAGGACGAGACCAATAGCGAGCGAGTAGCCACGCAATCAGTGAGGCTCCTGAGGCGCAGTGCTCGGGAGCCCCCCTTTTGACGCTCAAGCGGCACTCTACGTTGGCGGGGCCCGATCCAGTGCATGCCCCGCCATCCTTGGGGCGTCCGGATCACCAGGACGAGACCAAAGAGGGCGAGGCCTTGATCGCCATTGGGGCATCCGGATCACCAGGACGAGACCAATAGCGAGCGAGTAGCCACGTGATCGGTGAGACTCCTGAGGCGCAGTGCTCAGGAGCCTTCCTTGATGTTCAAGTGGCGACCAATCCTTTCTACCGGTTCTTGTCCCCAGGGGGCGTGAGCCTCCAGGGGTTTTTAAGACAGCGCACCGAGCCGCGGCGGAGCCCCCGAGCGAGGGTGAGATGGTGCGCGCCTGCTAGCTTGCTCGAGAGTGCCACGCGAGGACCAGGACGCCAAGCCCACGCGGGGACCAGGACGCCAAGGCCTTGGCGAGGTGTGCGCACCGTGCCAGTAGCCCCCGCTCGCGGGGCGCGAGAGGGAGAGGCTGGCAGGCGTTATCACGGAGAAAGAAATTTCAATAGAGAGAGAGGACTGCAAGAAAAAAAAATTCCCGCCCCTTTTCCTTTTAATAGAGTCAACAAAAAGCCTCGGACTTCTTTCCAAGGAAAAAGGCAAATTCGAACACAAGAAAGGCAGAGAAAAGCCGCGTCCGGCACCTAGGCTAGTCTTCGTCTTCCCCTTGCGCGGAACATAGGGCATCCACGTTGCGTGGGCATAGTCATTGGAGGACAGTGCTGCCCGCCAGCGCGGAGCATGGGGCTTCCACTTGGGCGTGGGGTGGAACCCCTCCGCGTCCTCGGGAGGCTCCGGGCGTATACAACCCACTCATTATTACGTGAGAGTGTCACGGGTTGGGCTTGGGGGTGCGCTGAGAGCTCCATGCCTCCCTGACATGAAGCCCGCTCCCAGCCCCCAAGCATTATGTGGCGGCGTGGGGTGGATCCCGAACGGGCCCTCGAGCGTGGGGCGAGCCCGCCACGCCCTTCGCAGGGAGGGCCCGTCCCGGAGCAGGGCCTCGGGCTCTCCAAAGCCCGGGGATGGGTGTCGTCGTTGTTGCGGCGCCGCAACCCCCTGTGCCGGGGGTGCGGCTCGGAGCAGGGGCCCTCCGTCGTGTGCGAGGCGGACGCCCAAGGCGGTACCCCAGCGCGCCTCGCTTGGGTGCCCGGGAGCCCCGCGCAGGTACCCCATCGCCCGTCCCCGGGTGGACCGAGCCGGACCCGGAGACATGGGTGAGTACGCGAGCTCTCGCCACTGGTCGAGCGAGACCCGGCCCGGAGACATGGGCGTATGTTCCACCCTCCGTCTCCGGGTAGGAATCGCCCTGCCAAGGGACATGGGCGTGTGTTCCACCCTCCGTCTCCTGGCTGGGGGCACCTGGCCGGGGGACATGGGTGTGTGTTCCACCCTCCGTCTCCAGGTTGGAAGCACCTGGCTTGAGGACATGGGCGTGTGTTCCACCCTTCGTCTCCTGGCTGGAGTCGCCCTGCTTGGGGACATGGGCGTGTGTTCCACCCTCCGTCCCCAGGTAGGCGACCCCCGGTCCACGGACCCAAGCGCTTGCCAAGGGTAGCCCCCTACCAGTGGACACGCCTCACGAGGCTGCCAGCGCCTGGCATCCTCATAAGGCCGGCCCCAACAGCCGCACTCGCGAGGCTGTTCGCACCAGCCTCGACGAAAGCCGCTCGCGGGATCGCATACGCTCCTCTTGTTGTCGTGGTAGCCGGCGCCACTCCCATCGTGGCCCGGGCGCTCGCCGACACGGTCGTGGTAGAGTCACGCGAGCCCCCAGGCGTTGGTGTAGATGAGTCGCCGGACACGCTGCCTCGATCCGCCGGGTGTGCTGGGAGGTTCGTTATGGCGCCTACCCCCCGCGACTGGCAGCTCCCGTCGGCTCCCGCCCGCGCCAGGGGCCAACTCCTGTGTGCCCGACGAGCCGGGCCGCACTTCCGGCGGGTGCGGGCCGCGACGCACGTCCCCGGCGCGTACGCACGCCCTCAATGCCTCAGCGGTTGGTTGAGCGACTTCATGGGCGCAAGCCCCCTGGGCCGTCCCATGGGGAAGCGCCTGGGCCTCGCCTGTCAGGGTGGCGCGTACGGCCGCGCGGCATATCCAGTTGTCATAGTGTCCGCGAGCAACGCGGAAAGGCTGCAGCTCATGGGCCATGAGGAGTGCGATTCGCCCGCGTGTCGGGTCACGGCAACCCCGGGGAGACGATGCCGTGACGTGGACGCTGGGGAGGTCCAGGGCGGCGAGGGCGCATTGCGCAGTTGACGAGGACGATAGCCCCTGGTGTCCATCCAAGGCCGGGCTGGAGACGGCGCCTTCCGACGGAAGAGCGAGACAACGTGGGATGCCGAGGTCCACCTGCGTCGCCCGCGCAACGTGTGCAGCCCGTCGTTCGGCGCGGGCCCGACATCCCTTGGCCATGGAAGGGCCAAGCGGCGGCGAGGTGAAGCTTGAGCGAGGATCCCGACAGGCCCCCTACCTGGCGCGCGAAATGTCGGATTTTGGGCTTCGCAAAACCCTAAGGAATTCGAACCCAGGGGCGTGTGCGAAGATTCCCCAATAGCTTCACCCCCTCCAAGCCCACAGCATGATAACCCCGCTCGATGGCGAGGAAGAAGATAGCACACGAGAGTTTACCCAGGTTCGGGCCGCTGCGAAGCGTAAAACCCTACTCCTGCCTTTGGTGGATTGCCTCACGAGGAGGTTTGTGGATGAACTAGTACAATGGTGTATTGTCTTGCGGGTGTGTTTGCGGGGTGGATGTCTCGTCCCTCTACCGGGCTACCTAGTCTCTATTTATAGCGGCCTGGGTCCTCTTCCCTTATCGCAATGGCGGGAAGGGATCCCACAACGGCCAAATTTGAAAGGGGACAGGAGGTACATCTTATCCTGACGAAAGGCGGTCTTCGCCTGCAAAGTAGTCGTTGGTGATGCGGAGGTGGGCTCAGCGATGACGTCTGTTCTGCGGGGCTCGGGGTCTTGGTCTTGTTGCACCAGAAGGGAAACCTTTGGGGGGTGCTTTGGGTGCCTGCGCTCGTCCTTGTCTCCTTTGCACCAAAGAGGAAACTATCCCCTCTGGCGCGCTGGCGCCCGCCTGGCCTGGCAGCCATCACCCTTGACCTCCTGAGGCCCAGCGTTGCATAGAGATCTCCGACGCTCGGGAGGAGGCCTGGGGAGGCCTATCTCCCCGCGGGTCTTGGCGTTGTTTCCCTCGCGAGCTCGGGGTCTCGCGAGGGCCTTGCGTCGAGTGAGGCCGCGCCGGGCCGTACTTGGTCGTCGAGGTGGGCCACGCCTTGGGCCGCAGGCAGGCAAGTCTTGGTACCCTGGTATCGAGAATGCCGACAGATCCCAACAAACACACCGCAAAAGTTTACATCAAATAGATCTCCAAGTGACCATTGTATTGAGAATCAAAAGAGAGAGAAGAAGCCATCTAGCTACTGCCTACGGACCCGCAGGTCTATGGTGGACTACTCATACATCATCGGAGAGGCACCTATGAAGAAGATGAACCCCTCTGTGATGGTGTTTAGATTGGATCTCGAGGTTCTGGAACTTGCGGTGGCTGGAATTGTGTTTCGTCGACTCCCCTAGGGTTTTCTGAATATTTGGGAATTTATAGGAATCAGAGGCGGTGGAGGGGGCCCCATGGAGGGCACAACCCACTAGGGCGTGTCGACGGCCCCCTGGCGCGCCCATGTGGGTTGTGGCCTCCACTGCCCACCTCTCTGGCACTTCTTTGGCCCACTGGGTGTCTTCTGGTCCAGAAAACATCTCCAAAAAGTTTCGTCGCGATTGGACTCCGTTTGGTACTGATATTCTACAAAGTAAAAAACTAGCAAAAATAGCAACTGACACTTTGGCACTATGTCAATAGGTTAGTCCCAAAAAATGATATAAAGTTGTTATAAAATGATAAAACATCCAAGAATGATAATATAACAGCATGGAACAAGCATGACTCCACCTGTCTGCGCACCTCGTCCCTGAGGGGGCTCCGGAGCTCCATGGGCATGGGCTCCATCACGTTGGAGAGGTCAAAGACAGGATCGTGGCAGCGGAGGTTGGAGGAGACACGCGTCAGCGTGCAATCCAGAAGAACTCGCACGCTTGACTCGATGTCTTCCTCCACCTTGGAGACGCCTGACTGCAGCGCCTCCACCACCTTGAGGAAGAAGTCGAGGTAGCCCCCGTCGCCATGCGCACGCGGCAGCTCCGGGACATCCCTGACAAAGCGGCAAAGCGCGCCGCTCGCACGATGCGTGAGGTCTAGGAACTGCCCGGCGCGTTGCGCCTCCATCAGATGTGCCCGCGCCGCGTCATCCCTGGCCATCTGCACTGCATCAGCGGCTTCATTGACCTGGGCCTGCAGCGACGCCAACTCTGCCTTGACGTCCCCCTTGCTCGCGAGGGCAGCCTGGAGATCGGCCTTGACACCCTGCAGCTGGGCTCGGAGCGCGCCCACCTCCTCTTGGAGCACATCGCAACGAAACTGGCTTCGGGCCTCCTACCGAGACAGCTCACTATGGTACTCCTCCAGGGCATCTTCCCGCATCAGAGCCACCCTCGCCTCGGCGATGGCGTGGGCCTCCTCACGCACTGCTGCGAGGGCTGCCTCGTTGGCAAGCACCTGGCCCTCTAGGGTCTCGAGGCGCTCGCGTTCCGCCTCCTAGTAGAAGGCGGTCCGAGCGGCCTCCCACTCGCGGAGGGCCACATCGGCCTCCCGCTCAATGATGGCGGCCTCCCTATGGGCCAGCTCTGCTTCGTGCTCAGCGCCTGGCGCGTTGCGCGCGGCAGTGCGGGCCACGCGCCCCGCCAAGCCGGGCGCGGGGGCAGAGGCCTCCCTAACTGGCAGTGTGCGGGAGGATGCCCCGGGCGAGGCATCGATCCGCCTCTTGAGAGTGGGCACCCAGAGAGATTCGGTGATCAGGCTCACCGGCCGGGCTGGACATGCAAGAAAGACTGGGATGACAGTGCTTACTCGTTGTTGGTGGTCTAGCGTCGTTGTGTGGGAGTCAGCCCTGAGCGCTGGCCTCCGCCGCCTCCGGGGGATGAAGGCTGCGCTGAATACCCAGCCTGCGTCCCGGCGTCGGCAATGCCCCTGTTCGCCGCCATGACAGAGAAGAAGGGAGGAAGGCGATGACCAAGCGAGAGAGCAAAGGAGGAGAAGCAGCAAGAGGGGAAGGCGTACCGAAGAAGCCGGGCGACGAGGGTTTTTATGCCTGGTGCGCCTGACGGTTTACCCAGGCGGAGGCACGGTCCCCGGAGTGTCTTGCGGAAGTGGAGGCGACGCACGCCTCACCGAACGCCACGCGTCGCGCCTGGCCCACAGGCGGTGGGGGCCAGCGTCGTTTCGGCCCCTCCAATAGGCGGAGTCGATCACGCCACGGGCCCGGGGGCTATTGTCGGGCCTCTGGGACTGGGGGTACCCAGGCCCATCTGCCTGTGGCCCAGGACGCGAAGATTGCCTTAAACACTGGGTGGCCCACCTACGAGCTTCACGGGGCTGGTTCTCGCAAGGGCAGAGAGGCTTTCCTATTCGGTGATAGAGGAACGGTGCCAGCTCGCAGGCTCCCAAAGCAACCCCCAAAGGTTTCCCTTCTTGTGCAGGAAGACCAAGACCGGGGGCTCGACAGGACGGAGGTCACTCCCGAGCCCACAAGCACGTCATGACGAGGAGCTTTGACAGGCGAAGACCACCTTTTGTCAGGATAGACTGCAGTCATGTCCCCCTTCAAACTGGCCGTTGTGGCAACCCTTCCCGCCTTGTGTTTTCGGGGGAAGAGGACCAAGGCCAATATAAGAGTAGGAACCAGCCACCGTAGAGGGAGGAGAACCCTGGGCAAGCAAGAACACACCTTGTACTCATCCTCATCCTCAAGCAAACCAGACAATCAGGAGTAGGGTTTTACACCGCGAGGTGGCCCGAACCTGGGTAAACTGTATGCCCCTTGTTCGTCTTCCTTAGCTCGAGCCGCCGGAGAGTCGTCGTGAGGTTGTGAGGCAGAGTAGGGCAGGAGAGCGAGTGCACCCCAGTGTTCGAACCTTTTTGGGTCCCCGAAGCCCCGATTCTGACACTATGTAAATTTGTAAATCGATGACGATGTATGTAAATTTGTACATTGGATGGCAGCTTATATGCTATATTTATGTGATGTGAACAATATATATTACATGAATTGTACTGTGTGCATAACAGTACAGTACGTGCATATTTTTAAATTCGAAAATTGCTACCACTGGCGGGTAGAGCACTGTGCTCGCCAGTGGTGCATGTGCTATGGTGCATCCTTGCTATGGTGCACCCAGTTAGTAGTGGCGGGTGCTACTTCACGCCCGCCACTGCTAATTGGTCAGCAGTCCCGGGCGGCCCGCCCGCCACTGGTGCCTTTTAGAAGTGGCGGGAGGTCAGTGGCGGGCTTGCACGAGCCCCTAGCCCGCCACTAATACCCATTTTGCACCCGCCACTGCTAGGCATTCCTGCACTAGTGTTTGTGTGCTCGTACCGCTCATGAAGCGAAGGGCGGTCAATATCTTCTATGTTAAGCAGGTTATTCTCACGACGAGAGTTTATTCACTTATCCTGCATGAAAGAGGCTGGTAAAAAGGATGCCCAGTACTGCATAATACAAAAATAAATAAACAAGAACTCCCCCTAGAATGTTGATCGTTTGGAGGGCACCCGTGGATACGGATAGCCATGGAAAGTGTTTGAATGGTGAAGGGGGAGTAAAATTTTCATTCTGTTTGGGAACCATTATTAATGTGTTTATCATGTAAGATACCGAAATCCTTTTTCGTGACGTTGACATGAAAAGCACACCACCCAAAATATATTCAAACTATGAGCTCTGGCACCTCTACAAATCTCTGCTTCCCTCTGCAAAGGGGCATTCTATTTATTTTCTTGTTATTTACTTTTCATGTTGAGTCGACTTCTTATTTCAACCTCAGTTATTCTCTACTTGGCAAGCATCATGTGGTGGGGAAAGATCTAGGCACATATATCCAGTCAAATATATTTGATCATGAATTATTGTTGTTGACAATTATCTCTATGATAAGTAAGTTGGGAGGCGAAACATTAAGCCCCTATCTTCCTATGCGTTGGATGGATGTTGTTTGTTCTAAAACTATGCTTTGTGTACCAGCAATCATAGAAGACTATATGATAATTGAGTATGTGCAACTCTTAGACTTTTCCAAAAATAATATGATTTGGTGACTAAGAACATACTCCCTCCGTTCCTTTATATAAGGTGTATTTTTTTCAAAAGTCAAATGAGTGCATGTTTGACCGAGTTTTTAGAAAAAGATATCAATATACATAATACAAAATTGATACCATCTAATCCATCATGAAAAGTAGTTTCATATTTTATCTATTAGGTATTGCTTATGTTGTTATTTTATTCTATAATCTTCGCAAACATTCAGATGGTTGACTTGCATGGAAATCAATACACCTTGTATTCCGGAATGGAGGGAGTAGATTGTTAAGTTTCAAGAGAATGCATTATTTGAACCATAATATGTGAAATGATTGCTACTTTATCATGATAAGTTTTATGAGAAAGAGTTGCTGATTATGATGCTAGGAAAAGTGATTGAAACTATTGTTGATCAAACTTATACCCTATGCTAGCATTCACACTTCATAAATTATCTCTTTATCATTCACCTACTCGAGGACGAGTAGGAATTAAGCTTGGGGATGTTGATACGTCTATAACGTATCGATAATTTATGAATTATTCATCCCATGTTTACAATGTTTTATATGGTTTTGGTGCAGTTTTATATGATTTTTGGGAACCAACCTATTAAACTAGTGCCAAGTGTCACTTTCTATTTTTTGGCTATTTTTTCGCAGAAAATCCATACCAAACGAAGTCCAAATGCCACGAAAATTTACTGTGATTTCTTATGGACCAGAAGAGGCCCATTGAGCTTCACAGAGTGACCATACGGTGTCCAGGAGCACAAGCCTGGGTCGCGCCCCCTAGGGTGCGCCACCTGAGATTGTGGGACCCTCGGGCACCCCCTTGACATGAATCGAATGCAGAAAATTTCTATACATTCCAGAACCCCCAAAAGTTTACCTAGATGAGTTTTTCCACTATTGCAAGCCTCTGTTGTGAAGAAATCTCATCTGGAGCTTCGTTCTGGAACCCAACCGGAGGAGGGAAGTCATCATCGGAGGACATCTTCATCATCCCCGCTGCCTCCATGACCAGGATGGAGTAGTTCACCCCCGGGGATGAGGGTATGTACAAGTAGCTATGTTTTTCATCTCTCTCTCATGATCTTGATCGGGCACAATCTTTATGTGCCACAAGCTTTATTAAGGCAGTAGAATCATATGGTGTTCTTCCCTTTGTTGTGATGAATTTAGTCTCGCCCTTTGAGGTTTCAATATTACCGGATTAAATATATGAGGATTTGAGATCACTTGATGTATGTTTTGCATGTCGATACCCATGGTGACAATGGGTTATTCTATTGAGTCACTGGATATATGTTTTGGTAATCAACTTGTAGATTCGTGTGGTGACATTGGAGTAATCTAGGTGCTTAGGTTGATACACATTTTCATCCTACTTTCTCCGATTGAAACTTTGGGGCAACTCTTTGAAGTTCTTTGTGTTGGATTGAATATTCTAAAACAGAAATTGTTGGATGCATATCGAATAATTAACTCATGGATACTTGCGGAGACATTGGAGTATGTAGGTGACATTCGAGTTGATTGATGCGTATCATATGGTGTTATTGTGGTACGAACACTAGGGTTGTTTGTGACACTTATAGGAATGTCTCAGTAGATTGATCAGAATGATAACTTTGAGGTAGTTTTCTACCTACAATAATTTCATATTATGTTCTCCACTATTGATAAGAGCTTTAGAGTGATTCTTTGTCACATATTAAAGGATTGATATATGATTCTATTATGTTAGCATTGTCGGGAGATTGCACTAGTCAAAGTATGAACCATAGGCCCTATTTCCAAGCATTGATATATCATTTTGCTCGATGTTTGCTACTTGCTACCTTGCTGTTTTATATTCAAATTACAAAAACCTATTTCTACTATCCATATACTACACTTGTATCACCATCTCCTCGCCGAACTAGTGCACCTATACAATTTACCATTGTATTGGGTGTGTTGGGGACACAAGAGGCTTCTTGTATTTGATTGCATGGTTGTTTGAGTGGGACCACCTTCATCCTACACCTCTCGTAGATTGATAAACCTTAGGTCATCCACTTGAGGGAAATTTGCTACTATCGTACTAAACTCTGCGCTTGGAGGCCTAACAAACTCTAGAAGAATAAAGTTGCATAGTAGACATTTGTGCCAGCTTGCTGATACGTCCCAAACATATCTACTTTTCCAAACATTTTTGCTCTTGTTTTGGACCTAATTTGCATGATTTGAATGAAACTTACCCGGATTGACGCTGTTTTCAACGGAACTGCCATGGTGTTGTTTGTGTGCAAAAATAAAAGTTCTAGGATTAAGCTGAAAATTGACGGAGAATTATTTTGGAATATATAAAAAATATTTGTGAAACAACCAATAGTGGAGGACTCACCAGGTGGCCACGAGCCAGGGTGCGTGTCGACCCCCCAGGGCGCGCAACCCTAGCTCGTGGTCCCACTGGCAAGCCCCCGACACCCATCTTCTGTTATAAGGGTACTTTTGCCCTATAAAAATAAGGAAGAAAGATTCATCGCGTTTTACGAGACAGAGCCACCGCCAACTCTTGTTCTTCCTCGGGAGGGCTGATCTGGGGTCCGTTTGGGGCTTCGGAGAGTGGAATTTGTCGCCATCGTCATCACCAACCCTTCTCCATCAACAATTCCATGATCCTCACCATTGGGTGTGAGTAATTCTTTTGTAGGCTTGCTGGATGGTGATGGGATTGGATGAGATTTGTCATGTAATCGGGTCAATTTGTTAGGGCTTGATCCCTAGTATCCACTATGTTCTGAGATTGATGTTGCTATGACTTTGCAATGCTTAATGCTTGTCAGTAGGGTCCTAGTGCCATGATTTTCAGATCTGAACCTATTATGTTTCTATGAATATGATAGTGTCTTGGATCCTATCTTGCAAGTAGTATGCACCTATTATGTTTTATGATCCGTATACCCCAAAGTGACAGAAATTGGGATCATCTCCGGTGATGGACGTACTATGAGGAGTTCATGTATTCACTATGTGTTAATGCTTTGTTCCGGTTCTCTATTAAAAGGAGGCCTTAATATCCCTTAGTTTCCCTTTGGACCCCGCTACCATGGGAGGGTAGGACAAGAGATGTCACGCATTTTCTTATTATAAGCACAAATGACTATATACGAAATACATGCCTCCATTACACTGATGAATTGGAGCTAGTTCTATATCGCTCTAGGTTGTGACTGTTACATGATGAATGTCATCCAAATAAAATATCCATCACTGATCCAATGCCTATGCTTTTTTTTCCTATTTATCTTCACTAAGTTACTTTCGTTACTTCTATTGTTACAATCACTACAAATATGCTACTGTTCGTTGTTTCCATTACTATTGTTACTGTGCTACTAAACAATTTGCTGCAGAAAAGCTATCTCCATGTGTGGTTGAATTGACAACTCAACTGCTAAGGCTCATAAATATTCTTTGGCCCCCCTTGTGTCGAATCAACAAATTTGGGTGAAATACTATCCTCAAAGACTGTCGCAATCCCCTATACTTGTGGGTTATCACTTGCCATGTGTCGTCCACTCCCTGTAAGCAAAGGGAGCAGAGTCCAACATGACAGCCTTTAGAGGGAACTTCTGGAGTGTGAGCGAGTGGTCAGCCAACGGGCCTCGACGATCCTTGCACTAGGGCAGTAATGATGTCACCCCATAAATTGACAGGAAGTGCCGCTTCGAGTTTTGAAAGCATAACTTCTCCCTAGTTGGTTTTGGTAATTAACAACAATATATAGTTCATTAAACTAATGAGCCTATCAAGTATATTTCAGGAAAGTTCAATGAATGGATTGGCTAGGAATTCTGTGGAGGATCCCCTAATATGCAAAGAACTCTTATTGGCAAAAGCTTCAAGACTCTACATTTTATTTTATATGATTTGATCACAATTGACTCGATAGGAAAGCCAATACTATTAAGAGGGGATGAGGTAAAGATGATCTTCTGGATGCTCAAGTGCTTAGAGATATGCCACCAAAAGCCTCAATCAAATTCTCAGAAAACCATCTATCTTAAACCCTAAACTCCATATTCGGTGCCACCAAGTTTTTCACTTCGGTCCCATCGAGACATATCCTATGCCAAACCCTAGCACCTCGGTAGAACCGAGATTGCATTCGGTACAATTGAAAAGCAATGACCAACCTTCTGTGATTGAAATATTTATTTTTGGAACTTCCGAGTTTTATGTTTAGGTGTCACCGAAGTACTGGATCAGCCTAGGTTAAGATGAATCAGTCTCACTGAGATGTTCCTTTCGGTCACCGAAAAGCCAAAAGTTAGGACATTTTGCACTAGTCGGTAGCAGCGAGTTTTAACTTCGGTGTCACCTAGTTGGGCAATAATGTTGTAACATTGGAGAAGGCTATAATTACCCCTCCACCCCCTCTCACTCGTTGAGAGAGCCATCGGAACGAACCAACACTTCCACCATTCATTTTCTGAGAGAGAACCACCTACTCATGTGTTCAGATCAAGGGATTCCAGTCCAACCAATAGATCCTTGATTTCTGGCCTTCCCAAGTTGCTTTCCACCCAATCATCCTCTTCTACCATGCCAAATCTTCGAGAGAGTGATTGAGTGTTGAGAAGACTATCTTTTGAAGCACAAGGGCAATGAGTTCATTATCAACACAACATTTATTACCTCTTGGAGAGTGTTGTCTCCTAGATTGGTTAGGTGTCGCTTGGGAGCCTCCTAATCATGTGGAGTTGAACCAGGAAGTTTTTAAGGGAAAGGAGATCGCCTACTTCATGAAAATCTACCCCGAGCGCTAGTCTTCGTGGACGTAAGCGATGGTGGAATAGACAAGGTTGCTTCTTCGTGGACCCTTCGTGGACTCGCGTAGTCGTTACCCTCAGTGGGTTGAAGTCTCCATCAACATGGACGTATGATAGCACCACCTATCAGAACCACGCCAAAAATCTTTGTGTCTTCATTGCATTTGATCTTCCTATCCCTCCCTTTATTTACACTTGCAATGTCATTACTTTTCGATGCACTAGTCATAGACTTGCATGTGTAGGGTGTGCTAGACTTGGTGAAATCGCTAAAGCTTGCCAACCAATAAAATTGGGAAAAGGTTAAGTTTTAATTTGGTCAAGTAGTCTAATCACCTCCCTCTAGACATACTTTTGATCCTACAAGTTCATATTGGCGAACCCAATCGGTGTGTTGGGAAGGTTGAAGATGGGCACGATGGAGGGGTTGATCCAGCCTATCTCCTTCGGGCTATAAATGCAGACTAGGGGCAGGTCATTCCCCATCCTTCCCAGCTTCTTTTTATTCTCTCCTTATTACTCCTCCACCTAGATGGCAGCCCGGGCATTAGCGGAGTTTGAGCCTAGGCAGCTTGCCGAGCAAGTCCAATCCCAGTGAAGGGAGATCAGGGCCAAGGATGCAGAGCTCGAGTCCCTCAAGGAGAGGACGAGGGCGAAGCTCCAGTCCACAGACCCAGAGGTGATGGCTCGTGAGGCGGAGCTTGAAGACCTCAGGTGGAGGACGAGCAAAGTGCTCTATGGTCTTCGGGAGGAGAACGCGGTGCTCAAGAAGGAGCTCGAGATTTCTGTCGAGAGGTTCGAGAAGGCAGAGGACGCCTTGGAGAAGGCGATGAACCGCCTCATCAAGAGGCAACCTGCATGCTGCAGTGTCTTGACCGGGAGGCGAGACTCGGTTGAGGACCATCTGGGCAAGGCGCTGCGGGACGTAGGCGTGCAGGTGGAGCAGCTACATCACGCCTACCATCAGGCCAGTGCAGTCATGCCCGCACTCGGCCTAAATTCCTTCAACCACCGCGCCGATTTCAATGAACGGCACTTGCTGGACTTGGCGTGTTTATTCTCCTTTCTTGAAGATTACCTCGTGCGCCTTCACACCATCATGGAGACGGTGATGTACAAGTAGGGGATTCGAGAAGCCATCATGATGGCGTCCCGGATCCTCTCCAATCTCCACCACAGGGACTTGTTCCTCCCGATGACCGTCATCTTGGATGACTTGGCGCATGCGGTGCAAGTGCGATGGATGAGGGATTTTGGCCCCAGGTAAGCATGCTTCTGAGGGCCTTACCCCATTTGTCCTATTGAATCAAGAAAAACAACAAGTTCTAGGCAGTAGTTAGTGAGGACGGAACTAGAAGTAAATGTAAGTTATGTCCCTACTTTGGGTAATGTAAATGGTAACCCGTGTCGCCCCACTCCCTGTAGTTGCTCCTTTCTAAATTTATTTGGAAATTCATTAGCAATGGATTTGAGGTGCATACGGTTGCACGGATCCCCTTTTTATCTGTAAGAAAGTGTAGTTCCTTTAAATAGTTGCAATAGGAGCTGCACCCTCCGGGATGCCGGTGCCCTTGGGATAACTGCTGTCACCACATCCATACGGCCGAAGTCGTTGGGTATTTAGATGCAATATATCCAAGGAACGCCTCTTGCCGCTTTCAACGAATATCGGACCAGTAGGAGCATTCCAGGATGGAGATGAGGCCAAGTCCGAAGGATTGACAACTCCCAGATCCGCTGGTCCGCTATATTCACCCTAGCTCACAAGCACAAATCTTTGGTGCGGAATATAATCCACGACTCAAATATAGTCAATCAAGAAGGTGGTAAGACCCTTGCTGAGTTACCAAATAGCATAGAGCTTGGGAAGCTCAGAATCGGTCAAGATCTGAACAATGACGAAGCACTCAACTACATGTTTAATAAGTGGTTGTCTTTTTCTATTTCTATTTTAGCAAATAGGAATTTACAAGAGATTAGTTGAGTAGGCTTGCCTTATCTGCTATAAGATAGCTAGTTGTGGGGCTTTCGGAAAAAGGTTGAAGGCTTCGTTATCGCTCATGGCTTGTATTGGCGAGGTTTTCTTGGCTTTACCATTATTCTTCCCCCAAAAGCCATCAGGTGGCCAACCTGTTGCTTTCAGGAACCCCGGGTTCTACGCATAGGCCTGTGTATGGTATTTTGCTGCCCGGAGCGGATCCATACAGTGTCCTTGGACAAAATCTTTGCAAAGATAATTTTTACAAACCTCCAATGCCTTTTATTTTGTGGGGGTGTGCGGATTTGCTACCTCGGGCTTGTCGGTCGATTCTTTTTTCGATCTAGTGCCCGAGGTTATCCTAAAAGGACCTTCCCATATCGGTAACATCTTGTTGCTTTCCTTTCGAACGAATTCGGGTGAAGGACAAGGTCACCTTCCCACATCCTCGGAAGCAAGTAAAGTAGCAAGGCAAGCCGCATTAGACCTGGCCATACACGTCCGACACGTACGGCAATCTGGGAATGACTCCCCTCAGGAAAATTAACATCATCATGTTTCCTTCTACTGTGTTCCGGTACAACTAAGGGTGGATACTTGAGGGGGATCCATACGCGGGTTCAGTAGGGGTTACCCCTTATGCTCCACAGGAGGAAGCGAAGGGGTTTTTCCTGTCACTCAACTGGGCATCGATTAAGAGGGATGATACATCTCTGACATACTATAATTTTTCATTGTTTCATGATATTATATTATCAATCTTGCATACTTTATATGCAATTATATGCTATTTTATATCATTTTTGGGACTAACCTATTTACTCAGTGCCTAGTGCAAGTTTCTGTTTTTTGCCTGTTTTTGGACTTTTCACAAAATCAATACCAAACGGAGTCCAAATTATATAAAAAAATTTGGGAGTTATTTTTGGACCAGAAGAGACCTAGGAAGCTTCGGGAGGTGGCCAGAAGACCCACGGGGTGGCCACGATATAGGACGACGCGCCCTGGGGGTAGGGCGCGCCACCCTAGCTCATGGGCCCCCCATGGAACCTCCTGGCCTAATTCCACTTCCATATATTCCCAACTACCCCAAAATCATTAGAGAGACGCCCTAAACAATTTTTCCACCGCCCCAAGTCTCTGTTCTTCCGCGATCCCATCTGGAGGCCTTTTCGGTACTATGCCAGAGGGGGAATTCATCATAGAGGCCATCTACATCAACCTTGATACCTCCATGATGATGTGTGAGTAGTTCACCACAAACTTATGGGTCCATAGCTAGTAGCTAGATGGATTCTTCTCTCTTTTTGATCTTCAATACAAAGTTCTTCACGATTCTCGCAATTATCTATCCGATGTAATTTTCTTTTGCGGTGCCTTTGTTGGGATCTAATGAATTATGCGTTTATGATCAGATTATTCATGGAAAGTAATTGTGTATTCTCTGAATTCTATTATGCATGATTGTTATAGCTTTGCAAGTCTCTCCGATCTATCGGTTTGGTTTAGCCAACTAGATTGATTTATCTTCAGTGGGAGGAGTGCATTGTAGTGGGCTCAATCTTGTGGTGCTCTATATCCCAGTGATAGAATGGGACAAGACATGTATTTTGTTGTTGCTACTAAGGGTAAAACGATGGGGTTTGAACATATTGCTTGTACTTACTTTTTCTACATCATGTCGTCTTGCTTAAAGCATTACTCTGTTTGTCTTGAACTTAATACCTTAGATGCATGCTGGATAACGGTCGATTGGTGGAGTAATTGTAGTAGATGCAGAATCATTTCGGTCTACTTGTCACGGACGTGATGCCTATATACATGATCGCCATGAATACACAATCATAACTATACGCTTTTCTATCAATTGCCCAACAGTAATTTGTCTATCTACTATATGTTATGCGCTCGAGAAAGAAGCCTCTAGAGAACACTACGGCCGCTGGGTCTACTTAATAATATTCGCTAAAAACCGAAAAATACCTTGCTGCAATTTATTTACTTTATTTTTATTTTACTTTTTATATTTATCTATCTATCACAATCTTAAGTAATCTTTGCAAGTAACGAGTTCAAGGGGCTTGACAACCCTCTTGCCCGTGTTGGGTGCAAGTGTTTGGTTTTGTGTGTGGAGGTACTGTTGAAGTCAGGTTAGCGTGGTTGTAGGATCGAAAGTATGTCTAGAGGGGGGTGATTAGACTACTTGACCAAATAAAAATTCTACCTTTTCCCAATTTTAGTTATGGGCAGATTTTAGCAATGATAGCAAGTCAAGAACACCCTACACATGCATGTAAAAGAGTATAGCAGCGGAAAGTAAAGACAAGCACATGTAATAGTGGTAAGGGTTAGAAGATCAAACGCAATTGTGGACACGAAGATTTTTCCCGTGGTTCTGATAGGTGGCGCTATTGTACATCCACGTTTATGGAATCTTCAACCCACGGAGGGTAACGGTCGCGAGAGTCCATGGAGGGCTCCACCCATAAGGGTCCACAAAGTAGCAACCTTGACTATTCCATAACGGCTTCTGTCCATGAAGGACCAGCCTCACTATGGGTAGATCTTCACGAAGTAGGCGATCTCCTTGCCTGTACAAACTTCTTGGTTCAACTCCACAACACGAAGTAGGAGTTTCCCAAGCAACACCTAACCAATCTAGGAGGCACCACCCTCCAAAAGGTAATAGGCTTGATAGTGATGATGAACTCCTTGCTCTTGTGCTTCAAGATGATAGACTCCTCAACACTCAATCACTCTCTCACAGATTTGGCTTGGTAGAAGGGATTGATTGGGTGGAAAGCAACTTGCGGAGGCTAGAAATCAAGATCCATATGGTTGGAGTGGATGATCTTGATCTCAACACAACGGTAGGTGGTTCTCTCTCAGAAATTTGGATATGGGAAGTGGGGAATAGTTCTGAGTGCTTCTCTTGCAAGTGAGATGTGGTGGAGGGGTATATATAGGCATCTCCAAAAATCCAACCATTGCAACATTATTGACCATCTCGGTGAAACCGAAGTAAAACTCGGTTGTACCGATCTGTTCAAAATGTGGCAACTTTCGGAATCTCGGTGAGACCGATATAGGAATCTTGGTGGTACTGAAACGAGTGGCCGAGGGCAGTTCCCAAAACTCGGTGAGACCGAAGCATAACCTCGGAATTTCCGATTCTATGAAATCAGTCACCCGAACCGTGGTCACCAAAACTCGGTTGCATCGATGCAGTCTCGGTTGTACCGAAATGCTAGGGTTTGGCTAGGGTTCTATCTTGGGTAGAAAATCGGTAGGGCCGGATGAAACACTTGGTGGCACCGATTTTGTGGATTAAGATTTTGACAGAGTATTTTTGTGAGAGAGCTTGTGGGTGTTTTTGGTGGCTAGCACTTGTTTACGTGGAGCAATTTGTTCACCAACAATACCTTACCCCCTTTTAATATTATTGGCTTTCCTATGGACTCAAAGTGATTTCTCACAAAGTAAAAAAGAGAGTCTTCTAGCTTGAAGCTTTGCCAATCCATTCCTTGCATCTTGGGGTATCTCCTCACAATTTATAGCCGTCCCATCATTTTTACTTTTCCTGAAATATACTTAGTGGAAACATGAGCCCAATGACATATATGTTGTTATTAATTACCAAAACCACCAAGGGAGCAAATGTGATTTCAATCTCCCCATTTTTGGTAATTGATGACAACATATAGATCAAGGCTTCGACATATGATATAGTCAATGAATAGAGTCATCACTTTGAGAAGTATGTGATAAGCAAAAGCTCCCCCTAAATTTGTGCACTATTTTGAATTTGCGTTTGAATGCAAATGCACAATCGATTAGGTTCATGAGGCACTCTTACATGTCACATACAGCTTGGTGGTGTGCGAGAATAATATGAATGAACAGCATAGCACAACACATCAAGCAAGAAGTGAATGATCATCTCATAAGCATCTCAAAAGATAAAAAGTAGTAGCAACACATAAGAAGTGCATGATCAAACACCAACAAGTTTAACGCAAATGACCAACCAAAAGATTTTAAAGTTTTGGAGAGTGATAAAAAGCAACACACTCTCTCTCTCGAAGCCCTAATGATCTATACAACTTCTCCCCCTTTGGCAAAAAGTTACCAAAAAGTTCAAATGTATAGGACTAATCGTCTCTCTAGGGCTGATCTCCTTCGGTTGTTGATGTAGGAGTTGAGATAACCGCATCTGCGAAGACTTCTGCCGATGTCATGGAAGGGGTTGGAGTAGACACTGTAGGTGCTGATGGAGCTGGTGGGACTGAAGGAGCTGCAGCAGGTGCTTATGAGGATGGTCTCAACTCTGAAGCTGGCACTGTCGCAGATCTAGCTTGGGTCTTGAACTGAGTGCTGGTCCTGAGAGGGCGACTGTCATCATCATCATCATCCTCTGAGGTGTGGGGAAGGGGTATTGAGTGCACCTCCTTCTTGAGCTCATCAACTGTCTTCGTCAGCCCATCCACCTTGTTGTTCAAAGTTTGAAACTTGTTTTCAATAATCCTTTCCAGACTCTTTTGGTTCTTCAAAATCTCCGTGGTGTCATTCTGCATGCCTTGGATTGACCTAAGGATGAGGTCCAACTGCTCATTCCTTGTCCTTGGCATTGGAGCACTAGTGACTCTGGCTGCCTCAGCTGCTGCCTGTGCAGTAGATGAAGTGGGATGATCTGGGTCGATCACCACAACATAATCCTCGAATTCTGGCTGGAGAGGCATATGTGGTCGATCAAGTGCATATACATTCTTTTCAAGCTTTGAGTTGATAAGCATATGAATATATGGTGCATATTCACATGATCTTTTCTGATCAGCAGTAGTCCTCTTCACAGTCTCAACAATCAAGTCCATGACCCTGAATCTGGTGTGAAGGTCTACAAGATGCAGCATGTTTATGGAGTATCCTCGGATCATCTTGTCATCACCTGATTTGGGCATCAAAGTGTACCTCATGATGGTGTTGGTGGTGGTCAATCCTGCCTGCAGATAGTATACTGAGCCAAACTTATGTGAATGCACATAGTCAGCAGGAATCTCCTTGTACATCGTCGCCATGGAATTATGATTCATCTTGGCCTCAGACTACACCTCCAAATCACCATCTTCTACCTGTGGGGCTCCTAAGATGGTAGCCCACTCTTCCACTGTGGATTCAAACCTGACACCTTCTGTCATCTAGACAATTCTACCATCTCCTTAAAATGAGCTGTGCAGTAGAATTGCATGATCATCTCATCATTTCAAGGGGTAAACTCTCTACCAACAAATGCATCAATGTCAATGGCCTTGAAGTTCTATTGCACATGGGGAAATAATCTTCATTCTTCTTAATGTAGTCCCAGTCTACATATCTCATATCCCTCACAGCTGGGCTCTTGTCTAGCAAGAGAGTCTCATAAAAATCTTGCTGCTCCTTGGTGTGAAATCTAGGATCAACAGCAGTTCTTCTCCTGGAGGCATAAGGGTCATTTGCTCTCCATAGCCTCAGCCCTGAGTCTTTCCTCTTCTTCATGTCCTCGGCTATGGGATGAGTATCATCATGAGCTGGCAGATGGGGTCTGAGCTTCATTAACACAGAAACTTCTTCCTCTTCATCCATAGTGGTAGATCTCTTGTTCTTGGCAGCAATAGGGATATCTCTGGTGGTCCTCTTGGGCTTCTTGGGTGCTGGAGGCTTTTTGGGAGTAGATTTGGTGCTCTTAGCTGGTGCATCCTTGGGCATAGCATCTGCTAGAAGCTTCTTCTTCTTCTTGGGAGGAGCCTTGGCAGCTGGCTCTTCCACTTCTACCTCAGCTTCGGCTGGATCTTCATACATGGAAGTAGGTCTTCCAACAATATGAACAATTCTCTTCCTGCTTCTCTTCTTCTCAGCTGGCTCTATTGACATGGAAGCCCTAGCACTCTCTGGTGCTTTCATAGCCTCTATGCTGGCATACTCCTTCCTGACAGCCCTCCTAGATGAGGTGGCCTCAGATGCAGACTTCTTGGCAGCTCTGTCTGCTTTGTCTTGCCTTTGCTTGGCAAGAACCTCCTCTGGCACAAAATCAGAGTCATCTTCATCTGAGTTCAATTTCCTCCTGGCTCTTGTAGCAGTCTTAGGCAACCCATGAGAACTTGGGGTGCCTGGATCTTCTGAGATGAGCTAGGCTCAGGACTAGTGCCTGGATTTGCATCAATGCTAGGCTTTCTAGAGTCATTCTGACTATCACCTGAAGCTGACATACTGTCCCTGCGAATGGAGTATAGAAGAGCAGAAAGGTTGAGCATCACAAAAACACAGACATTTTTCAAAATTTAAACTCAAAAACCTTGGGTATGAACTACTGCAAAATACATTTCGGTACCACCGGGTTGAAATTTTCGGAATCACCGAGACTGACCACTTACTTAACAAAAACTTGGGCAGCCTTTTAGTGTAACCGAAAAGAACTACTCGGTCTCACTGAAGTGGTTCTCAGAAACCATGAAAACTGAATCGGTGGAACCGATTCTATCGACTCGGTGTCACCGAGATGCATGTTACAGGAGTTCATATCCAGAATTTCCTCGTTTTCAAATCTAGGGATGATTCTTGTAGGATAGAAAGATTGCACATTGTGGATTGTAGATGGAAGTAACCTAATGCGCACGAATCGGATAGAGGAGTGCACAAGGGGCCAGATTCATACCCTAGCTTGGCGATGAATCCTCTACAGCGGCGACGACGGTGGAGATTTCCGTCAATTGCGTGGATCCCAACGGTGAAGGCGCTCGGGGAGGCAAGGGCGACGACCAAATGGTCCTGGTGCGGCTGCTTAGGGTTGGGGACTTGGCGTTTGAAGATGAAATTTCAAAACATCGGGTCCGCCGGATTAAGTACCCTTCACTGTCGGTGTCACCGATACTAAAATTTCTGTGTCACCGAGTTCCTCTACTGTTAGTTGACAGGGAAACTTGGTGAAGCCGAGATTATGGTATCGGTGGTACCGAGGTGCAAAGACAGATCAACCCTAGGCATTCGGTGGAACCGGGATTTTCTAGTTGGTTACACCGAGTTGCACTTTAGGGAGGTTTTGGAGGTCAGCCTTGACAAAACTGTACTCCGAGTGCTCCTCACACAGAGGGTTTGACAAGTGCTTGTTCAAGTTTTTGTGATGTAGCATGAATAGAACTTGAGGTGAGAAAGCATAGATAGCTAGAGAGGGGTCCTAGGCATTCTTGTATATCCAATTGGCAAAAGAAAAAGAAAAGCCAAATAGCTACAATTGGATATCCTCGAATGAGTAAAGATATGCAGACCAACATGCTCACACAATAAGATATCAAATGAAACCATGGCAAACATGCACAAACATTCTAGCATCTATCAAGCACTTGGGCGATGACGTAGTCATCTATATATGAGTATATTGACTTAGGAGCTAGGTAAGAATACTTGATCATAGGTCATACTCATCATTTAAGCACAAGTTGGGTTGCCACTTTTGCATAAAGCATTTAATGTTGTCGCATTCTAAGAGATGCTTTAACTCAAGTCTTAGAGTAAATCTCCCCCTTGATGTGACATCCCCCCTAAGCGGGATAAACTAACCTTGGGTTTTGTCGTAGAAGACTTCATGTGGGTGATGTAGTGGTGGATGCTCATAGTTGATGAAGATCATCTTGAGTTGGGAGCTATTCTTTTTGTTTCTTACTCTCCTCACCTACATGGGTTAGTCCCAAACACAAGAGACAAATACAAGGATATCTATGGGCATGGAGTGCAAAGCATACATGATGATGTCCATGGATTCATTAATTACCTTGTGCCTTGCTTACCTTTGAGGGGATGTGTGACTCCTTGAACTATTGCATAATGTTGATGTTGATTGCAACTAGTCCTTGCCAATAATGAATGTGAGTGAATTTCATTGGCGGAGTCACCCCTCAAGAACTTCACTAGTTCTTCTTCTTGGGGACCCACATCAAGTTGATGGGAATCCTCTGTGTTGAAGTGGAACTTGTAGAAGTTGAGCTTGTAGAAGCCTTGGGAACCCACTTGACCAAAGCTTGGGATTCATCTTCATACGAGTCAATCTCCTCTTGAAGCTTGTCCTTGCCCTTGAGCTTGTGATCTTGTGGTGGAAGGTCATATTGAGTTTTTGTTCCCTTGGGAATAGTATGTTCATACTTCTCCCTTTGAGGAACAAACTTGGGCTTGGGGTATGGACCTTCTTCCCATTCAACTCCATTTGCGTTGAAGTAGCCAATGCCATGGTTCTTCCGGTATCCTCCGTGCTTGCGTACAATTTCCTCAAATTGCTTACATCCGGCAAGACTTTTGTAGGTACCCTTTTCTGTAATCCCTTTCAATAGATCATTTTCTTACTCAAGTGTAACTTGGCTAAGAGAATCGTTAGTGGAATCAATAGAACTACTAGAAGCAATATCATTTGATTTATAATTTTTATTGCTACTAGTTGAAGAACCTTTCTTGCCTTTGTTACTAGATTCCTTAGTCTTAACTTGTGGCATGAATGTAGACAAGAGTAGTCGTTTGGCTAGATAAGAAGAAGTTTTCTTTCGGAGATCGTCATTGATTGCTTTAAGAAACTCATGCTCTTGCTCCAAGTTGAGCTCTCGAAGCATAGCTTCTCATGAGTTCTTACAAGCTCTCTATGATCTTCTAAAGTAGATTCATGAGCTAACTTAAGAGTGTTGAATTCTTATCATCACACGACTTATCTTGATTAGCATGATCATTATCTAGCACATTTTGACTAATATCACTAGCTTTATCACATAGCAAGTCATCATCTCCAAGTAAGTCATCCTCATCACTATCGAAGTCAAGATATTCGGGGTGTGATACCTTGGAGCCTTTAGCCAAGAAGCAAATATGTCGTAGGAGTTGGAGGAAACGAGTGCAAGTCCGGCAACACCTTCATCTTGACTATAGTCGGAGTCGGAGTGATAGCTTCTCTCGGATTGGTTGTCGAAATCGGAGCCAGAAACCCATTCACCAACATGAGCTTGATGTCTTCTTCTTGAGTAGCTCTTGGTGTACTTTTCCTTCTTTTCCGAGTCTTTACTTCTCCTTGAGGGTCTTCGATCATAACGATCACCTCTACTCCTCCTCTCTCTTCGAGGTGACTCATCTCTTGAGCTCTTCCTTCTAGGTGACTCTTCCCTTCTTTTGTGGGGGACCGTGCACTCATTGGAGTAGTGTCCGGGCCTTCCACAATTGTAACAATTCCGGTCACGACTATATGAACGCTTTTCTTCATATCTTGAGTTGGAGTTCCTCTCTTTGCCTCTACTCTTGTAGAACTTGTTGAATTTCTTGACCATGAGGCTTATCTCTTCATTGGTAACAAGGTTGTCGCTTGAAGTAGATGGAGCATCACTTCTGGCTTTGTAAGCACCGCTAGACTTGTTGTGAAGTTCTTCCTTGTCTTTGAGTGACATCTCATGAGCCACAATTCTACCAATGACTTTCGTAGGCTCGAGATCTTTGTAGTTTGGAATCATTTGGATCAATGTGCACACGGTGTCATACTTTCCATCCAAATCTCTAAGTATCTTCTTGATTATGAATTTGTCGGTCATTTCTTCGCTTCCTAAGACGGCAATCTCATTGGTGATGAGAGCAAGCCTAGAGTACATCTCCGCGAGTCCTTCACCATCCTTCAAATTGAACTTGTCAAGTTGACTTTGAAGCACGTCCAACTTAGAATCTCTGACGGAATCGGTACCTTCATGCATATCAACCAAAGTATCCCAAATTTCCTTTGCATTCTCAAGTCGGCTGATTTTGTTGAATTCTTCGGGGCATAGGCAGTTGAAAAGAATGTCACATGCTTGAGCATTGTATTGCAACATATTCAATTCATTCGCGGTCGCTTCACGATCCGGTTCCTTTCCGTCACCAAAGAATTCACCTTGCAAGCCAACACGAACAACAGCCCAAACGACGGGGTTATCACCAAGAATATGCATTTTCATCTTGTGCTTCCAACTAGCAAAATTAGTACCATCAAAGTACGGACCTCTACGGTGGTAACTTCCCTCACTAGGCGCCATACTCTCCTAGGTTGTGAAACCAATGCAATGGAGACCAAAGCTCTGATACAACTTGACCAAATAAAAAGTCTACCTTTTCCCAATTTTAGTTGTGGGCAGATTTTAGCAATGATAGCAAGTCAAGCACACCCGACACATGCATGTCTAAGAGTATAGCAGCGGAAAGTAAAGACAAGCACATGTAATAGATGTAAGGGTTAGAAGATCAAACGCAATTGTAGACACGAAGAATTTTCCCGTGGTTCCGATAGGTGGCGGTATCGTACATCCACGTTTATGGAGTCTTCAACCCACAAAGGGTAACGGTCGCGAGAGTCCACGGAGGGCTCCACCCATAAGGGTCCACGAAGTAGCAACCTTGACTATTCCATAACGGCTTCCATCCACGAAGGACTAGCCTCCCTATGGGTAGATCTTCACGAAGTAGGCGATCTCCTTGCCCGTACAAACTTCTTGGTTCAACTCCACAACACGAAGTAGGAGGCTCCCAAGCAAAACCTAACCAATCTAGGAGGCACCACCCTCCAAAAGGTAATAGGTTTGATAGTGATGATGAACTCCTTGCTCTTGTGCTTCAAGATGATAGACTCCTCAACACTCAATTACTCTCTCACAGATTTGGCTTGGTAGAAGGGATTTATTGGCTAGAAAGCAACTTGGGGAGGCTAGAAATCAAGATCCATATGGTTGGAGTGGATGATCTTGATCTCAACACAAGGGTAGGTGGTTCTCTCTCAGAAATTTGGATATGGGAAGTGGGGAACAGTTCTCAATGCTTCTCTTGCAACTGGGATGTGGTTGAGGGGTATATATAGGCCTCTCCAAAAATCCAACCGTTGCAACATTATTGACCATCTCGGGGAAACCGAAGCAAGACTCGGTTGTACCGATCTGTTCAAACTATGGCAACTTTCAGAATCTCGGTGAGACCGATATAGGAATCTCTGTGGTACTGAAACGAGTGGCCGAGGGCAGTTCCCAAAACTCGGTGAGACCGAAGCATAAACTCGGAATTTCCGATTCTATGAAATCAGTCACCCGAACCGTGGTCACCAAAACTCGGTTGCACCGATGCAGTCTCGGTTGTACCGAAATGCTAGGGTTTGGCTAGGGTTTTGTCTTGGGTAGAAAATCGGTAGGGCCGGATGAAATACTTGGTGGCACCGATTTTGTGGATTAGGATTTTGACAGAGTATTTTGGTGGGAGAGCTTGTGGGTGTTTTTGGTGACTAGCACTTGTGCACATGGAGCAATTTGTTCACCAACAATACCTTACCCCCTTTTAATAGTATTGGCTTTCCTATGGACTCAAAGTGATTTCTCACAAAGTAAAAAGAGAGTCTTCTAGCTTGAATCTTTGGCAATCCATTCCTTGCATCTTGGGGTATCTCCTCACAATTTATAGCCATCCCATCATTGGACTTTTCCTGAAATATACTTAGTGGAAACATGAGTCCAATGACATATATGTTGTTATTAATTAACAAAACCACCAAGGGAGCAAATGTGCTTTCAGTGGTTCTCATTCAGGTTTGATAACCTTGGTACTCACTGACGGAAATACTTATCTCTACTATATTGCTTCACCCTTCCTCTTCGGGGAAAAACCTAACGCAACTCACAAGTAGCAGAAAGAATTTCTGGCGCTGTTGTCGGGGAGACATCACCAACTTCGTACGAGGTCCCTTTACACAAACTATCAATCACTTTTTCTAATTTTTTGTTGTCTTTTTATTTATCTTTATATTTGCTTTTACAAAAAAAATCAAAAACACAAAATATTTCTATTTGCTTGCTTTGCTTAGTTTGCTAGTTTACTTGTTTGCTTGTTAGTTTGCTTGTTTGTCGTTATGGCCAGTTCTTATTTAGTTCCTTGTACTCCTGATAATGGAGTGCTTAATTTTAAATGAAGGGGTGTAGAAAATTTAAAAGATGCTTGGTATAGGATTTGCGAGCTCAAAATAGATCATTTCGTAAGCAAACCACCACTATTCTGCTTCGTAATTTTCATGTGGGAGTCACTACTTGGTACCGATATGTGCTTGACACTATTACCAGAGGAATTTCTTGAGTAGTAACACTATGGATGCTTTTGATGCTGTGGGACATTAGTTGGATCACCACCTATCACTGTTAATGAAACTATATTGACCTTGGAAGATGTCATTTGAAGACTAGAAGTTATTGAGAATAAAATGCCCACTATTGAGCATATTGAAAATCTAGAGAAAATGTTCCAAAGTCAAATTGATCAAGTTGGTTATAAATTAGTACTTATTCTAAAGAATCAAGAACGAAATGGACCCATAGTTAGTGAGCGCTTAGGACAAAGTCCCTCCAGAATCAATAAGTTGGAAGAAATCATTAATAAACTAGGTTTCGCTTCTACTTCCCCTAAAACTGTAGATAGGACTCCTCCTAACAAGAATCCAAATGTTATGTACGTTCCTAAGAATAAAACTTCCACGTCTTGTAAGGGAATGAGGATCTTAAAATGATTAGTGTGCATCCAAGTTTCATAGATATAATGAAGGAACCTATCATTAAAAACAACCCTACTCATTTTATTCCTAGGAGTGTGATTATCAATAACTTATGTTCTAAACCTCCTAGGAAGCATTGTTGCATAATTGAGGAGTTGGACGTTAAGGATGACAATACTTGAAACAATGCATTATGCCTAGTTACGAGCATAAAACAATAGCGCTTGTTGGGAGGCAACTCAATAGTTATCTTCAAATTTTCCTTGTACTTTCTGTTATTTTGAGTTCACACAATTGTTGCTATTGTAATGGTTGTCTTTTAATGTTTAAATTAGTGTTTGTGCCAAGTAAAGACTTTGGGATGATTTGGAAGATAGTAGAATTGATGCTGTGAAAAAACAGGAACTTTTACGCCAAGTGCAGAATTTCTCTGATTTTACTGGAGCGTGTTTTTGCTCTGAATTTCTTACACAGTATGTGTATCCAAATTTCCAAGGTTGTCCTAATTTTTCAGAATTTTTAGAGTTACAGAAGTAAGGTATTAGTATAGATTGCTACTTGTAAGCTACCTTAGGATTTTCCCCGACACTACTGGAATCAGGATCTTTGCCATCAGCTAGCTGACGGCAAAGAAGGTCTTTGCCATCAGCTTACAGAAAACTGACGGCAAGCAAAGAGCTGACGGCAAAGATCATGTTTCCCGTCAGCCATCTCTTTGCCGTCTGCTAGCTGACGGCATAGAAGCTTTGCCGTCAGCTAGCAGACGGCAAAGAGGAAGGGTGGCCCACTAACGAGAACCACCTAACGGCCACTTTCTTTGCCGTCTGCTAGCTGACGGCAAAGCTTCTATGCCGTCAGCTAGCAGGCGGCAAAGAAAGTGGCCAACTAACGTCCGTTCCCCCTCCCCCCCGGCCCCACCCCACTAGCTAGGCTCTTTGCCGTCTTCTAGTAGACGGCAAAGAGATTTGACCTATCTAAAACAGTCAGCGCCCCGCGCCCCACCCCTCTCTCTCTCCCCTCACCTCACTCGCGCCGCCCCCGTGCCCGAGCCGCCGCCGCCCCGCGCCACCCCCTGGAGCCCGAGGCGCCGCCGGCCAGCCCCGCCCCCCGGAGCCCGCCCCGCGCCCCGCCCCTCTCTCTCTCTCCCCTCTCTCTCTCCCCTCACCTCACCCGCGCCGCCCCCGTGCCCGAGCCGCCGCCGCCCCGCGCCACCCCCCGGAGCTCGAGGCGCCGCCGGCCAGCCCCGCCCCCCGGAGCCCGCCCCTTCGCCGGCCGCCCGGCTGCCCCGCCCAGCGGACGCAGGCCGCGGCGGCCGCCCTGCCCCGCCCCATCGCCAGAGCCGCACCGCGCGGCCCTGCCCCGCCGCCGGAGCCACGCCGCGCCGCCCCGCCGCCGGAGCCGCACCGTCGCCGGCCGCCCTTCCCCTCGGCCTCCTCAACCCGCGACCCCTCCCCGTGGCCTGCCTCCTCAACCCGCGCCCCCTCCCGTGGTGAGTTTTTCTGTTTTTTAGATTTAGTTTAGGTTTGTTTAGTTTAGTTTAGTTTAGGTTAGTTTAGTTTAGTTTAGTTTAGTTTAGTTTAGGTTAGATTTAGTTTAGTTTAGTTTAGGGTTTTTTCCTGTTTTTTAAGAATAAACAAGAAAGATGAAAAAAAAGAAGTAAAAGAAGAAGAGGAAGAAGAAGAAGAGGAGGAAGAAGAAGAAGATGAAAAAAAAGAACAATAAGTAGAAGAAGAAGAAGAAGAAGAAGAAGAAGAAGAAAGAAGAAGGAGGCCTTCCACATGTTGATGCATTTATTGATGATGCTGATGAGCACGTCATTACTGATAGTGATGATGATTATGCATTTATTGATCCCGGAGCATATATAGACGATGAAGATTAATATTAGTAATGTCAGGTATTCAATTATTATTATGTACATATATATTATTAATTATTTCATGTTATTAGGTATTCAATTTTTTTATGTTGTACTAATTTCGTTTACACTTTGTCATTGCAGGTGTTGACAGATGGTGGGCGCGGGTCGAGAGCGCTCCGAGCCTCCTTCCTCGGCGCGTGCTGGGAGGGGTGCTATTATTCCACCCGAGCACCTCTGTAGAGCGCTGGTACACAGTATGCAGACACCGGCGGGTGCTTCTTCTTCGGCCGGGAGAGGTCGGGGGAAGACGAAGAGGGGTGCTAGAGGTGGACGTGGCGGCGGGAGAGGTAGGAAGGCTGCTGCGCCTTCCTCGCCGCCACCCCCAGCTGATTCTCCCGACCACTGGAGTGCTCCGTCTCAGGTGAACCCGTCTGACTTCTACCCATCTCGGACTCCGGTCCACGAGCCTCGGGCCGACGAGCCTCGGGCCGCCGAGCCTTCGTCCCAGGAGACTCCGGTCCCAGAGTCTTCGTCCCAGGAGACTCCGGTCCCAGAGTCTTCGTCCCACGTGACTCCGGAGGCTAGTGGCCATGCTGATGGTGGCGAGAACAGCTTTTCTGAGGATAGCTATAGCGAGGGCGAGCTGGTTGAGGAGGGCAAGAAGGTCTACCAGCGTGGTGGTACAAAGCTCCCGCCCGTGCCGGCGACCCACGATCAGAGGTGGTTGATTGTGCCTAATGGGGAGAAGTAAGTGCATTTACTCTTTTTTAACCTTTTGCCTTCATGTTTCTTCAAATTAATATCTAATGTGTTGGCCTTGTCATACTGCAGGGGTTGGAAACACGCCCCTGGTGTCCGCAGGCCCAACCAGGTCCTTGGTGTGCTTTGCCGGCACCATTTCCCGGGGTGGGTCACGTTGCCCGGTGAGGGTGAGGTTCGACAGCTAGCACTGAGCTGGGAGCTGTACGTGGCTTCCCCGGCCCCACCGGAGGAGAGGGTCGACGGTGTCTTGTGCGAGACGGTGGCCGACATTGTGATCCGGCGGTTTTGGGTAATTTCTCCTTTACAAAATTAAAAATCAACAACACCTAGTGATTGTACTAATCAGTGTTGTCTTGTTTGATTGCAGTCCTTCTACAGGTATCTTGAGGAACACGAGGCGGACGCGGCTATTGTTCTCGCAGCCGAGTGCAAGCGCCTATTTCAGAACTTACGGCATGAGACTCAGGTGCAGGCTGTTCGAGACTACTACGCCTCGACTAACATTAAGAGGGCCAAGAAGAAGTGCCGCGCCAAGTTTCTGAGTAAGGAGAAGTACATGAAGGTAATTACCTATTCTTAAGGCCTTGTACTTAGTTTCCTTGATTTGATTCGTAGGCGTAGCGCTGAAATTTCTCTTGTCTAACTTAGGTGCCCCCGAGATGGTGTGCGGATAGGATGGACTGTTGGGAGGCGTTGGTGGATGAGTGGTGCTCTCCCCAATGGCTAGCCGTCTACAACAAGGCCAAGGATAAGCGTGCCCAAATGAAAGATGTGCCACACCATCAAGGGAGCTCCAACCTGTTTGAGTTCGAGGATCACTGGGTATGTGGTTTGCTTCATGATTCATGCAATTTCATTCTTCATGCTAGCTTGAGCCCTTAACTAATATTTTGTTCCTCTCTTTTAGGCGCGACACAACAAGAAGGAGGTGCCACCGCTGTTCAACCTCTATGCCATGGCCCATACTGCCCCGTACAAGAAGGCCAAGGCATTCTCTGAGGATGACCTCGATCATCCAGAGAGCTTCAGCAACATCTCCTCCCACAACAAGCTCGTGAGGTATAGAGATGAGGGGAAGACGAGGAAAGGGGAGGACTTCAACCCGAGCCAGAGTCCTTTTGATCCAGAGCTCGTGATGATATCTGGTGGCGGGAGGCCCCATGGCTCGATAGCCATTGGGGATGGATTGATACGTTGTCCTAGAACTCTCCCGGAGATCAAGAAGCGCCAGACGAGCTCCGATCCTGAGATAAGGCCTTGTCCACGGCCAATGGAGCTCGCCATCGAGGCTAGGGCCCAGGAGCTTCTGGCGGAGGCAAACAGGCAGGCGGCGGAGAGGGAGAGGGACATGGAGGAGAGGACGGCTAGGATGTGGGAGGAGGAGTGGAACCGGAACGACGCGTCTCACCGGGCCCTATACGAGCTCCTCGTGGTAAGTTTCTCCTGCATATTAGCCAAATCATGCACGTAATGTTCGTTTCATCACTAACTAATATGACTGACTCGTGAAAACAAAATGTGCAGACCGTGTGCCAGAACAACGGTCAGACCCCTCCGCCGATGCCCCAGATTGGTATAGCGCCCACGGTGAGTTTCATTTGAATGGTCATTAGTTACTAGTATTCACATTTGAGTTGCATCATGCTAACGAGACATTGCAAATGATCTTTGGTGCAGCATGCCTCCCGACAAGCATCGACCGATCCTTCTGCGTCTGCCGCAACCCCGACCGGTCCTTCTTCGTCTCACACTGGCGCAAACCCGACCGGTCCTTCACCTCCGTGATGATGGTAAGTTTTCCCAAGTGTTTTGCTTAACAAATGCATACTTAGCTTAAGAAATGACCTATACTTAGCTTATTTTCCTCGAAAATGACATAATAACCTTACTTAGCTCCAAAATGACATATTTTACCTAGGATAGCTATAAAATGACCTATACTTAGCATTTTTTCCTCCAAAATGACTTAATTTGCTTAGTTAGCTAAAAATGGCATAACTACCTAGGATAGCTCAATAATGATCTATACTTAGCTTAGCTAGTTCATTTATGACATAATTAGCTTACTTAGGTAAAAAATGGCATAATAACCTTGGTTTAGCTCCAAATTGTCATATCATTAGTTTATTTTCCTCCAAAATGACAAAATAACCTTACCTAGCTCCAAAATGACCGATTTTAACTAGGATAGCTCAAAAATGACCTACACTTACCATTTTGTCCTCCAAAATGAATAAATATGCTTAGTTAGCTAAAAAATGGCATAACTACCTAGGTTAGCTCAAAAATGACCTATACTTAGCTTCTTTAGTTCATTTATGACATACTTAGCATACTTAGGTCAAAAATGGCATAATAATCTTGGTTACCTCCAAAATGACATTGACTTAGCTTATTTTCCTCGAAAATGACATAATAACCTTACTAACCTCCAAAATGACCTATTTACCTAGCTTAGCTCTATAATGACCTACACTTAGCATTTTTACCTAGCTTAGCTAAAAAATGGCATAATTACCTAAGTTACCTTCGTTAGAAGAAGAAGAAGATAAAGAAGAGGAGAAAAAGAAAGAGAAGAAAAATTCTTCTTCTACTACTTCTACTTCTTCTTCTTCTTCTTCTTCTTCTTCTTCTTCTTCATCTCGTTCTTCTTCTAACTTTCTTCTTTCCCAATTTGCAGATTTGCTTTAGATCACGGAAGCTTGCGTTGATGGAGTCTACTCTTCTCCTTGTCCTTCCTTTTTGTTTTGATTTTGAAGGATGAACAATGTGAAACTTTGTACCTATATATGTATGTATGGATGAAACCATTGTATGCTTGTTGTTGGATATATGTTGGCTATATATATATGTTGGATATGGACTTTTGAGTTGGTATGTATATGTGTTGGATGATCATATCCATATGGCAGGGATATGTATGCTTGTTGAAAGTATTTTCAAATGTATATATATATATATATATATATATATGTGAAATTGATTGAATTTAAGAAAAAACAGAAAAACAGGGGCAGTACAGGTACTTTGCCGTCCGCTGGCAGACGGCAAAGTTCTTTGCCATCTGCCGGCAGACGGCAAAGCTGCCACGTGGCAGCTACCTGTGCAACCTGGGGGGCACTGGGCTGGCCTATGTGGTTGCTTTGCTGTCTGCTAGCAGACGGCATAGCGAGCCACGTGGCAGCTACCTGGGGGGAACCTGGGCTGGCCTATTTGGCCACTTTGCCGTCTGCTAGCAGACGGCAAAGCACGCCGTTAACCCCTTAACGGACCTAAGCTGCCACGTGTGCCGTCCATGCCCTTTGCCGTTTGCTGGCAGATGGCAAAGACGTTTGCATCTTTGCCGTCTGCCAGCAGACGGCAAAGTGCCCTTTACCGTAGCTTGTTCAGCCGGATGTGGTGCCGTCTGCTGGCTGACGGCAAAGACCTTTGCCGTCCGCCATGCATGCCTTTGCCGTCAGCCATGGCAGACGGCAAAGATCCTGATTCCAGTAGTGCGAAGAGGAGAGGAGATACAGCACGGTAGAGATAAGTATTTCCCTCATTGAGAAACAAGGTTATCGAACCAATAGGAGAACCAAGAAACTTCCTTTCAACATCACCGACACACACAAAACCAAACACTTGCACCCAACGCGGGCAAGAGGGTTGACAAGTCCCTTGAACTCGTTACTTGCAAGGATTAAATCTTGATAGAAATAGATATTGTAAAAGGAAAATAAAATAAAAGTAAATAAAATGCAGCAAGTATTTTTGGAATCTTTGTATTTATGTTTAAGTAGACTCGGGGGCCATAGTGTTCGATAGAGGCTTCTCTCTCGAAAATAACATACGGTGGGTAGACAAATTACTATTGGGCAATTGACAGAATTGCGCATAGTTATGACATGTTATTCATGGCAATGATCATGTATATGGGCATGACGTCCGTAAACAAGTAGACCAAAACGATTCTACATCTACTACTATTACTCCACTTTGAGAGTGCTTCTATGCTTGCCTCTCTAGGTACTAAATTCATAACAAATAGAGAAAGCTTGGAGCAAGGTGACATGATGTAGACAAAATAAAACAAGAAATATATTCATATCCGATCGTTTTATCCTGAATGGAAACAATACAAATACGTGTATTGTCCCCTTCTGTCATGAGGATATAGAGCCGCAAGATTGAACCCACTACAACGCACCACTCCGGCCGAAGATAAATCAATCTAGTTGGCGAAACCAAACCGATATATCATAGAGAAATACGAAGCTATAATAATCATGCATAATATAATTCAAAAAAGACTCAATTAATTTCAATGAATAATCTGATCATAAACCCACAATTCATCGGATCCCAACAAACACACCTCCAAAGAAGAGTAACAATGGGTTTATGATCAGATTATTCAACAAAAGTAATTGAGTCCTATCTGAATTCCATTTTGCCTTATTGTTATAGCTTTGCAAGTCTCTTCGATCTATCAGTTAGGTTTGGCCAACTAGATTGATTTATTTTCGGTGATAGGGGTGCATTGTAGTGAGTTCAATCTTGCGGTGTTCTATATCCCGGTGACAGAAAGGGACAAGACACATATTGTATTGTTGCTACTAAGGGTAAAATGATGGGGTTTGAACATATTGCTTGTACTTACTTTGTTTACATCATGTCATCTTACTTAAAGCATTACTCTGTTTGTCATGAACTTAATACCATAGATGCATGCTGGATAGCGGTCGATTGGTGGAGTAATTGTAGTAGATGTAGAATCGTTTCGGTCTACTTGTCACACACATGATGCCTATATACATGATAATTGCCATGAATACATAATCATAACTATGTGCTTTTCTATCAATTGCCCAACACTAATTTTTCTACCCACCGTATGTTATGCGTTCAAGAGAGAAGCCTCTAGTGAACCCTATGGCCCCCAGGTCTACTTAATCATAATTGCTTAAACCCTAAAAATACCTTGCTGCAATTTATTTACTTTATTTTTATTTTTATTTTATATTTATCTATCTATCACTATTAGAAGTAATCCTTGCAAGTAACGAGTTCAAGGGGCTTGACATCTCTCTTGCCCGCGGTGGGTGAAAGTGTTTAATTTTGTGTGTGCAAATACTGTTGAAGTCAAGTTGTCGTGGTTCTCCTACTAGTTCGATAACCTTGGTTCTCACTGAGGGAAACACTTATTGCTACTATATTTCTTCACCCTTCCTCTTCGGAGTAAAACCCAACGCAGCTCACAAGTAGCAAGGGGCCATAGAGTAACATGCCCTTCATCAGATTAGCGTCGACCGTATTCTCTCGATTTGTCAAAATCCCGGGTACAGAGCCCACGCGACCTTCTCAACCCCCCCCCCCCCTCTTATCCTAGCTCTGATTCTCCCTGGTTAAACCCGGTCATAAAACCAATATGGGTACCGTCTAGGGGGGTATTTGGGAAAAGATACTCGGAAGGTAGACACCATTACCTGTTTTGGCATCGTTCGTGCGAACCGGTGGTAACCTAGCCCCTTGCAAACTAGATTACAAACCAATAGTGGCTTTCAGGAAAGGCTCATCCGTTCATCACTCCGGGGCCGCGAAGGTACCTCTAGGGCCCGAAGCCCCCGGTAGAACGGGGTATTCAACTAAGGAGGCGGAGTACCCATTTTCGGGAGTGACAACAAGGACGCGATCACAACAGAGTGTCACATCCCAGATTTTTCCCAAATTTGGTATGTTAAAAAAATCATGGGAATTAGAACTTTTCAAACAAAACCCCATGATTGCTTTTTAGTGATTTTGCTTGATTGTGTGAGTAGGTAGTTGAAATCCCAATGCATTCAGAGGAAGCCTAGCGAGCCAATAGGTGGAACCCAAGCCATTTGAAATATTGTTGGGCAAAAGCATTTCAAATGAGTCCCAAGAATATCCAAGTCAAATTATTTTCCCTAAATGATTTGGGATTTATTTTGAAATGGAATCAAATTGAGAAACCAAAGGGGAATTAATTAAATTTGAATTTGCATTGAATTTGGCAAAAATTTGAATTTCTGCAAGTCCAAATGATGACCTATATATACCCCGTGCCAATTTTCAAAAATGGATTTGAAACAAATTTGCTTTTCAAACAAAATTCAAATTCAAAATGAAAAGAAAAACTTTATGAAATACTTGTCCAAAATGCCCAAACAAAATGTGCAACATTTCACAAATATTTCATTTGGAATTTAAAAACTATGTTCTGTTGAAAAGAATCTGAAATTCAAACCCATTTTGAATTTACAAAGAAACAAAAAAAAAAGAACAACAGAAACAGAAAAGAGAAATAAAAAAGAAAAAGCCTAGTTGGACCAGCCAGCCAGGCCAAGGCCCAGCCGACCGACCCAGCAGAGCACCCCCAGCCTAGCAAGTCAACCGCTCTCTTTCTCTCTCCCATTGACGCCCCGATCCCACCTGTCAGCCCCTCCCCCATCCTCTTGCTCGCAACCGTCGCCCACACCATGCACGACGGCGCCCACACATGCCACGATCTCCACCTCCCATGCGCGCACAACCCTGCCTCCATGCCCGTTAAGTACCTCACGACACCCTCTATCGTTCCCCTCTGCTTCCTCTCGCCGTTGCCACAAGGCTGCAGCGAATCGAGCTCAGCAGCTCTGGTGCAGCCGTCGCCATTGGAGCTCGACTCCGAGGAGCTCGAGCTCCCCCGAGGCCTGACTTCACGACCAACACACTCCATGAGCCCCGGAGGACCCCTAGACACCTCCACCCCGAGCTTTGCTTCTCGAAGCACCAAGCTCCACGGAAGTCAAACCTCACCGCCGCTTCGACGTAGTTTCCGACGAGGCGAGCATGCAACCGACCCCGTGACCTTGTCTATTGGGTTTATCTCGTTGTTGTGCATCTTCTGACGAACGCCAGTGTCTATGAGCGCTCGATTTCGAGCTCTGCCAGCGCCACCCAAAGCCGTCACCATATGCACGTCTCTGGTGAGCTCGCAATGCTCACTACCACGCGCCCCGAGGAGGACCACGACCACCAGGAGATCGGCGATGACAAGACGAACCCATCCCTGGCCCCAGTTGCCGCCGACAACCATAGCAGCCTCGAATCCGATGAAGCCCGAGCATTGTGCCGTCGTGTACCCGTATTCCGGCGACCTAGCGCCGCCCGCTGAGCCCCTCTCTCCCTTTGCGGTCCGATCACACACACATGACCACGATTATATCACTTATTTAAACGAACCATTTTCCCCTAAGTTTCGGACGTCCGCCGTTTAGAGCTCGCAGCGGACACTTCTCATCCAATCACAGCGCTCCATGTCACCTGCCTTATCCGAAACATTATCGACTAGAATTTGATTTAATTGAAATGAATAGGCACTTTTACAAAAAAACTAGAATTAAAACAACAACTTTTTATTGGTTAGTCAAAATTGAGTGATTCTTTTTGCAAAAAATGATCCTCATGAAATATAATTTCACATAGAGCACTAAAATTTGGAACATGAATAATTTAAAATTCAAATTCGAACATAATGAATTTGAATTTGAATAGGCCATAACTTACAATTTTTAATTCCAAATTAATTGATTCTTGTTGCACATTAAACCTAAACAAATGTACTTTCATATTAGCTACTATAATATAATTGTAAAATAATTTAACTGTAGAATTTTAATGTAGTTTGAATAGTGAGAGAATTCAAATAGAATTTGAACCTATTTAGGTTGTTTATACATTAAAATTGTTTAATAAAACAAATTGGTAAACAAATATGATCAGAAACTAAAATTGAACTCTAGTAATTATTTTTGGATTATTACTTGACTTTAGGTAGTTCAAACAATATTGAACTAATTCACTCCTAGTTTGAAGTTAACCTAAAACCTAGGTTTAATTTGAAATAAAGCTAATTCAAATAATTCTTTAAATCAAATTAAACCTAGTAGATCATGTTGGAGTAAATACTTGATTGTTAGGGACAGATGAACTCAAATTAACTTAGTTCAAACCCAAATCAATTTGAAAACTATTTTCACCTTATATAAGTATTTTGGGATTTATATTTGACTTTACTTAAACTAAAATCAAGTGAATAAACTACAGAAATTATCTTTGATTATAAGTGACTTTACTCTGAAACTTATTTAATAGTTGACTTGAGATGAAAACATATTTAATAACATACTTAAGTAATTATTGGATTTGTATTTGACTCTTACGGATAACCAAATGGTATTTAAAAAAAGTTAAAACAACTTAAATCACATATGAAATGTTTTACAATCCAAGTTGAACCTAGTGAAACCAAAATGCCAACTCAATTCGAATTGAATTCTAATCCAAATTGAATTGAAACCAGATCAAGTTATCATTTCCATACATTAGTGTCTTCAAGCCCATGAAAGGTCAAACAAGTTTGAATTGTCATTCAAACTTGAACATGAACTTGATTATGCAAGATTAATAGACTTTGACCCTGTTGTTAAGATTCTTGATCGGAATCTAACAACCACAACTTGACATCACATACACTTTATGTGATGAAGCTTTATTGAAACTTGCATGTGAACCCTTATGTCACATGTTCCAAATTTCAACCACTATGTTGTTTATCCAAAGTCTTATGAGGTAAGCCGTGACACATGATCTCACAACACAATGACACTGACACAATGCACAACACTTGTTGTTTGTTTGATTGTATTGTATGGTTGTTCATCAATGCTCTTTACTCAGATAGATTGTTACAGAGAGCGAAGTGGGTTGATCAAGCATTGTGAGACTGGAGAATCGTCAATACAGGCAAGTGGAACCTTTCATCATAACCTATGTTTCATGCATTCATTGGTACCGTTACGTGATATACAAACGGTTTTTAACCCCTTTCTGCGATGTAGTTCCGAACCGTCGCCTTGCATGTGTAGGCGATAGGGGGGGTCTTCCCACACGACACCAAAACATCGTCTGCGATGGTGCGAGCGCCTGCTGACGATTCGCCTAACGTAAACGTTTGTGAACTCGTAGCCTATCCCACAATCCCACTTTGACGGTACGTTTCTGATCAAGCACACATCCGAGGCGATGGCACAGATATATTCATGTTAGATAGTTATTCCGATCGCACACGCGAAACATATGTCAACCGTCTTCTTATCGTCCTACATTACACATGCACGCAGGTTTGGAACCGTTTGTGCTATTGACGGCAACCGCACACGGTTACGACGTGCAAACACGTGTGTGACAGTGCGCGCATCCCACATGCGCAAAATATGCGACCGTGTGTTGTAAAGCTGATAATCACACATGCTATTCTTCAAACAATTGTGCGTGACATATGATACCATCGCACACGGTTTAATTGTTCTAACTGTGTGCGCTGTAATTTATTACCTAATAGCTTATTTTCGGTAATTTATTATTAGAATTGGAAATTTCAAATTTTTAAATATGAAATGTGGATTTCACATCCATCAATACATACCCTAATTACAATGGTTCAACAGCCAATGCATAAATCAAAAGCTCAGTACATGTTCCATGGTTACATAGTTCGGTAGAAGATTAAATATGATGGACCACAATATATAGTACTAGAGGCGGTAAAGGTGAAGAGAGAATTGTAGATGCTTTTGGCTGTCAATGGTGTTGAAGAAGCGGAATACCCATAATGTGCCCTCCTCCATGACAAAGGTGCACACAACTTTTGTCCAACCCCTTGTGATGATCGCCTGTCCATCCTTCACCGCCTTCAGGAAGACTTCTAGACCATTATCATGGTAGCATGAATTATATACTATAACCTTCGTTGCCTACACATCGGTCAGGTAGTTTTCTAGGTAATCTTGAGTAAATTCCTTTGGAAACCACTGAAAAGAGGCAACTTTCAGGTATTCATGTCTAATAGAGTAGCTTGTTCTGGGCTGGAAAAGAAGGCAACAGATTACTTACCATCCTAAAGTTCACTGATGTCTTGGATAAAGCATAAATAAAGAGTTTAGTTCCAATCAGATGTCTCTTCTGCCTAACAATTTTTCTTAGTTTCCTCACTTGATGCTTGTTCATGTTTATCTCATTGCCCCATAAGCAAAGGGGGTCGAAGCGTGAATCAGTACTGCTAACATATGTACCTACAAGCAACAAATAAATGTTAGAACCTAAGCTGCAATTGCACAAATGATGTAAAATATTATAAGAAATGGCATGTGACTAACCTCGATGGTAAACAACAGCGTCGCGCATCTTAGCCCTACATAAGCACATAGAAAGGCGTGTTAAATACAACAGGGTTAACATTCACCAAAAATAGCAAATGTTAATTAAACGACAGTATCTCCGGTGATATTTTCATTGCGAGGAGTAGCACGGTAACAAAGGGACATGTATTGGTGAAATTAAACTGGATGTGTTAACTTCAGAGTACAGACAACCTAACATAGTCATTAAAACTTGTACCAGTGAAACAGAAATTGAGATGGTTAAACATCAAGAGCCAGTTCATACTTGGTAAATCCCGAGGGGTAGTTGCTGGGGTACTTCAACTCAGCCAGAGCCCACACAAAGTCGGTGGCTAGGTGTTCCTACTGGTCGCAGCGTGGATCAGTACCGCTAACATATGTACCTACAAGCAACAAGTAAATGTTAGAAGCTAAACTGCAACTGAACAAATGATGTAAAATACTATAAGATATTGGGATGTGACTAACCTCGACGGTAAACAACATCATTGTGCATTTTGACACTACGTAATTACATGGAAAGGAATGTCAATTACAACAGGGTTAACATCCACCAAAAATATCTTCTTTGCGAAGAGTAGCACGGTACCGAATGGACAGCGTAATAAATAGATATAACTCTTCACTACAGCAGGCTTAACAGCAACCTAACATTGGCATTGTAAGTATGTAACTGGTATTGGTGAAATTGAACTGGATAGTTCATACTTGAACAACACTATGTGCATAATTGAAATGAACAACGGACGTGTTAACTACAGAGTACAAACAACCTAACATGGCAATTTAAATGTGTACTGTTCAAACTGAAATTGACACGGTTGAACATTGCTACTGGTATTCGTAAAAATGAACTGGATAGTTCATACTTGGTAAGTCCCGAGGGGTAGTTGCTTGGGCATTTCATCTCGTCCAGAGCCCGCACCAAGTTGGCGGCGTCGACAGCAAGGTGTTCCTCCGGATCGGCACGCATAGCATTCACCGCGCCATCCACCGCCATGATCAGCTCCTCGACCTCCGCGTGATATGTGGTTGGGCTTACGCGGGGATGCTCGGCAATAGTAGGTGGGGATGCGGAGGCATGAGGGTGGTTTGCAGGCTCCATCTGAGCAATCGGGTCGTGGCGGTGATGGAGATCGGAGGTTACCTCACTAGATCGACGAGCGAGGCTGGGGCAAAACGTAGATTTGGTTGCGACGGCGGCGACGGTGGTTTGGGCTGCAGTTAGAGGGGGCGGTGGGGATAGGGGGGAAATGTGATGGGTGGTGGGGTGAGGAATAACTTCTGAAATCGTGCGCCTATTGAAATTTTGGCGGTGAAACTCGAACTTTACGGGGGGAACACGCAACGCAGACGAAGCGCATCAAATACCCGTGTGCGAGAAAAGAGAAAATTGGTGATCCCCCGTCGGAAAAAATTCAAGTATTATCTCTCTCTTGTGCCATCAGACGTTTTGCAAATGGTTTGTTGTAAGGAAACATTTGCCTTTAAAGTTGTATTATAAGCATAAAAGGCCCGAAAAATACACAAAAAGGACTAAATATGGTAAACCAGCCTGAAAAATGACAAATTTAGGACAGGGTGTATTCTAGTGGGTGTGATGATCGTAGAAAATAAATCAAGTTGGAAGGACCAAGGGAATATGGGTTCCCCTTCAAAACATGGCGACTTCGCTCCCCGAACCATGAAACTCCATAGGTGATGGTCCGGTATATGAAGAGTTTCTATCACAACATTATCCATACCTCCTCAAATATTTACTGCATTATATTGTGGTCATGCCTAGGCACCACACGAGGTAACATGTTTTTCAGGCATGTTTTCCATTTTTCTAGAGTTACAAAAAAAATAAACGACACATCTGTGGTTGCCTCTTCCCACGCATATCCTTTAAAATTCTATTAATTTCCTGTAAAATACATGAAAGGTTATTCAATGGCACAATTACGAATTTTTTAGTCCTTTTTGAACACCTTCTCATGTACAGAACGTTCGAACTTTGAATTATAAGCACAAAAGGCTCGGAAATACAAAAAATGGACTAAATACAGTAAACCAGCCTGAAAAAATGTCAAATTTTGGACATGGTGTGTTCTAGTGAGTGTGATGATCGTAGAAAATAAATCAAGTTGGAAGGACCAAGGGAATATGGGTTCCCCTTCAAAACATGGCAACTTCGCTCCCCGAACCATGAAACTCCATAGGTGATGGTCCGATATATGAAGAGTTTGTATCACAACATTATCCATACCTCCTCAAATATTTACCGCATCATATTATGATCATGCCTAGGCACCACACGAGGTAACATGTTTTTCAGGCATGTTTTCCATTTTTCTAGAGTTATAAAACAAATAAACGACACATCTGTGGTTGCCTCTTCCCACGCGTATCCTTTAAAATTCTACTAATTTCATGTAAAATACATGAAAGGTTATTCAATGGCACAATTATGATTTTTTTAGTCCTTTTTGAACACCTTCTCGTGTACAGAACGTTCGAACTTTGAATTATAAGCACAAAAGGCCCGGAAAATACACAAAAAGGACTAAATACGGTAAACCAGCCTGAAAAAATGTCAAATTTTGGACAGGGTTCATTCTAGTGGGTGTGATGATCATAGAAAATAAATCAAGTTGGAAGGACCAAGGGAATATGGGTTCCCCTTCAAAACATGGCGACTTCGCTCCCCGAACCATGAAACTCCATAGGTGATGGTCCGGTATATGAAGAGTTTGTATCACGACATTATCCATGCCTCCTCAAATATTTACCGCATCATATTCAGGTCATGCCTAGGCACCACACGAGGTAACATGTTTTTCAGGCATGTTTTCCATTATTCTAGAGTTATAAAACAAATAAACGACACATCTGTGGTTGCCTCTTCCCACGCATATCCTTTAAAATTCTATTAATTTCCTGTAAAATACATGCAAAGTTATTCAACGGTACAGTTACGAATTTTTTAGTCCTTTTCGAACACCTTTTCACGTACAGAACGTTCAAACTTTGAATTATAAGCACAAAAGGCCTAGAAAGTACACAAAAAGGACTAAATACGGTAAACGAGGCTCAAAAAATGTCAAATTTCGGACAGGGTGCATTCTAGTGGGTATGACGATCGTAGAAAATAATTCAAGTTGAAAGGACCAAAGGAATATGGGTCATCCTTCAAAACATGGCGATTTCGCTCCCCGAACCATGAAACTCCATAGGTGATGGTCTGGTATATGAAGAGTGTGTATCACGACATTATCCATACCCCCTCAAATATTTACGGCATCATTCTGAGGTCATGCCTAGGCACCACACGAGGTAACATGTTTTTCAGGCATGTTTTCCATTTTTCTAGAGTTACAAAACAAATAAACGACACATCTGTGGTTGCCTCTTCCCACACATATCCTTTAAAATTCTATTAATTTCCTGTAAAATACATGAAAAGTTATTCAACGACACAGTTATGAATTTTCGAGACCTTTTCGAACACCTTTTCATGTACATAACGTTTGAACTTTGAATTATAAGCACAAAAGGCCTAGGAAATACACAAAAAGGACTAAATATTGTATACCAGCCTGAAAAATGTGAAATTTGGACGCGGTGCATTCTAGTGGGTATGGTGATCGTAGAAAATAAATCAAGTTCAAAGGACAAAGGGAATATGGGTTCCCCTTCAAAACATGGCGAATTCGCTTCCCGAACCACATGAAACTCCATAGGTGATGGTCCGGTATGTGAAGACTGTGTATCACGACATTATCCATACCTCCTCAAATATTTACGGCATTATATTGAGGACATGCCTAGGCACCACACGAGGTAACATGTTTTTCAGGCATGTTTTCCATTTTTCTAGAGTTACAAATCAAATAAACGACACATCTGTGGTTGCCTCTTCCCACACATATCCTTTAAAATTCTACTCCCTCCGTCCCAAAATAAGTGACTCAAAAATGACTCGACTTTGTTCTAAAGTTAGTACAAACTTGAGTCATTTTTGAGTCACTTAATTTGGGACAGAGGGAGTATTAATTTCCTGTAAAATACATGAAAAGTTATTGAACAACACAATTACGAATTTTCGAGTCCTTTTTAAACACCTATTCATGTACAGAACGTTCAAACTTTGAATTATGAGCACAAAAGGCCTAGAAAGTACACAAAAAGGACTAAATACGATTAACCAGCCTGGAAAAATGTGAAATTTGGACGCGGTGCATTCTAGTGGGTATGCTGATCGTAGAAAATAAATCAAGTTCAAAGGAGAAAGGGAATATGGGTTCCCCTTCAAAACATGGCGATTTTGCACCCGAACCATGAAACTCCATAGGTGATGGTCCGGTATACCTCCTCATATATCAAGACATTTTCCATACCTCCTCATATATTTACCACATCATATTGAGGTCATGTCTGGGTACCACACGAGGTAACAATTTTTGAACACCTTTTCATGTACAAAACGTTCGAACTTGAATTATAAGCCGTAAATGCCTAGAAAAGTACACAAAAAAATACTAAATATGGTAAACGAGCCTGAAAGAATTTGAAATTTGGACACGGTGCATTCTAGTGGGTTTGTTGATAGTAGAAGAATAAAAATGGAGAAACGACCAAGGAAATATGGGTTTCCCTTGAAACTTTGTGATTTGTTTGGGCAAAAAGTTACTTTGAGAATATCGTGTGCGTTCACCCCATTATGCGCTATGTTCTGATTAGCCAGAACCCCAGCCACACGGATCGCACATGCGCACCATAGGATGCACCGCGAATGAACGGCAATCCACACTTCTCCCGTCACACCCTTATACTGTAGTTGGGGTTTTGGTTCGTACATGCACTAAATTAAGCTACGACCACAAACTTTAATGGCATTAATCACACATGGTTCATGTTTACAAACCGTTTCCTATGCGGACCCTCTACCCCCTCTTCGTCCACATTCGCATCATTGTATAGCTGCTCGTTCTCGACCTCGGCCTGCCCAAATTTTCGAGCTCGACGACGCATGTTGCAGCCGGTGATACGTCTCCATCGTATCTACTTTTCCTCACGCTTTTGCTCTTCTTTTGGACTCTAATTTGCATGATTTGAATGAAACTAACCCGGACTGACGCTATTTTCAGCAGAACTACCATGGTGTTGTTTTTGTGCAGAAATAAAAGTTCTCGGAACTGGACGAAACTTTTTGGAGATTTATTTTACAATAAATAAAAAATATTGGAGCCAAGAACCACCGGAGGGGGTGCCCTGGTTGGGCACGATACACCATGGCGCGCCACCCCCTCCAAGCGCGCCCTAGTGGGTTGTGCCCACCTCGGGGCCCCACTGACCCTAATTCCAGCACTATAAAATCGTATTTTCCGAGGAAAAAATCATAGAGAAAGTTTCATAGCGTTTTACGATACGGAGCCGCCGCCACCTCCTGTGCTTCATCGGGAGGCCAGATTTGGAGCCCGTTTGGGGCTCTGGATAAGGGAATCTTCGGTCTTCGTCATCATCAACCCTTCTCTATCGCCAATTCCATGATGCTCCCCACCGGGAGTGAGTAATTACTTTGTAGGCTTGCTGGTCGGTCAGGAGTTGGATGAGATTCATCATGTAATCGAGTTAGTTTTGTTAGGGCTTGATCCCTAGTATCCACTGTGTTCTGAGATTGATGTTGCTATGACTTTGCCATGCTTAATGCTTGTCACTAGGTCCCGAGCGCCATGATTTCAGATCTGAATCGTTTATGTTATCACCATTATATATATATGTTCTTGATCCAATCTTGCTAGTCATATGCACCTATTATGTGTTATGATCCGTAAACCCCGGAGTGACAATAGTCGAGATACTTTCCGGTGATGACCGTAGTTTGATGAGTTCATGTATTCACCATGTGTTAATGCTTTGTTCCGTTTCTCTATTAAAAGGAGGCCTTAATATCCCTTAGTTTCCTTATGGACCCCGCTGCCAGGGTAGGGTAGGACAAAAGATGTCATACAAGTTCTTTTCCACAAGCATGTATGACTATTTACGAAATACATGCCTACATTACATTTATGAACTGGAGCTAGTTCTGTATCGCCCAAGGTTATGACTGTTATATGATGAATATCATCCAACGAGTTCACCGATCCAGTGCCTATGAGTTTTCCACATATTATTCTTGCTAAGTTACTATTGCTACTGCTATTGTTACACTTGTTACGAAACTACTGATATCACTCCTACTGCTACTGTTGCTACTGCTATCAAAACTATCATACTACTATGCTACTAATCACTTTGCTGCAGATATTTAATCTTCAGTTGTGGTTGAATTGACAACTCAAATGCTAATACTTGCAAATATTCTTTGGCTCCCCTTGTGTTGAATTTATAAATTTGGGTTGAATACTATACCCTCGAAAACTGTTGTGATCCCCTATACTTGTGGGTTATCAAGACCTTTTTCTGGCGCCGTTGCCAGGGACCATAGCTATATTTGTTGAGTCACTTGGGATTAATATCAGTTGATCACTATGAAGAATCTGAAGGATCCAAAAACCAAGATTTTTTGCCTCTAGGATGAGGGGAGGTAAGGAATTGCCATCTAGCTCTGCACTTGATTCACCTTCGATTATGAGTAAGTTTGCAACACTACCACATGCTATTAATCCTGATATGTCGCAAGGTATTGATGATGCTACTTCTGCTATGAATGATGCTTATGATGATGATGCTAGTACCATGCTTGATGATAACGTGCCACTAGGTGAATTTCTTGATGAACAAATTGCTAGATCTAAAGAGAATGAAATTACTGAAACTGATGAGCTTGCTGAAACTGATGAAGCCTTTGAAACTGAGAACTATGAAACACCTATTAGACCTCACTAGTAGAAAACAGGGCATCAGTCCCGGTTCCAGAGGGCCTTTAGTCCCGGTTCTGCAACCGGGACAAAACGATCGGGACTAATGCCCATCACTTTTAGTTCCGGTTGGCTTACGAACCGGGACTAAAGGAGCTCCACGTGGCCGCCATGGGGCGCCCAGGCAGGAGGACCTTTAATCCCGGCTGGTAACACCGATCGGGACTAAAAGGCAGCCACGCGTCAGCACCTGCCAGGCGCTGGGGTTTTTGTTTTTTTTTTTTGAAAGGAGGGGTTTAGGGGTTTTGGAGGGTTTAGGGGTTTCATATTGTGTTTCCCCTTTTCTTTTTGTGTTTACCATTTTTATTTTATGCTTTTCATTCAACTCGATGCTAGCTACTACATATAGCAATGAAGAAACCATTACACAACATCGTCATGATCAATATATAGAGAGAAGTGACCTCTCTTTCTCCGCGCTTTGTCGAACAATGCAACAAGTTTTCGTAAATCTATTCGACGATATTACATATAGTACACGTTCATGCATATATACAATATAACATCTCTTACGATCCTTGACCAAGATCACATTTCATATCCCGATGGCATTCTCCGTCTTTAGGTATGACATGCTCAACAAAGAATCCCGCCAATTCCTCTTGAATTGCTCGTATGCGATCAGTTGGTAGGAGTTCATCCCGCTTCCGCCAGATCTAATTTAAAGAAGGGGGTCAATATATATATATATATATATATATATATATATATATATATATACATATGAATGAAACTCAACACAATTGATGGTAATAAAATTAAAATGTGAATATTGTTTACGTACTTCAAATTGTTCTGGATATATGCGCCGCTCAGAGGTCGAGTGGCGAATGAACTCGCAAACGTAGTATGCACATAAATTAGTGCCGGTTGCCTGCCACAAGCACTTTACGAGAATAGAGTTCAATCAAAATGATAATCAAGCATGATAATGGTATTGAAACTAGAATCAATGAGAGACGATGTGCGGTACTAGCTAGTAGCTAGTACTTACTTTGGGGTGTGAAAATCGCAGCTCATTTTTCCATTCACCCCTAGCCTGGTTGGTGAACTTTTTCCAAACCCTACACGGCAAAGAAAATGATTACTTGATGTCAGGAAATGAACAAAGTTGCCGATATGGTGCGATAATGATTTAACTTACTTCTGAAGCATTTCACTCATGTTCGTCCACTCCTTAGGATCTTTACGCCTCGAGTCCAAGACAAGTACTTGTTCCTCGTCAGGCCGAATGGCTAGCAGAATAAAGTGGAAACTGCGCGCATGCATAACTCATCAATTACACTTAACCTCGAGTAAGCGAAACAGAATGTGCACGTACAAGACAGTAACACTCACTGGAAGTTGTAAGGAAATAGTATTTCCCTTCTGTCTTGTTGGCCAAGTAACTCCCGTAGCAAGTTTTGCTCTATTTCATGGGGGTTATTTTTTAACGTATGTTCATTGTTGGTATTTGGGTTATTGAACCCAATGTCATAGATTTGTCGTTTTCTGCATTCGATGATCTTCAATCTGCATATAATATAGTGTGAGGATAATTATACATGCAATGAACGAGCTGAGCTAAAGACTTTACAGAAAAAATACTTACAGACAATAGGAACTGACGATAGTTTTGTCGAGCTCCTTTTGGTTGTATAACTAAAAAAATTCATCAAATTCAACGAACAACTCCTGGACTCCATTGAAGAAGTGTTCATTTTTAATTCCCACGAAGATATTGCCGGTCCCGTCCTTACAGGCTTCCAAGTACCATTCATGCAATTGTCGCATCCTCGTTGGTAGACCCTTGAGCTCCTCATGTCTGACGAGAGGCTTCCCATGCTCGTAACTTAAGGATGGTACTACCTCGGCCTTTTCGAACTGTAACGAATCGGGCAAGTAATCACCAGCAGTAATAGCAAGACCACCGGCCGCTATCTCCGAATCATTAGCGATATCAGTAAACACCTTGAGCGGGGGGCACGATTGGTTTTCTTGTTCGCCGAGCTAGGGAATTCTTTTCCCACTTCTTGTGCCACTCCTACTTAAGCTTCCCGACCGCTTCGCTTGACCAAATGTATTTTGAATACAGCGGTCATAGTCTAATTGCAGCGGAGGCGGTGGTGGTCGCCTAAGGGCATCCAGAGTTTGCTGCGCTTTCACTGGATCTATTTTCACCTTTGGAGGCGGACGTTTCGGTGCAAGCTGGCGTCTCACATCATCAGCCACGATCTCGTTGAGTTCCTCCTCAGTCATCTCGTAGGGTAACTTGGGAGGGGCCTTGAGGCTTGGGCCAGCTCTGAATTTCTTCCCTGTTGTATTGCTGCTAGCCGCCGGAGCGGTGGCGTCTCTCTTCCACCGTTGGTGAGGCGGTGGAGGAGGCGGAGTCCGCTGACGCGGTGGAGACAGCTTAGGCGGAGGTAGATTCTGCTGAGGGGCCTCCACCGTCGGAGTCCGCTGAGGCGGTGGAGTCGGCTGACGCGCCGGAGACGACTCAGGCAGCGGAGACGACTGACACACCAGAGACGACTGACGCACCGGAGACGGTTGACGCGCCGGAGACGACTCAGGCAGCGGAGACATATGACGCACCGGAGACGGCTGATGCACCGGAGATGACTCAGCCACCGGGGCCTCCTCCGGCTGAGTCTGCTGAGGCGGCATCCAGTTTGGAAGTAGGATGTTCTCCTTTCTCCGTAGACAGGTAGTCCTTAAGGCATTTTCAAGAAGAGTTTCCCCTTCACCTGTAGCGTACTCAAGCTCCAGCCCCTCAAATCCGTCCATTATTTCATCCACCCCGACAATAGCAAAGCCAGCTGGAACCGGAGTGAAATGGAAAGTTACACCAGGTCGAGGAGGTAAGACATAGCCAACCGCCACCTTGAAGGTCAGGTTATGGCATTTCACCATTAGCACACAATGTTCATTATCCGTGATACCATCCATGGGGTAGCGAGGAGCCGTGCTATCAGACTGAACGTGCTCCGTGGAAGCCACGCTGCTTCTCCGCTGAGATGGTGGGGTAGCATCGTGGGTAGTATCCAATGAAGGATCTTCGTGCCGCTGAGATGGTGGGCCGATAGCTTGCTGGCTCTCAAGTGCCTCTAGTTTTGCTAATCTTTCATTGATCTTATGCATTTCGCTTGCTTCCTCTTTCTTCTTTCTGTGTCTGCTTCTATAACCAGTGCTGTCGGGAAACCCATGAACCCATGGAACGGAGCCTGATGTGCCTCGTGTTCGTCCAGGCTGTTCAGGATTCCCGAGGGCCATTGACAGCTCGTCCTTCTCTCTGTCGGGAACGAACCTCCCTTCCAGCGCTTCCTTGATTACTTCCTCAAGCTTTGTGACGGGTGTTTGAAGTTGAGCTTTCGTCCAAACACACTTCCCTGTGACTGGGTCCAAAGTTCCCCCAACCCCGAAGAACCAAGTCCTTGCCCGATCTGGCCAGTGCAATGTCGCTGGTTGGACATTTTTAGCAAGCATGTCTTGCTCAGCTTTGTCCCATGTAGGTCAGGCTTTGCTGTAGCCACCTGACCCCGTAACATGGTGATACTGCTTCTTTGCAGCATTTTTCTTATTTATATGTGACCTTTGCTTGGCCTTCTCCGATTTCTTGTAGGCCACAAATGCGGGCCAATGATCTTTTATCTTGAAGTATTGACCTTTGAACTCTGGAGTCTCATCTTTCTCGACAAACTTTTTGTTCAATAGTTTCTTCTAGTTCTTGAATAGTTCTGCCATTTTCTTAAGAGCAAACGCCTTGACCTTTCGCAGTATAACTAGGTTATTCGAATCCTCCTCTGGCGGTAGGCTGAAATTTCTCAACATCGAGTTCCAAAGATCATCTTTCAGTCTATCGTTGACATAAGGAACTTCAGGGTCCTTCTTCTAATTCCAGTCTTGGATGCTGATCGGGACGTTGTCCCTAACAATAACTCCGCACTGATGTATAAATTTGTCCTTGGTCCGCTTGGGAGCAATCGGTTGGCCTTCTGGAGAGACTTCTTCGATCGTGAACCTTTCATCCGGGTCCAACCTTTTCTTCGGACCTCGTCTCCTTACCGAAGTTTGGCTCGATCTGGAGGGCTCGCCGGACTTTGAAACAGTTAAGGCTCCCTTGTCCATTCGATCACCGGAGCCGTCATGATCTCCTTCCTCCTCCATTCCATCACCGGAGCCGTCATGATCTCCTTCCTCCTCCATTGGATCACCGGAGCCGTCATCCTCTCTTCTATCACCATCGGTGTCGTTGAGCCATGACAAGATATTATCATCACCTCCGTCGCGGATTATATCCCCCAACAAGTCTTCTTTTTCTAAGTCTCTATGATCCATAGCTTCTGCACATAAAGCATTGACACTTCAAACTAGCTATCACATAAAGCAAAAAAGAAGTATATTTGTCACCAAAATACAACACTTGACAGAGTTTCCTCTATTTTAAAAATAGTTCTCTATTTTCAAAAATCATTCCCCCCTCATGTCAAAGTTATCGGGTAATGTTGAATTCCCGAGAGAGTTAGGGGTGTTCTAACGCGGCACTACACGATATAGGTGAAGGGGATGACATCCGGGACTGAGATCCAGTGACTTGCCTCTAGCCAGTCACGTTGTAACTGGCTCCCCCTCATCTTCCGTTGAAACAACATCTTTGTTGCCGACTGCTCGTGAAATACAACATGATAAAGACGGCGACACTCGGTAAAGACAGATTTTTAAGCACTGTTCTCACTAAGCCTCTCTCCGATCCAAATTTCATTGTGGTTACATCCCTCTCCAACCAACAAGTTACGGCCTCATCTTGTAATTTGAAATCCTTTGTTGCTTTTTTTCTCCTTATGGAACTAACACAATTATAATTCATCTTTATTTCCATTACTTCCTATCTCGAACTTCCCAAACATCGAGGCTTGAACTAAGTTTCTACATGGGTCTTAACATAGAATATCTTTCGGGAAAAATATCCTCTGAAGGAATACTCCAGAAGATTCCTCTGACTAGTTGTTGAAAGTGCATCTCTTAGGTATCTTTAGAAAAATGGTCGAGGTGACTAAGGTAAGACCCCAAAAAACAAGTTATTGATTTTTGGTGCTGTTTTTTTGTCCTATCTTTTTCTTGTCTTTCATTTGGACTTTCGTGGAGGTGAAACTTGTTAACCCGATTTGCATATGGTGTACCATCTTCGGTGGATGCATCGATCCCACTTAAAGCCCTAATTTCAGTATTTGAAATTAAACTCTACTCTTGGCTTTAGAAAGGATAAACTACTCCAAAAATTACAAGAGGTCCCCGGGTTATCTATACATACATACATACATGGACAAAAAATTAATATATACATATACATATGAACATACATACATACATATAAATACATACATACATATGAACATATGAACATATGAACACATTGACAAAAAATCCATCCATCCATAAGCAGGAGGGGCTCACTGGGGCCAGGGGCCGGCGCGGTGACGGCGACGTCGGGGCCGGCAGGGGCGCTACGACGGCGACGGGGCAGGGGCCGGTGACGGCGACGGCGACGTCAGGGCCGATAGGGGCGCGGCGACGGCGACGGGGCAGGGGCGCGGTGACGGTGACGGCGGGGCAGGCCGAGGCGACGTCGGGGAAGGGCTCGGGGACGGCAGGGCATCGGCGAGGGCAAAATCCGGCAGCTTGGCGGCGTCGAGGTAGTCGTCGGCGCCGTCGGGGGAGGGAGGAACTGCAGATGGGGCATTGGAAAATTTCCTAAGTCCTACTTATATACCCAACCCTTTAGTCCCGGTTGGTGGCTCCAACCGGGACTAATACCCCCCTTTAGTCCCGGTTGGAGCCACCAACCGGGACTAAAGGTAAATTTCAGCAGCCCAAAGGGCGGGAAGCAGAGCCCTTTAGTCCCGGTTGGTATCACCAATCACCAACCGGGACTAAAGGCCCCCCTTTAGTCCCGGTTGGAGCCACCAACAGGGACTAAAGGGTTGTGCTTCCTGCAGCCAAATGTTTAGTCCCACCTCGCTAGTCGAGAGGGGTTCGGAGTGGTTTATAAGCGCTGCTGCCGCTGCCCTCTCGAGCTCCTCTCTATTGCAAGCAGTACGTGCCTATCTCACGCCCTGTTGGGCCTGCTAGCACTGCGGGCCTGCATCCTGGCCCATTTCTAGGGTTTCTAGTCGTATGCAGGCCGTTGTGGCTACTAGGCGGGCCTTTTGTTTATTTTTTTGCATATATTATGTTTTTCAATTTTTAATGTTATTTTTTGCATATGTTTTAGTTGATTCCTTTTGCTATTAGAGTTTTATAAAAGTTTTTACTATTAAATTTTTTAACAAATAAATACTTTGATAATTTTAGTTAATATTATTTTGATTCTTTTTAGTTCATTCTTTTTGCTATTAGAGTTTTATAAAAGCTTTTTAGTTTTCTATTAAAGCTTGTAACAAAATATACTTTATGAAAATTCTTTTTACCATTAAAGTTTTTAACAAATAAATACTTTGATAATTTTAGTTAATATTATTTTGATTCTTTTTAGTTGATTCTTTTTGCTATTAGAGTTTTATAAAAGCTTTTTAGTTTTCTATTAAAGCTTGTAACAAAATATACTTTATGAAAATTCTTTTTACTATTAAAGTTTTTAACAAATAAATACTTTGATAATTTTAGTTAATATTATTTTGATTCTTTTTAGTTGATTCTTTTTGCTATTAGAGTTTTATAAATATTTTTAGTTCATTCTTTTTGCTATTAGAGTTTTATAAAATCTTTTTAGTTCATTCTTTTTGCTATTAGAGTTTTATAAAAGCTTTTTAGTTCATTCTTTTTGTTAGTAGTTCATTCTTTGAGCTAAATGACCCTGAAATTGACAAGCACTACAAATGAACTCTGAAAAGGTTGAAACTTGGTATGGTTTCATAATTTCACCCACATACCATGTGCTAAAAAGTTGAGAGGGTAACGGGAAAAACTGGATGCACTTCGTGTACAAACTGGACAATCTCTTTCGAAGTAACAGGGTTTTGGACGAAAACTCATCTATTACAAAAGGGATTTCATTTTCTTAACATATTTTAACTCCAGACTTTTTCTGCATTCAATATGCACCATTCAAAGCCACATCATCAATTTTCAACCCTTTTCTAACTTCATTTGCTAATTTTCATGCATTTCATGATTTATTTTGAGCTAAATGACCCTGAAATTGACAAGCACTGCAAATGAACTCTAAAAAGGTTGAAACTTGGCATGGTTTCATAATTTCACCCACATACCATGTGCTAAAAAGTTGAGAGGGTTACGGGAAAAACTGGATGCACTTCTTGTACAAACTGGACAATCTCTTTCGAAGTAACAGGGTTTCGGACGAAAACTCATCTATTACAAAAGGTATTTCATTTTTTAACATATTTTAAATCCAGACTTTTTCTGCATTCAATATGCACCATTCAAAGCCACATCATCAATTTTCAACCCTTTTCTGACTTCATTTGCTATTTTTCATGCATTTCATGATTTATTTTGAGCTAAATGACCCTGAAATTGACAAGCACTGCAAATGAACTCTGAAAAGGTTGAAACTTGGCATGGTTTCATAATTCCACCCACATACCATGTGCTAAAAAGTTGAGAGGGTAACGGGAAAAACTGGATGCACTTCGTGTACAAACTGGACAATCTCTTTCGAAGTAACAGGGTTTCGGACGAAAACTCATCTATTACAAAATGGATTTCATTTTTTTAACATATTTTAACTCCAGACTTTTTCTGCATTCAATATGCACCATTCAAAGCCACATCATAAATTTTCAACCCTTTTCTGACTTCATTTGCTATTTTTCATGCATTTCATGATTTATTTTGAGCTAAATGACCCTGAAATTGACAAGCACTACAAATGAACTCTGAAAAAGGTTGAAACTTGGCATGGTTTCATAATTTCACCCACATACCATGTGCTAAAAAGTTGAGAGGGTTACGGGAAAAACTGGATGCACTTCGTGTACAAACTGGTCAATCTCTTTCGAAGTAACAGGGTTTCGGACGAAAACTCATCTATTACAAAAGGGATTTTATTTTTTTAACATATTTTAACTCCAGATTTTTTCTGCATCCAATATGCACCATTCAAATCCACACCATCAATTTTCAACCCTTTTCTGACTTCATTTGTTTTTTCATGAATTTCATGATTTATTTTGAGCTAAATGACCCTGAAATTGACAAGCACTGCAAATGAACTCTGAAAAGGTTGAAACTTGGTATGGTTTCATAATTTCACCCACATACCATGTGCTAGAAAGTTGAGAGGGTAACGGGAAAAACTGGATGCACTTCGTGTACAAACTGGACTATCTCTTTCGAAGTAACAATGTTTCGGACGAAAACTCATCTATTACAAAAGGGATTTCATTTTTTTAAACATATTTTAACTCCAGACTTTTTCTTCATTCAATATGCACCATTCAAAGCCACATCATCAATTTTCGACCCTTTTCTGACTTCATTTGTTATTTTTCATGCATTTCATGATTTATTTTTAGCTAAATGACCCTGAAATTGACAAGCACTGCAAATGAACTCTGAAAAGGTTGAAACTTGGCATGGTTTCATAATTTCACCCACATACCTTGTGCTAAAAAGTTGAGAGGGTTACGGGAAAAACTGGATGCACTTCGTGTACAAACTGGACAATCTCTTTCGAAGTAACAAGGTTTCGGACGAAAACTCATCTATTACAAAAGGGATTTCATTTTTTTAACATATTTTAACTCCAGACTTTTTCTGCATTCAATATGCACCATTCAAAGCCACATCATCAATTTTCAACCCTTTTCTGACTTCATTTGCTATTTTTCATGCATTTCATGATTTATTTTGAGCTAAATGACCCTGAAATTGACAAGCACTGCAAATGAGCTCTGAAAAGGTTGAAACTTGGCATGGTTTCATAATTTCACCCACATACCATGTGCTAAAAAGTTGAGAGGGTTACGGGAAAAACTAGATGCACTTCGAAAACCCGCGCCACATCGTTGGCTAGGACGAATGGTTCGTCTGTGTACCCAAGATTGTTGAGATCCACTGTTGTCATTCCGTACTGCGGGTCTAATTGTACCCCGCCTCCTGACAGATTGAACCATTTGCACCGAAACAAAGGGACCTTAAATTCATGTCCATAGTCAAGTTCCCATATCTCCTCTATGTAACCATAATATGTGTCCTTTGCCCTATTGGTGATTGCTGCATCAAAGCGGACACCACTGTTTTGGTTGGTGCTCTTTTTATCTTGGGCGATCGTGTAAAATGTATTACCATTTATCTCGTACCCTTGGTTGGTGCTCCAAAGTACACAGTGATCAAATGTTATTACTGAAAAAATAAATACATAAAGTTCATACATAGTTCTCATAGAACAACATACATCTCTCTAGAGCATCTAATTAAAACATAAATGGAAACTAAGATACAACTATGTAAAACATTTAAATGCAACAACAAATGCGATCATAATCGCAACTAAGGTAACAATTGATCCAACAACATAATGATACCAAGCCTCATTATCAATGGCATATTTTCTTATCTTTCTAATCTTCAAGCGCATTTCATCCATCTTGATCTTGTGGTCATCGACGACATCGGCAACATGCAACTCCAATTTCATCTTCTCCTCCTCAATTCTTTTCAATTTTTATTTCAAATACTCATTTTCTTTCTCAACTAAATTTAACGTCTCGACAAGAGGGTCGGTTGGAATTTCCGGTTCACATAGCTCCTAGATAAACACATCTATGTCACGTTGGTCGGCATAATTGTTATAAACACTAAATGAAACAAATAGTTATAAAATATAATATACCACATCCGAATCATAGACCGGACGAGGGCCGACGTGGGCGGATACCATGACCATGGCACTATATAATAACAAACAATAATAAAAGTAAGAAATTTATACAAGTATCTATGTAAATCATACAAGTAAGAATTTTTTCTTTCAAAAAGAAGATAAGAACAAGAGGCTCACCACGGTGGTGCTGGCGACAAGATCGACGCGGGCGATCGACGACGGTGAGGACGGGGACGGGACGTGACGGACCGCCAAACCTAGACAAATCTTGGGGAAAATGGAGCTTGGAGGTCGAGCTTGGAGAGGAGAAAGCTTAAGCGTGGCTCGGGCATTTCATCGAACACCTCGTGTGCATCGGAGGTGAGAGCAGAGCAGCACACACCTCCCACACGCCGGCCAGCCAATAAACAGAGGAGTGAGCGGGCAGGGGCAAGCATATATATAGGCATATCTTTAGTCCCGGTTGGTGGCTAGAAGCGGGACTAAAGGGGTTGTGCCAGGAGCGAGGACCTTCAGTCCCGGTTCATGCCTGGAACCGGGACTAAAGGGGTAAGACGAACCGGGACTGGTGCCCGCCGAGGCCCGGCTGGCGTCCTGGCCTCACGAACCGGGACTGATGCACCCATTAGTCCCGGTTCGTAACACGACCGGGACTAATGCAATATTTTGGCCTGGACCAAAGCCCTGTTTTCTACTAGTGCCTAGCTCTCCTAGATTTGAAATGCCTAAGATACCTGAGGGTTATGTTATGGATGACGAGACAACTAGAGAAATCCTTTCTTGTAAGGATAGATATGATCTTAAGAAATTACTACACAAGTATAAGTAAAAGAATTTGAATGCTTGAATAAAATGTGATCCTAAGTTTGCTAGTTCACCTATCTTTGTTACCGATAAGGATTATGAATTATCTGTCGACCCAGAGCTAATTACTTTGGTTGAATCTGGTCCTTTCCATGGCTATGAAACTAAAACTATAGTAGCACATCTTACTAAGCTGAACGATATAGCCACCCTCTTTGCTCATGATGAGAAGATTCGCTACTGCTATATTCTCAAATTATTTCCGTTCTCATTAAAGGGTGATGCTAAGATATGGTACAATACTCTTGCTCCTAGTTGTGTGCATAGTCCCCAGGATATGATTTACTACTTCTCTGAAAAATATTTTCTTGCTCATAAGAAACAAGCTGCCTTACAGGAAATATTTAACTTTGTGCAAATTGAAGAAGAGAGTCTCCCACAAGCTTGGGGGAGGTTTCTCCAATTGCTTAATGCTTTGCCTGATCATCCTCTTAAGAAAAATGAAATACTTGATATCTTCTATAATGGACTAACTGATGCTTCTAGGGACTTCCTAGATAGTTGTGCTGGTTGTGTTTTCAGGGAATGAACTGTTGAACAAGCTGAGGAACTATTGAATAATATATTGAAGAATTATGATGATTGGACTCTCCCTGAACCACCACTTAAACCCCCTCCGAAGAAGAGGGGTATCTTATTTCTCAGTCCCGAAGATATGCAAGAGGCAAAGAAATGTATGAAGGGAAAATGTATTAAAGCCAAGGATGTAAAGAATTTACCACCTATTGAAGAAATACATGGCCTTGACACACCACCACCTCCAGAGGTGGTAGAGGTATATTCTTTATTAAAGTTTGATGAAAGTGATATCCCTTACAATAAACATCCTAATCAATGCTTATATGAGTTTGATAACTACATTATGAAACAAGATCACTTCAATGCAAATGTTCTGAAACAATTGAAATATAATTCTGATATGATTTCTCGCTTGAGTGACTTGTTATTTAGAATCAGTAATGATGTTAGAGGTGTAGGAAAACATGCATCTATGGTTCAAACCCAGTTAGAACAAGTTGCTAAGTCTCAAAAAGAATTGCTTGATGAAATGACTAATAATATGAATGATTTTGCTGCTAGAGTAGTTACTAGAGGAGGTAGAATGACCCAAGAACCTCTTTATCCTAAAGGTCATCCTAAAAGAATTGAACAAGATTCTCAAAGAATTAATGTTGATGCACCTAATACTTCTAAGAAGAAAAAGAAAGAGAAAAATGATAGGACTTTGCCTACCTCTAGTGAACCTGAGATACAAAAACCTCCTGATAATAATGATGTCTCTATTTCTGATGCTGAAACTCAATCTGGTAATGAACATTCACCTAGTGATAATGAAAATTATAATGATAATGTTCATGAAGATACTCAGCCGAACAATGGTAAAGAACCAGATATTGATGTTGAAATAGAGCCTGATGTTGGTCTTGATAACCCACAACCTAAAAATAAATGATATGATAAAAGAGACTTTGTGGCTAGAAAACATGGTAAAGAAAGAGAGCCATGGGTTCAGAAACCCATGCCCTTTCCACCTAAACCCTCTAAGAAAAAGGATGATGAAGAATTTGAACGCTTTGCTGAAAGGATTAGCCCAGTCTTTTTGCATACCCGCTTAACTGATATCTTAAAGATGGCCCCTTATGCAAAATACATGAAAGACATCATCACCAATAAAAGAAAGATACCGGAAGCTGAAATCTCCACCATGCTTGCTAATTATTCTTCTAAGGATGGAGTACCTAAAAAACTTGGAGACCCTGGAATACCAACTATACCTTGCTCCATTAAAAGAAATTATGTCAAAACCGCTTTATGTGATTTGGGAGTTGGTGTTAGTGTTATGCCTCTCTCCTTATATATGATTTGAATAAACTCACAACTACTGAAATATCATTGCAAATGGCTGACAAATCAACTGCCATACCTATCGATATTTGTGAGGATGTGCCCGTTGTTGTTGCAAATGTTACTATCTTAACAGACTTTGTTATTCTTGAGATGCCCGAGGACGACAACATGTCGATTATCCTTGGTAGACCCTTTTTGAATACTGCAGGGGAAGTTATTGATTGCAATAAAAGCAAAGTCACTTTTCATATCAATGGTAATGAGCATACGGTGCACTTTCTGAAGAAACAATTCCAAGTGAATGGTATAAATGTTATTGAAGAATCTCTGACACTCACTATTGGAAGTTTTCAATTACCTCTACCTACTGCCAAAAAGAAATATGACATACTTATTGTTGGGGATATGCATATCCCCATTGAGGTAATTTAGTGTTTTACGAAAGTTCTTCGGTTTCATGCTAATTGGAAGTGGTTGTTAATAAGACTTGATCAACCTTATTAATGGATCATTTTTGAGAGGTATGAAGTTGATGAATATAGTAAGCACAAACTCACTGCCCCCACCTTTTATTTTCTTTTTTACTTAGTCAAATAAAATAAAATGCATGTTTATCTTGTTTTCTGTTTTCTCCGTGCAATAAAAATTGACCAAAAAATAAAAGTTCTCAGAATGTCCTGAAAATTTGATACGATTTTTTCTGAATATTTCTGAATTTCTGGTGCAAATAACATCAGAGGGGGTGCACCTGTTCCCACAAGACACCAGGGCGCGCCAGCAACCCCAGGCGCGCCCTGGTGGGTTGTGGCCCCCACGTGGGCCCCCTCACTTATCCCTCTAGCCCATGTCATCTCCTACCTCCAGAAAAAATCACCATAGCTCTCACTCCCGTGTTCTTGCTCACAAACCCGTGGATTTTGATCTCTTTGCTCGAAGCTCCGTTTCCAAAACTGTTTTGGGGGATTGCTACTTGGTATGTGACCCCTCCATTGCTCCAATTAGTTTTTGATTTAGTGGGTTATTTTTAGAATAATTAGCTACTCTTGGTGCTGCTATAGATGAGCTTGCATGTTGAATTCTTAGAGTTCTAAGTAGTTTGAATGCTTAATATGGCCTCTATGCATCCTTAGGAGTAGTTGCTATCAATCTTATGAAGTTTTGATGACAAAATTTTGTAGACTAAAATTTTCAGAAATTTAATTTTAGGAATAAGATGGATTTCTTTAGGAAGTTTTCCTTGAAGAAGAATGCTAAAGGAGTCATTGGGGAATCATCGAACAATGACCTCCACACTCCGAGAACGGCGGAGGTGCGGCCGTGCGAATGGCCACATGATGTCTTCATGGAGGAGGCCGGGTTCCATCAAGAGTTAGCCCAATTCGTTGCAAATGCCGGGCTGACCGATTTCCTCGCAGCTAAGTGTGACCAGCACCACATCCTTACAAATTCCTTTGTCCAAAGTTTTCATTTTCTGAGTAGGAATAATCCTCCTGAGGTGCAGTTTAAGTTATATGCTGAAACTCACAAGATACCGCTCATTGACTTTTGTGACATATGCTTGATTCCTTCTGATGGGGAATTAAGAGAGCCTAGACCATCAGAGTTTGAGGATTTTCTCCTCACTTTAATAGTGGGTGAAGATAGAGGCGTGTCAAAAGCCACTGCTACCAGTTTGCCGTTTCCTTCTGTGCACTACTTTGCTTTATTCATCGCGAAGTATTTAACCGCTAGGGAGAAGGTTGGCGCACTCAGTGCCCCCGACTTCGCCATTTTACGCCGTGCACTGCACAATGATCACACCTTTAGAATGGGGGCTATTATTGCACGTCCCTTACACCTTAACAGGACTAAGGGAAAGATACATGGTGGTATTTATGCTACTCGCGTAGCGAGACACTTTAATGTTCAGATTCACCCACATGATTATCCCTTGTCCCAAGTTTATCTAGATCACAAGGCATTGCAGGATCGCCAATTTATTGATGCAGCTGGTTCTTTCCATAACATTCGTTACAACTTAGTATTCAGCGTCGAAACCCGTGATGTTATCCCGTTGCCTGCACCTACTCTGTTTGATTCTATTGCCAGGAACGGATACAGGATCATGCCGGAGGACATTACAGCCTACCGGAACAACCTAGCAGCTGCTGAGGAGGAGCCCCAGGAGTGGGACGCTCAGGTGCCGCCTGCACCTCACTTCGACTTAGGATCGGATGGTTACTACGGATGGTGATTACCAAGCTAGGCCAAAAGCCTAAGCTTGGGCGAGTACGTATATCCACCGACATTATATTCATGTTTACACTTTTCATTCCAGTTGTCGGTGTCTACACCTTTTCATTGTACTATCCATGATAGATTTATTTTCTCGCTTTCTTCTTGCGTGTTTGAAAACCTTTGAGAAAACCCAAAAATATTCCTACTTCTTTTCTGCTTTTCTTTCTAGCTTAAATTAATTGTAGTATCAAAAGAAAACCCAAAAAGATTTCTCGTTTCTTCTTTTACTCATTGGGAGGTTTCCCGTGTAAATAGTTTTTCTCGTTTTTTGTTTTTCCCTCTTTAATTTGCTTTCTTCATGAAAAAACCAAAAACTCCAAAATATTTCAGTTTGTTTCTCTAAAATTCTTTTCCTTTTATTTGAGTCATACCAAGGAGAAGACCACGATGAAAATGTTGAGTGGCTCTCATATGCATCATTGTTAATCTAACAAAGAGCCCATGTTACTTTGTCTTCTCCTCTTGAATAAAATGTTTGCAGATTCCAGCGTAGTCCAAGTGAAAGGCAGTAATGACGATATTTGATGAAGTGGATGTGGCAGAGAAAAGCGGGTATGAACTCAACTTGTTTTTGTTTTTGTAAATATGTTTAGCCTAGTATCCTTGATTCAGCATATTATGATCAAACATGTTTGCAATGACAATTAGAGATTATAGTTGCTCATGCCATGCTTAAGTAGCTAGGAGTGGATAATGATTTATCTTGGATGTCAACATGCATTAAAATGATTGTGATGTGGTATGATGATATGGTATCCTCCTCTGAGTGTTTCATGTGATTTGACTTGGCACATGTTCATGCATGTAGTTGAATCAAAACCAACATAGCCTTCATGATATTTATGTTCATGGTGTCCATATCCTACTCATGCTAGTATTCAATGTTTATTATTCGTAATGCATGCTCATGACCGTTTTCGCTCTCTAGCTGGCCGCTTCTCAATCTATTTGCTAGCCTTCGCCTGTACTAAGCGGGAATACTGCTTGTTCATCCAAAACCTTAAACCAAAGTTATTCCAGATGAGTCCACTATATCTACCTATATGCGGTATTACCCTGCCGTTCCAAGTAAATCTGCATGTGCCACCTCTAAAAAAAATTCAAATGAACATCTGTTTTGTGTGCCTGGACCGCTCATGGAGCGACAGGGGGCGGTCAGTATCTTCCATGTTAAGTGGGTTATTCGCATCATGAGTGTTTATTCACTCGTCCTTGCACGAGAGGGGCGGTAATAGGGATTCCCAGTCCCAAAATCAAAAATTACTAATAATTAAACAAAACTCCCCCAGGAATGTTGTTGGTATGGACGGTACCCGTGGATTCGGCTAGCCGTGGAGTGTGATTGTTGGTGGAGGGGGAGTAAATCTTTACTTTTACCGCTTGGGAACCTCCGCTAATGTGTTTAGCATGGAAGATATTGATAACTCTTGGTCGTAACATTGACAGGAAGGGTGTACCTCCCAAAATTATATTTATCTCTGATTTAAGCTTTGAGCTCTGGCACCTCTGCAAATCCATGCTTCCCTCTGCGAAGGGACTATCTATTTACTTTTATGTTGAGTCATCACCTTCTCAAATAAGCGCCAGACCTGAGAGCACTATTGTCATCCTCATGCATTGTGTATAGTTAATGTTGGGTGCAGCATGACTGGATCTTTTCTACCATGAATTACAATGTTTAGTCGCTGCTTGAACTTTGGAGGTGCTCTGCATTTATGTTTTGCAGTCTGAGAAAGGGCTAGCGAGATACCACTTTGGTCATATTATATAATGATTGTTTTGACAAAGTGTTGGCGCTTGAGATATTTTATTATTGGTCTCTAGTTGCTTATGTCATTGATATGAGTTAATACAATTTTTAAGAGTTATTGCTGACATGGTTAGTCATAATCTTTGCTAAAAACATGGGTGCTACTTAAGCATATATATGTAAACAAGAACAAAAGAGTTCGTAAAAGTTTTGCTTTATCACTTTCATTTTGTCCACTGAATTGCTTGAGGACAAGCAATGGGTTAAGCTTGGGGGAGTTGATACGTCTCTGTCGTATCTACTTTTCCTCATGCTTTTGCTCTTGTTTTGAACTCTAATTTGCATGATTTGAATGAAACTAACCCGGACTGACAATGTTTTCAGCAGAACTACCATGGTGTTGTTTTTGTGCAGAAAAAAAAGTTCTCGGAACTGGACGAAACTTTTTGGAGGTTTTTTTTACAATAAATAAAAAATACTGGAGCGAAGAACCACCGGAGGGGGTGCGCTGGTTGGCCATGATACACCAGGGTGCGCCACCCCCTCCAAGCGCGCCCTGGTGTGTTGTGCCCACCTCGGGGCCCCACTGACCCTAATTCCAGCGCTATAAAATCCTATTTTCCGAGAAAAAAATCAGAGAGAAAGTTTCATCGAGTTTTACGATACGGGGCCGCCGCCACCTCCTATTCTTCATTGGGAG